>JAHDVF020000044.1:0-738411 GCA_022606425.2 Lepidostoma basale
GGAATATAAGTCTTTGATATGACTCTCTTTACTCACAGGTTAAATAAATAAAATAAAATAAAATCTTTTTATATTTCAATGTGATTTTTAACACTTAAAACGTATTTTTAACTAACTAACCATCACGCCGACTCCCCGAAGAAGTAGGCAGAAAGAATGGAATGCCACAATTTTCTTTCCTGACATATTTCATTTGATTCCTCAATATTCGTACCTACATCGTGTCATGCACGCGCGTCGATTTCTCCGAATCCTTACGTGACCGACATTCAATATTTGATTTATTTGATCGTGCCACGTTTTCCTCGGTCTTCCTCTATTTCTAGTTCCATTTACATCGTTAACATATACTTTTTTACCATTCTTTCGATGTGTCCAAATAATCTTAATGATCCTCTCATTATTTTGTTCATAACTCTATCATCCGCACCGCATTCACTTCTTATATTTTCATTCGACATTCTATCATACACAGACTTTCGACACATTCGTCTAAGAGATCTCATTTCTACTGCATTTATTCTACTTTCATACTTATTTTGCCTGCTGTATTTTTATATCAACTATGTTCGTTGTGTATACAAGTAACGATGTATTTAGAATGTATTAATATGTTGTCTTATCAAAATATATGTTTATTCAACACGCGTTATCGGAATTATTTTGAATGACTAGTATAAAATAATACGTATAATTATTTCACATAAATGCACACGCTTGTTTCAAATATTATCATTAGAACGACATCTATCAACAATATTATACTATATTTATATTACTGTAGAAATGAGTGTATAGATGGCAGTAATGCTTCATTTGGTACAGTTTAACCAACTGCGAAAATACATTATTTTCAAAGTAGGCTCATAAGTCTAAAGCGAACTACACACGCCGCAATCATTTTAAAATAAACCACGTTTATCATGATTATAAAATCCACTAACTAGGATTTTCTGGCTTACATAAATCTTGCGATTTTTACATAACATAAATCTTGACGTAACATAAATTTTTACATAACATAAATCTTGTGATTTCTGGCTTACATAAATCTTGTGATTTTTTCACTTACGTCTGATGGGAACATTGTTGAAAGATGATTTAGTGGGTTGTTGGTTTATGCGGGGGCTTGATTTGTGTGGCCCGGTGTGTTCCTCTGAAGTAGGATCAATTTTTGGCGCCTGTTAGTTGTGGCTGTAAGTGTTTGGATCGTAATTTGAGAGGTATTTTATTGTGGGGTTAAGAAGTCCTTTGTAAAACGTTAGACAAGTTTTAGAATTAATTAATCTATCAACGGAATTCCAAATTTTAGGTGCAGTTGTATGATCCTGGTCCACGAAGGCGCACCAAGCGATTTGGAAATTCCGTATATGACTCGAAACTGCATAGCCCCAGATTGAGGCTGCGTAAGTGAAGATTGGCCTTATGACTGTTTTGTATATTAGAATTTTTCGCCGGTGCTTAGTTTACTGTTTCTAGCTGACATCGGATAGGACTTTGACTTTATTTATCATGTATGGCTTCCATGTCAGCTTAGAATACAAGGTTACCTACCAAATGATCCAAGAAACATTTTGGCCAAACATTTTTATGTTGGGGATGTTGGGAGGAATGTGTCTTTTACTGAAAAGGACCTCTGCGCTTTTACTCGGGTGCTGGGTGATGCATCAGTTTTTGGACCACACATCTAGTACGTCGGCCTGTTTTTGCACTTTGCAGGTCTCGGAGATGATGCCCATGTCGTCGGCGAATTGGGAAATGTGGAGTTGTGATCTCAGGGAAGAGGGACGTCACTGCAGTAGATGTTGAACAGAGTAGGAGCCATTACTGAACCTCGGGGAACTCCTGCTACATGTAAATTTGGCACAAGTATTTGACAACAACAAGGCATTTGGCCTTGTTGATTTTGATGGTGATGCGCCAGTTTCTGGACCACACCTCTAGCACGTTGGCCTGTTTTTGCACCTTGCAGGTCGCAGAGATGATGCCCGTGTCGTCGGCGAATTGAGAAATGTGGAGTTGTGATCTCAGGGAAGAGGGACGTCACTGCAGTAGATGTTGAACAGAGTAGGAGCCATTACTGAACCTCGGGGAACTCCTGCTACAAGTAAATTTGGCACAAGTATTTGACAACAACAAGACATTTGACCTTATTGATTTTGACGCTGAAGAAACGATTGGATAGTAAGCTGGCTATGAGTTGAATAATAGGCAGTGGAGTGTTTGCTTTTTCCATTTTATATAACAGGCCGGTATGCCAGACTTGGTCAAATGCTTTGCTTACATCTAGGGAAAAGAGGGTGGTGAATTTGTGCATGTTAAAGTTTGTGTTAATTAGTTCAACTTCACGAAGTACCTAATGTTGTGTGAATTGTTGGGAACGGAAACCGTGATGGAAATCTAGAATGGTGTTCTGTTCGTCTTTTGAATCTTGATTATATAAGTTTTTCCAACATGTTTCCAGGGCAGGGAAGAAGGCTAATTGGGCTATGATTCACAGGAGTTGTTGGATCCTTGCCTGGCTCTGAAGGAAATAGGGATTTACTCGTATATAGATTTTTTTTAATCTCTTGAAATAATTTATGCTAGTATGGTAAATGTATAAAATAACACGCACAAAGAATTACATTTATTATTATTATTTGTGAATTAGAGAAATATCTAATATGTACAAAAAAGAAAACCACCTAATATTTTAAATGAGTTTTTTTTAATCTTGTGAATGTGTTATTCGCATACATCGCTGCATCTTTTTTTCCTGACATCACAATCACGGAATGGTCAAATTGTACATAGTCAGAGAAATATTATTATTAGTTTATAATAAATGTGCTTATAAAATAACAATGTTGTGTTATCACAATAAACAAGTAAAACATGCAATATTCTAATATTAATCTAGAAACACACATATTCACACATATCTTTTCAGATGAAAAGTTCCTGTAGAAGCCAATTAATTTACGATTACATTTTAGGAAATTCAATTCAATGCACCGCTTTGCAAGATGACATTTATTTGTATAATGGTAATCATTTATTCTCTATCCAATGTCTGAATGCAATCTAACAAAGCTAACCTGAAATTCCATCGGTTACGCTCCAAAATTCTGCAATGATAAAAACAGTAGTTAAAAACTGATTAACAGTCTGTAAACATAATTATTGTTTCTTGAACAATGATGTAAATAATTAATAGAATGAAAACGTCTGTTTTCTAGAAGTTTTATAATATTTTATGTGAATGACATGTTTCACCTGTCTAAGGCATTATCAAATATGAAAACATTTAATAATGCCTTAGACAGGTTAAACAGGTTAAACATGTCATTCAAATAAAATATAATAAAACTTCTTAAAAACAGACGTTTTCATTCTTATAAATTAAGGATTGTTAACATTTAATTTATAATTACATCATGAAAAATACAGACTCTTCTCTTAAAATGTTTAATTAAAACAAATATCGAGAATGAGTTTAAATTTAAATATATACTATATTATAATAGGAAAACGGATTGCGAAAATAAATTAAGCGAAACAGAATAAAAAAGGCAATCCCGATGCAGACAGTAGTAACGACATTAGAAAGAAATAATAAATATCCGATATAAATGATCTTAGAAATATCGAAATATTGAACATAAGATTATGTAGATAAACTAAATTGTGTTCTTACTCTCTAGCCTCTAAGTATGGCAGACGTGTGATCATGAGAAATAAGTCAATAATCCCATTTTTCACCGGTTCATCTAAAGCGGAAGGGTTGATGCTTGTGAGACACATTTTATCCTTAAAAGTCTGAAATACAAACAAAGAAAAATAGTTAAATAAAATGAATAATCATTTTACACCAAAATAAGAGTAAATATAAATTTTCGACTTCATATTGTGAGACTTGATGAATTTTGTGATTCTGTGGGTACAAAAAACACATTAAAGAAGTACAATAATATTATAGACGTAATGAATCCTTGAGGAAAAACAAAAATTACATCAAATGCGCCCATAAGGTGATATATTCAATAACGAATAATAAAAAATAATAAATAAAAAACGATATTAAAGAACTTTACATTAATATTTATAGGGACCGCTTTACATTAATGTTTATGTGGGCAAGTACCCGCCGGACACGCTTTCATACAAGCGCGCACTTCACACTGAACTATTGTAAACTTGACAAAATAAAACTAACAAACGTTAATGACGCGGGCGTTCGGCGGGTAGAATCACGTTTTCTTCTAGTGTAAAATTATAATATAAAAATGAAGAAACAATCACGGACCAAATTCAGCGATCCGTTAATTGTACCACGCGTGAAGAACTATCTGGCGGAAAATGTTGACAAAACTTTCGTAGACGTCAGTCAAATGGCCCGGTCGCTCAAAGAAAGATACCGCGAATATAATAACAGAAACGAGAGCGCCTTCTGTCAGATGGTGGAAGCCGCTTACAAGATAGTGCTGCACAGCTACGGATTAGACGAAGGCTCCTCTTCGGACGGCTCTGAGGAGGATTCCGACGATTTGGAATTATTGGACGACAGCAACGTATTAAACAACCAACTAATGGCAATGTATAAAATGCAGGATAAAAGCAAGAATCAGAAAAAGGACCGCAGCGAGAATGAAAAGACTAGTGAACTTATTGACATCAGTAGTGACGAGGAGCCGAATGCGGGAAAAGCTCCGAAACTACCAAGACTGAATGACCAGATAACAATATCGCCGCATGTGCCAGACTCTACCCCCCAGAAACCTAAGCAAATCATTCCCGTAGTCAGTATAAACGCCAGCAACGACAATAATAACGGAAAATACGACGTCACTTCCACGCCGAACGAAAGTCACAGAAAAAGAAAATCGAATCACGAAAATCCGTCGAAAACCACAGCACAAAAACGGAAGAATGCGCCTGCTGAAACAAAACCTAAATTATTAGAAACGAACGTAAGCAAAGTAACTTTCGACGACATTGGTGGGATCGTAACAATTCTAGAGCAAGTTTGTGATCTCATAATGCATATGCAACACCCTGAAGTGTACAAGCAACTGGGGGTGAAAACTCCTCGCGGCGCCCTTCTACACGGGCCCCCGGGTACGGGCAAGAACCTTCTGGCATACGCCATTGCCGGGAAACTTGGCCTTCCCCTGCTAGCGCAACCCGCCACGGAGCTCGTGGGCGGCATGTCTGGAGAATCCGAAAAGAAGATCAGAGACCTATTTGAAAAAGCCATAGCACTCGCTCCTTGCGTGTTATTTATAGACGAAATAGACTCTATTTGTGGAAATCGGATAAACGCCCAAAAAGACATGGAGAGAAGAATAGTATCCCAATTGTTGTCTAGTATTGATGCATTAGGTGAAAAAGATGCTTCTGTACTGGTATTAGCTGCTACGAACAATCCAGACACTATTGACCCGGCTCTGCGCAGAGCTGGCCGCCTAGAGCAAGAAATCGCTCTTGGTATACCCACCCTCAAAGCAAGAAAGGACATTTTGCGAATCATGTGCCGTGGGCTGAACATTGACCAGAATGTGGACCTTGATGTTGTAGCGCAACTGACTCCGGGGTTTGTTGGGGCCGATCTTCAGGCTCTGATCAATAAGTCCTGCACTTTGGCCATTAAGAGAGCTTTCCATACAATCAAACAAGAGCAGGCTGCTCCCGCAGAAACAAATTTATACTTGAATGAATGTAGGGACCAAAATATTCCCTCAATAGTGCCGGAGAGTGTAGGATCTGCCACCATAGAAACACAAATTGAGAAAGCTAATGAAAACACTTCACAGAATGGTGAAATTTCCAATACTGAAACAAAAAATGATGAAAACTCTGAAGTTACGCAAGAAAATGTTAATATCGAAACGATACCGAATTCAACTAACGATACAGCAAATACAAATGATATAAGTGAACAGATTGAATCAAACTGTAACACTGAGAAAATTGACACCTGCACAGTGCAGCCAGAAACAGTGGTAAGCGAATATACACCTGCAGAAGTACCCCGATCTGAATTGCATGATATACAAAAGTTCTTGGATGATGTGGAACCATTTACATCTGAGCAGTTAATGAAAATGACCATCATGCAAGAAGACATACAGGCTGCGTTAAAATCTACAAGGCCGTGCGCCATAAGAGAAGGATTTGCAACAGTTCCAGACACGACTTGGAACGACATTGGTTCCTTACAAGATGTGCGGATGGAACTGCAGCTTGCCGTGATGGCTCCTGTCAAGTATCCAGATCAACTAGAGATTCTAGGCCTCTCGGTTCCTAGTGGAGTGTTGCTGTGCGGACCGCCAGGGTGCGGTAAGACACTTCTAGCCAAAGCCGTAGCAAATGAAGCTGGGATAAATTTCATATCTGTTAAAGGACCAGAATTATTGAATATGTATGTCGGTGAGAGTGAGCGTGCCGTAAGGACTTGCTTCCAGAGAGCGAGGAACTCGGCACCCTGCGTTATATTCTTTGATGAATTTGATTCATTGTGCCCGCGGAGGGTCACCAGACATGCAGGCACCACTCGAGTCGTAAATCAACTTCTCACAGAAATGGATGGCATTGAGGGACGGGCGGGAGTGTTTATCCTCGCTGCAACCAATCGTCCCGACATAATAGATCGTGCGATTCTTCGCCCCGGAAGATTGGACCGAGTCTTGTTTGTGGGCATGCCTCAGTTACAAGATAGAATAGACATACTCAAAGCTATCACAAAGAATGGTACTAAACCACAATTTTCCGGCGATGTGGATGTGGAAGTCATCGCGTCAGCTACAGAAGGGTACACAGGAGCAGATTTAGCCGGACTTGTGAGGTTGGCAGCCACCCAGGCGCTCACAGACTTTATCACGGGTAATATACCCTCTTCACCTCTGCTCGTATCATCCAGCCACTTCCAAACAGCACTCACCAAGATGAAACCCTCTGTATCACTCAAAGAACAACAGCACTACAATAAGCTACGTCTAAAATATTCATCGTTAGGAGAAGAAAAGCTCGATGTGGAAATGGACCCTGTGGAGTCAATGGACACTGTTTAGTGATAATAAAAATATCTGACACTTAATGGTTTCAACTATTTTTAAATTACATATTGAATCTTAGATATTTTCAAACCGATCAGTGGTTTTACATTATTACTATTATTTTTTTTTTCTTTGTATGATTTTCGTGTTTTGTAGACTTTATATATTAATAAAGTTATAAGAGTACAACAAATCGTGATTGTTCATTTGAAATTATTGCTTATAACATGTTGTGTGAAATGTGGATATTTGATAAACTAAAATATGAGTAATAAAAACCTAACAGAGTGTACTTTCCAAAAATGCTTTTTAATTCATCTATTTTTTTTAAATCACAAATCTTATATTTTTAAATTAAAAGAGAAATACAGAATCCAGAAATACATTGACATATTTTTTAGGAATGAGTAATGGGAAGAAAAAAAAATCAGTAATATGTAAAAAGAATAATAAACTAAGTACTACAATAAACTTTCGTATGAAGCACTTAATTTGTAGTGTGACATTATCAAATAAAATAATAATACACTTTTGGTATTTGTATCAAAACTGTCAGTTTACTCTCTCTACCTGATGAAGCTCTGGCGGGAGCGAAACCGGTTGGTATTACCAAATACAGTGGTTTTGATACGAATACCAAAAATGTATTATTTTATTTAACTACAATAAACGATACCTAAAAATGTACATTTAAAACTATACAATTATTTCTGCAATTAACGGAACAAGAAATAGAGGAAAACGTGGCACAATCAAATATAACATTTTGGCCACATGAGGAATACAAGAATGTTGAGGAATCAAAAGAAGTCTGTCAGGAAAGAACAGTGTGGCATTCCATTATGTCTGCCTATCCTTACGATGTCACGGCTTTGTGGTTAATTTATTATTTTTACAGAAATTCATCAATTGTCCCGTCTTGCATTTTTTTTTTTTTTTTGCGTAATCATACAAAATCACAACAAAGTAATCAAAAATATCATACAAAATCAGCATAGGTGTTCAATGCTGATGTCGGGTTTCATCATTGCCCACTTGCATAAAATAACACTACAGTGAAACATTAAATATAAATAGTTTCTAGAACAATGATGTAAAACTCCATATTAAATAATTAATACCGATGAAAATGTCTGTTTTCTAGAAGTTTTATTATACTTTTTCATTCCTACATGTTTCGCCATGCTTAGGCATTACCAAATATTGATAAATTTAATAACGCCTTAGTTTGCCTTGCTAAGGCATTATCTTATATAATTTTCAAATGACATTTGACAATGCCTTAGCAAGGCGAAACATGTCATTCCCATAAAATATAATAAAACTTCTAGAAAACAGATGTTTTCATTCATATTAATTATAGTATAACAGAGAATACTGAACTAAACGGAATGGGTCCCAGATAGCCTAAAAAATTACTTTTGGTTATTTCTCTTTTTCTTTTTTATATACTTTGTATATACAACACTTGTATTAAAAAAATAAAATTACATAGACATGTTACGGACAAACAGTTCTTCAGTGATACATTTTTAAAAATATTATAAAATTGTTGACATGATCTGAGATGTTATAAAAAAATATTTTGGAATTTATGCTTTTGTTGTAACAAATATTATGATTCAATTAAAAATAATAAATTAAAGTTCTTATTGGGGTTCAGGTAATTACTTACAACAAAGGAAATAAATCAATGATTGGACTTGACGTTAAATTTATTTGATTAAAAGCAATTAAAAATAAAGAAAATATTATAAATAATCAAATAAATTTAATGTCAAGTCCAATCTTTGATTTATTTCCTTTGTTGTAAGTAATTACCTGAACCCCAATAAAAACTTAAAATAATCATTTTAAATTGAATCTTAATATTTGTTACAACAAAAGCATAAACATTCCAAAATAAATCTTTATAAAATCTGAAATTTAATTGTATCTCAATAGAGACAAAGATGCAAACTGGAAACTGAATATGGTTGATCAAGGTGTTTACAGGACTTATGACCTGTCATTGGTTGGGTTAAGCGCACTCTTTATGTAATTACAACATTCCCCATTCCACCTATTTCTTTATGACCATGTAAGACAATTTTTTGGAGGTTGTATATATGTTACAAATCTATGCTTAACTTCACATGTCAGTTTCAATACGCCATCTATGTAGATTTGATTACATATGTTAATCTTTTTAAGATTAATCTATATAATCCACACACTAACGCCATCTATGGAGATTAATTTTTAGCATTTAGCAGAACTACTTTATTAACACAATGTGAAGGCTATCGCCATTAGCGCATTGTTAGAAGCCGCCTGGAGATGTCACTCCTATCTATATGCCAAAGAATTGACCAGAATGATTACAATATTTTTTGTGAATGTATACTTATACTTGTATACGAATACTGAATTTCACCCATGGTGGGTGATTAATTCATGAAATTTAATTGTATCTCAATAGAGACGAAGATGCAAACTGGAAACTGAATAGGAAACTGAAAACTGAACTGGAAACTGAATAGAAACAATGACAGGTCATAAGTCCTGTAAACACCTTGATCAACCATATTCAGTTTCCAGTTTGCATCTTCGTCTCTATTGAGATACAATTAAATTTCATGAATTAATCACCCACCATGGGTGAAATCCAGTATAAGTATACATTCACAAAATTTTTTATAAAATCTGTCAGATCATGTAAACAATTTTATAATATTTTTTAAAACGTATCTTTATAATATAAATCACTGAAGGACTGTTTGCCCGAAACATGTCTATGTAATTTTATTTTTTTAATATAAGTGTTGTATACACAAAGTATATAAAAAAAATCATAACAACACATAGTATGGCCTATATAGAAGAAATACTTGTGGTTAATTTGTTTGGATTATGTTCCTTCTGTCCCAAATGACTGGCTGTCCCGATAAACCGGTGGTCCAATTAAGTAATCGAAAATATATGTGTACTTACCGAAGTAGTGGTGAATGCATTTGCAGCTCTGGAGCTCAAGCTAGAGCTTATGTTCAAGAAATCATTGGCGATCTTGTAGCAATAGTTGTCATTTACTTTGACCAATACAAATGTTCTCATGAATTCGAAAACTGGTTCATCTTGAGAGAGAATAGACGAAGGAATTCTGAACACACCGGTTATACTCAAAATTGTGTAATTATGCTGGAACAAAAACCATTCCATAAAATTTTAAGATAAATTAGATTTTTACTAAGACTGCTTGAATACAAAAAAAGAGAAAAAATCCCCATTTTGTGAAAAAACAAAATTATAAAAATCGGTCAACGATAACTACATTCATACATATAATGATTTTTGATTTTATTTTTTCAGATAACCCCTTTTCGAGAAATCGAAGCGACCGTTTTTTTTTAAGACTACTGCAACACTGATAACTGTGTCACTATTAAATATTTTTCAATAAAAAATTATACAAACTATATAAACTATTGAATGTACACTTAATAAAATAAAATAAAAAACGCGATCCCCATATTCTTTAATTATCCCAGTCAAAAAATTACTGAAAATCTCTTATTTTTTCAGCCGTCACAGTGGCTATCCCCCTTAAAGCATTGCTTCCACTTTTGAATTTGTTTTCCTCTACATGCTTCGATGGTTTTACATGTTCTTCATCGGTAGAACGATATAAACTATGGATTCATATTGTTCTACCGGCGATGAAGGTGTAAAACCTTTTAAACATGTCAAGAAAAATAAACTCAAAAGTGAAAAAAACAGTGTTTTAATCCATTAAAAAATTTGATATTCAAGTATCTTTTGAACAATCCTGACAGATGTATAGATTTTTTTTACCGTGTGTGCTGTTACATCGACCGTAAAGGTCAACGGATCGTGTTCAGTTTTAGATAGATATCCCAAGCATCCAAGTATCGCTCTTTGACCGACAAACATACCAGTGACAGTCGCTCGCTTTTTCGTGTTATAAATATTGCGAGATCTTTTGTGAAAGGTAGAGCCTGAAAAATATTAAAAACACAAAATAAAAATTAACATAAAAATGATACTTGTGTGATTTATCAAAGTTTCCTTTTGAAAATGATTTTTTTTAATGATGTAGAACCACCCCTACCAATGACAAGAGGAAAAGGAAAGAAGAATGAATAACAGGTATAATGGTAAATAATAAACAACTTTTTTTTAATATGCATGTTTTTTTTAAATGTTATATTTAATATAAAATAATAAAAATTGAAAATTAACTTCCAGAGAAATTTCAATTCACCATTAAGATAAATATTTACTTATTTATTGTTAAATTCCATATTAAATAATTAATATGAATGAAAACCTCTGTTTTATAGAAGCTTTATTTCATTTAATTGGAATGACATGTTTCACCTCGCTAACGTATTATCAAATGTTTGATATTGTTTAGCAAGTGAAAACATGTAATTCATATAAAATAAAACAATACTTCTAGAAAACAGATAATTTAATTTGTTAGATAATCCATCAATGAGTTGATTGTAACACCTGATGATGCTAACATTGGTTAGGGAAACAGCTGTCGTGACAATTTAAAAAAAAAACAATTACGATATTCTATAACAGTGTTTTCATTAAACAGTTCATGATTTCATTTGTATTAATTAGGACTATTTACATCGTAACCTAATTCAATTTTGTATTTTTTGATACGAAGTGAGCGAATTTGAAATTGACATGTTAATTTATATTATATCTTTGGACATTTATTTATGAAACTCTACATATTTATCTAGTATTGAAATGTACAATACAAACATTTTTTTTTTTTATAAATTTTCAATTTTAGATTTGTTACAGATATGTTCATAATAAATATTCAATTCAAGTATATCAAATGTCTAGATTATAATGCCCCAATAGCCCCATGCCATAAAAATGGGGCTCCAAGTGAATTCGGTTTGCAGTCCAAAGTGTCAGAATTCCACTACGAAGTTTGGACATTCGCTCACAACATCTAGAGTGAGAGAGAGGTAGAGTATCAATTCAATTACGCCTTACAAGTGAAAATATTAGTCAAAAATATCCAAATCTTGTTTTGGGCCTAGTTTTTTTTTAACATGATTAAATTGAGACAAGGAGTACACAATAGAGAAATTACAATATAGCAAATTTAACAATAATATTCAATAAATGCTTCAGTATTCGTTTTGAACTGTTTGGACAGGAGCGAATAAAAGCAAATTATTTTATTATAAAAACAGGAGCGATTGCTTCTAACGAGGCGAAAGGAGCGTCTTTTCGTGAACAAACTAGAACAGGACTGTCCAAAGCATGACTTGATTTTGATCTACTGCAAATATGAAAAATTTCGCTCTGCGTCTGACAACGACTAATATTAATGTTGATATCGACAGAATTTTAAAAGATAAATTTATGAAAAACTAATAAAATTAATTATATTACAAAAAAAACTGACATTAAGATCAACAGTAAAGTGAAAATTTATAAGACTTGAGGGCGACCCATCATGACATATGGGATCGAGTGCAGGGCGGACACCACAATCACAAAAAAGTGTTCAGAGTGTCAGAAATGAAGACACTCAGAAACATATCTGGCAAGACACTACGAGATAGAATAAGGAACTCAAGAAATTTAATTGTATCTCAATAGAGACGAAGATGCAAACTGGAAACTGAATATGGTTGATCAAGGTGTTTACAGGACTTATGACCTGTCATTGGTTGGGGTATTGAAACTGATATGTGAAGATAAGCAGAGATTTGTAACATATATTAAACCTCCAAAATTTGTCTTACATGGTCATAAAGAAATAGGTGGAATAGGGAATGTTGTAATTACATAAAGCATGCGCTTAACCCAACCAATGACAGGTCATAAGTCCTGTAAACACCTTGATCAACCATATTCAGTTTCCAGTTTGCATCTTCGTCTCTATTGAGATACAATTAAATTTCATGAATTAATCACCCACCATAGGTGAAAATCCAGTATTCGTATACAAGTATAAGTATACATTCACAAAAAATAAGGAACTCAAAGATAAGGGAGATATGTGAGGTCGAGGATGTCGTTAGGTGGGGAAGGAAAAGGAGAAGATGCTGGTATGCACATGTGAGGAGAATGGATCCATTCAGACTCCCTCTCATTGTGTTGCGCGGTCATCCCCAAATTTCGTTGCGATTTGTAACACTACTTCATGGTCTCAAATGAAGTCAGCCACACAATGGGAGTTAACATACTAAACACATATATTTAAACACATTTCCTAGTGCGCCCTTGGAGTAATTAATTTTACAAAACGGCGCACTTAAAATACAAGTTATCAGAATAATAATAAAAATATCATTACCTATGGATGTCTGACACGCAATATTCAGGATAGATTTGGTTGAATACATTTCTGATAAAAGATCTCGATCATCAGAATCAAAAAGTGTGAAATAAGTCTCCATGAATCTATTCACTAGAGTAGTGGCAGTTCCATCTACAGAGAAGTTTTTATGAGGGATTGGTAATCCAAAGGTATGTATTGTTCTCCCGTCCTATAAAATAATAAATATACATATGTTACCTTTATTTCTTTGTAAATTACTAATAGCATAGCTATATCATATCTTCAAAAAAATATTTTGTGATTTGAAATTTCATGGTAGAAGTTCATTTTAAAAAATGAAAATAAAATAAAAAATTGTAAATGTAATAACGAAAATATATTTTTTTGTAAAATCTGGTAGACCAGAAGATGGCAGCCGGCTGCTGAAACCGGGTCGAAGACACAAACATTAGTAGTTTTTAACTAAATATACATTTTCAAAAGATTTTTTTTTATTATATCTGGTCTTTATTTAATATTTTTTTAAATTTAGATAAACTTAAGGCGTTAACACCGTGGAATACCATAATGACGATTTTTTTTATTCTACTTTTGGGCTTACACCTTCATCATCGGGAGAACGATATAAAGTAACCAAAATTATTACAAAATGAGTGCAAGAACCTAGAAACATATATAACGTGTGTTAGTTAACTTAGGCAGAGTACCAGGGACATAACAATACAAATATCATGATGAGGGTGTAAGCCTTCGAAACATGTTAAGAAAATAAACTCAAAAGTGGAAAAAACGGCATTTTCGTAATTTTAATTTATTTATGAGAATTTCCCAGTCACAATTA
Source organism: Lepidostoma basale (assembly GCA_022606425.2). Lineage (NCBI taxonomy): Eukaryota > Metazoa > Arthropoda > Insecta > Trichoptera > Lepidostomatidae > Lepidostoma > Lepidostoma basale. The sequence continues at coordinate 14,204 of JAHDVF020000044.1, forward strand.
TATTCTAATTGCATCAAATGTTTGACTTTTCTTTTAGACTATTTGTGTAAGATAGACTATTTGTGTAATGGTGGAAGATGGGCATTTTGATGCAAAGAGAAAAAATAATAATTCGAAGAAAAAAATATAATATCTTACCAATTTAGTCAATAATGGAAAGAAAACACTGACCGTCTGAATGTAATGATGCTCATAAATGAAATTTGAGCACAGATCATTACCATCCAGCGACAGAACATTTATTTTAGTGTTGCCCTGCAGTGCTGTTAAAGAATTCAAACTCTTTATGGAATTATTTGACAAGTCCAGGTGCTTAAGTTCACTGAAACTATTCTGTATGTCCAGTTCAGAAAGATCGCTGAAAAATTAAATTAGATGAGATTAGACACTTTTATAACATAAAACAACAAACCATCACGCTGTCTCTTCGAAAGGGTAGGCAGAGAGAATTGACACACCACTCCAGCATCCTCCACATTCATACAGCGAGTCATACACGCATGTCGATTCTTCAACATAAAATAGTAAACAAAGAGTTTTAATCCTAGAGAATGGTTTGCAGTAAAGTCTAATAACTTGATTAATCGGAGTCGAGGCAGACCGAGGAAAACATGGCATGACCAAATTAATCAAATTTTAAAGGTCGGTCATGTTAGAAGTCGGAGGAATCGACGTGCGTGTATGACTCGTTGTATGAATGTGGAGGAAGCTAGAGAGGTTTGCCAGGATAGAGTAGTGTGGCTGTCCATTCTCTCTGCCTACCCCTGTGGGGAAACGACGTGATGGTTTGATCGTTTGTTTGTTTGTTTTTCTAATAACTTTGCTGGTTCTTGGGATGCCATTTGGACCTTTATGTCCACATTTTCGTATACAGCAGATTATTTAAACAAAATTACTGTAGATCCTTTTTTTAGCTATTAATTTCTCATGACACGTGATAGGTAAGCTAGTCTATTGTCACGTTTATTCTACCAGACCAAAGACAGCGTGAGATTTTTTTGTCATACTGTTCAGTGCGGCAGTCAAAGCTGTTGCTACTCTGCCACAAAGGTCGTCAAAATGTTATAAACAAAACAAACAAACCATCACCCTCCAGGGGTAGGCAGAGAGAATGAACCGCCGCACTACTCTATCCTGGCAAACCTCTCTAGCTTCCTCCACATTAATACAACGAGTCATACACGCATGTCGATTCCTCTGACTTCTAACATGGCCAACCTTTAAAATGCGTTCCATATGTCCGAACCATCGCAGCAATCCTTTCATAATTTTGTTCATAATACCTTCTTCCGCTCTACATTCCTTTCTTATATCAGCATTTGAGATTCTTTCGTATATCGTTCTACACACATACGAGTACGTCTTAGGGACCTCATCTCTACTGCATTTATTCTGCTTTCATCCTTCTTCTGCCAGTTCCATGCTTCGCTTTCATACATTAGGGATGGGACTAGAACTCCATTGTGAAATGATAATTCAAATGCAATAATGAATAGAGATAAAATTATAATCACCTTATATTGTTTGTGGATAGATCCAATTTGAAAATGTTAGGAGTCAATGATAATGCCTTTATGAGGAGTTTTACTACTTTCTGATTTCCAGGGTAAGACAGTGGAAAATATATTACATTTCGAAAATCTAAAACAATAAATGATTATACATTATTAGCAATGTACATTTAGGTTTTCATTCTATGATTTTTACTAATTCAAAAAACACGTCTACTCACAGTAGGAATTCATAAAATTTGAAAGGATTAGTTCATTGGTTCCTTCGTTAAAATTCATTTTTATGACATCGTGGATTAACTTAAAAGGATTTATCTTAGTGAATGGAGGATCGTAGGGCACAATATTTAGATGAAAAGGAGTTTGATCACTTAGACAATGAAATTGAAAGCCCGATTCTGAAATCTTTCTTAATGCCTTCTCACATTTGGTTACATAAAACTTTCCAGATGTGTGTTCTTTCTGAAACACATGTACAAGCAATCAGAAGATCAAAACAATAAAAAGTAAACCATAATTGAAAAATTTATTATAATATTACGGAAGCTTAGATTAATTTATTGTTTCCAAATTTTTTTAATTATTTTATGAAACTGACTTGTTTTGCCTTGCTGGAAACCTTTAAAAAATATTGAATAATACCCTAGCCAGGTGAAATATGTCAATCTGAAAAATTATGTCCTATCATATATTTTTAGGATCTAAATAATATCAAAAAATCGATCATAGTTGTTAGAAATCATTTTCTAATACATCAATTTCGTTGATAAAGTTAATTAAAAAAAGGACACTTAATATTAAATTAAAATTATATAAATTTCATCAGCAGTAAAAATGACAATGGTGATGTACGAGTATGATGCAATAATAAAACATCTGATCAATTTAAAACATAAATAAAATTTTACTCCTAACATTTTTATTATAATGTGATAGCAAATAATATTGATAACATTGCCCTTATCAAATTGCATAAAAATAAAATAGCATGATTCATAAACATACTGTAAATTATTATTACGCATATTTATATATAATCATACAGAAAATGTTCTAATTACCTCACTATATAGCGGAACAAATTCACACGGAGAAATGCAAGTCAGAATCGAGTCAAATATTTCTGTTCGTGAGTGTACTCCTGGGTCCTCAATCTGAAAATATATTTTTTTAATTCAACAAGATAAGAAAAAAAAAAATATTTTATTTTCATTTGGTATATCCCCTTACCCTTACCCTTACCACTCCATTATTTTTTGACATTGTTTGTCAGCCAACTCTAATTTAAATAATGTCAAAATATTAATTTATTGATAGGTAGTTACAAAAAAAAATCGTTCAAAATTCATTTGTAATGATTTATTCTTCAAATAAAAAACAATTTACAAAAAACATTATGGACTACTTATAGTTTTGCTTAGTATGGTACTTTTTAAAACAATCTCCAGGATGGAGACCATGTTTTCTGGAACAGGTCTCACAAAACCACACTATTTCTCGTCTTCTCCCTGGAATCTTTCTGTTACAGTCTTTAGTACAGTCTCTAGTACACAGTACAGTCTTTAGAACCTTTGTTTTCGCAATGAAGTGGGGCTTGTACTCTAATCGTTCCTCTGCTTGACGTATCACGCGAAGTTCCCGCCATTTTAGGTTATGTGAATTTGCAAGGATTATTTTATAGTAAATCTCTGCACTAAGAGAAAATATCGTTCGCGAACTTAATGGCATCCCGACGTCACTTCTCCAGCGAGTGGTACGGAATACTGAGGCCAGATTCCAAGAGTGTGTCCGACGGTCTACATTTAGACGAAATAATTTTTAAAAAATAAAATCCGCACTTCTCTTCTTTGTAATAGTTATTGAAATAAATGTATATCCTTTACAGTATATTTTTTTATTTAAATTTTAAATCCTAATTCTGCCACCGGACACCCTTTATCTAAAAGTCATCTAGAGTATCCATTTTTTTTTAGATTTTAAAACATTAGTCAACATGTATTGGATTGTCGTACATGACAATCCTATCCATATTTAACTATTTTCTAAATGGTGATTCTTTTATTCGCCATTACTATTGGGTGTATAATTTTATCACTTTCTTTGGTAGTTTCAGTCACACCCACCTTGTTCGTATTCATGTAAATTTTTCTGCCATATCTAAATTCACAATACCATTTTAACTATGTCATATGAAATACCAGAGTAGTCAACAGCTCTTGGTGGATCGATACTAAATTTATCTTTTGAAGAAAATTTATAACACAAAATTATTGTTTGTGTTATCAATGTTACCAAACAAGTTTTGAGGACTTCCGAAATGAATACACTGAGGACGTTAACAGGCAAGACACTGAAGGATCGCGTGAGGAACACCAGAATAAGAGAGATATGTGAGGTTGAGGATATTATAAGATGGAGCAGGCAGCGAAAAAGGGACTGGTACGGTCATGTTCAGAGAATGGACACTACCAGACTCCCCTATATTGCATTGCATAATCAACCTCATGGGACTCGTCCTAGTGGAAGACCTCCTAAAAGATAGAAGGACAGCTGGGAATCTACCTCACAGGAGGAGCAACACTCTGGAGAACAGACCACATAGGTCTACAATTAGGAAGAAGACAAAATTATATTGGCACTGAGTCACATCTGGATGAGAATTGTCTGTCTGCAGGTTTCAACTTGCAACTTAGTGGAATTCACATAGACATAAAATTACCTTCCTTCCTCAACTCTAAAGAGACCAAGGGTGAAGTAAATGAATTCACTCTTGTATATATTGTACCAATCAATATGTGATATATTCTAAAGTACTCGTACACGAAAACGGCATTTGAAAAAAACATTTATATTTCTTGGTCAGTGTGTGCAACATTTTCCCCAAGTACATTTCTATATGTATCAGCAAGATGGAATATCAAAACTCAAAAGAAATTCTACTGCCTTACATATACTTTATGTGCCATAAAAAACATGCGTGTCGTGTCACCTCCACACCTGGATCTTCTGACTTAGTAATTATCAAAATCAGTTTAAATAAAAATCCATACTTACTGTTATGGAATACCATTTTGAAGAATCTATAAAATCCAAGTCTTCTAAAGGAAATTCAAAATTTGGCTCTGTGTCTCGTTTGTTTTTAGTCTTTGTTTGTAACTCCTTCATTTCATTCTCGTCATCGCTTTCAATTGCAATATAAGCTGCCATGTCTGGCATCTGATAAGTCTACTGTCTTTATGAGATAACTGGAAACTACAAAATCGAAATACTGAAAACAAATATTTCATATTAATATTAAATGAAACTAAATTATTGTTTTATTAACTAATAAAAAAAAAATAGGAAATAAGAAAAAAAAATATAGTACATGTTTAGAGAATTCACAGTCGTGTTCACAATAAAAATGTAGAATTGCATTTTAATTGGTTATTTTTTATGCACACTAAAAAATATAACACTAACAATTTTGATAAACAATATCAAAATTGTTAGTTTTAATTTATTGCTGATGACAACATAAAAATAGAAAACAATAATTATGACACTTCACGAAATGATCTACATAAAGAAGATATTTTACGTACCGCGTAAATAGTAAAATTTATCGAATAATATAAACAAAACCACAATGTAAACGACAACAAGAGTGACATATAACATATAACCACAAAATATTAAGTCTTACCATAGATACATTTTCGTCATCTTTTCGGCATTGCACCACTATCCAATTTTAATAATGTTTTACTGTATGCCTACATTTATCCACTTATTTTTAGTTACGAGACGTAAAATAATTGTCACTAATATTACTATATATAGTTTAAAAAAAAACACTTGTGGATTAATGAGACGAAATAAAACGCGTGGTTCACAATTTTCTAATGGTTTTTAATTGAAATCCAAATTACATTAAAATTATTAGGTTATTTTTATTATTCAAACAAAAAAATCTCATTGATAGTTCATAAAAGCAGAAAACAAATTTGAATCGAGGAAACGTAACTAATAATTGAAAGAAATTGAACGTATACGAAAAATGTTCTTCATGCCTTTACAAATATTTAAATTTTTATAAATTGTCATCGCTTTATATCGTCCTTCCGATGACGAAAGTGTAACTTAACACCTTCGACACATTTCGAGAAAAATAAACAGAAATATGGAAAAACAGGGTTTTATTTTATAAAAAAGATCATTAAGATATATCCCTTTACCGCATGGAATTTTTAAATCCATCGAAAAAAATATATGTCATTTTAAACAACAAATCTAACCAAGGAAAAATACATAAAAAAAACAGTAGTTTTTAGAAAACATATACGGAAAAAACCGTTTGTTCCAAATTTGGAACAACATGCAGAAAGGGTTATGATTATTTAGTGGCCAAATTTGGAACAGTATGCAGTGGGGTCTCAAAAATCTATTATTCTTCTTTTTTTTATTTGTAATTTATTAAAATAAATCAAAGTTGTCATCACGATGTATTTGTTTATTATTTGCACGAAATATTATATTTTTAACAACATTTAGGTATGAAAGTTTTTAAAACAATTACGATCCTTATTAAGGCATAAATAGCATTTGCACTTCTGACAGATTATTTGCGATTTTTGTGCGCATTCCAGCATTTTGCACCTTTGCCGGTCTGACTGCCACACTGGCCAGTGATTAAAACCATCTTCAGCTACTTCAATTGGAGGCAGCTGAATGCGCCTTCTCTTGCCTTTTTTGATATTTGACGGGAAAAGAAATTTGAAAAAATTAATTTGTGTATCGAGCTTCACTATTTCTTCTGGAAGAACTTCACTTCCAATAAAAGTAATTGATGACTCATCATATTCAATGCCGTCATCAGACCAAACCAATTTGACATTTTTATTTGTTTTTCTTATTCCTGAGGAAGGTATCTCTAATGTAGAAGGCTGGTTGTTGATCTCAACTTCATGCTCCATTTGACCTTCAAGCTCGACTTTTTCTTCGTAATCGCTAACTTTGCTGTCAGAATCGGTACTACGACAATCTTCTTCAGTTTCTGGAATGCATATCTTTTTGGGTTGGTGAGGAATTTCGTAATCATCATCGTCGGATATATTTTCATCCTCACTGGTTTCAGGAATGTTAGTTACAGTGCGATCCCGAGTCACCATTTTATCTAACAAAAAAATTCAAATAAGCATTACTGCATGGTGTTCCAAATTTGACCAAGTATAAATAAGCACCAGACTGCATAATGTTCCAAATTTGGCCAATCGAAAATGTCGTGACTGCATAGTGTTCCAAATATGGCACAAAGTTTAGTTGATGAAATATATATGATGTACATGTTGTTACTTACTTTTTTGTTATAAAAGTATTGAGGATCCATTTAAAACTAAAAAATAACCCTTTTCCTTTTTTTCTGGGAGAATAAACCGACAAAATCACGCAAGGAAAAACCATAACCACTCTCGCTCGCTAAATGGCGGATCTGACAGTTTACTAACGGGTTTAAAGTTATCAGAATGCTCCACGATATCGCTAGTGTGTGCTTTATGATTAAACAGACTCTACAGTATGGAATTATTTCAAAAAAGAATACGCAGATGCCAGTAGTAGTTATCTTTGACGATAAAAGTCGAATGTTCCAAATATGGAACGACATGCGGTAAAGGAATATAGGCGTTTATCACATTTTAATGGAAATAATATTACAATGACCGATTAACAATTTGCACTTTTCTATGTGATATTAGAATGTTTTTTTTTAATTCATCCGCATCAGTAATTGGCAAATTAAATATGTGAATTCATTTGTCAAGATCAGAAATCTGTAACCTGCGGCCTGAAATTACAACATTTCGATAACAGAGAGAAAGTTGCATATTTTAATGTACACTCTTTTTATTATAAAAAAAGCTCATCGATGTTTTTAGATATCAAATGATTATGTAGAGGGTTTAGTTATATTTATAACATTGTTAATTATGTTATAAATAATTTTCGTTTCTCAAACTATGTATCTAATTCAAAATCGTAACTAAAAATGAATAATAAATAAAACTTTTCCGTTATTTATTACATTATTTATTATGTTAAAAATTATTTTCGTTTAGCAAATTATGTATCGAATTCAAAATTGGAACTAATAATTGATAATAAGTAAAACGTTTCCGTTTCAAATTGTATTTTAATCAAACACTATATGATTTTAATTTACCCATCGAAATATATTATTGTATTAAATTATTTATTGCATAATATTGCGAAATTTATATTGATTCTACTGACCCCATTTTATGACTATATTTTTTATTTAATAAATGTTGGTTGCACTGTTTCCAGAAACTTCAAGAAAAGTCCATCAAAATATTTATTTTTAGCGTTGTCATGATGTTTTGATATTGAGGTGTTGTGTTTTCATTTCGCTAGCTTGTGAAATTCTACCGGTATTAGTAGGATTTGAGTTCAGTATATATATTCACCTTCATCTCCCAGCCCGTTATCAGTTTGCTCAAGTTGTTTGACGAGAGTTCACCCTGGACTGTATTTGACGTATTCATATTTTTGTTTGGATTTCAAATTCAACATCTGTTACATATTTTATTGGATCAAGTGCAAAAGTTTATCACCAACGTTTTGAATTGTAAGTATTTCTGTACATTTATTATATTTTTTCATTTACAATGATTAATTGAATATTCTTAGAGTGTTTCGAGGACATTTTTTTTTATTATCTATGTTTTCATCTTTCGAACAACCTGCTTTGTATAGTTCAGTTTCCGAACCATTCCGAGGCGGAGGCTGTTCGATCGTTTGATCTATACATTCTATAGCAATTCGCTGTATTAGAAATTCGCCATTTTGGAATATGGTAAGGTGCAGCCTTAAAAATATTTTCCTGCCTGAAAAAGACTTTTCCTTTCTCAAAAATTGCATTATTAATTGAAATTATACTAACTTCTCAACCCCGGGGAACGTTATTAGGCGTTATTATTGTACGCTTCTGCTCTTTTATACGAAATGATTCATGAGCGTCTTTTGCGTGTAATTTTTTTATTTCGCCATTAATAATCAAATGTGTTTTTCCACGGTTTATTTAGCCTTATTATATCGCAATAATTTAGCTGCAGTCATGGATTAATTACACAGCTTGCAGAAATATGTTTTGTATTCACATTAACTGTGTGTTTGGTAGTGCAAACAATTATTCCTACGTATTGATTTTTTGAGGTAAAATGATTGTGCAATGTCTGTGTTTCACAACAGGTTGAAATCTTAATTCGCATACAGTTTCGTGTCTTCTTTAAATTTATCCTTTAGATTTTTCTTCAAATATATTTTTAATAATAGTGGCATGTTGCAAAAATTAGTAAGCTACGTATAATTATAATGTAATGTTAAAAAAAAAACGTCGCGTAACTGTTTTTTAATACGTTTTCATTGTGAAATATGCCCATATGATGCAATAATGAAATTATTAACCGATTTAATGTATTATTTCTAACATATGCTACAGTTTGTTTTAGTGACGATCTATAGTACCTATATTGAATACTCGAGTCTGTTCTAGAACATCCCGAATAAAGGCGAATTTACATCGGCGTAGATTTGTTTTTCTTCTTCTTAAAAGTTAATGTTAGATTTTTAAGATTCAATAAACCTTTTTTCAAATCATGTAATACTTTTCTGAGACTAATTAATTATGTTAAATTCATATTACTTTACCTTTAATTAAAAATAAATAAATTAGTAGAGCATTGAATGATTTAAAACTCTGTTAAATATTAATAAAAATGACATTTTTATAGAAGTTTTATTATATTTTATAATTTGTTTCGCATTGATAAGACAGTTAATGCCTTATCTTGGCGAAACATCACTCGCACAAAATATAATAAAAAATTATAAAAAACATGTTTTCATTAACATTGAATATTCAGTGCAGATGAGTTATTTAATATTTAACTTTTAAATATATTATTGTGCTTAAGTTAGTACATAAAATTCGAAACTGATTAAAAGTTTATTTTGTCTTGAAAAATGGTGTAAAAGTCTGTATTGAATAGCTAATGCAAATGTGTTTTTATACAAGTTTTATTACATTTTATGGGAATGACATGTTTCGCCTTGCTAAGCCATTATCACCATTATCAAATGTCATAAAATATAATATAACTTCTAGAAAACACATTTTCATAAGTATTATTTGGAATGAATGTTTTTATGATTTTCCATACTATGCAATTATTTTATCTTTGAAATGAAAATATGAAAATTTATTAAGTTAAGCTTGCAGTTTATTTACGCTTGTTATTAAATATGTTTATTTTAAAATATAACCATTTAGGAACAAATAAAAGTTTAAAAATGTTTTCTCTAATTCCTATTGATTTGAATTTTTTGTTTTTTCCAGGATAATTTCAAGATGCAGTCGGAGAATAGCGTTGCGTTTAAGGTGTTTGTCCAACGGGGCAAGGATGCACCTGAGGTGAGGCGTTTTGCCATTGACAAGGGAGTGGTGGCTAGTTTTGAATACCTCAAGGCTAAGCTGATCAGCGTCTTCCCCTCTATCAAGAATTCCCCGTTCACCATTTCCTGGAAAGGTAAGATTATTTTTTAATACTATTTTGTTCACTCGTGGTACTTACTTTTCACTCAAATTTTGAACAATATCTTTCCTAAACTAACATAATTGAATGGCTTTAGGAAAAACAAAATTACCCATTGTGATTTATACATTGTAAATTTAAATCTATTCAGTCGATATAAGAATAATTTTGTAAAACGCACGTTCGCAATCGCTTAAATTCGCAATTGGAATATTTTTCTAGAAGATTATGGATCGTGCAATTTGAAATGCTATGATTATAATGAAACATGGTGAATAATCAAGTCGTTTGGATTTTTTTTAAAGTGTATTTTTCCACAGTTACACATTTTAAAACATTATTACTGTTATTGCTAGTCATCACTGGACTTAGTCATCGTGTGATTATGGTTTTTATATTTATTCACAAAATGTTTCCACCACCTTTAGACCTGACATTCTTTATTATTCTACCAATTTAATGGAAATGGAATATCCTGGGTCAGCTTTTTTCCCCCCTTTTATTTTTCTTCTAATAGCAAATAATTTTTCATTGCTTTTTATTTCTAAATCATATAACATCTGTAATGTTTTATATCTGAAAAATATCAAGTTTCCTTGATTGAAAATATTAACGTTGTTATTTGAAATTTCTTCTTAGAAGTTCATTGTAAATTATATACATAATTTTTTTAAATTGAATATTCCTTTATAGTAAATATTTAGTTTAAGGCCACTTAGGTTTATGGCTTCGCCTTTGTTTAAATAAAGGAATTTTTAATATTTTATTTTTTTCATTATTTCCTTGATTGTTTTTACATTATACTGTTCGTGTATATTTCAAAGTAAATATGTGAAGGGAATTTCGGCATGCATAGTAAAGTTTCTCTTTTCTTTTTTCAGATGATGAAGGAGATGAGGTCGTCATTTCTAGTGATGAGGAGCTGATTCTGGCCTTGTCCAGCATTCAGGAGGATCTGAAGAAACTTTTTGTCAAGGCGAACAAACCCAAATCTGATGAGCCACCAAAGGAAAAGCCAGCATGTTTTGCTGCAGCTGGAGAATTTCCAGTGGGTTTCGCCGTTGCGGGAGGGATGCCACCCTGTTTCCCTCCTCCTGGAATGGCTCCTTGCTTCCAGCCTCCTGGAGGAATGCCCGGCTGCTTCCCGAATCACGGAGGAATGGTTGGCTGCTTCCCGCCCCAGGGACCGATGCCCGGATGTTTCGGCCCCCCAGGAGAAGTGCCGCCTAACAACGCCCCATCTGGTGGTCTAAGTAAGTCTCATTTTAATCAAATATGGAGACTACAAAATCGCCAAAGGGGTTTCGGGAGACCTAGAGCACAATGGCCTGGTGACATCCGCTCGATGGCTTGGAGGAATTGGATCATGGAAAACAGAAATCTGAAATGCCAGGACTGAGGCCCACATCCATTACGGATTCTAATGTTGCATGAACATTAAATGATTATTTTTTTCTTCAGATTTATATATAAATACATTAGTTTGTGAATATGTCACTGTCTTTTTTTTCAAATAACATAAACAAAAATTTAGAAAATTAGAGAAGACAGATATGACTAGTCTCAATTTCTATGAAATTGATCATACACATTTTTCTTTTGCGAGAACGGTGACAAGTCAAATATATTAAATTATAATATATTGCCTGCATTTTATGCCATACTATTGATTAATCTTGTTATAATGTTTTAGAGGTAAATGATTTAAATCATGTTTTTTCTTGTCACTTTTCTCGCATTTGTTTACTATAGCATATATAATCATAAAGATACAATTTTTTTTACACAATAAATAAAATCATATTGTTAGACTGTGTAAGATTGTGTCGTTACTATCGTGGAACAAAAAGAAAAAAAAACTGTCTAAAAAAACTAATTATTTACCTAACTACCCATACCTTATTCTTAGATTTTTTCAATTGTTTTTTTTTGTAATTTAAAACATTTTAAAATATTGTAATTTTCCTTGTTTTAGAATAAATAATTATGCATGTTTTTTATATAGATTTAGGATTCCCAGTGATGACTAAGGCCTTCAAAATGATTTTCTTAACATTGACTATCTTGTTTATCAATTCATCTGAAATAATAATAGATTGAATGAGTTTTGCTTGAACTTATCTTTTTTGGATAATGATAATGCAATGATCTGTTTTTCCCTGATCAATTCTGATATTTTAAATATTTTGTAGATTATTTTTCTTTTTTAAATAATTTCTTTCTTTTTAAATATTTAAGAAAAAAAAATGCAACATGAATGAAATGAAATATTAATATAAAATTAAAGAAATAATTTCTACTTGGAAAATATATGTTGTATTATTATACCTACATTACCAAATTCAGTTCAATTCTTTAATCTTTACAATAATAATGAAATAAAATTATGTTTTTTTTAAACTACTTCCACTTTTGTCTTTATTTTGACAATGACCGGTTTTGCCAGGCTCGCTGGCATCGACAGACTGGACTGGACAGACTGATAAGTCTGTCGATGCCAGAGAGCCTGGTGTAACCAGTAGCTGTCGAAATAAAGACAAAAGTGGAAGTAGTAAAAAAAAAATTGTTTAATTTAATTACTATTTATAATTAACTTCCATCCAGAGATTTCAGTAAAATCATTTAATAATTAATCGATGTATGATTAAGTGTATAGAATTCCATAATGATGTTATTAAAATAAACAAAAGTTGTTTAAAAATAGAAGAACTAAAAATTCTATAAATGATATGAAATATTCACGACACGTGTTTCGTCTTATGAGGACATCTTCGAGTCAGTTGGACACTCGAAGATGTCCTCATAAGACGAAACGCGTGTCGTGAATATTTCATATCATTTATAGAATTTTTAGTTCTTCTATTTTTGAACAACTTTTGTTTATTTTAATAACGTCATTTAATAATCTTTACAAATCAAAAATTAGAGTTCAGAAGATAATTTTCATTTCATAAAACTTGAAATCATTTTAAAATTGAAACATATCTTTATTCTGTGTTTACACTTTGGTATAAAGGGTAAAAAATATTGAAATATTTTGTTATATCTCAAGAGTCTCTGATTTGACTCTGAAGAAGTCAACATATCATTATGATTTAGACAATTTAACATCACGCTGTCTGGGAATGAATCGATCAATTGATTTATATATGTGAAGTTTATTATTAGATCCTGTGTATAAGTGCATATAGTGCCCATAAGAGGTTATCACTGCGTCACTAAATGGCGTGAAAAAATAACATTTTCTCCGTTTTCGATGATGTAATAAAACATACCGCAAGCAACTGGTTTATCAAAATATAGCTGGTTTATCAAAAAATTCTTTATATTTCCGAAAATGATTTAATTGACAAGACTATGCGAATATAATGTATGGCAACTTGAAAATTATTTTCAAAGTGTCATGTTACAATTTTTGCTTTATTTTAATAATGTACATGTGTTTTTTTTTGTCTGACAAGTCTGATAAAAATCATGCCTATGCTAAAGCAGGCATTCAGTTTTTGTTTGATTATCCAAATAATAATCATATTAATACTATTTAACGATATTTGAGAAATGGTTCGGTTTGGTTGTAGTACTAAGAACATATTTTTCACCACCGTTTCCGCCTTTGTTTATATTTATTAGCACTTAATTGAACCAAAGGAAAATATTTCCCACTTTGTATTATCCATGTTCCTATAGACAGGTTAGAATCACTCACAAAATATTAAAATAAATGAAGTGAACATATTTGTCAGTGCAATGACAAGTATTCAGAAGAAGTATACTAATTATTTTATAGTAAATGTTTTTGTATCTCTCAATTGAAAACAATATTATTTAACAAAATCGGTTTCCTAGCGCCTAATTAAGGGTTAAGGCTTGAAATATTTTTTTTACATAGCCCTTATTCTTAATCCCGGGCTTAACCTTAATATTGGAATTATTCCTCCTTGTATACAAGATGCCTCAGATTTTTTTTTTTACTCTTTTCTGAATCTATCAAAATGTTTATAAATGAAATTATTTTATTATTTGCTTTCAGAGCGGCCTTATGACGCTGACAAGCCGCATCCAGGAGTGGTATGTGACTCGTGCAACGGGCCTATCCATGGCTATCGCTACAAGTGCGTGACATGTGAGGACTTCGATCTCTGTCCTATTTGCGAAGGCAAGAACGCTCATTCTGAGCACTTCATGATCCGCATCCCTGTGCCCATCGGTCCGCTGGTAATTATTACTTATTTAAAATACACTAAAGCATAGAATAAGAAAAACAACTGTATGATGGATGGTCTTATGAATTGAGTAAAGTTAATCAATCCATCGAATTAATTGCTTCTTGAAAAATTAATGAAAATGACAATTTTCTAAAGGTTTTATTATATTTGATGGGAATGACATGTTTGGCCTTAAGGTATTATCAAATATGAAATGCCATTTCCATAAAATATTTAACTTGTAGAAAACAGACATTTTCATTCATATTAATTATGAATAAATTGTGTTAGTATTTAAAAAAAAAAAAAATTGATATTAACACATTGTGGGATTCGCTTAAACACGCCTTTACAATACTATCACTATAGTGCAGTAGGCGCTGAAACTCATTGTTATACTAATTTAATATATGGTGAAAAACAGGAAATTTATTTAAAAATAATTAATGATGATCGGGAGATCCCTATTGGTGGCGATGAGGTTCGCAACCCATCACACCGCGTCTCCCGCGGGGTGAAAAGAGAAGGATGGAGTGCCGCATCGGTTAAAGTGTGACAGTCCATTCTTTCTGCCTACCCTTTCGGGGAGACGGCGTGATGGTTAGTTAGTTAGTTAGTTAGTTAATGATATAAAGCAATATAAATAAGCCTATGAAACAATAAAGTAATTATGTTTTCATAACTTGTAGGGTGGAAGATTCTCACGCGTGGTGGGACACAAGTTGCTCAAGTCCCTGCGGAAGGCGAAGGCTTCTGAGGCTGAAGCCGGGGCTGGTGAATGCCCCTTCATGTCCAAGCGATGCCGCAAGGAGAAGTAAGCACTTATCTTTATCAGATTAATAAAATTCTATTGAAATATTACAAGAGAAAATATTAATAAGAATGAAATGAATTGAGGTTGCATGTTATTAACGAAAAAACTTTTTAGGTGTTCCGGAGAGGAAGCATCTCCAGATTGCCAGATGGGCGACAAGCACGATCGTCATGACAAGGGTCATCATGAGAGAGGGCACCACGGGGGGCGGGCGCACCACGGAGGAGGCCGTGCTCACCACGGGGGTCGTCCCGACCGTCACTGCGGCCAGCGTACCAACAGCTGGTTCAATACGTTTGCCACGTATCTCAATGAGTTCGCTAACCTTGCGGGTGATCTGAACCCGGAAGTCCAGAAGACTTCTGCCCCGGCTGCCGGGACCCCCAACCCGTCTGCTCCAAACGCGACCCCAACCGAAGCTAATGCAAGCGCAAATGCTCCTAATGGTAATGGTCCTAATGAAATCCAAATGTTGCACGTTAAGTACTTGCAAAACGTGGGCAGGACCGTCGCAAAGATCCTGGATCCGCTAGGGATTGACGTTGATATTGAAGTGAGATCCAAGGGAAATGAGAATGTCGAAAAGGCGTCCGATAATCCGGGACCTTCGAAGGACACTCCTCTGCAAAACAACGATGTTTCAGATAAGGGATCCGCTGAGCAGGATGCACCTATCATTGATATCGACGACAGCTCTTCGTCGTCCGATGAGTCGGTGGCTAGTTTGTCCGATCACCCCGGAAGGGCTGATGATTGGACCATGTTGAACACTGACGAGCCTGTCAAAGGTTAGTCCTTAATTTAATTTAGCAACCTTTGTTTCACTTTGCCTTATCCTTACACGGTTCTGGCTATAACATATCCATTTGTATTCTAATGAATATGTTTCACCTTCCTTGGGATGCCCAATGTTCTCTGCTCATCACATCACATCACATCACAACACATCACATACGCACATGTTTTGTTAATTGGCCAATGCTGTTCAGATCCATTCTTTTTATTTTTAGATAATTTAATTTTCTTTATGGCATCCCCGTTTTTGTTAACATGTGTATTTAAAAAAATTTAAAAGTTATGAAGATTGTTATAAATGTCATATTTGCATTATAACTAACTGCATTTTATGTTTGTCTTTTCACTTTATATGGAAAAAATGCTTTGTTGATATCATACATACACATTGCTTAAATGTTTTTGTTCCATTTTGTAATTGTTATGTAAATTTTATGTAAAATCTTGAATTTTTCTCTTAGGCCTTGTTAGTTGGTTGTTTCATTGGATACTTCATAAATTTTTAAATATTTATCCTTGGGATTGGTTTGCAGCAAATTAAAAATCTTTGCTGGTTCTTGGGATATCACTCAGTCCTTTAATGTTGTAGTTTCCCGTTGCCTTCCATATTTTGCGTTACTGTAATTACTGTATACAAATTTTTAACTATTGGTTCTTATGAAATGAGATAGGTAGCTAGTCTATTACCATTTTTATTGTCACATAAATTCTACCAAAAAAATATTGAATAATTTTGATGATTCACAGAGAAGGGTAATGGTACTCCTTCAGCAGCATCTCCGAAAGTGCACGGTTTTGACATGAGCCAGCTGACCCAGGAGTTCAGTCGTCAGTTGGAGCTGCAGATGCAGGCTGCTGCTGCTAATTGCCCTGCTCCGTTTGCTGCTTCGGCGTCTTCTCCTCCATCTGCTGCTGCTGGGTCCTCTGCTCCGCCTGCCGGGATTTATCCATTCCTCCCAACACCAGCCGTGCCCTCTGCGCCTGTGCCGGCCCCTATGCAGGTGGATGTACAACCACCCAAGATCAAGACTCCCAAACCCGTGGCCCCAGAGCCTCGTCCTAGTGAGTATTATTTAATCACCCACTTATAGGACAGAAAAAAAACTTACATGGAGGGAAAATGCAAATGGGGGGTATTGAAAAAAGACACATTTTATATATTGTTAAATAAATTATGTAGATTAATTTATTGCATTTTTTTTGTATAAAAGATGATATAGACTGACGAGTCACTCTTAAAATCTCTTCCAGTTTTTCATGCTTAACACGTTGTATCCTGGAACCGTGTAAACACGTAACCAAGTGTTGTATCCCGGTTCCCGTGTTTTCACGTAGTTTACCAGTCGTCTAAAAATGTGCATTTTATTGACGTCTAGTGACTTTTGTTACAACAATAGCAACTACTCAAACTATTCCAAAACCAGTTAGTTTACCTTTATAATACGTTTTATGATAAAAATGAACAGTATTCCTTTAGTTTTAAATAATAATTTTTGCCTTCTGGAGACCACTTTTTGCAGTCACCAGGCCCACTCTGCGTGCGAAACCTGCAGGATCCACCAAACAGGTTGTGTGCAAAGCACAAAAAAGGAGTGAGACCCGGTATATGTGCAAACATCGCAATGTGGCTCTCCATAAAGGCCAATTTTGGCAAAACTACTATACAAAAATGATATTTTTAAGTGTTTTAAATAAATATGAGAAGTTTATATACAACACATAAAGTGCTCACATTATATAGTATAACTGTAATACGTATTTTTTTATTATTTTAAATTGATCACTTCCATTAACAAAAAATAATAGTCGCATAGTATAATTGTTAACATTTGTGTTGTTATTTATGACAATGAATTGTATAATTTTTAAGAGTTAAATATATACATATATTTATACATCTGGTGTCAATTCCAATTATTCTTTCTTTTTATTTAATTTTGATTGACTTTTGTTAACAGATCATCACGTCTTGGAGGCGTTCGAGCGAATGAGGGCCATGGGATTCAAGGATGACAACGGGAAGCTGCTTCGTATGCTTATTACCAATAATGGAAACATCAGCGAGGTTCTGGATACCCTCTCCCAGAGCATCCCTTAAAT
Organism: Lepidostoma basale; assembly: GCA_022606425.2. Lineage (NCBI taxonomy): Eukaryota > Metazoa > Arthropoda > Insecta > Trichoptera > Lepidostomatidae > Lepidostoma > Lepidostoma basale. The sequence continues at coordinate 32,220 of JAHDVF020000044.1, forward strand.
CGGTTCTCGCATTTATAGCGCATTGTGAAACCATAATTTAACCCAGTTCAATTAATGGAAAATAAGGGTAAAAAGGATTTGTATGTAGCCTATTTGGGCCTCTGTGACTGACAGTATATGTGATTTGGAAAAAATGTGATTGATTACGAAGAGGAGGTGTTGGAAATATAAGATGGAAATGTATAATTATAGTTAATTGTAGTAAATTATCGGTTTCACTGCGCAATTTCTTAACAGCTAGGGTACATGTATTCACAATTTAACTATTTTGTTAGTTACCACTAAGGGACAAACATACATTTGACGTATGCTTAGCTACCACTAAGGAACATATATTCATTTGATGTGTACTTAGCTACCACTAGGGAACATTTATTCAATTGATGTATTGTTAGCTACCACTAGGTAACATTTATTCTCTTGATGTATTGTTAGCTACCACTAGGGTACATATAATCATTTGATGTATTGATAGCTACCACTAGGGAACATATATTCACTTGATCTATTTGTTAGCCTACCGCTAGGGAACTTATATTCACTTGATGTATTGTTAGCTACCACTAGGGAACATATATTCACTTGATGTATTGTTAGCTACCACTAGGGAACATATATTCACTTGATGTATTGTTAGCTACCACTAGGGAACATATATTCAATTGATGTATTGTTGGCCACAGATAGGAACTTTTTATTTTATTGTTGACAGCTACCACTTGGAACTTGTATTTGAAGTAGCTTACTACTTCTAGGAAACCTATATTCATTTTAAGTATTGACAGCTACCTTTGGGAGTACATGTATTCATTGATGTTTTAGGTTAGGAAGCCGCTATGGCAAAAAAAAAAACTCATTTAGGTTTATTTTATTTCCGTACTATATCATTTATTTGCATTTATATTTCCAATTTTATGATTACCATAAATATGACGATTTTGGTTTGGTGTTTTGTTAATGTGAAAACTTATTTGTTGTTTATAATATATATGGCTGGGATTTTAGATATATTACATATGTAACTATTATATGTAAATTAATTTAATTCCAAATAAAGTTGATAAAATATTTCTTTCTTTTATTTTTATTAATTTATACCCTGTAAATACTTATCATTGTGCTAAGGAAAAATCCCTTTGGTGGGTCTGTTTTTTTTAAATATATTTTATAAAATTATAATCTATGGACTTGTCTAAATGGTAAGTAAGTACATACCAAATTAGGAAGATTCAGGATCTGAATCTGAACATTACACAGCCTTGTTGAGTAGCTGCAATTAAAAAAAAAGGGTAATATTGCTCCTTGGTGTGTCCTACCTTTCTACTTACTGACTAGAAATAAAAATATGATGAAATACTATAAGAAGGCAAGAGAACAGTGAAGAATATCTTATTGTTTATATTTTTTTCTTAAATAAAAAAAGATATACCTAAGGGGTTCAAATAATGACATATCCTTGTTTGTGTAAGCATAAATACAGAAGTAAATGTGGAGTATCAAAGTTGGACAACGTTTGATATAGGATCTTGGGTTAAACCTGACCCTATGAAAATTTAAATTCTCAGTTGATTTTTTCTACTTACGAGTACATACCTTTTAACCTTTATTTGGACCAAAGGCAAATATTTTCCACTTGATATTATCCATGTTCTTATAGACAAACATTAGTACGAACAAACAAACCATCACGCCGTTTCTCTGAAGGGGTAGGCAGAGAGAATGGACTGCCACACTACTCGATTCTAACACACCTCTCTAGATTCCTCCACATTCATACAGCGAGTCATACATGCACGTGGATTCTTCTGACTTATAACATAGCAGATCTTTAAATTGGATTAATTTCGCCGTGCCAAATTTTCTTCCGTCTCCCAAGACTCCGTACTACATTCACACTGTTAACGTATACTTTCATAACCATTATTCCTTCATCAATGCGTTCCATATGTTTAAACCAGCACAGTGATCCATAATTATGTTCATTTTCTTTCTTTCGCTCTACATTCCTTCCTTATATAAAGAATTGAAATTTTGTCGTACATCGATTTTCACACATACGTCTAAGGGATCTCATTTCTACCGTATTTATTCTACTCTCATCTTTCTTCTGTCAGCTCCATGCTTCATTTCCACACATCAGGGTTGGTACTAAATTATATTGTGAATGGCCATTTTTGCTTTCATCAATAAATTTTTGTTTCGAATAACCTTTTTAAAGCTCCGTTCACTTTGTTATCCACACCAACTCTTCTTTCGATGTCACTATCCGTTTGGCCATCTGCTGTGAACATGCTACCGGATTAGACGAATTCAATCTCTTCCCTTTCAAAAACCATCACTTTTGACTTTCCGACATTCATCTTAAAATTGATAGCCTTGCATACCTTATACATTCTCGACACCAAGACTTGTAATTCGTCTGCACTATCCGCGACTAGAACGGCATCTTCCGCGTAAAGCAAACAACTTACAGATGTCTCGCTCATCTTGGTGCCAGCATTTATTCTTTTCAGTTCCTTCATACACTTGGCCATATACCTACAGGTTAAACAACCATGGAGGCATCACGCAGCCTTGTTTAACACCCTTTGTGATATCAAATTATTCCATTAACCCTAACACTGGCAGTGCTTTCTTCATAGAGGGAAGAAACCACTCGTATCAGTTACGTGCCCACTCCTTATTCAGACAAGATTAAGGATCGTATTACCCACAAAAGATTATATAAATATAATAAATACACATGTTTGTTGATGAATAAAAAAAAAATCAGTAGAAAAAATCAATTTCTTAGCACCTAATTAAGGGTCAAATCATTGAAACAGATAAATTGAGTGCATATTTTTTGTTTTTTGTTGTAGTGCTTCCATATAATGTTACTAATTTAGTTTCATTGCTTCTACTTACTTTAAGAAATATTAAAAAATAATATACATTATATATATAAATTGTATTTTCTGCTTTTAAAGTTTAGTGTATTTCTATATCTGTCGGTTTTTGAGAAAGAGAAAATAGGAATAAAAATAAATTAACTTTTATTTTAAAAACCTAACCTAGAAAAAATTATATAATCCATACATATGAATTAAAATACTTAAGGGAAACCTGTGTAAACTGGAAAAATGATTTATATATTATAATTTCTTCATTATTTGTCTCATCTCTTTCAACATCTTATGGAGGGCATTCAGGAGAATGATACCTATTCTTTGTGTTGGAATATTTTATTATTATTAAAGTCGTTTATTCTCCCAATTCAATTAAGTTCGTGGTTTCAAAAGTTCGCCATTTATACATTTATTAAAAGTACAGTTGCATGCGTGTTGCAACTTTTTATACTGTATATTATTTTGTTTGTATTTCACACTTAAACATTATTAGATTTGAATAAATAGGATTTTTTTAAAATGAACAAACTAACTAACTTGTCATCACGCCGTCTCACCGAAGGGGTAGGTAGAAAAAGTGGTGTGGTTAATTTTATTTCTAAAATTACGAGATTATTTGAATTTCTATTTCTATTATTAACATGTAAAATTTCAACGCCATTGCTTTATTGAACGAATGATCTTCTTCAATAAGATGATTTGCGAATTCGGAAAAATTATTAGAGATACACCTTATGTGCTTTTTTATTCTTTTAAAGTTTCACTTTGTTTTTCCAATATAAAAAGATGATCAATCATTTCATTTCAGTATATAAACTCCTAATTAAAGTTATTAATCTTCTTTATCTTTATTATTTACTAGCTGACCCGGCAACGCTTCGCTATTGCTATATTAGAGTATATAAATACTCGTACACCCAATATATATTAAAGAAATACAATGAAAGTTCAATATCAATTATTTTATTGGATAAAATGACATGTGTATAGGTGCAAGAATGTGTGTATCCTAATTCAGTTCATATCTTTAAAACATTTGTTTAATCCAAGCAAACTTGCTGTGAACTTGAATAATACTAATGTGAATTGAACAATTGAAGGCTGGGCATTACCAAGGTGGCAAGTTTGCAAAAAGTCTGAAATGAGTTTTTGATGCCAATTGGTCTTAAACATAGCTGTGCAAAAGCGCGTTATGATTTAATAATATAGTGTAGTTCAAACGTTACCCTAAAGATGCCACCCAAAAAAAAGTTTATATATATCTTTTTCAGCTTTATGTTTAAACCATTAAACGTCCAGTCTTAATTTTTTTCCTCAATATTTTAAGTGAAATTAAAAAAACAAATAAATATACTATATCACATTTGCATAAAACATTCATACATATACAATTCATATCCGTTCACTCCTGGGCGTAGGCCTCCTCCATCTGCTTCAATGTCTGTCGATCCTGGGCAACACGCATCCAATGTCGTCCCTCCATCGAAGTTGAGGACGTCCTGGGTTTCGGGTTGCACTTCATCTACGCATATATCGAGGTGTGGGATCCATCCTCTGCACACGCGCATTCCATTATCTTCTGGGTTGTCTGCCTCATCTCATGACATCTTTCAGCTTGCAGATTTCACCGTTTCATGTTACCTAGAAATAAAAGGAAAAATATTAAATTAATATAGTGTAGTTCAAATGTTACCCTAAAGATGCCACCCAAAAAAAAGTTAATATATATCTTTTTCAGCTTAATGTTTAAACCATTAAACGTCCAGTCTTAATTTTTTTCCTTAATATTTTAAGTGAAATTAAAAAAACAAATAAATATACTATATCACATTTGCATGAAACATTCATACATATACCATTCAAGGTCATAATAATGCTCTTAGAAATACAATGTTTAGAGAAACAAAACCCTTGATTTTGATGTCCATTAGATGAAGCTAATAATGCACATTCACTTAACCAATGACGAAATTTGTAAATTTGTGTGATGTCTGGAAATATACATTGAATCAATTCTCCTTTGGAGTGTGATTCTACAGAAATCAGTTGATAATTTAAAGCATTCATTCCATACAATGAACTTTCATTGTTGCAGAATTTTACCCATTCCAGAAATATTTAAAATGTTGCATGTAGGTGTTTCAATGTTTTGTATCATCATCATCATGAGCCTATATCCGTTCACTCCTGGGCGTAGGCCTCCTCCATCTGATTCAATGTCTGTCGATCCTGGGCAAAACGCATCCAATGTCGTCCCTCCATCGAAGTTGAGGACGTCCTGGGTTTCGGGTTGCAGTTCATCTATCATCAGGGCTGCGAGCGGCATGCCATTTTAGCGCTGCCACTCTTCCGATGATGTCCGACACTCCTGTTCTGCCTCTAATAGTGGAATTAAACCAATTAATCCAACCTGTACATACCATTTCAAAATTAGTTCATAAATATAACAATCTTCCTGGGCGTAGGCCTCCTCCATCTGATTCAATGTCTGTCGATCCTGGGCAAAACGCATCCAATGTCGTCCCTCCATCGAAGTTGAGGACGTCCTGGGTTTCGGGTTGCAGTTCATCTATCATCAGGGCTGCGAGCGGCATGCCATTTTAGCGCTGCCACTCTTCCGATGATGTCCGACACTCCTGTTCTGCCTCTAATAGTGGAATTAAACCAATTAATCCAACCTGTACATACCATTTCAAAATTAGTTCATAAATATAACAATCGGGTGTGGGATCCATACATGCCAGTATCTTGCGTTGCGTGCCCCATCTCACGACATCTTCCACCTTGGAGATATCGTGGATAGCCGTGTTCCTCACCCTATCTCAAAGAGTCTTTCCTGGTATCATCCTTAGCGTCGGCATCTCTGCAAAAATCAAATAATTATATTAAAATGAGCAGTATATTTAAAAAAAAAACACTCGATCATTGTAAGATTGGCGTGGGAACATCAGACCATTTGGAAATGTTATATTAGTGGATTTTTCCAACTGAGGCAGCTAATGCTGTATGTAAGGATATGTTTACCTATCACAGCATAACAGAGAAAAACTAAAACAGCTGAAGTAAATCGTCTAATCCAAAAGATATTATAGGTTATCGCCCTGCCAGAACAATTTTACATTAAAATAACTAACTAACTAACTAACCATCACGCCGTTTCCCCGAAAGGGTAGACAGAAAGAATGGACTGCAACATTTTAATCGATGCTGCACTCCATTCTTCTCTTTTCGCCAACGCGAGAGACGCGGTGTGATGGGTTGCGAACCTCATCGCCACCAATAGGCATCTCCCGCGCACACTTCAATCATTCAACGTCTACATAATAAATCTAAAACAAATTATACAAAATACAATGATATAAAATTAAATAACACATAAAAATAATTTAACACATAATGTTCTTTTAGATGGTGCACTTGTCGTCAGCTGGACGATCCGGACATTTGTGTTTATTTAATTTTTTATTCCACTGTTTTCATTTTAATTAGGCACTTAAAACAATCCAACACCAGCAAAAACTTGAAAATTTGATTGAAGAATTTATTCAAATTGTCATTGGAACAAATGAAAAATTTATTTTTACACCTGTCAAAATTCTTTTTATAAACGAAAAAACTTGTATTATTTTAACATCAGAAGAGTGAAAACGTATTTCGTGTCACAAATAACTATCACAAAGTGCGGCAACAATCAAATTGACCAAAACAATTCACTTATACAGGAAATATCTCCAAATTGACAGGAGCACCACATGAATCAAATATTTTTTTTTAAATCAGAACCAGAACCAGATTCCTTGCAGGATTTGCGAATTTATTCGTTGGGTATCCTATCTCTAACGGTTCTCCCCACAATAAAATAACATTATTAAAATAGATTATACCAATTCATAGAATTGTTACTTAGAATTTAACGTTTTTCCATGTATTCATAACATAACCTAAAATAATACGTAAGTAAAACGATAGGTATGTAATTTCATTTCTATCTATATAAATTCGATATAATTTAGAACTAAAACTTTGAAATATGTAATGCGGAAATATAATCTGTATTCATTTCAACGGCAAAATAGAATAAACTGAAGATATATATGAATTAGAAATATAAATATTTTACTTACGAAACTAACACGCAATTCAAATTTGACATTTCAGAGATAGGGATGGGCAATCCGCTCACGAGTCGACTCAAAGATTCGAATCGTTTTGGTGAGCGGGTGAGCGATGATCCATAAAAAAAAGAGCGGCAGCTCAATGATCCGCTAGGTCAGGGGGGTCGGCAAAATTATTAGCCAAAGAGCCAAATGCGTACTTTACAACGATTTAAAAAAAAAATTGAGAGCCAAATATGTTTATTGATTTAGATAACCTTTATTATAATTTTTGCACTTCATTCAATTACGGGTACACTGAATAAAACATTATTTCATACTTCTTCCTGTGATGAAGGCGACCAGCCTTCTCTCCATCTCTTTGGTGGTCATCCTGGTGGTCGACGGCCCTCTGGAGTCTCTTGCATCACGATATTAGGAATTCTTGCTGGATCCATTCTCTCGATGTCTCTGCCTACTCCATCTCACTATGTCTTCAATGTTGCAGGATTTGCGAATTTATTCGTTGGGTATCCTATCTCTAACGGTTCTCCCCACAATAGGTCGCAGTCTGGTTCTGACAGTGTCTGTTCTTGCTTTGATTCCGTATGTTATTATGGACCTGATGCATGTTTGTTTGTTGTTATTCTTAATTTTAGGCACAATTCCATGTTCTCATCAATAAGACGACTTCGTAGTTTACTCTTGTTAAAATTCATGCTTGAATAAAATTGTCCGCATGAATATGTAGAAGCGAAAAGCGAAAGATCAGCAAGAGTCAGTAATACTATTTCAGGCGTTGAAGATGATGACTAAAAATCTTTGAATTGGCGATGATGATTAAGAGTTTTAGCTAAACCGGAATTGATAATCGTAATCACCAATTCCATAACTTTACAAATTTCTTCTGGAAATGTCTGCGGACAGAGCGTTCTTGATGAATGATGCGATGGTAAGCAAGTATCTCGCGATTATTTTTTCTTTCAACAAACCACTTCGGCTCCGGAGCCGCATTTTGCCGACCTCTGCGCTTTCCGCTCAGTAAAGTGAGCCGATTCTTCTTGATAATTATCGAGTCGTTTGTCAAAAAAGTTGTTTGTCGTTGTGAATTTTTTTTTTAGCTCATCGACAAAAAATTTATCCTGGTGAATTTTTTTTTTTACCGGAATCAACTTTTTTGGTCGAGGAGCAAAAAAAAAAGGTCACTAAAATAATTTCAAACTTTGAACGACTCAAAATGGTGAACCGTGGATCGTTAAAAAGAGTCGGCTCACTTTGCTGAGCGGAACCGTTCAGATCAGATCCCTGAGATGAGTCGTTTTGCCCATCCCTATACGTGCGTATATTTTTCAGTTCAAAGGAGCGACTAATTTCATATCTGACCACGCAAAGAGTCAAAAAAGCCACTAATTTGCATCTTATCACGCCAAGCGAATATAGACTCTAAAGATCGATACTCAGGTGATACGAACATGAAGGTCTATACTCGCTCGCACTACGAAAATTTATAAATTTACAAAGTTAATTAGAGCTCGATTAATAACAAAAATATGCCTATGCCCACCTATGTCTATCTATTAAGGAAGTGTATAACTTGGAAAATGATCAGCTCAGGAATAACCTCAGAAATAGTCCACACACACCCGGAAGATCGCCTTTTATTTATATAGAAGATAGATAGATAGATAGATTATTGTTTTACCTAAAATATTATATTATTTGCACAAAACGCGGGTCTACTGTCACCTGGAAATTGTTTTGAAATTATTTTTGTTAATATATATTATTGTCTATTTATCTATTTATTGTTTCTATAACAATGATGTAAAACTCCATATTTAATAATAATACGAATGAAAACGTCGGCTTTCTAGAAGTTTTATTATATTTTATGTGAATGACAAATTTCGCTTGTCTGTGGCATTATCAGATGGAATAGAAAACTGAATGGATTTTACATCATTGTTCAAGAAATATTATAATTCATGGAAGTGATATGTTTTACTTTGAGTCAAATACATTTGATAATACATTTGATAACTTATCAAGGCGAAACATGTCCATCCCATAAAATATTATACAACATCTAGAAAATATTTATTAATTTCAAATATTGAATATGGAGTTTTACATTATTTTTCAAGAAATAATGTAAAATTAAAAAAACGAACCCTTAGATGGTTTAGACATATGGAACAAATGGATAATTTGAATGGACAAGCTATGTGAGTGGAAAGAGGAGCCGCGGAAGACCAAGGAAAGCATATCATGACCAAATTAATCAAATACTGAAAGGCGGACAGAAACATCAACGAGCGTGAATTTTATGATGTATAAATGTAGAGGAATCTAGAGAGGTATGCCAGGACAGAGCAGTATGATGGTCCATCCTCTCTGCCTACCCTTCCGGAGAAATGGCGTGATGGTTAGTTAGTTATTTCAAGGAATAATTAATTCTTGAAAAGTGTTTGCAACAATCATAATTTTTTTAGGTGGTTTACGAGTTTTGGTATCAGATAAAATAATATTTTTAATGTTTCTTTTTTTAAATACTTAGTATACAACACTCACTTTATTAAAATAATAAAAATTAAATATCAAACATGTTTCGGACACACAAGCCACACATCAATGATAATTTTTTTTCACAAATATGGTCAGTTTTGACAGATGTTAAAATTATTAACATGCAAAGTTTCAACGCCATTATCTTTATTAAATGAATGATCATTTTCAATGTGATGGTTTGTGAATTCATTCAAGAAAAAAAAAAGTTAATTAAATTAATAATATTTTTTGTTGTAAGTAACCTGAACCCCAATCAGAACTTTAAATTATTATTTTAAATTTTAAATTTATTCTTAATATTTGTTATAACAAAAGCATAAACGATCCAAAATAAATCATTTTAACATCTGTCAAAACTGACCACTTTTGTGATTTTTTTTTATAATATATTTTTAATATTTATATTTATAAAATATCACTGATGAAGGGCTTGTGTGTCCGAAATATATTTTTGGTATTTATTTTTTAATTATGTGAGTGTTATATACTAAGTACATCAAAAAGAAACATTAAACATCTACAATACAAAGTTATGGCAAACATAGAAGAAATATTTTTAATAATCAAAACGTCATTTGTATGGTTTATTAATCTTGGTATATTTTGAAGATAAATAAACAATCAAGTTTTGAACACTTAAATATCGTCTGGCATAATTATTGCATCACAATATCGAACCATAGATAAATGTTCTCCTTCAATTGTTGATTTATACTGAGTAACGGGTTGCTATGCTAAGCTGCGAATCGTAAAGGTATACCTAATACATAACGTCACACAGATATTAAATATATGACCGAAAGGTCATTCATGATGAGGTTAAGTGGGATCAAGTTGTCCTTACAGTAAGTAACTAACGATAGTTAGGTACGTTTAGAAGAGATTTTACTTTTGAGTGCATATGGCTAACTTAATTCTAAGTGTATTACCATATCATGGTTATGACTAACACCAATGATGGAATAGTACTAATAATAATAAGTGTTTGTTATAGAGAGCTGGCAGGGGTATTACATACAATATAAAGCACACATAGAAAAAATAATATAAGCTATCTGTGTACATAATTGTACTTGGACTTGGATCTTCTGGCTTACAGAGGTTCAGCTCTAATGGCTATTCCTCTTACGTCTGTAGGAAACATTGTTGGAATGTGATTTGGTAGTTGTTTTGCCCGGAGTGTCCCTCCGAAAGAGGGCGAGCGGGGATATAATATGATAAAGTCTTACATTATTGTCAAGGAATGGTAGACCAGTAAGGGTTGGGATTGTATTTATAAAAAAAGTCTGTTCCCGAGGGGTAGATAAGAGGAGCAGTGCCTGGATGGAGTTGTGGTAGGAGATAGCATCCTGCGTGAGACCATTTTTGGTGGAGTAGGTACGTAGTGGGCTATCGGGGAGGATTTTTTTATTATTTTTTATCCGCATTGATTGCAGGAGGGTTAAAGGACTGAGTGATGGTGGATAACTTGGTGGTAAAGGGTCATTTATGATAAGGAAGAAGGTAATTTAGGTCGTGGTCTGGAAATGAAAGAGATGAAGTTGGAGTAGTGCAAGGAATACCGTATGTCTCCGTAGTTTTATGTTGCGTATCATTTCGACGGAGTATTTGGAAGGTACCTTAAAAAATCCAGAAGGCCACGACAGAGGCGTGCATGTACTGCGGTGCGGAGGTGGACGATGTAGAGCACACAGTGTTTAGATGCACCAAGTGGAACCCAGAGAGAGAAGAAATGGGACGGCAATTGACAGCGACCGAAGAGATGACTCTACTTATTTCCTATGGCCATACAACTCTTGAAGAGTTTTAGCCTCCTTGATGATTTTTCGCCAAGCTCCTCGATCCTACGCCTTTTGCTACCAGCAGTCCGATTCGCCCAACCTAACCAGATCAGCCAGAACATTTTCCATTAGGCGCTGTCTAGGCCTTTCTTGGACAGGGTCTTGATTGCTTTGGTCTCTTCGGCTCGGCATACGTGCCCAATCCATGCTAGGCGACCGGCTCTCACGGTGCTCGTTATAAGGGGCTGCTGGGTCATCGTACGGATTTCTTAGTTGGTCCTATGCCTCCAAGTTCCCGCTGCAACACCGGGTCTGGGTCCCAGGATCATTATAAGAATTCTATTTTCAAACCAGTAGATCCTTTGATTTGATAGGTCATGGGTGCATCGGAAACATATGTATTTTGTAGTGAAATACACAAATTCCTCTAGTCAGCGCATTAAAATGCTCTAAGTGCTTGATCGAATTTTTCGAGATTTATGAGCAAATGCAGAATTAATCAATGGAGCTCTCATTGTATTAGCAGATGACTTTGCCAGTTTTACCAAAATCAACACATTTTGATGAACTCAAATTACCACCAATTACGAATTTCACTAATGGATTTGCGAACGTGCTATTTTGGCAGCAAAAACCCACAACGTCAATGCAATCAGCTACGCAATCCACGAATAAATTTCATGTATAAAATAGGAAGAAGACAAATAAAGTGATTCGTTACGACCACGATAAACACAATAACAATTACATTACATTTTTTAGTAAAACAAATTCCCGTGAAATCAATAGTTAAATTGGGTTTTTTATAGAGTTAAAAAAGTTAAAGAAAAATATATTTTGACAAATGTCTAAAATTTTTCACCTTTGTTGGGAATTATCAAAAGATATGATAATGCTTCAGGTAGGCAAAACATGTCACTCCAATATATTGTAATAAAACATCTAGGAAACAGTCTTCTTTTTCTTTTAATAGATTTGACGATCTGTGACACAGAAATCATGTCTCGTCGGATGATGAGGTCCAGCTGTCCTTCCATCTCTTAGGTGGTATCCGGAGGGAATTTCATAAGCGGCTGTACGAGTATATGCAAGTCTGTCACCATCCATTCGGGCTACATAGTCCCTCCAGTATCTTCTTCTGGATCTACTCCACTGAACGAAATCCTCTATTTTGCAAGTTTTTCTTATGTCTACGTTGCGGACACGATTTCGGAGACTTTTTTCAGTAATTGATGTTAGGACCTTCATCTCCGATGTTCTTAGTAGCCCTTGGTTCGCACAGTGTCGGCCCGCGTCTCTACAGCGTACGACATGAGAGGTCGCACGCATGTTTTATAAATTCTGATCTTGCTGTCGATACGCATGTGTTTGTTCTTCCAGACCAGATTCGTCAGACATCCTGACACGGCAGAGGCTTTACTGACTTGTTCTCGTACTTCGATATAAAGGTCATTTTGGCTGCAGATCTCTACTCCAAAATATCTGAAACTCATTACTTGCTCCACAGGTATATCATCAACAGTCGTTTTCATAAATACAGGAAACAGTCGTTTTCATAAATATTAAAAACAATATATTATGGAGTTTTACAACACTGTGCAATAACAATGGTTGAATAAAATAATCACAGACACATATAACATATAGTATATCGGCATGCAGCCCATTGACGATATTGCTCTTGGAATCGTCATATTTTGTTTAGAGGTAAGTGGGACAGACAACTAAAAATTATTGTGGGTTCACGTGTACGAGCAATTGTCTGGAACATTTACCAACTGATTTGGTAAAGAGTATTAGGATTTTTCACAAATCTGTGAATAAGAAGAATAACATGTTATTGAAGCTAAAATTTTCGACGATTTCCGAAAAGAAATATATTCGAGATGCCTTGCATCGTATGGAAAAATCTTAGCCTTTCCAAGTACTTAACTTAATTCATATGGCAATACAACTCTTTAAGAGTTTTAGCCTCCTTGATGATTTTCTTCCAAGCTCCTAGTTCATATATCTTTTGCTCACAGCAGTTCGACCGCCCAACCCAGCCAGATTTAGCAGAATAATTTCTTAGAAATATGATGCAGTTAAGTAAAAAAGTATAAACGTATTCATAAAACTATTGAGTTTTGAATATAGAATGGACCATAAAATAAACGGCTTAATTATAATAAATATGAATAAAAACGTCTGTTTTTTAGGAGTTTTATTATATTTTAGATGGAATGACATGTTCTCTTCTAAGACATTATCAAATGTGTCGAGAATTAAGTACGCGATCGTTTATTTACCCAAGTTAATGTAACAGAATATAGTAATTAAGGCAATTGAAATAGTTAACAATAGGTAAAAGTTGCAAAATGTAAATTTACAATGCTTATACATTATATAAATAAAATTAAAAGTTTAATAAAATGATCACTCTTCTGCAATGATAACATAAACTAGACACTCCGCCAGAAAATGATCAAATGCTATGTGTGGTCTGTTTTATTGTATGGATGTGAAACGTAGATCTTAGAAGTCAACTCAATTAACATATTGGAAGTCCTGAGGCGAGCTAGAGTTGACAGGGAACCGTTATCAACTATCAAGGTTCAGAAGATTTCAAATCTGGGTCATATACTGCGTGGGGAAAAGTATCGCCTTCTCCAATTGATATTGGAGGGGAAAATTGAGGGACGCCGAGGGCCCGGTAGGAGACAGATGTCCTGGCTGCGAAGAGGGAGTAGACCGGCATCCAAAGTGTGGAGGAGCTGTTCCAAGTGGCGCAGAACAGGGACAGGTTCGCCGAGGTGATCGCCAACGTTGGGGGACCCGACATGGTACTTGTAGAAGAAGAAGATACATTTAAAGAATACTAATTGAGGTTACATAATTATTAAAGTGCTTTAGACAGATTAAAATAAAATGTTTTCTTTGATAACAATTTAATAAAATAGTGGGTGGCGAATTGGGAATCAATTAAGGATCTTTAATAAAATATCGAGTAACCTTAAAGTACGAACATTATTATAATTTAGATAAAATATTTCCCCCCGTTCGTTTTTCTGCACAAACATTATATACATAAACTTAATGTAACAATACTCTCTGTTTTATATTTAACCTTAAGTTATTTAAATAATTTACAAAATTTTGAGACATCGAAAGGCGGGTTGGTGCTGGGAATAAAATAAATGGCGCACTCAAAGTTATTACTGCAAATAGAAATATATCCACAGAAGCAAAGATGGCAGTACATAATGGAGTTCTAGTGCCAACCCTCATGTATGGAAGTGAAGCTTGGAGCTGGATAAACGCCGTAGAAATGAGATCACTAAGAAGAATGTGCGGGAAAACATGGTATAATAGAATACCGAACGACGAAATAAGAAAGAAATGTAAGGCAGATGACTGCTCATGGATACATTAAAAAAGGATCCTTGAGATGGTTTGGACATATGGAACGAATGGATGAGAGTAGAATAGTTAAAAAAGTTGTATACAAGCAGGGTGATTGGAAAAAGAAGCCGAGGACGACCGAGGAAAACATGGCATGACCAAATGAATCAATTACTAAAAGGCGGTCACATTCGAAGTCGGAATAATCGATGTGCGTGCATGGAACGATGTATGAATGTAGAGGAATCCCGAGAGGTATGCCAGGACAGAGCATTGTGGCGGTCCATCCTCTCTGCCTACCCCTCCGGGGAAATGGCGTGATGGTTTGTCAGTTAGTTAGTTACAAATTTTGATTAACAATAATTATATTACTTGATGTAACAATAATTATGAATGTGTCAAATAAATATTAAAAAATGTGCTTAAACCAAAATATCGAGTACCTAACCTCAAAGTACGAATATTATTCCAATTTGGACTTAATTGATATGAATTAATTATTTTGTTATGATGTCATCAGAAACCGGACTGGGAATATAATATTCTTAAAAAATGTTTGTGGTTTCCGGGAAAAAAAATCATGTAGGTAGGTACCAAGGTTTCATATTTTGCGTTACTCATGTTGACCCTTGTAATAAATTAGCCAAGGGCGTTATAGACTTGATATTTGAAAGGTAGTATGGTGAGACACCACAGAACACACTTTTTAAAATAACGAATATCAGTATTTTATAATTGGATTGAATTAACTGTGAAAACAAAATTACCTTCTTCTTCTTCGATGGCCCTACAGCCCATAACGAGCCTTAGCCTCCAGTATTCTTCGCCTCCAACTCCTCCTGTCCTCCGCTTCGACCCTCCAATCTGACACTCGTAACAATTTCGCCCCATCTCTCTCAACTTCATCCTCCTATCGCAGCCTTGGTCGTCCAATTGGTCTTCTACCACCTGAGTGCCACTCCAGCAATCTTTATGGGGTTCGCGATGACGGCATCCTCTGCACGTGACCGGCCCATCTCAGTCTATTCAGTCTGACCTGTGTGGAGAGACTGGGAGCTTTGTAAATATAGTATAGCTCATCATTATGCCGCACTCTCCAGCTTTCACCGTCATCCACAGGTCCCAGAATTCTGCGCAGCACCCTTCCCTCAAAAGTATCCAGTCGCTCTGCGGATTTCGCTCTCATTGTCCACGTCTCACACCCGTAGGTCACAACTATTCGGATTGTTTAATACAGGGACAGGTTCGCCGAGGTGTTCGCCAACGTTGGGGGGACCCGACAGGGCACTTGAAGAAGAATAAGAAGCAGGTAGATGTTTTTAAAATACCAAATAAGTTGGTAAAGAGTATTTGAATCTTCGACAAATCCATGAAAGAGAAGAAAAACCTTTATCGTTTTTCGCATTACGATATGTCAATCTTGAAAAAACTACAATAAACTGTTTAATATACAGCTTAAAATTAATATTCAAGGTCAGTATGGATTTGCATGGAGCATAATTTTAATGGAAGTAAATTTAAATCTCGCTTAAATGTGCAGAAGGTTTAGTGCAGAGGTTCCCAACCTTTTTTGTCCCGTAAACCCCTTGCCGATTTCTTATATTTTGTGTAGACCCCCTGTTTTCCTAAAAGAGCTTTTTTTCAGGCAAAAAAAAATCCGAAACAAAAAAGCCGGAATTCGTCGCCGCCGTCTATGTGCATGACACGATGTATGAATTTTGAAGAAACAAGATAAAATCAAATCAAATCAAATCAGTTAATTAACTAAACAGATATTACAAACAGAAAAATGTTTAAGGCATCTATCTATTGAGTAATAGTAAAATATTATAAAAATACAACATTATACCAGGAACGCATTAGAGATGGTTAGACATTAGGAAGACAAGATACTCTCTAAAGTTAAGAGTATTTGTCCCCTGAACGAGGAGACCGCGTTCAGCAGACTAATTGTTCTTCCCACCGGTGTCACCAGAGGCAGATCGGTGCTGGTGGCCGGTAGGTAAAACAATGAGATGCCCATCTCTTCGAAGCTGTAAATAATCGTTTCCGAGTATTTCTAAAAGAAGTGCCGTGGGATAGAGCCACGGATAACTACAATACTCTTTCATGTAGAGATACCTCAGAATTATTTTCTGAACCCTCTCCAGCATAACGGACTATCTCGCCTCGTGAGGACTCCATATGACAGAACCACTTTCGAGTCTGCTCCTAAGTATTACATGTCAGGAAAGAAAATTGTGGCAGTCCATTCTTTCTGCCCACACCTTCTGTGTTAACACAATTAAAACGCTGTATTTTTTTTTTCGAATAAGACATGTTAAAAATGAAATTTTTATTCTAGGAGACAATAGACCTTTGTAAAAACTAGAAAACGCAAGGCAGGATTTTGTTGATAAAATGAAACTGATGTATAGTAATCAAATAACAGTGCCATCAATTAATTTTTTTAAAATCGTACTTTTAAATATTTATATGAAGTATTACAAGTGCGACAGAAGCGACCGATTCATTACAATTATATTATAATATTAAAACAAAATTGTATAATCTCAAAGGTGCTTAATTAAAAGTCATGCGTGTGCATACGATTATTGATAAATAAATTCAAATACGTACTTACTTATTTATATTTTTAACGGGGATTTACACCTTCATCATCGGGGGAATGATATAAACAAGTTAATAGTATATTAAAATATAATAAGTGAATGCGGTGGGAATGATGGTGTTATGAACAAAATAATGAAAGGATCATTAAGATGGTTTGGACATATGGAAAGAATGAATGCAGAAGAATGGTAAAAAATTATAAGTTAACGATGTAAATGGAACCAGAAATAAAGGAAGACCGAGGAAAACGCGGCACGATAAAATAAATCAAATATTGAATGCCGACCACGTGAGGAGTCAGAGAAATCGACGCGCGTGCATTTCACGATGTATGAATGTCAGGAAAGAAGTGTGGCAGTCCATTCTTTCTGCCTACCCCTTCTGAGAGACGGCGAGATGTTTTTTTTTAGTTTTTAGTACGAGCATATCGTTCTCTCGATGATGAAGGTGTAAAGTCTTCGAAACATGCCGAGAAAAATAAGCCTAAAAGTGGAAAAAACACTGTTTTAATTCATAAAAAATCGTCAATATGTAATTCCATAGCATTAACGCCTTAAGTTTATATTAAATTAATAATGCTGGTTCTACTTGAAGGGTAAAATGATGTAAATGAATTTTAAATGGGAGATTTTTCCGAATTTGTTATTTATTTCCACTGCAAGTTTTAAGCATCTAGTAAAAATACAAAAAGCTTAAATTAAAAAAAAATTATAATAATTTATATTATAAACGAAAAGATAAAATAAAATGCAAGCATGGCGAAACATGTCATTCCTATGAAATACAATAAAGTTTATAAGAAACAGACGTTTTCTTCATATTAAATTTAGAGGTTTATCCCATAGTTCAAGAAACAATAAATATGTATAGAATCTGTAAAATATATTTAAAATTTAAAAATAATTTTAAAAGATTCATCATTAGAAATTTACTTTAATTTCATTGTAAAATTTCAATTTTTAAATGTGCTAAGGGGAGAAAAATAGCACATTTTTCGACTGATATTAATGGGTGAAGTGGTGGGACGCAGGGGAGTTGGTAGAAGGCAGTTGTCCTGGCTGCGGAACATAAAATAATGGACAGGAATGACAAGAAGCAGAACCTGTTCCAAGTGGCGCAGGACAGAGATGCCTTTGCTGCAGTGATCGAAGAAGAAAGAAAATTCAATACCGGTTATGTAATATTTTTACTTATTAGAAAATAGCTAATTTAAATCCTATAATGACATATGAAATACGAGTAGAAACGAGAGCTGACACCATCATAACAAAAAGTCTCCTAAAAACCACAGAAATGAAGACTCTCCGATCCGTTGCGGGAACGATACTCCGAGACAGAATACGAAATTCTGAAATAAGAAAGATCTGCAATGTAAATGATGTCGTGCGATGGGGAGAAAAGAGTGATAAATACGAGTATAACCGCAAATAAAGTAGCAACAGGAAATCGACCTGCAGGAAGACCACCTAAAAGGTGGCGAGACAGTTGGACATCTGCATCCCAGGAACAGGCTCCGAGAAATAACAGGACACAGTCCTAAATAAAGCCGAATAAGAAGAAGAATTTGAGGTAAATATTTTTTTAAATAGGACTACATAAATCAGTAGCCCAGCGCGCCATGGAAAGAGCCATGCTTGGAATAACCTTGAGGGACAGATTTAGAAACGAATTTATTCGACAACAAACCAAGGTGACTAAGGTGGCTCTACGGATAGGCGGGCCGAAGTGGCGGTGGGCTGGCCATATCTGTCGGAGAACCGACAGCCGATGAGGAAGATGGGTTCTGGAGTGGAGACCGCGCACAGGATTCCGTAGAGTTGGACGTCCCCCTGCCCGCTGGACCGACGATCTGAAGAGGATTGCTGGACATGGATGGATGGGAGCGGCAATGGATAGGGGGCGGTGACGGGCTTTGGGAGAGGCCTACATTCAGCAGTGGATGACAGACGGCTGATGATGATGATGATGATGAAATCAGTAAAAATGATTGTTATTGTTTAATTCTGGAAAAATCTGGATTACTTCTCGCGTATTAAAAATAGCTGATTCTAACTAACGTACGTATTATCAGGATAACCGCACTCTTCGGTTCACTAAGCTTATTGCAAATATAATTTAAATATAAATTATAAAACAGACTTGCGTATTGCGTCGTAGTTGGGTGTTATCAAAAATTTATTTTTATTATATTATAATTTATTATGTGATAACGTAACGTAATCAAAATATAAAAATACTTTTAAATTTTGAGTTATCCGTAATCATTGTTAAGCGACAGTTTTTATGTGTGATATCCAGGATGCTGTCAGATGGGGGAAACAGAGTAGAAGATATTGTATAGGGTGTTTTTTTTAGAGGTCTTCTTCTTCTTCTTCCTTATTGTAGACCTATGTGGTCTGTTCTCCAGAGTGTTATTCCTCCTGTGAGATAGATTCCCAGCTCTCCTTCCATATTTTAGGAGGTCTTCTACGAGGACGAGTCCCATGAGGCTGATTATGCAATGAAATATAGGGGAGTCTGGTGTTGTCCATTCTTTGAACATGACCGTACCAGTCCCTTTTTCGCTGTCTGCTCCATCTTATAATATCCTCAACCTCACGTATCTCTCTTATTCTGGTGTTCTTCACGCGATCCCTCAGTGTCTTATCTGGTATCGTCCTCAGTGTCTGCATTTTGGAAGTCCTCAAAACTTGTTTGGTCCTTACTGTGTCTGCCCTTGCTTCGACGCCATATGTTATTATTGGTCTTACGCATGCTTTATAGATTCTCATCTTACTCTTAATAGCCATGTCTTTGTTTTTCCATATTGTGGATTTTAGAGCCCCAGAGATTGCAGCTGCCTTGTTTACTTGGGCTTGTATTTCTTCCCGCAGATCAGCTCCCCCCACCAGGTCTATGCCTAGATACTAAAAGGTCCTGACCTGTTCTATGGGTTGATTTTCTAAAACCAGGTTACATGTTTTGGGTGTTGTGGAAAAGGTCATACATTTTGTTTTTTCGATAGAGATCGTCATGTTTTAGAGGTATACAATAAAAATTCAAAATAAAAAAACCCAAATTAAAATAATGTTCATATCTATGATATTGGCTTTATTTAATAGATAATTTTATGCGATTATTGTTTAAATATGATTTCGGGTATATGAGCGCCACGGCTAGCTCGAATGAAGCGCAATCGTGAAGTCCAATTTTCGACAATTGTCGTCTTTGTGGATGCGTATTATCCACTGGAGTGTACGTGGTGCGAAAATGATGCATGACCTTCCGAATAATTGTCTCGGATGGACGATTATCTCGACCGTAAAATGGACGTAGTGCACGATAAGTTTGGCGAACCGAACCATGATTTTCAAAATAAATTTGCAAGCGCTTTTTTCACGTCAGTCTATTCTTGGTAAAATGGCAAAACGTATTGACTACAAATCAACTATCAACTGTCAAATTAATAGTCTGTAGAAACAATGTTGTTAGCTTAAAAACCAAACCTCTAAAAAAAACACCCCATATTATATATCATATCTTCGACAAAGGGGCCATATATTGTTTTGTCTCCAACGATGCAGAACCAACCAGACAATGGTATTCAATAATATATTATATATCAAAAATAAATTAGCTTTTAAAAGCTGATTTATTTTTGATATACTTTATTTCATTAAATCCACTGTTGCTTGATCGATTGTACGAAATTGAATTAAATATCAATGATAAGGTATCTAATTTTAATTTATTTTATAGGTTATTTCAAAAGATTATTACACTATAAAATGTAATAGTAAGAGATATTTTAAATAATTTATCTCGTTTGAGTAATATTGTATCAAAAACAAAACCGCCCGTTCCGTCAAAACGCGTCATTTTATTATTTTCCTTACAAGATAAGAGAAAGAAATAAAGCCAGAAGACCAGTATCTTCTTCTGGGTCTACTTCACCGAAAGATATCTTAAGTTTTTCTTATGCCTTTGTGACGGACACGATCTCGGAGAGTATTTCCAATAATAGATCTTAGGAACTTCATCTCAGATGTTCTTAGCAGACCCTTGGATCGCACAGTGTCGACCCGCGTCTCTACAGCATACGTCATGATAGGTCGCAAGAATGTCTTATAAATTCTGACCTTGCTGTCAATACGCATGCGCTTGTTCTCCCAGACCAGATTGCACATGCGTATTGACATCAGACACAAAGGTGTCTGAAGAATCTGGTCGTGTCGACAAAATTGTGTCAGAACACGGTAGAGACTTTATTGACTTGTTCTCGCATTTTTGTATAAAGGTCATTATAGCTGCAGATCTCTATTCCCAATTCTTCAAAACAATCTTCATTACAGTTGCAGATCTCTACTCCTAAATCATAAAAACAACTTCAATATGAGTAGAAAAAAGTTCAGTGTTATGAAGAAGGAATCTGATTGTGTCCAGAACTGAATCAGCACCCAAGAGTTTTGTCCCCTAGATCACACTACCCAGGTCGTAATTAGCATTAATGCTATGAATTAACTGCATCCGTGAGAATATCATAATAAAATCAAATAATAAGCAACATTCTTGTATAAATATACTAACGTAAACTGTTTTTGTTAAAACTATATTAAAAAAAAAAAAAACATTAAATTTTACTTATTGATATGCATATGTTACCACTTCTGAGTCTTGATGTGGAGACCATGAAAAGGAAAAAATAGTCATCGTTGACTCTAGAAAAGATAGAAGAATATTGATAAAAATTGAAAAAGATAAAAATTAAGAGATGGCTAGAGAGAAGAAGAAGAAGACTATTTCTGAATTTAAATTTGAAGAAAATAATAACTTACTTACACTGAATCGTTAAGGCTCGCGTGATTATTTGAATGTTATAAGAACATTGATAAGAGAAATAGAAGGATGCGAAAGAAGGATGAAAGTAGAATAAATGCAGTAGAAATGAGATCTCTTAGACGAATGTGTGGATACTCTGTGTATGATAGAGTGTCGAATGAAAATAAAAGAAGTGAATGCGGTGCGAATGATGGTGTTATTAACAAAATAATGAAAGAATCATTATGATGGTTTGTACATATGGAAAGAATGAATGAAGAAAGAATGGTAAAAAAATATATTTTAACGATGTAAATTGAACCAGAAATAGCGGAAGACCGAGAAATACGTGGCACGATCAAATAAATCAAATATTGAATGTCGGAATGTCGGCTCCGTGAGGAGTCAGAGAAATCGACGCGCGTGCATGACATGATGTATGAATGTTGAGGAATCGAGAGAAATATGTCAGGAAAGAAAACTGTGGCAGTCCATTATTTCTGCCTACCCCTTCGGGGAGACGGCGTGATGGTTAGTTAGTTTAATTATAAGAACATACATATTTATGCATTTTGATTCAAATCAAGGATAATATTTTGTATTTGTAAGTATTGTTTAAAAGGTATGCAAAAAAGGTAAAATCAATATTTTTAAGCATCGTCGACTCCAAATGTTGATGCGGAGATAAACTGAAGATTAACAATTTATTAAAATTTGAGGGTAGCTACTTACCCCACCTTCTATAATATAAGCCGGTATGGTCTACGTTCAATTGCATAGTAAAATATTGTAGGTAGGGGAGAACCACCATGAAGAGAACGGCCCACGAAGAGAACAGTTGCATTTGCAACGATAGTAATAAACCTAGCGACATTCCGCAGCCCTTCACGTGATCGCAGTGGTGTGACGACATCGCGCGTTAAGTTGGGCCCATGTCCGTTCTGTGTGCTTCGGACAGTGGACGAGAGAAGTTTACGGGCTTAGTAAAAAAAAAACGGTGCTGACTGCTTCATCTGCTGTCCTTTTAATAGTAAGCTAGGAGTAAAAAGGATTTACCCGTAGTGTAACGTGATTATATAGTTTTTATGTGATAAGGTTATATTGAATAATATTAAATCCATCTCGATAATTTCAATGTTTTTCTAAAATAAGTCCTAATTCCATGAAGAGAACACGCCGCAGTCCTATGAAGAGAACGTTCTCTTCATAGGTTTAGTGTTCTCTTCATGTTTTTTTTGTGTGTTTTGTTTATATATTATTTAATTTTATATTATTTAAAAATTATATAAATTTTAAATAATATAAAATTTTAAAAATTTCAATAATTTTTTTTTAATAATTAAAATTTAAATATTTTTTTTTATCTTTTTAAAATTATATATCACAAAAGATGTACCCAATCATACTTTTTTTGGATGCCGAAAATAAATCTTAAGACGGACGACGAATTCAAAGATGCTATAGATGCCGCCATCGTACAAAAGAAAAGCATTCGCAGTGTAGCTAAGGAGACAGAACATAACCTAGAATCTGATAATTGAATTTAAAATTCACTTTAGGAATTATAGAAGGAATGAATACTCTACAAAACTTCATACTTTGTTTTTGAAACGGTGTATTGATTTTGTATTTACAGCAAGGAGATAAAAAATGTTCTCTTGATGGTGGTTCTCCCCTACGTCGTGAAATTTTGTAGCATAAAACTTATAAAACGAAACAAAAGAAAAATATTGTTGCAATGAACTTGAAAAAAAAGAAATTTTAGCAATGATAACTTTTCGAGTCAAAGAGTTTGAAATTACCATCTGTGTAAACAGCTGTCTTAAAGGTGATACGGACAATTGTATGTGATATCGACCGCGTGTCATTTTAATTGCAGATGTCGAGTGAGATGTCAGCGTGATAAAATTGCAATTAATAGTGAATGACAGGCGATTTAATTTATTCCTTATCGGGTTACGGCGGGTCAGTCCGTCCGTGGGTCCGAGCCTCGTCTTCCGCCAGTCTCGTGCAGAACCTCTAGGTCGCCAGTGCGCGCGGCGCAACGCCCAATAGCGACAGTCACATCGAATAATAGAGTGTGTACGCATCTTACCGGTCGCGTGTGCTCACCGCTGAATCAGCCGCGCGATGTTGACTGTTTAAAAATAAACCCGAAATATTCACGGCTAAAAATCTATTCTCTCGATAGCGCATAAAAAGAAAAAAAGAAAGAACGCATTCAAAATTCAAACGCGAAAATATTTCAGCATTTGGCGGTAGTTTCGTATTCGGAGTTCAAAGTGCGCGCGCACTCTTGGCAGCATGCTCGTGTCAATATAATTTCGTTTAAATCTATTAGAACTTCGATAATACATTATGAATATACATATTGCCGCGTTTTTTAGTGCGGTGGTGTTTGTTTTATCGTCCGGACAAAAGTTGGAAGGTGAAGTTTTGCCGAATCAGGGGATATGTGACTCTAAAGACATAAGGAATTCGCCGAGGGAACTCTTGAGACTGAGAAATTGCTCCGTGATCGTGGGGTATCTGCAGATCGTTCTCATCGAGGGGGTCCCGAAGGACGGCTTCGCTAACTACAGCTTCCCGGAGCTGCGCGAAGTGACCCATTTCGTGCTTTTGTACCGAGTTGAAGGATTAACCTCACTCGGTCAGCTGTTCCCTAACTTATCGCTGATAAGAGGTCGCGAACTTGTTGTCAACTTTGCCTTTATCATCTATGAGCTACCGCAACTACAAGAGGTAAGATTATCGTTTTACAACCACAAGCGTAAATATTTTGTTTTGTAGGTAGACAAGTATCAAGCACACATATTATATTTATACAAATACCTACATTTTACTATGGCGCCCATATTGTTTTAATCTCAGTGAAAGGAATAGTTTTTCAAAATTTCATATATAATAATTGAACAATATTTCAGAATAATAGCGAAAATAACTAGTAAAAGGTTATTGGGTTTATATTTATTATTCATAATAGAAACATCAAAACTTCGACAACGTTTGGATTTGTATACTTGGTGGTGATCATTCGTGCTGCACTCCGATAGATGCCTCCACAAGAATGGTGTTAAAAATATAATTATTAACTTGAATAAATATTTAAATCATCACGACGCAGAGCAAATTGATTTAAAAATTGAATAATAAATAACGTTAAAATAGATATATTGATAAAATTATCTTCTTCTTAATCTTCTTCCTTATTGTCTGTTCTCCAGAGAGTTGCTCCTCCTGTGAGGTAGACTCCCAGCTGTCCTTCCATATTTTAGGAGGTCTTCCACGAGGACGAGTCCCACGAGGTTGATTATGCAATGCAATATAGGGGAGTCTGGTGGAGTCCATTCTTTGAACATGACCGTACCAGTACCTTTTTTGCTGTCTGCTCCATCTTATAATATCTTCAACCTCACATATCTCTCTTATTCTGGTATTCCTCACGCAATCCCTCGGTGTCTTGCCTGCTATAGTCCTCAGTGTCTTCATTTCGGAAGTCCTCAAAACTAGTTTGGTCCTTAATTCGACAACATTTGGATAAAATTATGAGAATGAAAATTGGATCATTCTTCATTGTTTCTCTCAACGTTTATTGTTTGTATATTTGCTACAGTTATATCTATTGTAGATAAATCCACTTCCAATATCAACTCATAGAATATATGAAATACCTTCAATACTTGTGAATATTGAAGAGCTTCGGGGGGACAATTTGGAGCATAAAATAAAATAGGATCTATGCTATATTGGAGGATAGGGAACCTTAAAATTTAATTCTCTCATAATGGCTTAGAAAATATAAGATTTCTATTATATATTTGTGTATGTAGTTTGTTTTATAAACCCTTCATTGTAGGTAGTTATTTTTTTTTATATATTAGCCATAACTTTTTGTAGCGGATTCATTGAACAATGTTCCTTTTTTTTAAATTTGTTCACAACACACACTTTATTACAAAAATAAAAATTAAAAAACAAACATGTTTTGGATACAGAAGCCCTTAATTAGTGATACTTGGTACACATTATATAAATATTACAAATATAAAAAAAAATGTGGTCAGTTTTGACAGAAATTCAAATGATTTATTTCGGAACGTTTATGCTTTTGTTGTAACAAATATTTTGAATAAATTTAGAATAATAATTTAAAGTTTTTATTTGGGTCCAGGTTTTAATCTTACAACAATGGAATTTAACATCAAGTCCAATAATTATTTTTATTTTAAATTTATTTGAAATATTTCTCTTGTCATTATGGTGGAAGGTTTGGCCGACTTTGTGTAGTTTCCAGGGGTGCCGGGTGTTATAGTAACACCACGTGGAAGGACCTTTCTCGCTCTTTATTTATTGTTGAAATGAATCATTTAAATGTTCCATGCTTGCTATGTCTTATTTGCGTGAAACACATTTTTAAAATTTAAACATTTATTTATTTATATGTTGTTTGTATAAATTTGCAATTGTATAGTATAAACTTAAACCAATAGGTTTAATTTTGTATTTCAGAAAAACAAAGTTTTTATGTGTGTAAAATATCAAATAGTCTAACAGTATTAAAAATATCATACAGATTATGATGCCCTAGCAAGATGAACCATGACACTCGTAAATATGATAAATTTTTTAATATATTTCAATAATATCAAATAATTAAAGTTGGGTCTTATATCATTGTTTAATAATAATAAATAAGTAAAGGTAAAAGGAATAAGTAAATAGTGATTAAAATAGTTTTGATATATCATAAAACGGAATAAATTTTAAAGTAATACATGTTAAGCTATATTTAGTTCCCTTTGTTCCATAATTTTGTGAGTAATTCTATTGTTATTATGTATAGTGCTAAAATCATCATCATCCTAAGCTCGACAGCCCTGGGTGGGCCTTGGCTGAATCCAGGAGCTTCCTCCATTCTTGTCTGTTTGATGCCCTTATTCTCCAATTTCTCACTTGCAGCACCGATGCATCCGTGTTGACACTGTCCATCCATCGCATTTTGGGCCTTCCTGGTCTTCTACGTCCCTGTGGTACTGAGAGCGTGAGGCGTTTTGTAGGGTTGTCGTCGTCCATTCTGATTATGTGGCCAGCCCATCTCAAGCGCCCTACTTTGATGGATCTGATCACATCGGGCTCTTTATAGATATCATATAGCTCTCGGTGCTCATATAGATATCATATAGCTATAGTGCTAAAATGCCTCCCTATAATGCGTTACCCCAGTTAGGAGGTATATTAATCACGTACTTGGTATATGATATATAATAAATTATTCAAGAAATAATAAAGTAATATTTTTTAATTTCTTTTATTATGTAATCGATTTCCCTTTGTTTCTATTACGTATATAATATATAAATGGATTGATATGGTCACTAACAGTGAGGTGCTACATAGAGCCAGAGCAGGAAGAGAATTGTTGTCTGATGTGAAGTCTAGAAATATGGCATATTTGGGACACATTCTCCGCAACGAGAAATACGGTCTACTGCACGTTAACATGAAAGGGAAGATCGAGAATAGGCGCGGTGTGGGAAGACCCCAGATGTTCTGGCTCGAGAATATCAAGTAGTGGACCCGAATTCGGGGGGTGGGGGAGTTGTTCTGTCTGGCACAGGACAGAGAGGCCCACACCAAGGTGATAGTCATCGTCGGGGGGACCTGTCATGGCACTCGAAGAACGTAACATATTTTTATAATGCCTAGAAAATAAGAACATATATTTTTTCGAATTCACGATTTTTAGAATATTCAAACTGGTACATTTTCTTCTTCACTTTTGGTAGACTCAAGAGTCTGTTATTTCAGGCGGGTCCTCTTGAGACGCTAACTCCAGCTTTCTCTCCACCGTTTCGGAGGTCTTCCTGGCCGGGTTGTCCGTTTGGCGTTCCATGGAGAGTTATGTATGGTATTCTATTTGAGCTCATTCTTTCTACATGTTGATGCCAGTATCGCCGTCTTTGATGTCCCCATCTGACCACATCTTCGACCTCGCAGATTTCTCGGATTGCTGTATTCCTAACTCATACATTTGGTGGTACATTTTGATGTCATTTAATATATTTTAAATGAAAATTCTCTTATCGTTCTGACGAAAGTATAATATTTTAAAAACATGTAGCAATAAATATATACAGAATGGGAGAACGTTTTCAGTCAGGAAATATTTAATATTTTTCTTTATTATATGATACATTTTTCATAAAGCTAATATGACAGGGCGAAATGGTATTCTTGTACCCATCCTTATTATGTAAGTGAAACATGGAACTGGCAACAGAAGGATGAAAGTAGAATAAATGCAATAGAAATCCCGCCTCTTAGAAGAATGTGTACTAAATCTGTATATGATAGTATCAAATGTAAATATAAGATGTGAATTCAGTGCGAATGAAAGTGTTATGAACAAATAATGAAAGGGTCACTTAGATGGTATGGACACATGGAAATAATAAATGATTAAGAAAGTACACGTTAAAGATGTTAACGGAACAACAAATAGGTAAGGGTGGCACGATCAAATCAATTAAATTTTAAGTGCCGGCTACGTGAAGAATCGGAGAAATCGACGTGCGTGCATGACACGATGTATGTTGAAGAATCAATAGAAGTAGGTCAGGAAATAACAGTGTGGCTTTCCATTCTTTCTGCCTACCCCTTCGGAGAAATGGCGTGATGGTTCGTTATTATTATTATTAATATATATATTTTTTTACTGATATCATGGATATATGAATTTTTATTTACAATCTTCAATGTGAGCAGAAAATAGCTCATTATTATGAAGAAGGAATCTGGTCGTGTCCAGGCTTGAACCCATGTCCCCTGGATCAGGAGCCAAGCGTTCTATCCCCTAGACCACCACCCGGTTTCTTTATTAATAATATTCTTCTTCTTCTTAAAGTGCCCTGTCAGGTCCCCCCGACGTTGGCGATCACTCTGGTAAACTCTTCCCTATCCTGCGCTGTCCGGAATAGCTCCTCCACAGTTCTGATTCCCGTCCATTCCCTCACATTGCGCAGCCAGGATATCTGCCATCTCCCTGCCCCCCTGCGGCCCTCTATTTTTCCCTTCAATATTAGATGCAGCAGGCGATACTTCTCTCCTCGCAGAACGTGACCCAGATATGCAATCTTGCGGACTTTGATTAATGTCAGCAGCTCTCTATTTACTCCTGCACGATTCAGGACTTCTGTGTTCGTCACTCTGTCTGTCCATGGGATCCTGAACATTCTTCGGTGAAGCCACATTTCAAATGCCTCTAACCGGTTCATTGTATTTACTTTTAATGTCCATGTCTCACACCCATATAACAGAACAGACCACACGTAACACTTTAACATCAACTTAAAACTAAGACAGATGATGTTAAAATGTTAATAATATTAGGTTTGGCAAATGTGCATTTAAATTAATTATAAATTTTGCGAATATTTAGTTTCTATTTAAACGTATCTGATACCAGGTCTTTAACCTCTTGCACTAATCTCATATTTGCGTCATTTATTGCCGAATTATTTCTCAAGATAAATTTCTATATTAATAACATTCGCTTAATTATATCATTTTCATGTATGATCAAGTATCGTCGGATTGTATAATTAGACCGCCTCACCATTTCCCAGACTTCTACGCCTCGTAATATTTTATTAATTCTGATTCGTTATTAATCTTACACGCCGGTGCTGTGTGGCTAGTACACATTTATAATTCATTATTATGCTTATTTATTCAATAAAGTACAATGGAGCATAGAAGTAAGATGGGGTAAATTAAATGTGGTCTGGCCCCCCCCATTGTTGTTGCCGTATTTAAATGTAAGTCCCGGATGGACAGGGGACAGGCCCAGCGAGTGTATGAGCGAGACTGAAAAAAGGGCGCCGCTACGCCCTATAGACGTCTACGCGTCTACGCCTCGGGTATGTGGCGGGAACTTCTATGTTCCCTTAAAAAAAAGTACACATTTATAAAATAAAAACTAACTAACTTACCATCACGCCGTCTCCCCGAAGGGGTAGGCAGAAATAATGGATTGCCACACTTTTCTTTCCTGACATATTTCTCTCGGTTCCTCAACATTTATACATTCATGCGCGTCGATTTCGCTGACTTCTCACGTTACCGACATTCAATATTTGATTGATTTGATCGTGCCACGTTTTCCTCGGCCTTCCTCTATTTCTAGCTCCGTTCACGCCGTTAACATATACCTTCTTTACCATTCTGTCTTCACTCATTCTTTCCATGTGTCCAAACCATCTTAATGACCCTTTCCTTACTTTATTCATAACATTTTCATTCGCACCACATTCACTTCTTATACTTGCATTTGTCACTCTATCATATACAGATTTGCCACACATTCGTCTTAGAGATCTCATTTTTACTGCATTTATTCTACTTTCATTCTTTTTTTTGCCAGTTCCATGCTTCACTTCCATACATAAGGGTCGGCACAAGAACACCATTGTGCACTGCAATCTTAGCCATATTAATATTGCCATACTGCCATATTAATATCTCTTTATTGAATTTAAAGGCGTTAACGCTGTCGTATTCCATTATTAATTTGCAAGGAGAATATTAAATTAATTTTGTTATTGGAAATTTCATGGTAGAAGTTCATTGTAAATAATGAAAATTTTTTTTTTTATAAAATCTGGTAGACAAGAAGATCAAATCAAATCAAATCAGTTTATTAACTCAAAAGACATTACAAACAGGAACATGTTTAAGACAAATGTTTAAGATGGCAGTGTGCTGCCGAAATCGGTCGAAGACACAAACATTTGTGGGCTTTAACTTAATATGACAGTGCATAATGGAGTTCTAGTCCCGACCCTTATGCATGGAAGTGAAGCTTAGTGTTAGCAGAAGAAGGATGAAAGTAGTATAAATGCCGTAGAAATGCGGTCACTAAGAAGAATGTGCAGAAAAACGATGTATGGTAGAATATCTAATGATGAGGAATGAAAGGCGGATAAATGCATGATAAATAAAATTAAGAAAGGGTTACTAAGATGGTTTGGACATATGGAACGAATGGATGAAGGCAGAATGGTTAAAAATATATATGCAAGTAGTGTGAATGGGAAAAGAAGTCGAGGAAGGCCAAGGAAGACACGGTAAGACCAAATTAACCACGTACTGAAAGGCGGCCATGTTCGAAGTAGGAAAAATCGACGAGCGTGCATGTCACGATGGAGAATAATTCTCCATCGTGACGCCAAACGCCAAACACCCTCCAGCATGGTCGAGTTCTCGAAATATCCCCTGAGTAATCTAAAGAAATGGGTTATGAGATGCCTATCTCTTCGAAGCTGCTGAGAGTTGGCCCCAAGGATTCCCAAAAGATATGCCGTGGGATAGAGCCACGGATAGCTACCATACTCCCTCATGTAGAGATATCTCAGATTTTTTTTCTGAACCCTCTCCAGCATTTTCTTGCTATATTGCTCAAAATAATATTTTACCTGTACTTAATAGATGCCTTAAACATTTTCCTGTTTGTAATGTCTTTTGAGTTAATAAACTGATTTGATTTTTTTTATGTACATAACAGGTCGTTTGGACCCAATTACAGAATACAATTTTGATTTTTCTAGCTATTATATTGATTCTCGTGATATGTGATAGGTAGCCAATCTATCGCCATTTTATTGTCACGTGAATTCTACATCAGACCAAAGACAGTGTGACAATCACACTGCCATCGCCGGGAATCGAACCCAGGACCTTCGGCATGGAAGTCATAGCTCGTAACCACTCTGCCACGAAGGTCGTCATTTGATTTGATAATAACGTCACAGCGTGTCCCGACACGACGCATGTACATGCTCGCCGTCACGTCAGTATGATTCACGACACGACACGTCACAATGACAAATTTCTGCCTTTAGTCAGTTCAAATGTTATTTCAATGTCAATTATTTTTTTCCTTCATGCTTCATTACAATTTTGCGTCTATTTTCGACCGGATAGTAGTTTCAAACATGTTTTTAGAATTCGTGTTTTTTAACATTAATTTTTCGAACAACATTAACCACTTATTTGTACTATTCGGACACGGGCTATTATTGCTCTGTATTTAATTTCATGCACATCTGCATTTTAAAATATTTTTTCTCATATACATACTAGTGGCAAGAAGGTAAAGTGAGGTAAATCATTTGTAAATGATGAAAAAAAAAAAAAACAACTTTTAAAAATGCATATTTAGTTAAAATCAACTAATTTCTGTGTCTTCGACCGGTTTCGGTATTTTATGGAAGAGGAGATACCATAAGATGTTCCACCAGAAGATGGCAGTGAGTTAATGGCAATAATAATGTTGTTATTTGAAATATCATGGTAGACATGATGTTTCAAATAACATTTTTTTAAGTCAATTGTGTTTATTTTAACATTATTTATTTATAAAGCATAAAATTGATCACGGCAAATGCACCGCTGCACATGGAATGCACTTGGAGTAAATGGAAATCTTATAGCCCGGTTTGATTTCAATTAAGGTGACCCCGTGGTTGTTTGATCTATATATGAAAAAGCGAATGAAAATGGTAAAAGGGTTGGACGCAGGTGCCAAAATGAGCGCAGTATCAGTAAGTTGTCTGTTGTATGGGGACGAAGCTGTGCTACTTGCAGGCTGCCAAAACCGGTCGAAACCAAAGAACAAGTGGGATAAACCTAAATATATATTATTAAGTATTTTTACACTATTTACAATGAATGAATACCTAGAAATTTAAATTAGCAACATGAATATTTTGTGTTCATTGTATTTGTAACTTTTATTGAACTATAATGTATTTTAGTGATATTATTAACAACAGTAACATTATTATTAGTAACAATCGAACAACATTGAAGCGACTCATTTGGACGCTATTTGGATAATTTTCTTCCTCAGCCTTTTCCCGTCCACTCCTGGACAAAGGACTCCTCCATTTGCTTCCATGTCATTCTGTCCTGTGCAGACTGCATCCAGGTTATTCCGACGTGTCTGTTAAGATCGTCATTCCAACGAAGTTGCGGTCGCCCTGCACTTCTCTTTGCCGTCCACGGTCTCCAAGTCAGCAGTCTTCTTGTCCATTTTTCATCTGAGCTTCTGGCTACGTGACCCGCCCATTGCCATTTTAGAGTCGCCACCCGGTGGATGATGTACGTGACCTTTGTTTTTTCTCTCACCGTATCGTTTCTGACTCTGTCTCTTAGGCTTATTCCTAACATGGCTCTTTCCATGGCTCTTTGGGTCACTCGCAGTTTCTCGGCACTTCTTTTGGACAATGTAACAGTTTCAAGACCATAAGTACCAACTGGCAGAACGCAGGCTTTATAGACTTTTCGTTTCAGGTTGATCGGTATTTTCCGGTTTTTAAGGATGTAGCTCAGGTTTCCGAAAGCTGCCCAGCTTAGTCCAATTCTTCTTTTTAGCTCTGCGGCCTGGTTATCTCGGCCCAATCGAATATTGTTGGATAATTTTACTCAACGTAAAATAAAGATATATTCGTTTTGAAAATAAATGTGATGTTATAAATTTTTGATCATTAATGTGATCACAAATCATTAGTGCCATTTGCTTAAATGGATTAATTCATAAATTAAAGTAAACATAAAAGCTTATTCAATCTTCTTCTTCTCGGAGTGCCATGTCTAATCCCCCCGACACGTCAGCTATCACTGGCGTAGGCTTTTCTGTCCTATGCCAGATCAACTCCTCCACCCTCCGAATTCCAGTTCACTTTTTCATATTATCGAGCCAGGACATCTGGGGTCTTCCTAATGATTCTTAATCAACAGTGTGACATTTTCAAATAAAATAATTTGATAACGTTGTTAAATCAGTCTGTGTTATTTTTGGACAGACAGCAAGGAAACTATCACCAACTGAAACACTTTGGTGTGTTCGTAGCCTAAGGCTTACCGCGCACTAAGCAGCCAGGTGTATGGGAGCCCGCGCACTAGGCAACCACGATTTTCTGGCTGCGGCAGCCATTAGAACGCGTCTGAGTGCACGGAAACCAGCTGGCTGCTAGCAGCCAGAACTAGCGCGAACAATAGTAGGCGATTGTATGTGGCTGCCGTCAGTCTTCGCGCACTTGTCGTAGTGGCTAGACGTATTTTGACGTATATTGAGTGCTGTTCTAGAAAAATAGGATGAATCCAATGTCTTTTCTTTGCTTTACAAATTATAAAATCTTCCACGTCTATATCGCTCGGCGGAAAGGTCACAACTGGCCTTCGCGCGTTGATTGACTCATTGGTTGCTATAACTGGCTGCTATAACTGGCTGCTATAACTGGCTGCTATAACTGGCTGCTATAACTGGCTGCTATAATTGGGTGCTCAATATTTCTGGCTGCCGCAACCTGGCTGCGGCAGCCTGGCCGCTTAGTGCGCGGTAAGCCTAAGAGAAATACCGTTGGTTACAGTAAAGGATATAATCAGTACTCTCTCATATATCAAATCAAATCAAATCAGTTTTATTTCTCAAAAGATATTAAAAACAACAATTATAGTTTAAGGCATCTATTGAGTTGATACCAGGAACGCATGAGAGATGGTTCGAAATTATATTGGAGCTTATAAAACGATGTATATGAGATTGCAAGTACTTAGATAGATACTATACACAATGAATGAACTATTGCGTAATGTTTTTATATATATAATATTATGTATACGCGATACTGCATATAATAATTATTATACTTGTTTGGCTGTCGCTAGGGGAATAATCGCACGCGAAAGATTTATTTTCGCTGAAGGGAAATCATTGTGTTAGCTGTTCTGTAACTAAGGAATTATATCTGGTATATTGCGAAATGCGAACACATCGCAAAAAATCAACATAAATATACTTTTTTTTAGTGTTTTTAATACGACCGTTATTAAATTATCCATGAATCAAAACGAGATTTTGGAGTTTGAACTCACGATGAATCTGCTTCTTACAGTGTCATATTATGTAGGTCCTCCCGACGCCGATTATCACTTATGAGTAGACGTCTCTGTCTCTGATAGCTCAACGCTCTTTAATCCAGCCCAGTCCTTGAATAGCCAGAAGATTCGTCTCTTGCCAATACCTCGTTGATTTCATATTTTTCTCCCTCTATAAACATTACCTAAATATGATTCCTTACAGAATTTAATATTGACCAACAATTCCCTCTCAGCTCTGGCTATCTGGAGAACACTTGTCTTGTCTGCTATATAGACCTAACAAAACTTCCATTTTATTAGTTTGTATAAAATGTGAAAAATAAATTAAACCTAAATCTTATTTTTCTTCATCTTCTTCCTCAGACTATTCCCGTCCACTCCTGGACAAATACCTCCTCCATTCGCTTCCATGTCAGTCTGTCTTATGCAGACTGCATCCAGGTTATTCCCACGTGTCTATTCAGATCATCCTTCCATCGTAGTTACGGTCGCCCTGCATTTCTCTTTACCGTCCACGGTCTCCAAGTCAGCGGTCTCCTTGTCCATTTTTTACCTGAGCTTCTGGCTATGTGACCTTCCCATTGCCATTTTAGAGTCGCCACCCGGTGGATGATGTCAGTAAACTTTGTTTTTTCTCTCACCTTATCGTTTCTGACTCTGTCTCTTAAGCTTATTCCTAACATGGCTCTTTCCACGGCTCTTTGGGTCACTCGTAGTTTCTCGGCACTTTGTTTGGACAATGTTACAGTTTCAAGACCACGAGTATCAACTGGCAGAACGCAGGCTTTATATTATACTTTTTGTTTCAGGTTGATCGGTATTTTCCGGTTTTTAAGGATGTAACCCATGTTTCCGAAAGCTGCCCAGCTTAGTCCAATTCTTCTCTTGAGCTCTGCGGTTTAGTTATCTCGGCCCAATCGAATATATAAATCTTATTATGTGTTTAAAATGTTAATAAATCATTTAAATGACATTTTTATAAATTCAAAGCCTTCAATAGTTAATACGGATGAAAACGTCGGTTTTCTCGAAGATTTATATTATATTTTCAATGATATATTTCGCCTAGCTATTCAAATGTTCAAATGTTCATTACTAAATGCGTATTAATTAATGCTTTAGTAAGGCGAGGCGTGTCATTAATAAAACTAAAAAAAAACAAACGTTTTCATTAGTATTATTTATCCATATCAAATATTTAATATTGATGAAAACGTACGTTTTCTAGAAGCTATATTGTATTATTCATCTTGCTGGGATATTAACAAATATGGTGAGTAACGTTATTGTATCGGACAAAATAGTAAAACTAGTCGAAAACGTATGTATTCATTCATATTAAATACATAATTCGAATTTTAAATACGTCAGTATTTTTCGGTCGATTTCTCTTCTCGAGCCTTAAGATCTAACATACGCAATGTATTATATTATGTTTCTGCTACAATACATTCATGTCTGCGATATGTTTTTTTTATTTTATCAATGTACTCTTTTCATAAATATGTATAACATCTATTATAATATTTATGCAAGATGAATAAACAGAGGCGTAATCCAAACATATATTATATATATTTTAAAAACAACAATTCTCCAAAATATATTTTTTATTTTGAGTGGGTTAATTCTTTCCACTTCTCCCAGTTTTTATCGTTTCCGGTTTTCTCTTGACACTTTTCATGTTTTATATATTTTTCGTTTTAACTAACAAACTAACCATCACGTCGTTTATCTAGAGGGGTGGACAGAGAGGATAAACTACCACACTGTTCTGATATAACTGTGGCACGTCCTCTACATTCATATGCTGTGACGCATATGCATATGCTCGACAATTTTTCCGACTTAAAAAATAGCCGCCTTTCAAAAAATGTATTAATTTGGCCATGCCATGTTTTCCTCAACTTATCTCAAGCCTTTTCCACTAACATTGCGTGTATTATCATTTAAACCATTCATACCCTATTTGTTTAGTCCAAAATATCTCAGTAACTCTTTTTCAATTTTAAAAAGGACGTACTCATCTGCCATGCTTTCGTTTCTTATTTCTTCGTTCGGTATTTATCATACACAGTTTTCCACAAATTATTCTTAGCGATCTCTTCTCTATGGTAATTTTCCTGCTTCTACCAATTCAAAGTTTCACTCCCATATATAAGTGTTGTATAACTAGAACTCCATTATGTACTGCCATATTTGCTTCTGTCAATATATTTGATTTAGACTGTGATGATTTTAAGACAACCATTTATTTTATTCAAAGATATCGAAAGAAAGCTTGGTGCTGTGCAAATAAATATTTCCCCTTCTTTCTGTGTTGGGTTTCTTATTATTTATAAATTTAATGTGATTGCAACATTGTCTTTGGTCTGGTGTAGAATTCACGTGACAATAAAAATGGGAATAGATTAGCTACCTATCACATGTAATGGGAATCAATATGACGGTTTTACCCTTTACATCTATTTGGCTCGCGCTGTAATGATGTACAAAACGATTCCACAAAAAAAAACACAATAATTATAATGTAAGTGTTAAACACTCGAAACATGTCGCGAAAAATAATGTCAATAATGAAAAAAAAAACTTGTTTTAATTCATGAAAAAAATCATTATAATGGAATTCCGGAAGTACGAGAGCATGTCAATAAAGCCTCTCTCGTTAAAATGTCTAAAGAAACTGGTCTGGAAGAACAAGCACATGCGTATTGGCAGTAAGGTCAGAATTTATAAGACATACGTGCGACCTATCATAGATCTTGCTGTAGAGACGCGGGCCGACACTGTACGAACCAAAGAGTCTGCTAAGAACATCTGAGATGAATGTTCTAAGATCTATTAGTGAAAAAACTCCCCGAGATCGTGTCCGTAATGCAGACATAAGGGAAACTTGCAAAATATATTACAGATATTGTTCGGTGCAATAGATCCAGAAAAATATACTGCACGGACCATGTACCTATCCAGAATGGATAATGACAGACTCGCACATTTATTTGAATGAAAATCACAAACATTACAGACATATAATTCCAGATCGTTTGCAATTACATCAAAAGAATTTATAAGAGAGCCATAAAAAAAGATTAGGATTAAGAATTAGAAAGAATCATAACATTGATATCGCATCCCTGAGGCTACTCACAATATCACGAAATAAGTCGACCTCCGAGGCAACCCGATTGAGCAATAAGATTGCCCTACCCACAGGCATAACCATTGGCAGGTTGGTTCAGCAGCACAGCAAACAAAACAATCTGTGCTTTCTTTGACGAAGGTAATTATCAGGGCATATACAACCGCTTGGAGAGAGCCATGTTAGGAATAAGCCTAAGAAACAGAGTCAGAAACGATACGGTGAGAGAAAAAACAAAGTTTACAGACATCATCCACCGGGTGGCGACTCTCAAATGGCAATGGGCAGGTCACGTAGCCAGAAGCTCAGATGAAAAGTGGACAAGAAGACTGCTGACTTGGAGATCGTGGACGGCGAAGAGAAGTGCAGGGCGACCGCAACTACGATGGAAGGATGATCTAAACAGACACGTCGGAATAACCTGGATGCAGTCTGCACAGGACAGAATGACATGTCACAATTTGTCCAGGAGTGGACGGGAATAAGCTGAAGAAGAAGAAGAAGAAGAATATACAACCGCTTACGAAATCCCCTCCGGACACCGTCCATCTGGAAGACCACCTAAGATATAGAGAGACAGCTGGACCTCATCATTGCAGGATACATGATTTATGAGCCACAGATCTCTCAGATATTAAAAGAAGGAGAAGAAATCGGGTGGTGGTCTAGGAGATAGAACGCTTGGCTTCTGATCTAAGGGACTTGGGTTCGAGCCTGGACACGTCCAGATTCCTTCTTCATAATAATGAGCTATTTTCTGTTCACATTGAAGATTGTAAAATAAATTCTAATATCATTGATTTAAATATTTGGTGTTAGCCTTTAAGAAAAAGAAATAATAATAATAAATAAAAATAAATATTATAAAACTTTAAATGAATTACGCCACTGGAGCTATAAAGATATGGACTACAAACGAATAAAGAGTATTATGCAGATAGATTGCAGATACGGACGGAGCGCATTTGCATCAGCGATGCACCTTTATTTGCATTTTGCACATTAAGTGCGCTGTTAGCTAATATTGACAAATCAATGTTTGCTCAGCGCGAAGCTTGTTTCCATTGAGCGGAGCGGCGGAAAAGAGCACATTTGACCGAAATTCATTGTTACTCTAAGATAGGTAAAGCAAATATTCTCCATTGCAATGCACTGTTGTGCTGTTCCAGTCGATTGCACTCCACCCTGCTGTAGATCTGACCTCGATGGGAGCGACTGTTGATATGATGTGCTCAAGTATATCTCAATAACCTTCAACTACCGTAACTTTGATCATAGGAATTAGATATTATAATAATTGTCCATCTGTGTGGCTCACTGGAAGTGCAATATTTGTGTTATATGTCATTATTGGTAGTGAAATTTTAATTGTATCTCAATAGAGACGAAAATGCAAACTGGAAACTGAATATGGTTGATCAAGGTGTTTACAGGACTTATGACCTGTCATTGGTTGGGTTAAGCGCACGCTTTATGTAATTACAACATTCCCCATTCCACCTATTTTCTTTATGACCATGTAAGACACATTTTTGGAGGTTGTATATATGCTCCAAGTCTATACTTATCTTCACATGTCAGTTTCAATTGGCCATCTATGTAGATTTGATTACACATGTTAATCTTTTTAAGATTAATCTATATAATCCACACACTAACGCCATCTATGGAGATTAATTTTAAGCATTTAGCAAACTACTTTATTAACACAATGTGAAAGCTATCGCCTATTAGCGCATTGTTTAGAAACCGCCTGGATATATCACTCCTATCTATATGCCAAAGAATTGATTTTGAATTAATCACCCACCATGGGTGAAATCCAGGATTCGTGTACAAGTATAAGTATACTCGTACATTCACAAAAAATATTATTGGTAGTTGTATACGTACGAGTACTTGATTGAAACGGTAGAGCCGTCTATGCTGCAGATGCGCAGTTTACGTGTATATCTGAAAAACGCTATGAGTTTTTATCGAAAATACTCTGCTACGTTATAGACTGCAATGAAATTAATTAATTACATAGATCTATTAGAAAATAAAAGACAATTGATTTATATAAAATTTATCTATTCTTCTTTCGGTGCCGTGTCAGGTCCACTCAACGTTGGCAATCACTGCAGCAAAGGCATCTCTATCCTGCGCCACTTGGAACAGGTTTAGAATTCTTGTTATTCCTGTTCACTCTTTGATGTTCCGCAGCCAGAACAGCTGCTTTCTACTAACTCCCCGACGTCCCTCCACTTTACCCATTAATATCAGTCGAAGGAGGTGGTATTTTTCTCCCCTTAGCACATAACCCAAATATGAGACCTTTCTAATTTTCACACTCGACAACAGCTCTCTATTGGCTCTGGCTTTCTCTAGTACGTCTGCATTACTGACTCTATCGGTCCACGGTATATGGGGCATTCTGCGGTATATCCACATCTCTAACGCTTCCAACCGGTTCATTACATTCACTTTCAGAGTCCAGGTTTCGCAGCCATATAGTAGAACATACGATATATAACATTTAATCATTCTTTGTCGGAGTTTCAAGTAAAGATTATCGTTGCAAAATAATGTTCTCATTTTATTAAATGCAGTTCGTGCAACTTCAATTTTACATTTTATTTCAATGTCCGGGTCAAGCGCTTTAGTGATAATGCTGCCAAGGTATTTAAATTTTAAAGACTTCTTTGTGCTGATCGCGACATTTCTGCAGCAGTACATTGACTGCCAGTGATGCTTCCCTTGTTCCGAGTGCATTCCTTAATCCGAATTGTGTATCATCGTTGCTCGCACTTGTTTCTTATTCTACTCGTAGCATGAATAATTTTAAGAAATCAGATTGAAAATTAAAAGGATTAAACCTTTAACCTTTTTTGGAACAAGTCTGAGGGCCAAAACACCCAATACAGAAATCAGACGCTGGACAAATCTTGTCGATTTAATGGACCGTGTTGTCAAACTGAAGTGGACATGGGCAGGACACGTCACCAGACAGGGAACAGAGAGATGGGCACCCAGAATCTTGACGTGAAGACCGTGGGAGAAAAAAAGGAGCCGAGAGAAGAAGATGGATGAGTGTCGCACGGGATAGAGAAAAATGGAGAATGTTTGGAGAGACCTATATTCAGTGGAGAGACGGCTAAGGGAGAAGAAAGAACCTTTCGATATATAACAATTATGAATTTGTATGCTTTGCTGGAAAAGTTTTTTTTTCTAATTTCAGAAATCAATTGCAATTGGTGACGTTATCGCGATAAGATACATTAAAATGTATTTTTGTATTGTATTTTGTTTTTACACCACTATATTTGTTTGTCAAGATAAATAAAGTTTGTCAAGATAAATAAAGACAAAACAAAGCTGCTGACTGCAAGCCGAACGCAGCATCAGATGAGAGTAGTGATGTCAGGAGTTCCACTAAAGAACACCAAGGAGTTTGTCTACCTCGGGAGCAAAATAACATTCAAAAGCACAATATACATCGGGCTAGGCTTGCATTTAATAAAAGGTCGAAAATAATGGAATCAAATAAAATAGACCTAAAACTGAGAATACTCCTCATCAAGACCTATGTATGGAGTATCTTGATGTACGGTTGCGAGACATGGTGCCTATCCGAAAGAGATAAGCGGAGACTAGAGGCTTTTGGGATGTGGTCCTATAGAAGACTCTCAGGAATTTCCTGGAGAGACCACATCACGAATTAGGAAGTTCTTCAAGGAATCGAAGGAGGAAGGCACCCGCTCAGGACCTTGTCCGAAAGGCGTGCAAGATGGATCGGCCATGTAATACTTTAAGAAGGTCTCTTGCATGCCATAATGGAGGGTATGACCGAGGGGACAAACTCTAGGGGACGCCCACGCCGAGAGTACCTGGAGGACCTGTTGGTGGACGTGCGCTGCTCATCACATGCAGGTTTCAAAAGAGCCGCACAAGACAGGGAATAATGGAAGAGAAGAATAGAAGAAATTGCTGCAAACCAATCCCAGGATTGAAACTTTCTAACTATAACCATATTTGTTTTACCGAACCAACTGATTTAATTCCAACCTAGTTTGCATTTCACTTTATTTTTATGACCCTGACGAAGCACTAGCGGGAGCGAAACCGGTTAGTTCGCAAAAAATAATAAAGTGGTGTATAAACCAGATATTACAGTGTTTTAATTTTTTTATCCTATCCAAAAAAGCTAAAATAGCAGTGTACAATGGTGTTATTGTACCGACCCTTATAAATAAAAGCGAAGCATGGAACTGGCAAAAGAAGGATGAAAGTAGAATAAATGCAGTAGAAAAGAGATCTCTTAGACGAATGTGTGGATACTCTGTGTATGATGGTGTTATGAACAAAATAATGAAAGGATCATTAAGGTGGTTTGGACACATGGAAAGAATGAAGGAAGAAGGTTACAAAGTATATGTTAAAATCGTGGCACGATTAAATAAATTAAATATTGAATGTAGGCCACGTAAGGAGTCAGAGAATTCGACGCGCGTGCATGACACAATGTATGAATATTGAGGAAGCGAGAGAAATATGTCAGAAAAGAAAGGGGGACGGCGTGATGGTTAGTTAGTTAGTTAGTTGAATTATGTAAACAATAAAATAATAAAATTTTCGTATTATTATTTTATATCTATAAGTTAAAAATCATATTTATTGACTTCCAGATTGGACTGAGGTCTCTGACCACGATCCAAAGAGGGGCCGTTCATGTAGAGAAGAATACGCAGCTCTGCTACGCCGAGACGCTGGATTGGGAGCTGATCACCAATCGCACCGTAGGACACTACTTTGGGCACAATGGACCAGCCATGTGTCCGGGAATCGACACCTGTCGGGGCTGTGACCACGGCTGTTGGAATTCCAGGTAACATCTTATATTACGTTCTCATACATCTAAAAAAATAAGATCACAGTGCAAGAGGAGATCACAAAAGATGAGGCTCTCAAACCGACACTTGAAGTTAAAAATTAATTGTATCTCAATAGAGACGAAGATTTAAATTATTTGGAAACAGTATATGGTGATAGAGGCGTTTACAGGACTTAAAACCTGTCATTGGTTGGGCTAAGCGATCGATTTATGTAATACAACATTCCCCATTCCGCCCTTCTACGAACACCACGTCTGACAATTATTTGAAAGTTGTAAATATGCTACCATGTTGAAAAACATTTCACATATTTTTGTTCAATCTACACTAGCGCCATCTATTGAGACTAGAGGTAAGCGTTAAGCAGAAAATCTTTATTAATGTAATATGAAAGGCTATCAACCCAATTATCACATATTACTAAATAACACCTCTCCAATTTTTATATGCTTTTTAATTTTGACCATCGTCTCTATTGAGATACAATTAATTATTAATGATTAATACACCCGCAATGGGTAAAATCCAGTATTTGTCTACAAGTATTTGTATACATAAAAACAAAATGTCGACACTTGAAGCTTGAAACATGCAAAAGATAAAAGTGCAATCTGATGTATCATGTGCCATATCAGGTTGGTCATCATGGCAAAGGTCTATCTTGCATCGCCTGGAATCCTAATTCCAACTCTCATGCTTCTTATTCCAGTTTTGTCTCTAA
This sequence comes from Lepidostoma basale, assembly GCA_022606425.2. NCBI lineage: Eukaryota > Metazoa > Arthropoda > Insecta > Trichoptera > Lepidostomatidae > Lepidostoma > Lepidostoma basale. Next base: position 76,018 of record JAHDVF020000044.1, read on the forward strand.
CGTTGCTCTATAAGCCTTCTTCTACTTCCACGTTGTTCCTCAATATTGCCAATTATCATGAGTTTATCATATCAACATATACGGATCTTAATACATTCTAACAACTCCCCACTGCAATTGGTTCTCATCAGGTTTTCTTCTTCTTTCGCCTAGCCATTTCCCGTTATTTTAGGTCAGCTCTCCTTATATGGCTCCGCTAAGTCTCACGATTCAGGGTCATCTGGCTGTCCAGTCCCAGCGCCTTCAGGTCGTTCCTAACTGTGGACATCCACGTTGCAGGAGGCCGACCTGGTCCCCTCTTTCCGTCTTCCATTTGTCTTCCGCAGGGTCTTGTGAACGATGTATTCATTGTCCTTCCTACTCACATAGACATACCACCGCAGTCGACCTACCCTAGTTTTTTCCTATAAGCGACTTTTAGGCTACCTCTGATGTGCTCATTTCTAGCTTTATCCAGCATCGTAACCCCGACGGCCCACCTCAGCATCTTCATTTCTGCTACGTGCAGCCTCTGTTCTTCTTGTCGTCTTCATTAGGATTTTATATCCATATTTTTACGGATACCATTTTAGTTTTTGAATCCCACTGTCATATTTTCCACATGAGGTTAAGATCAGAACCTATATATCTGCTACAGGATTTGTGGTTACTTTTTTAATTGAATTTTTGAATCGAAATCTAATCTAAAATATGCAATATCCGGCGGTAGGTAAACACATCGGGCTTAAGAAAGAGACTGCCGGCTATCATAATCGGTTAAATTCGGCTTTGTAGAGCGTCGTATTTGCCGCACGACGCGTTAATAATGCCGTATGTAAAATAGCTGTTTAAAAATAGGTATAGGAATGACAGACAACGCCCTACAAATCCGAAGTGTGTTATTTTGATCGACAGTCTTTTTCTTAAACCCGAAGTGTATTACTTTCCGCCGGGTACTGTAAAATAAACGCAGTAAAAATTAGATCCCTTAGATGAATGCCAGGCAAAGATAATTGTGAATGGATAGACTTGTTATGTTCAAAATATTTGAAGAAAAAATAAATAGTTAACATATGTATGGTAAAAAGAATGGTGAAGAAAGTAAAAATTGTTGAAATTTTAATTGTATCTCAATAGAGACGAAAATGCAAACTGGAAACTGAATATGGTTGATCAAGGTGTTTACAGGACTTATAACCTGTCATTGGTTGGGTTAAGCTTAACCCAACCAATGACAGGTCATAAGTCCTGTAAACACCTTGATCAACCATATTCAGTTTCCAGTTTGCATCTTCGTCTCTATTGAGATACAATTAAAATTTCATGAATTAATCACCCACCATGGGTGAAATCCAGGATTCGTATACAAGTATAAGTATACATTCACAAAAAAATATAAAAATTGTTGATGCGAATGGAATACAAAACCATGGTAGGCTGAAAAAATTTAAAGCTTCTTCTTCTTCTTTCGATTTTTTTTTAAGACTGTGTAAGTAATTTCAACACAATATTGGCAATGTCAACTCACTTATATTATAAGTGAAATTTTTTAGGTTCATTGTTATATTTAGGAAAGAAAATAATTATTAGAATACTTTAATTCTGGAAGTTTTAACAAATAAGGCAACTTTTCAATTTATATGTAATATTGTCATGCAAGTCCGTTTTCTAAAATAATTTTTGTTTTGTATTGAAGTGTCACGTTTTCCTTTACTAGGGCATTATCAATTGTGATTTAACATATGTAATGCTTTAGAAAAGCGAAAGATATATCCAATTAAAGAAAATAAACCACGAAAAGTACGTTTTCATAAGTATTAATTACTTTAAGTAGTGATTAATACAAATGAAAACGTCTGTTTAGAAGTTTTAGTATATTTTATGTGAATGACATGTTTCGCCTGTCTAATGCATTATCAAATAATTATTCTTTAGATAGGCGAAACGTGTCATTCACATAAAATATAACAAAACTTCTAGAAAACCGACGTTTTATTAATATTAATCATTTAATATGGAGTTTTACATCATTGTTCTAGAAACAATAAATACTTTATATATAAATATTTGTGAAATGTATACTTACATCTGTATACGAATCCTGGATTTTCACCTGTGGGTGGTTAATTTAAATTTTTAATTGTATCTCAATAGAGACGAAGAAACAAACTGGAAACTGAATATGGATGATCAAGGTGTTTACAGGACTTATGACCTGTCATTGGTTGGGTTAAGCGCACGCTTTATGTAATTACAACATTCCCCATTCCACCATTGTTATTATGATCATGTATGATACATTTTTTTTTTTTTTTGGAAGTTGTATATATACTCCAAATCCATACATATTTTCACGTGGCAGTTCCAGTTAGCCATCTATGTAGATTTAATTGTACTAATTAATTTTTTAAGATTAATCTATACAATCCATCCACTAACGCCATCTATGAAGAATGATTGTTTAGCATTTAGCAAACTACTTTATTATTAACACAATGCGAAGAGGCTACCGCCTCCTAGCGCGCCTGAGATACCCACTCTATTGGTACTCCTATTTTATACGCCAATAATTGACCAGAATATTTACAAATATTTGAAATGTATACTTACATCTGTATACGAATCCTGGATTTTCACATGTGGGTGGTTAATTTAAATTTTAATTGTATCTCAATAGAGACGAAGAAACAAACTGGAAACTGACATACGACCGCTGCGTCAACTGTAATTACATAAAAGCGTGCGCTTAACCCAACCAATGACAGGTCATAAGTCCTGTAAACACCTTGATCATCCATATTCAGTTTCCAGTTTGTTTCTTCGTCTCTATTGAGATACAATTAAAAATTTAAATTAACCACCCTCAGGTGAAAATCCAGGATTCGTATACAGATGTAAGTATACATTTCACAAATATTTGTAAATATTCTGGTCAATTATTTGGCGTATAAAATAGGAGTGGATACTCCAGGCGACTTCTAACGGTGCGCTAGGAGGCGGTAGCCTCTTCGCATTGTGTTAATAAAAGTAGTTTGCTAAATGCTAAACAATCATTCTTCATAGATGGCGTTAGTGGATGGATTGTATAGATTAATCTTAAAAAATTAATTAGTACAATTAAATCTACATAGATGGCTAACTGGAACTGCCACGTGAAAATATGTATGGATTTGGAGTATATATACAACTTCCAAAAAAAAAAAAAAATGTATCATACATGATCATAATAACAATGGTGGAATGGGGAATGTTGTAATTACATAAAGCGTGCGCTTAACCCAACCAATGACAGGTCATAAGTCCTGTAAACACCTTGATCATCCATATTCAGTTTCCAGTTTGTTTCTTCGTCTCTATTGAGATACAATTAAAAATTTACTTTATATATATTTTTACACTATTATTCGAGATACTATTAACACATTTTTTTCTAATGCATTGTTAAGTTTAACTTGTTAAGTATTAAATACGGAAATTATAATATATTGTGTTATTGGCATATGCTATACAAGAATATTTTTATAATGAAGGAACACTGATTAATGTTTACAAATCAATTGTTTATTTATAAAACATTTGTTAATGATGAAAATATATACAATGCTAATGATGTTATTGAAAGCAAGAAAAAAACAAAACAAATCAAGCTTAAATGAAAACTTACAATAAGATAAAACTCTCCGAAAGAAAAAATATTTGATGATAATTGTAGAACTTTATTTTCTTCCCTTGGCGTTATTGTTTTGTGTTGTTATTAATTAATTATTAATTAATTTAAACCTTATTAAAAAAAATTGTAAGTAGGCTCGTCAGAAAAAAATCTTTTGCTAATTAAATATTGCATGAATGAAATGAAATCAACGAAAAAAAAATTAAGTTATATTTATTTTATTATATAGTTTGTTTTATACTAAAGTAACTAACTAAGTGACAATCACGCCGTCTCCCCAAAGGGGTAGGCAGAAATAATTAACATGCTTCTCTCGCCTTCTCAACCTTCATACATCCCGACTCCTTACGTGGACGACATTCTTCTCAGATCGTGCCACGTTTTCCTCGATATTTCTCTATTTCGTTCACTTATACCCTATTTGTCATTCTTTCTTCTATAACCATTTGAATGACCCATTTCATTATTTTGTTCATAACATTTTTCTACATTGTATTCACTTTTTATATTATATCATACAGATTTACAACACATTCTTCTAAAGATCTCATTTCTAACTAACTAACTAACTAACCATCACGCCATCTCCCCGAAGGGGTAGGCAGAAAGAATGGACTGTCACACTTTTCTTTCCTGACATATTTCTCTCGCTTCCTCAACATTCATACATCGTGTCATGCACGCGCGTCGATTTCTCTGACTCCTTACATGGCCGACATTCAATATTTGATTTATTTGATCGTGCCACGTTTTCCTCGGTCTTCCTCTATTTCTGGTTCTATTACATCATTAACATATAATTTTTTTACCATTCTTTCTTCATTCATTCTTTCCATATGTCCAAACCATCTTAATGATCCTTTCATTATTTTGTTCATGACACCATCATTTGCACCGCATTCTCTTCTTATATTTTCATTCGACACTATCATACACAGAGTATCCACACATTCGTCTAAGAGATCTCATTTCTACTGCATTTATTCTACTTTTATCCTTCTTTTGCCAGTTCCATGCTTCGCTTCCATACATAAGGGTCTCATTTCTATTTTATTTATTTTACTTTCATCGTTCTTTGGTAATATATAAATAAAACGATCTATTTTTAGTAACTACTTCCACTTATTGTATTTATTTCGACAGCGATCGGTTTCGCCAGGCTAGCTGGCATCCACAGACGGGACCGGTATGTCAATGCCAGCTAATAGAATCTTGTCTTTATTTCTACTAATAGTAGTTTCTTAAATTATTGTTAATAATGAATATCCAATATCCCTTTTAAAAACTTATTTTGCAAGTTCTATGCTTCACTTCCATACATTAATATTTATTTTGTTTATGTACCATGTAACACCTACAAACTACAATACAATTGTTTGTTTCAGATATTGTTTACGAACGCATTCGGACAAATGTCACCCAGAGTGCTTGGCCGGATGTACCAGCATCACAGGACTTTGCTATCGATGCAAGAACTTTATCAACGGAGACACGTGTGTTGCGTCATGTCCTCCAGACAAGTGAGTTTTATACTTTTTGATCTGTCAAGCTTGGTCCAATATATTTTTTTAGTTTTTAAAAATCATTTCGTTTCTCTCATATTTTTTGCCATTGAAGCATTTGTATATTTACGAGGTGTGGCAATTAAATTCCGAGAATTTGTAAATAAAACACAGGCAAATAAAGTTAGCAACCAAATTTTTTAAAAAGCCTTCACAGTAGTCCCCTTCTAACTCAGAACAATGTTTCCAACGTTTTTCCCATGATTGGAAGCAGCCTTGATAGTCCTCTAAAGTTAGGCGTTTCAAGACGACGGTCGCAGCTTCCTGGACGGCCTCCACACTGCCATGATGGGTTTCTTTGAGGTGACTCTTCATTTTAGGGAAGAATAAGAAGTCATAGAAGGCAAAGTCGGGGCTGTAGGGTGGATTCATCTTTTTTTTATTTTTTTTATACTTTTACATTTAAATACGGCAACAACAAGGGAGTGCCAGACCACATTTAATCTACTCAATCTCACTTCTGTGCTCCGCTGTACTTTATTGAATAAATAAATAAGCATAATATATAATACATGAACATTTGAGGAACATTATATAAAAGATAAAAATAATGATACACCACAGGAATATACAGCGGGAAGAACAGGAGAGGCAGAGGAGACAAATGCGGGATGGGAAAAAAAAAAATAATAATAACGTAGAGTACAGTTTTTGGCATGTAGGACAAAGGACGAGGTTTAGGAAGCATTTCATAATATTAAATAAATAAATAAAACCACTGCACAAATTATTATTATGGCCAAGAGGGAGAGGAACGAGATCCGTCACAGAGGGGCAACCTCCCTCTCCCAGCTGGAAAACAGCGCACCCTCAGAGGGCAAGAAACAGCACAAATTCCGGTGAATTCCGGTGGGGTAGACAACAAATGGTGGATTCATCTCAGACACTCATCTCCATACACCTGCCATCATTTTAGAAGGATATCTGCTGGTTTTACACCAGTTACGACCAAAAATCTGATCACAGCATGTTGCAAAACTGAGTTAGTCATTTCTGCGACCGAGTTAAAAAACTTGTATCTGAAAAACACCCGTAAAAAACGAACCAGACGCTCGATTACCATGAAATCTTCACTGTACTGAGTGGAAACACCCATCTAACCAAGCGCATTCGCGCCAGTCATGCAGTGTTGCCTGTTCGAACGCCACAACTAAATTCTCGGAATTTAATTGCCACACCTCGTATAGTATATTTTCTAATTGAAGGTTAGTTATAACAAAGGTGCCACTTAGGCTTAAGCATAAAACAAAGTAAACAAAACACAATATTGTAACCTGTGTCATGTAGCACCTGTGTCATGTAGCACGGGTGGCATCTTTTGAGTGGTTTTTGAACTACACTACATTATTTAATCACTTTACACCATTGCACAGTTATTGTCCTTTTTGTTTAACACTAATTGGGATCAAAAACTAATTCTTGACTTTTTTGATATTTTTGCAATGATGAGCCATCAATTGTCGCATTCGAGGATTAGTGAGACAATCTTCTGAAATATAATATTTTGGGGGCTATTTCAAAAAGCTTTTTTAGCTTTCATGGGTAAACGTATTTTTTTATATAAATTTTTAAACCCATTTGAATTTATCGTATACATTGTTTGGTAATTATTAAAAAAAATTAACTTATAGATTTATAATAATAAAACACTTTGTATGGTTATTATAATTGATGCCAACTGGTTTCGGTTGGACCCAAGCTTCATCATGGCAGTATAATAACAATTTATTATATATAATTCGATTGCCCTAATAGAATTCTGCCCTGATGAAACTTGAGTCCAAGTCAAATTAGTTCATCATCATCATTAGCCGTCTGTCATCAACTGCTGAATGTAGGCCTCTCCCAAAGCACGCCACTGCCCCTTATCCATTGCCGCTTTCATCCATCCATGTCCAGCAATCCTCTTCAGATCGTCGGTCCAGCGGGCAGGGGGAACAGAAACTAGTTGGAATCATTTATAATAATTACCATACCGTGGTTAAATACAAAGTGTTTCTTCTATATTCGCCTTCACTTTGTGTTGTGGATTCATATTTGAATAAATATAGTTACACTTTGTATTACAACACTTTTTATTTTTACTGAACTTAGACATGACGTTTCGATTACAAGTAACCTTTATCGATGTATACAATTTTAACGTTAAAATTGTATACATTGATAAAGGTTACTTGTAACTGAAACATGTCTGAGTTCAGTGAAAATAAAAAGTGTTGTAATACAAAGTGTAACGATATTAATTAAAAAACAAAGTGTTTTATTATTTTATATCTATAAGTCAAAATTGTCAAACCACAAAATGAGTGCTTCATATGATTTTTTTTTTATAGATATAATACTGTTGTACATTGTAAAATCACAGATATTTGGAAAATGCACTGACCGGTTTCGACTGCAATCAGACCAGGGCATAACTGAATGCATCTGTTTCAGGGTCGAGTACTCCGCTGCTTTTCAATGTATAACTGAACAGATGTGCAAGAAGATGTTTCGGGGAAGGGGTTGGACCTGGGAGGGAAAATGTGTTCGAAGGTGTCCTAAGGGGTATGATGAGAAGATGGTCACCGTACCTGGACCCAATTCCACTGGCTCTGTTACCACCAAGACGTGCGTTAGCTGCGGTAGCTGTCCTGTTGTAAGTGTTATGAGAAATCTGGAGCGAGGCCGATGAGAAGTACAAGGAGCGAGATTAAAAAATGTTTTTTTATTTCAGATTTAAAAACATTTTAAAAATCAAAATACTACCATTATTATAATAATGTTAGGGGTTATGGTTGACACAATATTTTCATTCTGTTGTTATGATCATGAGTTTGATCCTAGAAAATACGTGGAGCCATCTTTACATAAGTATTCACTCCTTAGACTCTCTCAAAGATAGACGAACATTAAACGATATGATGCTACTTCACAAAATCATACATTTCAGAATTGATAACTCCGAACTTCTTAGCAAATTGACTATTAATAATCAATCAATCAACCGCGAGCCAAGTAATCCACCTTCCTGCTTATCGCACCAATTACGCTCAGAGCGCGGCAATGTACCGGATATGCGACACTTATAACAAATATTTTAATGCAATCGATGTTTTTCACCTAAAAGCTTATGATTTAAAAAAAAATAGTTGCAGTTACTTTTTGGTGTGTATAGTGCTATAATGTTATATTCCTTTAGTTGTATTATTATTATTATCTTTTTGTTAATTTTTATACTATTACCTTAGTTAGTTTTATCTTGATTTTAGTTTAGTTAAATCTCGTTTCATATGTCTATAATGTTAACTCTGTTCATTCATTTATATTTGTGGTAACATGTAATTGGCCCCATTTGAGTACTTTCTTAAGTATTTTTATATATATACTTATTCGCTGATTGTTACCCTAAATTAAATAAATAAATAAGGTATCATACATATGAAGAATAACTTTAGATATTATTCAGAATATCTCATCTATATTAAATTTTTTCTCACTTTAATGACGATGTAAAATTAATTTTAATAAAATAATGGTATAAATTTTGAGGTCACGTAGATTATAAGTGCTTTGACTGCCACCCCGAAGGTTCCGGGTTCGTTTCCCGGTGAGGGTAGCGTGATTGTCATACTGTCTTTGGTCTGGTGTAAAATTTACGTGACAATAAAATGGCGATAGATTAGCTACCTATCACATGTCACGAGAATCACTATGATAGCTATAATACCCTTTACATCGATTTGGCTCATGCTGTTATGATGTAAAGAGCGATTCAACAAAATAAAAATAATAAAATAATAATCAATACAATTTGATTATTATTAATTTTACGGCCGACCGGTTTCGATGTTACACCTATCTTAATAAGAGCTTAATAGCTGAAGAATCACGATTTATTTAGTGATCATTTTTATAAAGATATATATTGTTTCGAAACCGATCATCAGAAAGGGATAATGAGGTGGTTTTAATGATAATACATAAAAAATACTTTTTGGTAAATAAAATAAATTATTGGTTGATAATAGTGTAATGTTTTATGGGGTTCCACCAATAGCACCGTATCTATTGGTTAGAAAGGCTCACTTACCAGAACTTCACGAAGCTCTGGTTAAAAATAATCTCTTTTAATATAGGCAAATAAAGACATTTGCAACAACAACAACCCCGCAAGGGTAGGCAGAGAGAATGAATCGCCACACTACTCTATCCTGACACACCTCTCAGGCTTCCTCCACATTCATACACGCACTCGGTTCTTTCGACTTCGAACTAAACCAAACTTTAAAATTTGATTAATTTTGTCATGCCATGTTTTCCTCAGTCTACTTCGACTCCGTACTCCATTTACATCATTAATGTGCAAATGCATAATAACAAAATTTCGAAACCCTCTGCTATGAAAACATTTAAATATCAAATGTTACATTTAATGACTGTCTTCATGGCACAGCTATGACTACCACACCGAAGGTTCCGGGTTCGATTCCCGGCGATGACAGTGTGAAAAAAAAATTCACGTAGTCTTTGGTCTGGTAGAATTCCACGTGACAATAAAAAATGCTATAGACTAGCTACCTGTCACATGTCATAAGAATCAATAGATTAAAAATATATATACACTAATTATGTTAAAATAACGTGTTGTATATAATAATGTGGAAAGCAACGGGAAACTACCAAATTAAAAAGGTCCAAGGGTCATCATAAGGAACAGCAAAGATATTATTGTTCATAGATTTAGCTGCAAACCAATGCTTAGGATTAAAATAAAAAATAAAGAATGTTTTAATTAAGTTTAAAATGTTTTTTTTTCAGTACTGTGCCGGCTCCGAGATAGGATCTCTTGCGGATGCCCAGTATTACAAGGGCTGCAACATCGTGCTCGGCTCCCTTCAGATACGCCTGCAAGGGGAGCACAGCGATGACGTCATGAAGGAGATGGAAGACAGTCTCGGGGGGATAGAAGAGATACACGGCCACCTCAAGGTTTACAGATCCCTTCCCCTCACCTCCTTGAACTTCTTCAAAAACTTGACGCTCATCCGCGGAGATGATTTGGAGTTCACGCGATATTCATTTATCGTATTTGAGATGAACAACCTTCAAAGCTTGTGGGATTGGAAAACTAAAAAAAATTTGACTATTTCGAATGGCACTATTTTCTTGCATTATAATGCTAAGTTGTGCGCTAGAGAAATACAGGGTCTTCTGAATATAACGAAACACAATGTGACTTCTTACGACGTATCTCTTGAATCAAATGGATACAAGATGATTTGCGATATGGCCAACCTCGAAACGGATAGTATAGTTCTTGGCAAGAACAATGTCTCTTTAATCTGGGATAGAACTCCAGTTAACAAGACTGGACCCAGGAATATAGGATATTTGCTGTTTTATCTGGAAGAAGAAGACGAAAGCATAACGCCGGATTTCGGAAGGGATTCATGTTACGAAAACGAGTGGAAATCTATTTTCATAACAGAGCCAAAAGATCCATACCCAAAAAGGATAACGTACAATATAACAGATTTAAAACCGTTCACGAAGTACGCGTTCTACGTAGAAAGTTTCAGCAACGTGAAAGGCAACATGACGGGAATGTCCGCTAAAAATGGTCAAGGAAACTTGAAGTTTTTCAGAACCGAAACAGATATTCCCTCGATGCCCATTGACGTTACCACAAGCAGTTTTTCCGAAGATACAATTTCAATATTTTGGTCTCTCGATCCCGATTATAAAGGAATTATAACACGTTATATGATTGAGATGTACATTCAGTTGGATGATGTAAGCTTTTTGGACAATAGGAACTATTGCACGAATCCGCTTGTATTCTATCCCACGGTAGAGAAAAATTCAACAGACGAAGACAGCAATTCTACAGAAGGCTGCAAATGTGGAGAAATCGAAAATAGAACATTTTGGGAGCAAATAATAGCAAAAGACGCAAACGAAAACGTGGAGATTTTCAATACGGCCGGACATTCTATGCTGTGCAAAAATATAACAGAACCCAGTGAAAAAGTCTACGATATTTTAAATGAAATCAAATGCGGTAAAGTGGGATACAGCTACATAGAAGTGGAAGCTAACGAGACACACGATGGACAGAGAGCGGCGCGGCACGTTGACTTCAAAGTACCCAAAGGGTTCCCGGACGACCCCACCCCAAGACCCGTGCTCAAGAATCTCACGTTGAACAATCAGTACCACTTCTTCAGCGCCGAATTCGGTACTGCCACCAACAACTACACGCTGTACAATCTAAAACACCACACGAAGTACGTGATATTCATCGCCGCCTGCAACGGAAACAGAGACACTGACTGTGGCCCTATTTCCATCACGTCTCAAAGAACAGCGAAGAACGAGAACGCCGATAACATTTCCGAGATCACTTCCTTCGTCTTGAACAATTCGGCTGTTTATCTATTTTGGGAGGAGCCGAAGCAACCTAACGGGGCCATTGTGTCGTTCACTTTGGAGTACATCAAAACAGACACGGAGAACTTCAAGCCTGTGCACGAATGCGTGACGAGGCTAGATCACGAGAAGAATAGCGGAAAGTACTTTTTGCACCACCTTCACCCAGGGAGCTACGCCGTCCGCGTGCGGGCGACCTCTCTCGCTGGGGATGGCGAATATACGGACTCGCATTATTTCGTCGTGCCGGTTACCAACTTCGGTTTCAACTGGTCTCTTTTCATCAGTTTGGGGGTCACGAGCGTCATAGGGATATTCCTGTACGCGTACTACTACCACCGCCGCCACCAGACCTGCCGGAATGATGAAAGGGCTCTGATTGGAAACGAGTACGTAGCCAAGTTCTCTGTGGACGACCCCTTCACGGAGAACGAAGCAGACGCGGAGAGAGAGAGGGTGGACATACTAGAAATAACGTAAAACCATACCTTTGACTTTATCTAAACTTACTTGGGCGGGAAACGAAGATAGATTATTGAATCTTTTTTAAATAGTTATAAAAGTACAAATTCGAGCCAAATTTGTATGTCGGATAAATTTGTAAATATTTCACTGAGATTATATTAGGAATAATTTTTTGTATTGATGTTTTTAAAATTGCATTGAAAATTTTCGTATAAGTTTATTATATTTCTGACATATTTTTTTTATTGACATTCAAGTTTTAATCTATCATAATATTTGCAAATGTTTCCTAAATTAAACAAGTAATTTTAGTTGATATTATCCGTTGACAGTATTTATTCCATTAATATTAATAGTACAAGTAAGGCAAGGAGAAATGTTTTGCAACGAAAAGATAAAAAAATATTATCAACAAATCAGACATACACATTATGGAAATGTACAGTTGTTAGGAGAGTATTTTCTCAAAGTAGCGAGTGTTTAACTCGAGTATTTGTTCCTTTTGCAGACGTTTTTTTAATCTCACACGGAGACTGAGTATTTATAAATTTAATATAAGCAGATTCGCTTGCATCTTGTAAATAAAATGCTTTGTATATATCTTCTAGCAGCATCTTTCGGATTATTCAATTTCAATTCAAATTTTCAGATTATTTTTCTAGCAGCATCTGCGAATTACGTGTATAAGTGCCTATATGCCAAGTATAATTTTATGTTTTTCCCAATAAAATTAAAAAACAGACAATTTAAAAATACGTAATTTTGTTACCAATCATATTCGGTCTGTTTTTGTACTTAAATTCTTTTATTCAAAATATGAAAACAAACAATTTAATTTTTATATTAAATTCATGAATATGTTTGGCACAATAAATCCAAATATCGTAATATTAAGAAAAAGGATAAAAATGAGAAATGGACTAAATTGTGTATACTTGTAAGCGAAGGAAACCTGATTTGGGTAAATTAAAAACAAGTATTTCAGTATTGTAATTAGGATTATAAATGTATGATAGACAGATTTTTGTATTATTACCTAATATTAATATTTTTTATATGATTTGACTGTGTTTTAACTATTTTTTTACTGATCAATTTCCATTAGCATAAACAATTTTAATTTTATATAAATCATTAAAACGGAAATATGTAAATAATATTTTACTGACAATCAAAATAATAATTAAATGACAATGAATAAATCGAAAAAATATTTTAAGTGTGTATATGAGTTTGATTGATTTGGAAATAAACATATTTTTCAAAGGAAGTAAACAATAATAATTGATGTCATAATAAATTAATGCATTGTTTTATTTTAATAATAAAAAAATAACACTAACAAATTTGTGTTTTATTTAAGGTTTAAAAAAAAGTAAACAGTTTTTTTTTAACATGAAAAAATACAATTTATATTATCTTCAGCAATTAAAACGAGTAATAGAGAAAATGCTTTATAAATTGTAAAAATAAATAACATACATCATTTCAATAATTATTATTATATTTCTAGCTTAGCATAAACATAATGTACATGAAAAAAAAAATCGTTTTATGGAAACAACTAAAAATTAAATAATTATTTTACAAGATTTTTTAATATAAACGAAAAAAAAAAATATAAACTACGATTTGCATAGATCAAATTTTTAACAATTTTGCTCCTTGGGTATAGTTTTTTTTAAACTAATTCACCAAAAATATTTAATAAAAAAAATGAATTGTTAGATTAAATATAAAAAATCGACAGAGAAATAAATAGTTCTTGTGTCTTTTAAAAGCTTAACAATATTAAACCATTTTTATTTCTTCTATATTCGCCTTCACTCTGTAATATGGATTCAGATTTTAATAATTATAACTGCACTTCATATTTTTACAACGGTTTATTACACTTTTTAGAGACATTTTGCGGTTGTGACATGTGTGATATTTTAACCTAAATTAAAAAAAAAAATTACATCCATAAAAGTTGGATCACACCCGAAACATGTCTGTAAAAAGCATAATAAAGTGTTATTAAAATACAAAGTGTAAGTTATATTTATTCAAATATAAATAAAATCAATTAATAAGAGTTTTTGTATTTGTTTTAAGGAGTGGCATACCTCGTTGTGATTTGAAATTATGAAACGCTTGTCGTTATCGTTAGACCTTATTTTACAATCTTTTACTTGTTCAGAAATACCTCATTATTAAAAATAAACCAGATCGTGTCTAAGCTTGAACCCAAGTTCCTAGATCAAGAGGCAAGTGTTATAATCCCACGACCACTACCCGAATAAAGTTATTTCGAAGCGTATTTTAACGGTATTTAACAAGCACATATCATAAATAAAAAATGTATTCTCTTGAGAAGAACATTTTTTTAATGTAACAAGTTTTAGTTATACATCATTACTCAAGCAAAACGAAGTGTAAAGACATTTTTAAAATTAAATCTTTTTAAACATTTAAAATTACATTTTTTGTATCTTAAAATAACGAAGACAATTTCATATAAACATAAAATGTACATGAATGATAATAAATAGAAAAGGAAAAAAAATATTTGTCTTTGGCTTACAATTAGAAATTTCTGAAGATGAATATATGAGTATTGTTCGTTATTAAATTGGACATTCATAAAACTTTAACTGTATGATATGTTATATGAATACCCATGAATTATTCTCAAACAATCAGATACCATTATACTGAGAATCTTGAATAGGAATTTGTGTATTTAAGTATAATATTTTGTTCACAGTTGATGACCGAACGGACAACAGTGACGTGCTAAAAGGGTTGGTGCACGGAAAAAAGCTAATTAAACTTTAAAATAAATTATTGGAAACATTAATTCTGATAACTAACAAACAAACTAACCATCACACCGTCTCCCCGAAGGAGCAGGCAGAAATAATGGACTGCCACACTTTTCTTTCCTGACATATTTCTCTCGCTTCCTCAACATTCATACATCGTGTCATGCACGCGCGTCGATTTCTCTTAATCCTCACCTGGCCGACATTCAATATTTGATTTATTTGATCGTGCCACGTTTTCCTCGGTCTTCCTCTATTTCTGGTTCCATTTACATGGTTAACACATACTTTTTTTACCATTCTTTCTTTATTCATTCTTTCCACATGTCCAAACCATCTTAATGATCTTTTCATTATTTTGTTCATAACACCATCATTCGCACCGCATTCACTTCTTATATTTTCATTCGACACTCTATCATACACAGAGTATCCACACATTCGTCTAAGAGATCTCATTTCTACTGCATTTATTCTACTTTCATCCTTCTTTTGCCAGTTCTGATAATTTTGCTATAATATTTTTGATGCATTATCAAATACCCAAAAAAATTCTTCATCAATGTATTCCCTTGCATAGCGTGGCATAACAAAAATAAAATAAACGTATTAATGATAATCTGAAATTGAACAAACAAAATACGAACAAAGTTACATTAATAAACTATAAAAAATAAAATAAATTAATATTTAAATAAATTTATATTGTGAGATTATATTTCGGTAGAAGCACACTATAATTATACGTTGTCCATTGAAACTTCGTGTTCGAACGATGGGTTAGTGTGACTGAGATCTTTGGTCATTTCAAGGGAACTATTTCTAACTTCGTGGGACACTTCGGATAAGCTGGTGTGGGGCAGCTCCCAGGAATATTCGTCATCATACTTTTTGCCTTCAGGGAGAGATCCTACTAATGGTGTCCTTATCAAGAATCCTGAAAAATGCAAAAACGGTTAGTAATTCCTTTTATAGAACAATACATTTTATTTAGAATTTTTATGACAACTATCAAGTCTACGTCTATCCGCGAAATCTGTAAGGCGGAAGAAATTGTAAGGTGGGGAAGCCAACACATAACTAACTAACTAACTAACTAACCATCTCGCCGTCTCCCCGGAGGGGTAGGGGTGTAGGGGTGTTCTGTCCTGACATACTTCTCTCGCTTCCTCTACATTCATACATCTTGTCATGCACGCACGTCGATTTCTCCGACTCCTCATGTGTCCGACATTCAATATTTGATTGATTTGATCGTGCCACGTTTTCCTCGGCCTTCCTCTATTTCTAGCTCCGTTCACGCCGTTTACGTATACCTTCTTTACCATTCTGTCTTCACTCATTCTTTCCATGTGTCCAAACCATCTTAATGACCCTTTCCTTATTTTGTTCATAACACTTTCATTCGCACCACATTCACTCTATCATATACACATTTGCCACACATTCGTCTTAGAGATCTCATTTCTACTGCATTTATTCAACTTTTATCCTTCTTTTGCCAGTTCCATGCTTCACTTCCATACATAAGGGTCGGCACAAGAGCACCATTGTGCACTTGATATTGGAATTCGCACATGCAGAGGATGGATCCTTCCAGAATCCCATCAGATTCCTGTTAGCTACCGTCCCCCCGAAAGACCGCCAAAGAGATGGAGGGATAGATTGGAGTCAACCTCACAAGAGAGACTAGTCTGACTACAGGAATAGACCAAAGGTCTAAAAGTAGGAGAAGAAGGAGATCAGTCTGTATCACAGTCAAACACGTAATGATATAAATAATAGAAATAATAATGATATAAATATTGTATACGAATACCGGATTTCACCAGTATTCGTGAAATCTAGTATTCGTATACAAGTATAAGTATACAATCACAAAAAATATTGTAATAATATCTGGTCTATTGTTTGGCATATATCTATAGGAGTGTGATATCTCCAGGCGGCTTCTAACAATGCGCTAATGGCGGGGTAGCCATTCACATCGAGTTTAAAAGATGTTCTGCTTAATGCTTAATAAACATAAATCTCCATAGATGGCGTGAGTATGTAGATTATATATAGAATAAACTTAAAAAAAGATTAACATATGTAATCAAAATCTTCATAGATGGCACATTGAAACTGACATGTGAAATCTGGCATAGGACTTTAACATACATATAACTTCCAAAAAATTGTCATACATGGTCATAAAGAAAGGTGGAATGGGAAATGTTGTAAATACATAAAGCGTGCGCTTAACCCAACCAATGACAGGTCATAAGTCCTGTAAACACCTTGATCAACCATATTCAGTTTCCAATTTGCATCTTCGTCTCTATTGAGATACAATTAAATTATAAATAACTCTCATTTTATTGATGGTTGAGGTATTAGTTTTGTAAAACTCGTTTAGTGGGTTTACTTGGATCCAAATACCACTAAACAATCGTGTTTACTATTATAATTTAATAAAAAAAACTATCATTTTAGATGGAAATTAAGAAAGACAAATGATACTTTATTATAGTGGCATAAATATTTGCATCCTTCCTATAAGGGGTTAAATAAAAATGAATAATATGTACTCAAAAAAATATATTTTGTTTCATAATCAATCCCGAAAAATTATTTTACGTAAAACACGTGAGGTGTTGTTTCTTGAACAAAGTAAAACTCTGTATCAAATGACAAGCATTGATAAAAACGCCTGTTTTCAAGAAATTTTAAAAATATTTTATGGAAATTACATGTATCGTCTTACCAAGGCATTATCAAATGTTGTCATTGGATAATGGTTTAGCAAGGTGAATGTTACATGTTATTTCCATCAAATAATTTAAAATTTATAGAAAATGGACGTTTACATTAGTATTAATTGTTTAATGTTGATGAAGTACTTCATTTAAAAAAATTCAAATTATGTTTTATAGGAATGATACGTTTTGCCTTGCTAGGGCATTATAAAAATATGTATTATGCCTTGAAATGGTGAAACAAATCACTCTCATACAATATGTGAAACTCCTAGTTAACAGAAGTTTTTTTATGAATCAAAATTAAAATCTTATAAAAATATTTAAAATAATTTACAACACAAAATGTTTGTTTGTTTAACACTGATAAAGGTTCGATAAAACTAAATAAAGTGATGTAATAATATAAAAAACAAAGAACACAAGTTATAAATTATTTTTAATAATGCTTCACCACAAATGAAGTGCTTCATATGAAAAATAAAATTATAAGTGAAAGTAATTCTAGAATTTGGTTGAATTGAATGCTTTTATTCTTTACAACATTTTGAATGTATACAAATACTTATAGAGTTGTTCGTATACAAGTATTTGTATGCATTCAAAATGTTGTAAAAAACAAAAACTGGTCAAATAAATTATAGCATATAGATTGGAGTGACATCTCCAGGCGGTTTCTAGCAATGCGCTAAATGGCAGTAGCCTTTCACATTGCGTTAAAAAGATATTCTGCTTAATACTTAAAATACAATCTTCATAGATGGCGTTAGTGTGTAGATTGGCTAAACTACCATGCAAAGGGTGGTTTTGCAGATTAACATATATACAACTTCCAAAAATTTGTCAGACATGGTGGTCATAAGAAAAAAGGTGGAATGGGAAATGTTGTATTACATAAAGCGTGCGCTTAACCCAACCAATGACAGGTCATAAGTCCTGTAAACACCGCGATCAACCATATTCTGTTTCCAATTTGCAACTTCGTCTCTATTGAGATACAATTGATTCTTGAGCTTATATTCTAGCTAGATACTAGTTGCATAGAGGTGTTATAGCAATATGAATATTTACTAGGCGTATAATCTACACTTTGCTAATAATTGCTAGTTAATATATTATAGTTGGTACACACATCGGAGGATGAACCGTTGGCAAGGATGATATAAGGAACACAGAATCATTATCTCTCGGAACATTCCAGTACGGGTCGTCTTGAAAGAAGTATTCTTCTGATTTAAAGGTACCAGGAGAAAAGTATCGTCCAATTGTATTACCTGTTAGGAACACATGGTTAGTAACATTAGTCACACATCGGACAATGCCCTCAAAGATGTTAGTTTTTGAAAGGGAAGAGCAAATGACAGTTTGTAATACCTACAAGCGTGAATGAAAAAAACTCGGAACAGGTGAGGGAATTTGTGTATTTAGGTAGCATGTTCACAGCGGATGGCCAAACGGACAGTGATGTTAATCGGGTGGTGGTCTAGGGGATAGAATGCTTGGCTTCTGATCAAGGGGACTTGGGTTCAAGCCTGGACATGACCAGATTCCTTCTTAATAATAATGAGCTATTTTCTGCTCACATTGAAGATTGTAAAATAAATTCTAATATCATTGATTTAAATCTTTGGTGTTAGTCTTTTTAAAAAAAATGTTGAAAGAATGGTTGGTGCGGGTTACAAAGTGAATGGAGCTTTAAAAATAGTTATTGGAAACAAGATTTTATCAATGAAAGCGAAAATGGCCGTTCACAAAGGAGTTCTGGTCCCAACCCTTAGCATCTGGCAGAAGAAGGATGAGAGCAGAATAAATGCGGTAGAGATGAGGTCCCTAACACTGTGTGGTATGTGTGGTAGAACAATGTACGACAGAATCTCAAATGCTGAAGAAGGTATTATGAACAAAATTATGAAAGGATCGCAGCGATGGTTCGGAAAACATATGGAGCGCATGGGTGAAGAAAGAATGGTTAAAAAAGTATACGTTAACGATGTAAATGGAGTACGGAGTCGAGGTAGACCGAGGAAAACATGGCATGACCAAATTAATCCAATTTTAAAATGTTGGTCATGTCAGAAGTCGGAAGAATCAACGTGCGTGTTTGACTCGCTGTATGAATGTGGAGGAAGCTAGAGAGGTATGTCAGGATAGAGTAGTGTGACGGTCCATTCTCTCTGCCAACCCCTGCAGGGAAACGGCGTAATGGTTTGTTATTGTTGTTAGTAACACAAGTTTTGAAATCGAATGAATCAAAGTTTTTTTTTATGGACGCGTAATGTTTATCAAAATATAAGACTTATTTCACTTGTTTTTTTTTGCTGTTAATTTTAAAATGTTTCCTCAATTAGCATTTCAGTGTGAAAGCCGTACCACACTGTTTTAAACAAGCTCTCCACATCGGTCTCCACCGGCGGTTTAAATCTTTGTAGACACTTGTTTGAAACAAAAATTCGTTTGACCTTCAACAACCTTTGTGAACGGACGCGCATAGTAGCGTGTGGATCCCGCCGTTGTAAACATGCATTCCACAATGTGGGCGCTCCACATTCCACCAGTCAAAGTCAGTTGGATAGCGGCATATCGGTGGAGTGCGGACGTATTGAACGAAAATGGTGTCTACTGTAGATGCCACACCAATCGTGGAGACCCCTGTGGAGAGCTTGTTTACAACAGTATGTGGACGCTACACCAACCGTGGGCTCCACAGCTCTCCACCAAGGTCACCCCTGTGGAGAGCTTGTTTCAAACAGTGTGGCACGGCCTTGACGTTTATAAAGCTCTGCGCAATTACATCTCCATCATTCCGTTACACTGTCAACCTCTGTCAGGAGCACTCCATTTTCGTCTTCAATAGCCCACGTCCGGGGTTAAAAATCGCGAGTTATCTGTTTCACCTTCATGAAAATATCCCTTGTGTGTATGGTTTTCGATGTCCCGGTAAATATGATTAACAAAAGCATTCTAGTCTCTACGACATATGCGTTGTATTTATCTAGAGAGGTCTCGATAATGAATGTTCGTCGAATTGGTATTGCTTTTGATTAGTTCTTTTCATTCTTTAACAGCATTCCATGTTTTCTCTGTCATCCATTCGTTTCTAGGGCCCTCTCTCTAGTAATCATTGCTTTTTCCCGAGTTGAGACAATTCGGTCAAGTTGGTTCCATTTAACTACAATGAAATAAAACAATGTTTTTTACAGAACTACTTCCACTTTAGTATTTATTTCGACGGCGACCGGTTTCGCCAGGTTCACTAGCACCAACAGACAAATCTGTCGATGCCAGTAAGGCGACGACCTTCGTGGCTGAGTGGTAAGAGCTCCGACTTCCATTTTCAAGGTCCCGGGTTCGATTCCCGGCGATGGCAGTGTGATTGTTACACTGTCATTGGTCTGGTGTAGAATTCACGTGACAATAAAATGGCCATAGATTGGCTACCTATCACATGTCATGAGAATCAATATAATAGCTAAAATAAATTGTATACAGTAATTGGATTCAAACGACCTGTTGTATACAAGGAGAGAAAAAAAAAAGTCTGACGAAACCGGTAGTTGTAATAAAGACAAAAGTGATTGTTGTTCTTAAAAAAAACATTGTTTTGTTCAATTATCCTTGAAATGGATAATAAAATGTTTGTAACATTGTTTTATCAATTTACGGAAATAAAATAAAATAAAAAGTCTGATCTTAATTACCTGTGATTGTGCCCGTAACAATAGCCACTGCTAGAGTCACCAGCAAGCCAAGAAGCTGGTAAGCAGCTTGGATCCCGCTAGTTCTTGCAGTTGACCCAGATGCGCTATCCAAAGCGGCAATTGTTTGCTGAAACAAAACAAAAATATTACAACTCCAATTAAGTTTTATTGTATTAAAGAAGAGTTCTGCAGTATTATTATTGTATATTATAGAATTTGCATGTCTTACTAACAAGGTTGGGTAGTAGGGTTACGATGGAGTAAGCTTTGCTGGAAAGTATGTCCCTTAAAAAATGTCGTAATGCGCCATGTTGCAACAACTAGCAATACTACTGCCAAGTCCAACTCTCTAGCGTCTCTCAGGCCCCGCAAACCCCGAGCAATGAGACCACTGTCATAGCAGATAGAGAAAGGGCGAATGGCGAGTTTCCAACGCCATAAAACTGGATACCCCCAGACAAGGGAAGGAAACCCCGACGGAAAACCCTTCAGAGAAAGCATCAGGGTCTGGAACATGACAGAGAGGCTTACGCCAGCGTTGATAGCCGACGTCGAGAGGTCCTGACATGGCACTCCAAGAAAAAGAAGACTAACAAGGGGAGGGCATGACTTGGGAAATTGAAATATGAAATTTTGCACGATTTTAGTACTCTTAAGATTCGTTATAACCAATGTAACAAAGCCCAATAGCAAGCCAATTTCGATTAAAAAGACTTCAATATTTTATTATATACATATTTTTTTATTTAATTTTTTATTATTATTGAGGGTAACACACAGCGATTTCACGATACATATACAAACACATATAGACAACAAAACATGGCCAATTACATGCTACCACAAATATTATATAACATCTGACATAAGGCTAAATACATTAGAAAAATTAAGTAATATTTTAATGAGTCAAAGAGAAAAATAGTACAATAATACTAATAATAATAAAAATTTACAGATGAAATACAATATAAAAATGTAAAAAAAGAAAAAAAAATGTAGACTAACATATTATTCGCCCCAAAGGGTTGTTCCAACCATTTTTTAAAAATCATTTTCATTAAGATGGAATACATCGATGATATTAAATCACTTATTGTACATGTCGCATATGCGGTACACTGTGAGTAGAGAGCGAAGGAGGGACTGGTACGGTCATGTCTAAAGAATGGAAACCACCAGACTCCTCTATATTGCTTCACTAATACTACTACACATAATCAGCCTCTACATAATCAGCCTCAAGGGATTCGTCCTCAATGACATGTTTCGCCATTCTAAAGCATTATCAAATGTTAGATATATTTGATTTTGAACATTTGATAATGCCTTACAAGGGCGAAACATGTCATTCCATTTAAAATAAAACAAAACTCCTGGAAGGGAAACGTTTTCATTCATATTAATGATTTAATATGGAGATTTACATCAGTGTTTAAAAAACAATAAATAAAAACTTACTGGTACATCCATTTCCATGGCAGGAAAGATACTGAAAAGGGCTTCTTTGTATGTGGCTTCAGTGGCGATGAACGCTAAAATTGCGGCAAGCAGTCCCGACAGTACTCCGGGCATCCCATGAAGGTTGTGAACTCCACATGTGTCATGAAGCCGCATCGATGAGTTTAATCGAGGCTAAAACATAACGAATCGTTAGCTAAAACATTAGATGTCTCAATCTTGTGATTAATCATTGACGTACTCATATCATTAAAAGAAAATAAAAAGTCTTAACCAAAAAACATTTTATAAATTTTAAAATTTTAATCTTAGAATTCAACAAAAGATACTAAGACTCAGTACTATACTAAGATTCATATAAGGAAGTTGTTGAATTCCAGGTCAAATCTAAGTCCATATCAAATATTATGTTATTTCTTGATTACTGTTTAAAATTACGTGTTTTTGAAATTATATTTGTAGTTGGTTGTTCAATCTATACTTGGACAAGTGTATGAAAGAACTTGAAGGCATAGACGCTGGTGCTAAGATGAATTGTTTGTCAGTCAGCTGTTTGTTATACGAGTATGCAGATGATGCTGTGTTAATCGCTGACAGTAAAGACAATTTGCAAGTCTTAGTGGCAAGGATGTATGAGGCATGCAAAAAGAGTGACTTGGTGATGAATGTGTCTAAATCTAAAGTGATGGTTTTCGAGAAAGAAGAATGTATGACGATTTGTGATATAAGTGCGATGGGCGAGAATTTGGAGCAAGTTACTGAATTTACGTATCTGGGAAGCATGTTTACAAGAGACGGAAAAATGGAGAAAGACATCGAAAGGAGGGTTGGTGCTGGGAATAAAATAAATGGCGCACTCAAAGTCATTACTGCAAATAGAAATATATCCACAGAAGCAAAGATGGCAGAACACAATGGAGTTCTAGTGCCAACTCTCACGTATGGAAGTGAAGCTTGGAGCTGGCAAAAGAAGGATGAAAGCAGGATAAACGCCGTAGAAATGAGATCACTAAGAAGAATGTGCGGGAAAACGTTGTATGATAGAATACCGAACGATGAAATAAAAAAGAAATGTAAGACAGATGACTGCATCATGAATAAAATTAAGAAAGGATCCCTGAGATGGTTCGGACATATGGAACGAATGGATGAGAGTAGAATGGTTAAAAAGTTGTACACAAGCAGTGTGAGTGGGAAAAAAAGCCGAGGACGACCGAGGAAAAAATGGCATGACCAAATTAACCAATTACTAAAAGGTGGCCAAATTCGAAGTCGAAATAATCGACGTGCGTGCATGGTGGGATGTATGAATGTGGAGGAAGCCCGAGAGGTGTGCCAGGACAGGCCAGTGTGGCGATCCATCCTCTCTGCCTACGAAATGGCGTGATGGTTAGTTAGTTAGTTAGTATATTTGTATATAACCGTTTTAATTTTGCATGACACGATGTATAAAAAGTATGGAAGCGAGAGAAATAAGTCAGGAATGCGGTGGTTCTTTCATTCTGCTTACTTTTTCGGGAAGATGACGTGATGGTTACTTAGTTTTTATTTTTTTTGTTGGCTACAGATCATTTGTACACTATTGCTGTATATATATTTTTGCTATTAAATTGATTCTCATGATAGGTAGTATCGGCAATTTCATTGTTACGTGAATTCTACACCAGAACAATGACAGAATGGGAATCACACTGCTCTCGCCGGGAATCTAATCCAGGACTTTCGATGTGGCAGTCATAGCTCTTCCCACTCTGCCACGAAGGTCGTGAAAGGACCTCAAATAATTTTAATATTATATCAATATTTTATTTCACTTTGTTCACAGTATTTGGATTTGATGATCATTTATTATTCATACTGATATTAAAATTTGCATTTCGAAATGTATATAGTGTAACTATAGCGCCCTTGAGATGATTCATTCATAAAAATGGCGCTATATAAATCATCCAATTTATTATTATTATGATTATTATTATTAAAGGTGATTTCTGTTAACCTTTTGTTTATTGAACAGTTTAAGTTTGGGTTTTATCATTCTTACAATATGTTTAGTATAAAAAGTCATATTAATGTGACAAATACTTACAGTCAGATACTTGTATCCAATAACAGACAAGGTTCCAGATAGCATTCCAACTAGCAAGGCTCCAAATGGATGCAGCATCAGATTGCAGATAGAACCCACTGCTACACCTCCAGCTAGGGTAGAGTTCTGGACATGGACCATGTCGAATTTCTTTTCAGAGCTGGTGAGTGAAGATATTACAAAGGCGGTCACGGTACACGAGGCGAGGGACAGGTAGGTGTTGATTACGGCACGGTATTGCTCGTCTCCGCTAACTAGACCGCCGTTGAAAGATGGCCAAAATACCCATAAAAAGAGTGTACCTGTGTTGAATAAAGAAAATATCAGAAAAAATACCGTTACCATGATCGTATCATACAATTTAACAGTTTAGGTAAATAACAGTTTCTATTAACCAGCTCACTAAAAATAACTAACTAAAATAATCACTAAAATATTAGAGGAACAGGCAGAGAATAACGGTTTCTTCTCTCAGGACTCAAATATCTAAAATCCTCTACATTTTTACAAAATTCTTTTAAATGCAGGCATGCATTGTGCATTTTTATTACTTAAATTTTGCATTATGGCGTTTTACCTTTCCCTTACGGTGCTAAAATAAAAACGTGCGTTCCGGTGTAGGGTAGTCAGTACGCGTTAAAAAATATGCGATTTTAAATCGGAAAAATGGGAACATTCATAGCTAATCCCCTTATATAATTATAATTGAATTTAAAAATTATTATACTGTATAATAATTGAGATCTGATTGCTAAAAACATTAAAAAAAACATCTGGCAACGCTCAAGGAACGGGCATAGGTCCGCTCTGGTTGCAAGCCCGAAAGCAACTACCGGCGCGCCGGGACGGCGAGAGTGAGAACATTGAGCTAGAACATATGCAAGAGTGAGATGCGAATATAGTGTGACGCACTCAAATCGCTTATACGCGAATTTCTTTTTGATTTTCACAAAATACCTTCGATGTACCCGATAAATTCTGATTATTATTAAAATTATTTTTAAATCAATGTGTAAATATATTATGGAGGAATACCTAAAATCTTAACCTTGTATTTATTATATTTATAGAGATATTGATGGTTTTTAGAAGCAACGTGTAGAAGATACCCATCATAGGGAAGGGAGGGTTAAAATTTGTTACATTTTCTCTTGTCATGTTTTTCTCGATCTTATTCAGTTTTGTGTTCGCGTTTACATTTTGTTTATCTATCTTCGTGTGCTAAAATAATCACAATCCTGTATTATTCATAATGCTTCATTTTATAGCTCGATAATATGATACCAATTGGAGGATTAGAGCTATATTTTATGATATGATATGAGTATTTAATTTCAACTTAATTTTTTAATTGTGACTAGCATATTACCTTGTCAATCAACTAGATAAAAAGTCAAATCTTCTTCAATAAAATATGTAAAGAAATTATATTCTTTTAACTAAAATTATAAATATCGCATATTCATTTATTGTTTCTTAAACAATGATGTAAAACTTCATATTAAATAATCAATACGAATGAAAACGTCAGTTTTCTAGAAGTTTTATTATATTTCATGGGAATGACATGTTTCGCCCTTCTAAGGCATTATCAAATGTGATTTGATAATGCCTTAGAAGGGCGAAACATGTCATTCCCATAAAATATAATAAAACTTAACTAACTAACTAATTAACCATCACGCCGTTTCCCCGAAGGGGTAGGCAGAAAGAATGGACTGCCACACTTTTCTTTCCTGACATATTTCTTTTGCTTCCTCAACATTCATACATCGTGTCATGCTCGCGCGTCAATTTCTCTGACTCCTAACATGGCCGACATTCAATATTTGATTTATTTGATCGTGCCACGTTTTCCTCTCTTTCTGGTTCCATTTACATCGTTAATATATATATTTTTTTACCATTCTTTCTTCATTCATTCTTTCCATACGTCCAAACCATCTTAATGATCCTTTCATTATTTTGTTCATAACACCATCATTCGCATAAACAATAAAACTTCTTAGATTCATAAACAATAAAACATCATAATCAAACTTCTAAGGAATAATTTTTTTTATAATACCTTAGAAGGGTGAAACATATTCCCATAAAATATAATAAAACTTCTAGAAAACTGACGTTTTCATTCCAATTAATTATCGCATATTCTCTTAAAAATATAATTTTCAAATGATCTGTTGTATTTTGGGATTTAAAAGATACGTAAATATTTTCATACCAATCATGGCGAACAGATCTGATGAATAATTCGATCCTTCGAGGTCATTTGATGCAGATTCCGGCTGTTTGGGCCTCAGCATGAAGCTAACAGCAAGTCCAAAATATGCCCCGAATGTGTGGACAACGATAGAACCTCCTACATCGGTTATCTGAAGCAAATTGGTTTATGTATTCTGGTGAATTGTATCCATTTCATTTTATAAGACTGTAATACAAACTGTGTACAAAGTAATTTGAAAAGCGAACATTTCTTAAAAATAGCAATGCAGGGTTGTCATACTCTCCACCCAAGATCGTTGACCCACATCCAAGGCCACTTTTGCCCTGTTCAATTATATACCCTGAACCAACCAGAATCAAGGTGATTCCCTGTTACCGTCCCTGTGTCCCTACACAAGATCTCAGCTCCTGCCCAAGGCCACAGTCCGCTCCATATTTCTACCAATCTAGGTCGACAGGTCCACATATCGAATACAACCCACTATATCTTCACTACCACATTTTCGTATCACCAACAATATCCAACCTCAACATCCAACAACTAGCATTTCAACATGTAAAGAAACAATAGAATCTGTTCTTGTTATCACTAAATTACAGCAACAACAACTACAAACCATCAAGCCGTTTCCACCCAGGGGTAGGCAGAGAGAATGGACTATGGAAACACACTACTCTATTCTAACATACCTCTCTAGCTTCTTCCTCATTCATACAGCGAGTCATACACGCACATCGATTCTTCCGGCTTCTGATATGACCAACCTTTAAAATTTGATTAATTTGGTCATGCCATGTTTTCCTCGGTCTACCTCGACTCCGTACTTCATTTACATCGTTAACGTTTACTTTTTTAACCATTCTTTCTTCACCCATGCGCTCCATATGTCCGAACCTACTCAGCGATCCTTTCATAGTTTTGTTCATAATATCTTCTTTTGCTCTACATTCCTTTCTAATATCAGCATTTGAGATTCTGTCGTACATCGTTCTACCACACATACGTCTTAGGGCCTCATCTCTACCGCATTTATTCTGGTCTCATATTTCTTCTGCCAGTTCCATGCTTCGCTTCCATACATAAGGGTTGCTTCAATACATAAGTTAAATTACAATGTTTAAGAAAAGACAAACTCGTTATATTTTTTCAATATACTACAACATTTTTCTTAATTTAATAGTTTTGTAGTTTGACATTATTTTTTTACTAAACTATATTTTTTTTCGGATTCAGATTCTAGACTGAGAATGTGATAAATTTTAGCCAAATTCAATTTTTAATTATTTATAGTCCATTGTTTTGGCCGAAACACTATGATACTTCAACATTATTACTGTTAAAATTTAAAACACAGTTTTAATATCACAATTTCTTTTTATTCACAAATCACTTACCCATGCTTTAAATTTACGTAAAACTCAAGAATTTCCGTTGTTGATTGAAAATGTTTGTTTTAAACATATGTCATTCAATAGTCCATTGTTTTGGCGGAAAAACTATGATACTTCAACATTATAAACTGTTAAATTATAAAATTGTGATTTTATGTATCACAATTTTATTAAAATTTTTCGCGACAGCTGTTTCGTCAACCTACGTTGACATCATCAGGTGTTACAGTAATATATCAACTGTTAAATTTTCTTGATTTATATAACACCTCTAATAACCTCCCCAGAGAAGTAAGGTCACAGGTAGATAAGGCTGCAGCGGTTGCAGGCTGTCTGAAAGATGTCATATGGAGAAACAAGGACATGAGGACTGACATCAAGGTACGCATTTATAAGACCTGTGTACGACCAATCCTCACATATGGCATTGAATCGAGGGCAGACACTGTCAAGACAAAGAGCATGCTCAGGACAACCTAGATGAAAACACTCCGGGCTATAGCTGGCAAAACCCTACTTGATCGAGTTAGGAATACAGCAATCCGAGAAATCTACGAGGTCGAAGATGTGGTCAGATGGGGACGTCAAAGACGGCGATACTGGCATCAACATGTAGAAAGAATAAGCTCAAATAGAATACCATACATAGCTCTCCATGGAACGCCAAACGGATAAAGCCGACCAGGAAGACCCCCGAAACGGTGGAGAGAAAGCTGGAGTTCAGTCTCTCAAGAGGACCCGCCTGAAATAACAGACTTCTAAGTCTACCAAAAGTGAAGAAGAAGAAGAAGAAGATACAACACCTGATGATGTCAACATAGGTTGATGAAACAGCTGTCGCGAAAAAGAAAAATAAAATTGTGATATATAAAAACAAGGATTTATATTTTAGCAGTTTATATGTTATTCGTAAAAACCTCATTTTTTAATCGTAAATCTGACGTATTCGATTTAAAAATAATTCGAAATACATCTGCGCACATCTGGGCTACAACGCATCTGGGTTGCTATGGGTATCAATGGGGAGATGCAGTAAAGATAAGAGCATATTCTCATTCGTACCTTGAAGACATCAACAAGCAGATACTCATTCGCCGCGAAGATTACGATCTCCAATATCCCCATCACAATGAGCTGGAGGAAGGTCGTCTGACCTAAGACCGCTCCCATTGAAATCAAAACACTGGCAGCGGCTATATCAGCTCCTGTGGATAACATCAAAATAATGATTACCTGTGTACTTGTCAAACCAATCTACTTTATATGCACATAAATTACATCAAGGTTTTAAGCTGGTATGCATTGTGCCGTATATAGCTATTTTTATGTGTTCAATTTCATTATTTATCATCACCAGAAACCGGCAATCCACTGACTGCCGATAATAATTGCATTCATTGTCCACTGTTCTCTGTTTTCAAGGCGTCTTTACTTAGATCGAAGCAATCCGCTATCATTCGATCTGACCAGTACAATTTCTGTCATTCTATTCCACGTCTTTTGCAATGAGACAACTTGTCATTTTATCGATACTTGATGATTTTAACTCTGTAAAATACTACAACATATAGAATGAAATAAGTTGATTTCATGGATCATTTAGAGAAGAGAAGTGTCGATACAAGAGTTAACACAACCGAATTAATCAATATTTTTTGGATAATCTTTAGAGAGGAGGTCTTTAGGGAGGGTCGAAGCGGAGGACAGGAGGAGTTGGAGGCGAAGAATACTGGAGGCTAAGGCTCGATATGGGCTGTAGGGCCATCGAAGAAGAAGAAGAAGAAGAATCTTTAGAGAGTTGCAATATTTAAAATGTATATTTCTATTTTTCTTTTTTATACACTTTGTATATACAACACTGATATTAAAAAAATAAAATTATACTGGCATGTTTCGGACAAACAGTCCTTCTTCAGTAAAGATACATATTTATAAAAATATTGTAAAATTGTTGTTAAAACTAACTAACTAACCATCACGCCGTCTCCCCGAGAGGGTAGGCAGAAAGAATAGACTGCCACACTTTAATCGATGCGGCACTCCATCCTTCTCTTTTCGCCCCCGCGAGAGACGCGGTGTGATGGGTTGCGAACCTCATCGCCACCAATAGGCATCTCCCGCGCACACTTCGATTGTCCAATGTCTACAAAATAAATCTAAAACAAATTATATAAAATACAATGATATAAAATAAAATAAAATAACAAATGAAAATAAATGATATAAATAATAAAAATATAATATGTCTTTAAACTATTATATACTCGTATATACAATTCCATAACCACTCTTATAGCGTGTTAATGACATATATAAATTATGTGTATATACGAGTATATTATATGTATAAAATTGTTGTTGTTTACATTATTTGACAGATGTTACAAAGTACGGCGTTTTTTAATGCAAGGAACCGTTTGAATTAACTAACAAACCATCACGCCGTCTCCCCGAAGGGGTAGGCAGAAATAATGGACTGCTACACTTTTCTTTCCTGACATAATTCTTCAACGTGTCATGCACGCACGTCGATTTCTCTGACTTCTTACGTGGCCGACATTCAATATTTGATTTATTTGATCGTGCCACGTTTTCCTCGGTCTTCCTCTATTTCTAGTTCCATTGACATCGTTAACTTAAACTAACTTAAGAAAGAGTTAAAATTGATAACATTTAAATTATTTAGAATGATTTCTTTCTCATTCATTAAATTTTAAATGGATACACGTCCAAATAATTCTTTGAAATATCAATGTTAAAACCTTATATGCCATATAAAGCACTGAAGATGCATGAGGATGTTCAGGAGGAGGTCAGAAGTGAGAAAAATAAGACTGAAATTAAGTAAATACGACATATATGTAACCAAATTGTAGCTTTTTGAT
The DNA here is from genome assembly GCA_022606425.2 of Lepidostoma basale. NCBI lineage: Eukaryota > Metazoa > Arthropoda > Insecta > Trichoptera > Lepidostomatidae > Lepidostoma > Lepidostoma basale. Next base: position 107,404 of record JAHDVF020000044.1, read on the forward strand.
ATGTATGTAGATTATATGAAGCGCTGGTTCGTAGCAACTTGGAGTACTGCTCCATCATTTGGGACCCGAGAGAAAGAACAGTCATCTTGGAACTAGAAAATATTCAGAAACGATTTTTAAGATATTTATACCTCAGGGAGTATAACTATTATCATTTTCGGTACCCCTCACTATTTCTCTCGGTAATGTTGGATTTCAACACTCTTGAGACTCGTCGAATGATCTTTCTGGAAGAATTTTTTAAACTCTTATCCGGAGGTATTTACAATCCAGGAATACTGAGCAAACTAAATATAAACGTTCCCCATAGTTATAGCAGAGCAAGGGGGTATATATTATTTTATGCCCCAAATTGCCGCACAGAGGCCCTTCGAAGTTTTCTTGAATTGAAAGCGATTCGTCTTTTAAATGAGGTTGCAAAAGAGATAGACGTCTTTGGATGCAATTATGGCGAATTCGTGAATACCCTTACGATTTATCGCCTTATTATCTTATTATCGATTTACTGCCTTTAGGCAGCAGATCTTATTATCGATTTATTGTCTTTAGGCAGCAAGGAAATAACTGGCATGTTCATATTTATAAGGTTTTATGTATGTTTCCTTTGATATATATTTTTTCACCCTTTACATCGATTTGGCTCGCGCTGTAATGATGTAAGGAGTTTTTACAACAAAATAATAATAATAATAATCTTCTTCTTCTTCTTCGATGGCCCTACAGCCCATATCGAGCCTTAGCCTCCAGTATTCTTCGCCTCCAACTCCTCCTGTCCTCCGCTTCGACCCTCCAATCTGACACTCTTAACAATCTTGCTCCATCTCTCCCAACTTCATCCTCCCATCGCAGCCTTGGTCGTCCAATTGGTCTTCTACCACCTGGGTGCCACTCCAGCAATCTTTTTGGGGTTCGCGATGACGGCATCCTCTGCACGTGACCGGCCCATCTCAGTCTATTCAGTCTGACCTGTGTGGAGAGACTGGAGCTTTGTAAATATTGTACAGCTCGTCATTATGCCGCACTCTCCAGCCTTCACCGTCATTCACAGGCCCCAGAATTCTGCGCAGCACCCTTCTCTCAAAAGTATCCAGTCGCTCTGCAGATTTCGCTGTCATTGTCCACGCCTCACATCCATAGGTCACTACTGTTCGGATGATTGTTTTATACAGGGTGATTTTGGTTTTCCAGTGTACGTTTCTTGATTTGAGCGCTGGTAGTAGAGAGAAGAATGTTTTGTTACCAATTGTGATTCTTCTTTCGATTTCCTTGTGATCTTCGTTTTCTTTTGTTATAGACGAACCCAGGTAAGTGAAGTCCTCCACCATCTTAAAGTTGTATCTGTCCTTGAATCTGATGGTTCGCCTCGAGTTATGGGTTGCATTCCTGGTTTGTTTCATTATTTGTGTCTTTTCTTCGTTTATCTCTAAACCCACCTCCTTGGCTGCTGTCTCTAAAGGCTCAAATACTTCGTGTATGGCTGCTAGGGATCTTCCTACAATGTTAAGGTCGTCTGCATATCCTATGATCTGGCTGCTATGAAAGTATGTGTTGGGATTCGTGTTAAGGTGGTAAGTTTTCCTTATGGCATATTCCAAGCTCAGGTTAAAAAGTGTTGGGGCTAAACCATCACCTTGTTTGAGGCCCTGTGATACCATGAATTCATCTGTGAGCTCTCCTCCTATCTTGACTCTACATTTTGTATTATCCATGGTTGCTTTTACCAGTCTTACTAACTTCGTAGGGATTTTGAAGTTCAAGAGTACATCATAGAGTTTCTCTCTACTGATACTATCATAAGCCTGTTTGAAGTCAATGAACAGCTGATATACATCGACGTCAAATTCCCAGCATTTTGCTAGGATCTGCCTTGCTGTGAACAATTGATCACTTGTTGATCTGTTCCTCCTGAACCCAGCCTGGTACCTGGTATAATAATAATATTGTTTTTAATTGTAAACGTTTTTTTATAGTACATTTGTTTATGTTTATGTGTACTGTTGTAAAAAAAAAAAAAAATAGAATTTAAATTCAAAAATTGTGATAGTATGATAGTGTTACAAATTAAATAGTTAATAAAGTAACATACAGGTAAAATAAAATCAGTGAGAACAAAACCGTTTTGTTTGACGGGAGTGAAGCAAAGTTTTGTGATTATTTGAAGACGCGGCTACGAACCAGATTAATATACACGTCATTAATGTTATTCGAGGGAATTATATTACAGGAGGGCGGGGTAATCTGAATGTGAGAAATGATAAAAATTAATAAAGCCCATATCTGATTCGAAGCGGGCGGGGATCGCGCGGCAGTATATAATTTATTGGCTACAATGTTGCATCGGAGTGCAGTTTTGAGGCAAACGTTCTCATGCGTTTAAAATTAAGAGAATCACGATCTTTATTAATTAGTCGACTGGCAATATAAACGGACGGCGCTCTCACTCTATGGAACAATAAAAAAATTGACTTAAATATCGTGAAATAGTTCTATTAATATTTTTGCAAAAATTTTCTTTTCCTTTTTTATAAACTTCGTATACAACACTAACTTAAAATAAAATAAAGTTAAATATCAGACATGTTTTGGACAACTCGGTACATCCTCAGTCTTCTTCTTCTTCTTTTTCCTTATTGTAGACCTATGTGGTCTGTTCTCCAGAAAGTTGCTCCTCCCGTGAGGTAGATTCCCAGCTGTCCTTCCATCTTTTAGGAGGTCTTCCACGAGGACGAGTCCCACGAGGTTGATTATGCAATGCAATATAGGGGAGTCTGGTGGTGTCCATTCTTTGAACATGACTGTACCAGTCCCCTTTTCGCTGTCTGCTCCATCTTATAATATCCTCAACCTCACATATCTCTCTTATTCTGGTGTTCCTCATGCGATCCCTCAGTGTCTTGCCTGCTATCGTCCTCAGTGTCTTCATTTCGGAAGTCCTCAAAACTTGTTTGGTCTTTACTGTGTCTGTCCTTGCTTCGACGCCATATGTTATTATTGGTCTTACGCATGCTTTATAGATTCTCATCTTACTCTTAATGGCCATGTCTTTGTTTTTCCATATTGTGGATTTTAGAGCCCCAGAGATTGCAGCTGCCTTGTTTACTTGGGTTTGTATTTCTTCCCGCAGATCAGCTCCCCCCACCAGGTCTATGCCTAGATACTTGAAGGTCCTGACTTGTTCTATGGGTTGATTTTCTATAACCAGGTTACATGTTTTGGGTGTTTTGGAAAAGGTCGTACATTTTGTTTTTTCGATGGAGATCGTCATGTTGTATTTCTTACTTCCTCAGTGATATTATAAAAATATTTAAAATATTATACAATTATTGATGGTTGAGGTATTAGTTTTGTACAACTCCATATTAATTTAATAATAATAAACATAATTGTTTAGTGGTTTTGCTTGGATTTAATTTATATAAATTATATAAATTGTGACAAATTTGTTTCGCCTTGCGAGGGCATTCTCAAACTGCAAGGCAAACCAAAATTGTCACAATTTTCATAAATTGAATCCAAGTAAAACCACTAAACAATCGTATTTACTATTATCAAATTATTATAAAATTATAAAATTGTTTACAAATATGATCAGTTTTGTATTTTTTATAACATCTGTCAAAAGTGATCACATTTGTAAACAATTATGACATATTATAATATTTTAAATATCTTTATAATATCGCTGAGGAAGGACCGGGTTATTCGAAACATGTCTGATAATTTATTTAATTTTTTTTTTAAAGTTAGTATTGTATACAAAGTATATAAAAAATAAAAATAAAAATATTATGATGTAAGACTCCATATTAAATCACTAATATGAAAACTATAAGTTTTGTTATATTTTATGGGAACATGTTTAGTTTAATTAAGGTATACCTGTCAAATGTATTATCAAATATCGTTTATGATGCATTTGACAGGTGTAAACATTTGCCTAAATGATAAAGGCTTATAAAGGCAAAACACGTCATTCACATAAAATTTAATAAAACTTTTAAAAAGACAGACGTTTTCAATTGTATTAATTAAATTAATTAATAATTAAAGCATATACTTAATTTGAAAGCCCGTAAGGTGGCATATTTGGGTCACGTGATTAGGGGAGGAAAATACGAATAGCTGCACTACTTGAGGGAAAATAAAGGGTTGACGAGGTGTTGGCAGGAGACGAATCTCATAGCTCTACATCATAAGGGACTGGATTGGTATAAACAGCGTTAAATAGCTGTTTCGAGCTGCCAGGGACAGAGATGCCTACTCTCAAGTGATAGCTAACGTCGAAGAGATCTGATATGACACCGGAAGAAAAATAATAAAACAATATTTAAAAAAATAAAATAATAATTTTTAGTACGTATTCAGTTTAATATAGGCGTTTACAGTGTGTTTCTCACACTGTCTTTGGTCTGGTAGAATTCAAATGATTATAAAAATGGCGGACTAGGTACCTAACACATGTCATGAGAATCAATAGTTAAATTGGGTTCAAATAACCTGTTATATTTAAACAAAAATGTTTAAACCAACCGGAAACTATCACATTAAAAAGGCTCTAGTGAAATCCCAAGAACCATTTTGCTATAAACCAATTCCTTGATTGAAACTATGGAATAAGCGTTTAAATTACATATTCGATAATACATTTTATAAATTACGCGTTACCAAATTTATTTATTATTGTCGGAGCAACGGTGTATTTCTCACTATTAAATGAGACAATAGAAAGTTCACATTTTCGAAATATTTTAAAAGTTTATTGTGGTAGTTTCCCGTTGCTTTCCACATTTGTATACAACATTTTATTTGAGCCCAATTAATGAATACAACTTTTTAGCTATTGATTCTTCAGACCAAAGACCGTGTGACAATCAGACAGCCATCGCTGGGAATCGAACCCGGGACCAGTTTCGGATTCGGTGCGGCAGTCGTAGCTCTCGCCACACTGCCACGAAGGTCATCGCTTATATAATATATTATAATAGTTCTTTGGTGAAAAATGCATCGCAATAATCATTCATTGCGAAATACTTGACATACATTGTTAGGTGCAATGGTTTGTTATTCTATCTCAGCATAAAATTCGTCGATGCAATCAATTTGTTACGAAAACGTTAATTTACTTTCATATCTTAATACAAGATTCATATATTAGTTCGAGAAACGGTAAATACATATTCTTTATCCAAGTTCTATTGACAAACCATATATATGGAAATGAAGTTTGGAGCTGGCAAAAAAGGATGAAAGTAGGATAAATGCCGTAGAAATGAAATCTCTGAGAAGAATGTGCAGGAAAACGATATATGATAAAATATTGAACGACGAAATAAGGAAGAAATGTAAGGCAGATGATTGCATTATAAGTAAAATTAAAAAAGGAAAATTAAAAAAGGAAAATTAAAAAAGGAAAATTAAAAAAGTAAAATTAATTCAGGTGGTTTGGACATATTGCGAATGGACGAGAGAATAATAATTAAAATAATGTATACAAGCAGCGTGAGTGGAAAAAGAAGCCGTGGAAGACCAAGGAAAGCATAGCATGACCAAGTAAATCGTATACTGAAAAGCGGCCACATTCGAAGTTGGAAAAGTCAACGAACGTGCATGTTATGATGTATGAATGTGGAGGAAGCAAGAGAGATATGTCAGGACAGAACGGTATGGCGGTCCATCGATGTGAATAGTTTACGGAGTAGAGGAAGACATGGCAAGACTGAAGTCTGAAGAATCGACGTGTGTATTTGATGGACCGCTACACTACTCCATCCTAACACACCTCTCTAGCTTCCAATACATTCATACAGCGAGTCATACAAGCACGATTCGACTCCGCATTTCATTAAAACTTTACTTAAATTTATAAATTATTTTTTCCAATAAAAACATGACAAATTAAGTGCTTCTTACAAGTGCCCGAATTGCAGAAAATTACATTTGTTTACAATATTTTTTGCTATAAGAAGAAAAGGTATTTTTAAATAATAAAATTTTACCCATTAAGGTCCTAAGGCTGATGAGGATTTTCCCTTCCTCCATGGTGAAGAATCCTCGGCAGACCACAGCCCACTCAATCATGAGAGCCGCTAGGAGGAGATTAAAGCCCACAGCACTGAAGCCATACCTCTTCAGGAAAGTCATCAGGAAACCAAAACCGATGAAGATCATAACGTGGATATCCTGAAACACTGGATTAAAAAATCAGAAGTAAATAATTTACCTTTATAAATGAAACAAAATATTTATTTTGTAACAAACAAAGGAACCGATTTTTTTTTCATTTTGTAAAACATCTCTTATATTAGCATACGTGTCAAGCATACACTCAAATAAGGAAGAAAAAGTATCTGGCATGTTTGAATGACATAAGTAAATATATAATATTACTATTATTCTTGCATTTACATTAAAATAGGTTTATACTGTGGATAAGTGGAACATAAATTAAATAGACAATATGTGCACCATCTAAAAATAACATTTTTGTTAAATTATTTTTATTTTGTATCTACCGGCCACCAAAATCAACCTGCCTCTGGTGACAACGGTGGGAAGAGCAATCAGTCTGTTGAACACAATCTCCCCAGAGATAGAAGTCTTTCATATTAGTAAAAGTACGTTCAGAAGGCAAACTCTTTAATTTAGAGAATGTCTTGTCTTTCTTAAGTCGAAACGTCTCTCATGCGTTCCTGGTATTATATATTTTACCTGTTCTCAATAGATGCTTTAAACTTTAATTTTGTTTGTAATATCTTTTAAGAAAGTAAATTTATTTGATTTGATTTGACATATTCGTAAAAAAGGTATTAATACCATGAAATCAAACAAATCAAATCGGGTGGTGGTCTAGGGGATAGAACGCTAGGCTCCTGATCCAGGGGACATGGGTTCAAGCCTGGACACGACCAGATTCTTTCTTCATAATAATGAGCTATTTTCTGCTCACATTGAAGATTGTAAAATAAATTCTAATATCATTGATGTAAATCCTTGATATTAGTCTTAAAAAAAAACCTAAAATTAAATAAATGTGGTAATGGTTTTTATTATAAATCCAAACAGATAAATGGTGTAAAAATTAATTCCAATTAAATAATTTTATAGTACTTTAATTCTTAGCAACAATAAACACAAATAATTTCTTATCTTTTACAAATGATATAACCAACTTATTACCAAACAAATCCACAGTGCGATTGTTCAACTCTTCGGGCGTCGGATTTCCTATCCTCAATGTCCCATAGTCCACAAAGCCGACGTACAAAATAAAAATTGCAGCCTGCAGGAATCCACAGCAAATGGACATTTTCAAAATTTGAATCCTATTCATCAATTCGCTATTGCGTTTCTCACTGCTACGTCTGTCGGTGTATTTCGAGTCAAAATTTTTAAAAACGATTTTTTTATCCGACTCCATTTTCGTTATACTTCTGGATGACATTTTAATTACGCGATATATGTGAAATTTATGTTTTAATAATTTTTTAAAAATATTTATAAAAATATTGATATATTTTTGGAACAAATATTATGTAAAAAACTATAAAATGACTGTTATGAATTAGGCTAATAACTTACAAATGTTTTAAAACGTTTAATTAACAATGTATTCAATAATTTATTTGGGTGATTACTTATTAGTGATGTATAATTTTATTTTACAAATAGTTATTCCGAAATTTTGAAAAACATAATGTATTATTATATATACATTATGTATACCAAACATTTAACAAATACGTAGGTTCTAAATTTAAAACATTTTAAAAATGGTTAATTAACAATAGATAGTTCAATGCTTTGTTAGGATGATAAATTTTGAATTATATGTATATTTATTTTAGAAGCAATTATCCCTGAATGTCGATACACATATATAAAATAATTATATTAATATAATCACACTTAACACACACAAATACCGAACTTTCGCGAGGCTTTTCCGTTAGCGGAAAACCCACTGTACAATTGGTAATCCGTGTCAGAGAGAAGACCAAAATGTATTTTACTTTGTTAGATTTTTCAGAGGGAACAAAAGTAGTTTATTTTTAATATTATCTACAATCAACCAGGGATGTAACAATATTTCAATAATTCGGTCCAGAATTATAATTTAATTAATGTTTTAAAAAATACCGACATTTCGAAGTAGTATTATAAAAATGTTGTATTTGTCTAAAATAAAAGCAATATTCTGGTAAGATAATGGGGACGTATTATTTTCACAATAATTTTTTTTTATTACAATGATGTTGTAGTATGTAAATACAACTACCAAAAATATGAACTAACAGCTGGAAATCGACTTCATAGGAGGTCGATCCCTCTTGAGAAACGAGAAAAAAGTTATAAGAAGAAGAATAATATAATTGAATTTTTAAATTTGTTTTGAATGAAAATATAATATTTCTAAAACATTTGCATATATCTTCCGATCTGCTCAACCTGTTTCATTGAAATTTACAACAGTTATTTTCAATTTTATTATCTAAAATGTGAAGTAGACTTTTTTATTGGGTGTCATGTTCAAAGTTATAATTATTTTAACTATCTTAAAATTAAATCCTTATCCCTGCGTCACTTGATAGCTATAACTCAATAATAAACAATTAGTTTTTTTAATTTCAGACAATGAATTATAAAGAAATCATGTCTAGGAATTTTCAAACCGAGCTCTACATATCGGCTTATATCTCTGCCATTTTTTTCTTTTAAATTTTTAATATTGTAAATTTTTATGTATATGTATAAAATAATGATTATTTTAATATATAGTATATAATGTAGCTGTGTTAAAAAAAATATTTACATATTTTTCCGACCGCCAAGATGGCGTAACTTCTTAATCAAACAACTCTAATGAATCATGCCCATTATATTGCAAAACAAATTTATATAATTTAAAACAATCAGTTTTCACCACTGTAATATGTGAAATTTAATATTTGCCACAGCCCTGTTTCAATGTTTCCTTTCAACGAGCAAAACGGATGTTCTGGAGACAGGGCCGGCGAGGGGATTCCCAAGGCAAAGACAGCCTCTTGTTAAAATTATCCGCTTCACTACAACTCTGTGTACCGTGCTGGGTACCTACCACCCACTGTAGTTACTCTTGTTTGTATGTTTCCTGTCCCAACCCAAGTCTTGACTCAATACAAATAAAAATAAAACCACTATATTAAGTCGAGTTGCTCTCAAAGAAAAATCTTGAGGATTCATAAAATACTATTTTTTATACGAACGTGTGCCTTTACAAGATTATGTTTTTACTTCAAGTTGTCAATACGAATAAAGTAATTTATATTTCAATTATTATATACTACAATAGTTGCAACCCGTGAAATATTAACGAAAGTAAAGATTATCTTCTTCTTCTTCCTCAGCCATCTCTACACTGCTGGATATAGGCCTCCTCCATTTTCTTCCACTCCACTCTATCTTGGGCTTTTCTTTGCCACTCCATTTGATGACTCTGGGTGCCCTTCGCTCTGTTCCCTGTCTGACGACATGACCTGCCCACTGCCATTTCTGCTTAGCGAAAAGGTCCATTATGTCTATGACTTTTGTTCGGCGTCTTTTTTCTTCATTTCTTATTTTGTCTTTTAGACATACGCCTAACATTTGTCTTTCCATGGACCTTTGCGCACATTTTAGTTTATGTACCGTTAAAGATTATCTACCCTTTCAAAACTTGGTTCACTGTACAATAGTAATTAGTAATAAATTTTAACATTTAACATAAATATTTTTTTCCTCACACGTTAAACATTCACAATTATCAATAACAAATTGTTCTTATTTTGCTGTCTACACTTCTGTAATACAATAATCAGATTTTTTAAAGAGCTATTCCTCTCTCGCTCTATTATGTTCAAAAGATTTTCGTACTCTTTCTTGATGACATCCTTCTTCTTCTTCTTCTTTTGATAGATCTGACGATCTGTGACACAGAAATCATATCTCGTCGGATGTTGAGATCCAGCTGTCCCTCCATCTCTTAGACGGTTTTCCAGGTGGGCGGTGTCCGGAAGGGATTTCATAAATATTTAGTACAAACCAAATATTAAATAAAAGATTAAGAAAACAAACGTATTTAATATACAAATCTCTGTTTTTATTCTACATAAAATGTATGACATTTATTTATTGTTTCTTAAACAATGATGTAAAACTCCATATTAAATAATTAATACGAATGAAAACGTCAGTTTTCTAGAAGTTTTATTATATTTTATGGGAGAGACGTTTGATAATGCCTTAGAAGGGCGAAACATGTCATTCCCATAAAATATAATAAATCTTTTAGAAACCTGACGTTTTCATTCGTATTAATTATTGTATGACATTTACTTATGCCAAGGCAAAAATGTATGAATCCTGTATAATATTATAAAACTATTAGAAAACAGAAGTTTTATAGATTTTGAAATACGATAAAAACTAATTGCGTTATTGTAAATCCTTTCATTCGTTTGTCGCGTAAAGAAGTAAAAAAACATTTTTTGAAAATAATTATTTCTATAATAGTTTATTTATCTACCTAACCATCACGCCGCCTCTCCGAAGGGGACGGCAGAGTGAATGGACTGCCACACTTTTCTTTCCTGACATGCTTCTCTCGCTTCCTCAACATTCATACGTCGTGTCATGCACACACGTCGATTTCTCCGACAGCTCACGTGGCCGACATTCACTTCCTCTATTCCTAGTTCCATTTACATCGTTAACATATACTTTTTTTACCATTCTTTCCTTCCATGTGTACAAACTATCTTAATGTCTCTTTCATTATTTCGTTCATAAAATTTTCATTCGCACCGCATTCACTTATTTTATTTTCTTTCGATACTATCATCAAAAGTTTTTCAACACATTTGTTTAAAATATTTCATTTCTACTGCATTTATTCTATTTTCTTACATCAATTGCCAGTTCCATACTTCGTTTCCACACATATGGGTCGGTACAAGAATGAAATGCCTTAAAAATGTTTTTATTTGTAAAGATAAAGAAACAAATACAGGTAAAAAAAAACAATATTTTAATTAATATAGGTAAATAAAATAATAAAACACCTTGTATTTAACAATGATATGGTCATGATATTGATGCTAACTTGTTTCGCTTGGATCCAAGCTTTATCAGGGGAATACAATTATTACTAGTTATTAGGTATAACTAGTTATTATATTGCCACAATGGAACTCGGGTCCAAGCGAAACTAGTTGGTATTAATATGATAACCGTTGGTTAAATACACAAAGGTTTTATTAAGTTAATAATGTCTAGCCATAAAGTAGGTGCTTCATATGAAAATTGAATGTTTTATGCCATAAAATCATCATTTTTAATAATCTCATGCATATAGGTAAGTATACGAGTATTATTAACAAATTATACTTACTGGCATAACTTGAGCCCAGATCCACAGGTTTATTAGTTGCATCTTTTCCCACTTCCTCATAATCAGCCAGGAATCCATAGAGAATAATAAGGATTATTTGAAAAATCAGAAGAATAAGCAAATCGAATTTCTCAGATGGAATCATTTTCGCCATCGTTCCCATCTAGTGATTCAAATCAGAGTTACACAATTTTGGTTTGAGTCTTTGATCAATGAGTTCTAGACGCTGCCGATAGATGGTGTATCTGGAAGGAAAAAAAAACATTTTACATTTTACATAAGTTATTTTAATACAATATTAGAAAAAATTCTTAGTGTGTGTAAATGGCGTATTTCTTATAATATTTAATTTGAAAACAAGCATAAAATATATGTTTACTAAACATTAGCTTTATATACGAGTATAATAATTAATTTTCTGAGAACTTCACCCTCCTTTCGAAGAAGGAATAGAATTTCAAAGGGTTTCTGCAGAAAAGGGTTGATGACGAAAAACACTTTGTTTTATTTTTTCATGAATGTAAAACCCAAAGAGAAGCCCAAATAGATATCTTAAATGAATAAATAAAGTCAATATTATTCGTCATTGAATTTCAATCGTAGGTACACAGAAACAGTTTGATTAACATCTATCAATAATATATGTATATTTGGGTAATCTATAATACACGTGAAGTAATTCACGAGAAACATAATTTGTGGTCAATTCTAAGGCTTTATTTTTTCCAATAGTTACATAAACAAGTTAATTTTATTTGGGTAAAAACTAATAAAAAAGCTACGGAATTTTTTTTTTTCAAAAATTTTATATTCACTACATTGTTTGAATGATGAAAGTAATAATTGGTTGAATGATTATGTTCGTAAAAAGATTAAATCGAAATTTCATGAAACGTTTCGGGATACGAATTATATTTAATTTATATGTTAATTGGCATTTGATGTTTTTTATGAAATTTTTACGATAAAACTACAATCAAAGAACTCTAAGCGATTCTATAAAGCTTTTAAATGTACGAAAAGGTTCTACAGCTAGCTTTGATTCTGACTTAAATATTCAATATAGCGGATATTAGTTTATTATTTTTCTTTTTTACGTACACAACAGGTCGTTTGGACCCAATTACTGTATACAATTTATATTGTATATTTTTTAGCTTTTATATTCATTCTCGTGACATGTGATACGTAGTCAATCTATCGCCATTTTATGGTCACGTGAATTCTACATCAGACCAAAGACAGTGTGACAATCACACTGCCATCGCCGGGAATCGAACCCAGGACCTTCGGCATGGAAGTCAGAGCTCTTACCACTCTGCCACGAAGGTCGTCGTACCCAGTTGATCGTACCTTAAGTATTACACGTACATTATATATGTTTCTCATTCATGAATAAATATTTTCTCTTGTTTTATAAATAATAATACCAATATCAATATTTGTGACGACCTTCGTGGCAGAGTCGCCACCCCGAAGGGGTTCGGGTTCGATTCCCGATGGTGGCAGTGTGATTGACACCCTGTCTTTGGTCTGGTGTAGAATTCACGTGCCAATAAAATGGTGATAGATTAGCTACATATCACATATCATCAGAATCAATAGTTCAAAAGTATTGGGTTCAAATAACCTGTTGTATACAAATGTCTAAAGCAACGGGAAACTACCACACAAAAGGTTTAAGTGGCAGTTCAAGTATATTACGTCTCGTTTGAGTATAATTTCAGTTTAAAAAAATGACTGGAATTGTTTTTCATTTTATGTTTAAATTTGAAGGTCACACTCTTAAAACATAAAAATATTTATTTAATTTATTTATTTATTGTTGGTAAGTAAACATATTATCTAATGTACAATAGTAATAAGCAACAAAAACATATATTTAATCAGATTAGACATCTCAGTTAGATGTGCACACCAAGTTCATACTACTGGCAGTACAACTGTCATCCACCACCTTTCAGTGTAAACAACCGTCAGACAAAACATTACATGAATGTAAGATACATAATAATTAAGTAAAATAAGGCGATAAAGTCAACGATATGCACGCGGAGTTGGAACACAGAGTTCAAAAAGGCCTACGAGCTGAAGCCTCCTTGCGAACGTTCCTAAAGTCCAAACTTCTATCCAGAAACACCAAGCTGCGTATTTATAACACCATCATCAAGCCATTGGTGACATATGGTTCTGAGTCGTGGACAATGACTTTAAAAGAACAACAAAGAATCTACTGGTTTGAGAATAGAATACTTAGAATGATCATTGGACCCAGACCCGGTGTTGCAGCGGGAACGGAGGCATAGGACTAACTAAGAGATCCGTACGATGACCCAGTAGCCCCTTATAACGAGCACCGTGAGAGCCGGTCGCCTAGAATGGATTGGGCACGTATGCCGAGCCGAAGAGACCAGAGCAATCAAGGCCCTGTACGCATCTAGACCGACTGGAGTAAGACCTCTAGGAAGGCCTGGACAGCGCCTAATGGACGATGTTCTGGCTGGTCTAGCTAGGTTGGGCGAATCAGACTGCTGGGAGCAAAAGGCGGAGGATCGAGGAGCTTGGCGAAAAATCATCAAGGAGGTTAAAACTCTTCAAGAGTTGAAGGCCATAGGAAGTAAGTAAGGCAATAAATGCCAAAAGACTAAGAAGAAATATACAAATCAGGTATAAAAATGATAATCAGGTATAGCCATGATAAACGATTGAACAATAATCATATAATATAAATAAACAAACTGAAAATATTTTAAGTATTAATAACAGATATTGTCTTCTTCTTTCGCCTAGACCCTAGACATTTCCCGTTATTTGAGGTCAGCTCTCCTAATACGGCTCCGCCAAGTCTTACGATCCAGGGTCATCTGGTTGTCCAGTTCCAGCGCCTCCAGGTCGTGCCTAACTGTAGACATCCACGTTGCAGGAGGCCGACCTGGTCCTCTCCTTCCGTCTTCCGGTTGCAGGGTCTTGTGAACGATGTATTCATTATCCCTCCTGCTCACATGGCCGTACCACCGCAAACGACGTTCCCTAGTTTTTTCAGCTATGGGAGCGACTTTTAGGCTACTTCTGACTCTGATGTGCTCATTTCTAGCTTTATCCAACATCAAAACCCCGGTGGCCCACCTCAGCATCTTCATTTCTACTACGTGTAGCCTCTGTTTTTCTTGTCGCCTTGCGGCCCAGCATTCCGATCCGCAGAGCATTGCAGGCCTGACGGCGCGGCGACTCGGTACACCTTTCTTTTCATTTGCATGGGTACTTTGCTGTCGCAAAGTGAAGTATTATAAAATTAATAACGGAATTGTTTATATCTATATATCATAGCTTTCGTTATGCTTCGCCCTGTATGGCGTTCCGGTATCATTTCGAGAAAGCTCAAGCTCCAAATATTCAGCAGTAGCGTAAAAAGCGTACTGCTGTTCGGATGTGAGACTTGGAAATCTACCGCGGACGTTATTGGTATACTCTAGGTGTTTATAAATAGGTGCCTTCGCTCAATATTCAAAATCTATTGACTCCAAACAGTGTCAAATGCCGTTCTTTGGACCATGGCAGGTGAAAAGCCAATTAAAGAACAAGTCGCTAGACGCAAATGGCAGTGGATCGATCACACTCTGAGACGGAACCCAGCCTGCATCGCTCAGGGCGCACTAGACTGGTCCCCTATGGGGGGGAAAGAGAAAGCGAGGCAGACCTAGAGCCACATGGAGAAGAGTCCTGCAGGACGAGGTTAGGGCAGCAGGCCTCAATTGGGATGATGTTAGGCATTAGGCATGCGATAGAGTCGGGTGGAGAAGGTTCCTTGAGGCCCTATGCACCACGGAGGTGTAACAGGACAGAAAAAAGAGAAGAAGAGATTGTATATATATTATTTAAAGAAAACAAGGTTAAAATATTGAGCGTTTATAATTTCTACACAGGAGACATTGAATTAAAAAAAATAATGTAATCTTACTCTAAGTCATAGATAATAAATTTAGTACTTTTTAACGACTGCTTCATTTGAGATCTCGCATCGCTCAGGGCGCACTAGACTGGTCCCCTATGGGGGGGAAAGAGAAAGCGAGGCAGACCTAGAGCCACATGGAGAAGAGTCCTGCAGGACGAGGTTAGGGCAGCAGGCCTCAATTGGGATGATGTTAGGCATTAGGCATGCGATAGAGTCGGGTGGAGAAGGTTCCTTGAGGCCCTATGCACCACGGAGGTGTAACAGGACAGAAAAAAGAGAAGAAGAGATTGTATATATATTATTTAAAGAAAACAAGGTTAAAATATTGAGCGTTTATAATTTCTACACAGGAGACATTGAATTAAAAAAAATAATGTAATCTTACTCTAAGTCATAGATAATAAATTTAGTACTTTTTAACGACTGCTTCATTTGAGAGTTTCAGCTAAAAATAAATGTTTACCCCCAGATAATGGGATTTAAAACTTCTGTACGCGTTTTATTACTTTAAGACCAATTAAACAGAATAAAATGAGTTAAGCGAAGCTAAATGTTTCAATTTGATATATTGCAGGAATACACAATACAGGTTCTATAGTAATTAATTCAAATTTGATTAACGTAAGAAACAGACACTTGTATTGTTCTTGAACATTCATGTAAAACTCCATATTACGTATTTAATATTGAGAATCAAACACGTTTTAAAGAATGTACATCATAATTGAAGGATTAATACAAATGAAAACGTCTGTTTTCTAGAAGTTTTATTATTTTAAACTGATAAATTAAATAACTTTGTATTTGTATCACAATTGTATTTTATTTTACGCGACAGCTGTTTCATTAACCTATGTTGACATCATCAAGTGTTACAATAATATATCAAATGTCCAATTTTCGTGATTTTTCGAATCTTTATGTGTATTTTTTGTTCAAGACGAATTAAATAATTTCATTGATATAATTTTGAAGATCATGCTGAAATTGCGTTAGGTGCCTAAATATTTTAATTTAAAGAACGCTTAGTTACTATTTATAGGAGAAAATATTAAAGGTGGAAAATATAATTGAATCGTGTTTTTCAGAAGTAGCACACATCCAAGTAACCTCAACTTTACAGGACGGACAAAAAACTGTCTGGTACAAAATTTTCCTACAATACATATATTTTTTTCAATACACATTTGTCATAGGGAGTAAAATAGACAAATGTAAATTGAAAAATATATATATATCGTAGGAAAATTTTGTACCAGACAGTTTTTTGTCCGTCCTGTAAAGTTGAGGTTACTTGGATGTGTGCTACTTCTGAAAAACACGATTCAATTATAAAATAATAAAAATAATAATAAAACAGTAATTAGAAGGAACAATTACACATAGTATACAGACAAAAACGATGAAACATAATAAATTGAAAACGATAAACAATAACAGGAAGTACATAGATTAATAGGAAAGATGACAAAAGCTGAAGGTAGTATTATATTATATTTTTTTTAGCTAGATTGAACAGGGTAAAAGTTTTTAATGTACTACGAGTTTATACTAATGGGGAATAAGAAGTTATTTAATTGAACAGTTAAAATGTTAGGGTATCATAGTGTTTCGGCCAAAATAATGGAAGTTTTATTATATTTTATGGGAATGATATGTTTCTCTATTCTAAAGCGTCCCCTACACGATAAATTCTATTAACAATACAGTATGATAATGCCAATAATATTGATCATGTTAGGTGAAAAAAAGCGTATTGTCGTACTCAAGGAGTAAATGACTGTATCAATATTATTGACAATACTGGTATTGCCAGTAATATTGATTGTATAAGGGCCGCTAAAGGAATTATCAAACAATTGACAATACGAGTACTTCAAAAAGGTGAAACGTGTTTTGAAAAAATGTTTTAAAAAAATAAAAAACTTTGAACATATGTACAGAAAATATTAAATATATATATTAGATCTATTACGTACGCATAAGATAACAGAAATAACGAAAAGTAATGACGAATTATGTATAACGAAAAACAAAATAACACGCAAATAAACATCTTTGAATGTCTGGAAATCTTACAGAAAAACAGATTCAATTGTAGAGTGATGTTGAATACTTGTGGTCAATAGATATTTTTGTTCAATCTTATTGGTTTTGTAATGTGCAACCTCGATATTGATTGATTGTGCATTTGCATAAACAGTCAATTTTGTCTTATTTGAATACCAATATAACCACAACATATTGAATTGTTATATTATAAATTAAAACATATATTCTTATACATAGATGAAAATAACATAAAATAAATAAATGAAGTAAAATATTATATGCGAAATGAGATTATTATTCTACTTTGGGAATTATAATAACATTGTTTAAACCACTTTTTTAATAAAAAAAAATATTAAAATACACGACAAGTTTCAGAGGATACCTCCATCTTCAGGTGTAACAAATATAACAAAAACTAAACAAAGAAAGACTAATAAAAAACGCATTTAAAATTCGATACAAAAATTAAAAATTAAAAATTAAGTTGGGCTATTTGTTATAAGTAGGTACTAACAATTATTTTTTTACAGTAAAATAATAAATAACATTTACTGTTAAAAAATAATTGTTAGTAACTATAATAGCAAGCCATAAGTAGGTACTAACAATTATTTTTTAACAGTAAAATAATATATAACATTTACTGTTAAAAAATAATTGTTAGTAACTATAATACTTATAACAAATAGCCCAACTTAATTTAGAATTTTTGTATCGAATTAAAAATGCGTTTTTATTAGTCTTTCTTTGTTTAGTTTTTGTTATATTTTTTACACCTGAAGATGGACGTATCCTCTGAAACATGTCGTGTATTTAAATTTTTTTATTATTAAAAAAATGGATTAAACAATGTTTTATAATTTCCAAAGTAGATTACTATGGAATTCCACATTGTTAATACCTTGACTTTCAATAAGTTGAGATTATTATTATTATTATAGTATTTTGTTATATCGTATCATTACTATACATAATAAAATGGTGAAAAAATAAAATAAAAAAAAGGTTTAACATTTTGAATGTATACAAATACTGAATTTTACCCATTGCGGATAATTTTTTTTTTTATAAGGATTGATTGTATCTCAATAGAGACGAATATGTAAATTGTTTCCTGGGAAAATAATATGGTGGTCGAGGCGCTTACAGGACTTATGTCCTGTCGTTGGTTGGGTTAAGCGATCACTTTATGTTTAACAACATTCCCCATCCCGCCCTTCTTACGACCACCACGTCTGACAAATTTTTGGAAGATGTATATATGTATGCTACAATGTTGCAGAACACTTCACATTTTTTTTAGTTCAATCTACACTAGCCTAATCATTTTTATAAAAAAAGCTGTAATTACAAATTGTATCAAATTTGTGTATTCGGATTTTTACTAGTAATAAAATGAAATCTTTTATCATACATGAAATATTATACGTATAGATAATACATTCCTGTATATGTTAGATAGATTGTTTGAAAAATCACAATTTATTTTTTAAGCAAGTTTACATATAAATGAGTATACCTACCTGATATATTCTGCAAGCCATAAACGAAAAACTTAGCGCAGTTGCAGCTTAATCAATAGTTTAATTGGATGTATAATTCTGATCGGTCAGCCAATATGATTCTAATGAGTACGCGAACGAGAGTAGTTATGACTTCAACTCAGAAAGTTTTGTATAACAATGAGACGCCACTGAATTATATAGGGTGTTCGAAACGATGTTAAGTTAGAAAAATAATTAGTTTAAATTAATACGAATGAAAACGTCAGTTTTCGAGAAGTTTTATTATATTTTATGGGAATGACATGTTTCGCCCTTCTAAGGCATTATCAAATGTTTATTGTTGGTTTTGACATTTGATAATGCCTTAGAAGGGCGAAACATGTCATTCCCATAACATTTAATAAAACTTCTAGAAAACTAACGATTTCATTCGTATTAATTATTTAATATGGAGTTTTACATCATTGTTCAAGAAACAATAAATACAATAAAATTAGTTTTGTTTCCTAATGTATTTATTATAATACAATTATCAAAATTGCAATCCTTCATAACAACAACAACAATAAAGCATCACGCCGTTTCACTGAAAGGGTAGATAGATAGAATGGACCGGCATACTACTGTATCCTGATACACCTCTCCAGATTCCTCCACGATCATATAGCCTTTAAAATTTGATTGATTTGGTGCCATGTCTTTTTCGGTCTTCCTCGACTCCGTACTCCATTCACAACATTGACGTATACTTTCTTAACCATTCTTTTTTCATCCATGCGTTCCATGTGACCATTCATGAATTTTGTATTGTAACCAGATCATAGATATCAATAAATTTTTAAAAATTAAACGACGTTGATCATGGCAGACACGAACTTCTGAGTGACACACCGAAGGTACCGGGTTCGATTCCCGGTGACGGCAGTGTGATTCTCACATTATCTTTGATCTGGTGCAGAATTCACGTGACAATAAAATGGCGATAGATTAGCTTCCTATCACATTACATGTCACGAGAATAAATTGCAAAAAAATGTTTAGTTATTAAGATCAAATAACCTGCTGTATAAAAATGTGGAAGCAAACGGGAAACTACCACATTAAAAGCTCAAGTGGTTTCCCATGAACCAGCAAAAACTGTTACAATTGCTAAAAACCATTCCCTTGGATTGAAGCAAGCGAATTAAGAACTATTATGAAAATTAAATATGTTTATACACATTAAAAACCTATTGATTGTTTCCTGAACATTGATGTTAAACTCCATATTAAAATAATAATAAATATGTTATGAAAAGTGTCAGATTTATATAAGTTTTATAAAATTTAATAGCAGAGACATGTTTTAGACATTTGATAATACTCTAGTAGGCTAAATAAGTCACGATAAATGTTATGAACAGCGATTTTTAGTATTCATATATAAAATACATAAATACATTATTTACTAGAACCATAATGTTACCACACTCGTTATATTATTGTTAAAATAATAGTTACTTAAGCAATTGTATTCATAATAATTATGATGAATCTAAAATATACAAACTCAAAAAAAAAATTATCGGACTTGAAAAATAGTTATGAAATTTGCTATTTTCTCAATACAATATTGCACGGGAAATTTTAATTATTGTTCTGTTCTGATGATAAATATAATAAAATTTATGGAATCCTGACGTTTTCATCAATTATTAAATAGCTATTAAAAAATAATAATGTTGTTTTAAATAGAAATAACTGTTGTAATGAAGTTCATTGTAAATAATGAAAAAAAATTCCTTTATGCCTATGGTTAAAATATGTCTAAGGGCTCCCGAAACCGGTCTTGGCCATTAACATAAGTGAGATTTGACTTAAAATAATATCAATGTTGTTATTTGAAATTTCATGATAGACGTTCATTGTAAATAATAAAAATATCATTTTTTGTGAAAAATCTTTTTAAAATGTATATTTAGTGAAAATAATTACTGTTAAAATTTCAAACTGTTATAAAATCACATTTTCTTTTTATTCACTGAGAGTGTCGCGACAGCTGTTTCGCCAACCGATGTTGGCATCATCAGGTGTTACAATTAACTAGAAAACAACAACTAAACTACAGTTTATTGTACCACCTGATGATGCCGACATCGGTTGGCGAAACAGCTGTCGCGACACCCTCAGCGAATAAAAAGAACTTGTGATATAATAACAGTAATAACGTTGAAGTATCATAGTGTTTCGGCCAAAACAATGGAATGTTTAGTTTAAATCCACAAATGTTTGTGTCTTTGACCGGTTTTGGTAACTTGTTGCCATCTTATGGTACCAGAAGAAGTATTTCTGGACCAGACGATGGCAGCGAGCTGCCATCGTTATTTTTTACAATTTTTATTTATTTTCATTAAATAAAAAATAAAATAAAACTAAACTATTTTTATTTTATTAAATAATTGTTAATTACGAACCTGTTAAAATTTGATGACCGTTTTTTAAATCTGTTATTGTACCATTTTAGATATGGATACCACCTATGTTGGCCAGATTTCTGAATACAAATATGAACTAGTAACTAAGAAACTCGAGTATCGGTCACAATGTAAACACTCGCATAGGTGGGATTTGTGTGTAGCACCGCTCGTGGAACATAACTTCTCGTCTGCCGTAATGCAAGAGGTTTCCACAGATACTGATATGTACACGCTAGATACTACCAAGCATCCTGCTTATTGACCCTCCTGATATCGTGAAACATAGCGCACCATTCACGAACGTTACTGCCATGATAACAATAAATAATTTCAACACAGAAATACTCCAAAATACAATATTAATGTTGTTGTTTTGAAATTTCTTGATAGAAATTCATTATAATTAAGGAAATGTTTATCTTTGTTATACTATAACATTTTTACTACTATTATATTATAGTTTAGTCCGTTTTCGGCATCCCATCTTGTGGGCAGCTAGTCGCCGAAACTGGTTGAAACTAAATAATCAATAATAATTAAAAAAATAATTTATTTTTAAACGTATATTTAGTTAAATTCCACTTATATTTGTGTCTTCGACCAGTTTCGGCAGCTCGCTGCCATATTATGGTGCGAAGATGGTAGTACTATCTTGGTGAAATGTATGTTATTGTTTTCGTTATTTATAGAAGTTTTTTTTGTTTTTTTTTTTTATACAACAGGTCATTTGAACCTAATTACTGAATACAATTTGTTTTTAGCTATTATATTGATTCTCGTGATATGTGATTGGTAGTTAATCCATCGCCATTTTATTGTCACGTGAATTCTACACCAGACCAAAGACAGTATGACAATCACACTGCCATCGCCGGGAATCGAACCCGGGACCTTCGGTATGGCAGTCAAAGCTCTTACCACTCTGCCACAAAAGTCGTCAATATTTGTAGAAATGGATAAAAACTTATATTGTGATATATATCACGAGATTTAGTTCAATTGTTTAATTATAAAATATGAAATCTCACGCTGTTATCACATCATTGAAATCTTTTTTCTTTTTCATATAACATTATCTTTATGGAAACATAAAAAATCCATTAATGCAAAAAAGATATCCACATGTCTTCGAGATTGGACACTTGAATAAAAAGTAAATTAATAATTCTAAAGACGCGTAGGCATCATTACCAGCATATTAGCTAAATAGGGCAGTTTCCACGAAAAAACTTTATCTTGTCAGATCATCTCTCAGCCTTATTACCTTGGTGCACAATAATCCGTAACCGCGACAGATAATTAAAATCAATGACCTCTTGAAGCTCAATGAGTTCAATGAAACTGTAGATTATTACAAAGTGTAGATATATTTTTTAAATTCGAGTACATGGCTATATTTATAGAAGGAACATAGAGTCATACTAGGCAGTATCTAGGCATCTTTGCTAAATCGTATCACCACGGAATTTGACGTATTTTGTGATAGTCTGGCTCACCTAAGGGAAGCACTGTCCTTATTATAATTGTGTATTCATTTTATTAATTTGTCATGTTTCTTACGTTTCTCGCTCTTTTATTATTTTATCATGTTTAACTTATTATTGTGTATCTCCATCATGTATCTTTAATGTATTGGAAAATAATTCTATAATGCTTAGGATATATAATATGTAAATAAATAAATGAAATGAAAGTATTAGATAGGCACCTAGTATATTCCAATTAAGGCGTTAGAAGAGTAGTACACTCCTGGTGTCGGGAAACCAAATAAAATATAGATAACCTTCGTGGCCGAGTGTAACTGCGACGACTGCCACATTGAAGGCCCCGGATTCGATTGGTCACATTGTCTTTGGTCTGGTGTGGAATTCGCGTGACAAAAACAATGTTGATAGATGCGCTACCTATCACATCTCATGAGAATCAATCAATCAGTCGATTGAATCAACAATCAAATTGAATTGGAAACACTTTTTTGCACCTTTCACAAACATATTTTAGGACACAAACTTCCCTTCTTCAGTGTATGAATTTTTGAAAGTGTTTCAAAAGTTATTCAAATGTGAATCAGTTTATTTTATCAAAAGATATTACAAACAAAAAATATTGTTTAAGGCATCTATTAAGAAATGGTAAAATATATTATATAATAACAGGAATGCATGAGAAATGGTTCGACTTTACGAAAGCAAGGTACTCTCTAAAGTCAAGAGTATTTGTCTTGTGAACGTTCTTTCACTAATATGAAAGATGTCGATCTCCAAAGAGACCGCGTTCAGCAGACTAATTGCTCTTCCCACCGGTGTTACCAAAGACATGTTAATTTTGGTGGCCGGCAGTTAAAACAATCTATGATATCTATCTATGTATATAACCATCAGCAGAACTAGGTGGACACTCAGAATACTTAAATGAGGCGATATATAAGAAACAGGAGTGTCAGGAGCAGTGGTGGTACTCCCATAGAAGCTCAGAAGCCCGGCTTGCGTATGAATCAAAACCTCTTCTGGCGTACAGAGGTTCAGGTCTTGTGACTATTCCTTTTACGTCTGATGAGAACATTGTTGGAAGGTGATTTGGTGGGTTGTTGGTTTATGTGGGGGCATAATTACTTAGATTTGGAGGTTTTGATTCAAAATTTCTTACGCAAGCCGGGCTTCTGGGCTTCTATGGGAGTACCGCCACTGGTCAGGAGGCTACCTAAAAGATGGACTGATGACATTGTCCTAATAAATGACATTGACATTGTCCTAATAAATGGTTTGACGACCTTCGTGGCCGAGTGGTTAGTGCTTTGACTGCCACCCCGAAGGTCTCAGGTTCGATTCCCGTCGATGGCTGTGAGATTGTAACTCTGTCGTTGATCTGGTGCAGAATTAACGCGACAATAAAATGGCGAAAGATTGTCAAAATGGTGACAGAAGAGACATGTCACGAGAATCAATATGATAACAATACCCTTTACATCGATGCATAAAGAGCCATTAACAAAATAATAATAATTATAATAATAATAATAATAATAATAATAATAATAATAATAATAATAATAACAATAATAATAATAATAATAATTATTATTATAAGAATAATAATAATAAGAATAATAATAATGATAATAATAATAATAATAATAATAATAATAATAATAATAATAATAACAAATAGTAAGACTTGGATGCGGAAGGGACAAAAAAGGGACGAGTGGAGAAAAATGGAATAGGCCTTTTTCAGCAGTGATGGGAAGAAGTCTGCAGAAGAAGATAGATTTATGATTAATAAATAAAACGTATGCGTTATTTTATTATTTTAAAGTTGCATAGTTATATGCGTTATTTTATTATTTTAATGTTGCATAGTTCTCACTGTTTGTGACATGTTTGTAGAATTAATGTGTCTCAAAAATTGAATGGAGAGTAATAAATGTTATCGTATTAAAAGATAACGCATTCAATGCAAGTAATTTTACTTCGTTGTTGGCCACAATCAAATCAATCCGCAGTATATATAAATTGTAATTGATGGATATTATCGCAGTTCTAAACTTTAAAGTGATCATTCATCGCGGATTATAAAACAAATCACAAATAGAAAGGATTAAGCCCGCAACTGAATTAAACGCACCAAGACATTGATTATCAATTAAGATACATATTGATGAATTAACAAGTAGATTAGTTTTGTTAATAAGTTAAACAAAACAAAATGACGATTGAAGAATAATAAGAACAACAAGTCGCTTATCATATCATATTCGCATTAAGGTTGAGAATTACTTACGACCTTACTGACAACCTTAGTAAGTAATGAAGATATTGAATAAAAAAAAATAATAAAAAATCATCCTAAAAGAATAAGATAACAATGTGAATGGATTGCGGAGTAGAGGAAGACTGAGGGAACCATGACGTGACCAAATTAATTAAATATAAAAGATCAGCTGTGTTAGACATATGGACAAGCGTATGAAAGAGCTGAAAGGGTTGAAAGCAGGTGCAAAAATGAACAGTGTGTCAGTAAGCTGTTTGTTGTATGCGGACGACGCTGTGCTACTTGCAGACAACGAGCATGAACTACACTGGTGTCTAGTATGTATGAGGTATGCAAACGATACGATTTGATGCTGAATCCAAGGTAATGATTTTCGAAAAAGAAAGAAACATGACAGTCTGCAATATTAGTGTAAACGGTGAAAATCTGGAATAAGTGGATGAATTTGTTTATTTAGGAAGTATATTTACAAAGGATGGGAGAGTGGAGAAGGATATTGAAAGAAGGGTTGGGGCAGGCAACAGAGTAAATGGTGCACTTAAAATTGTCATCGCAAACAAAAGCCTATTCAAAAAAGCTAAGATGGCAGTACATAATGGTGTTCTTGTGTCGACCCTTATGTTTGGAAGTGAAGGATGAAAGTAGAAACAATGCAGTAGAAATGAGATCTCTAAGGTGAATGTGTTTTAAATCTGTAAATGATAGTGTCAAATGCAAGTATAAAAAGTGAATGCGGTGCGAATGAAAGTGTTATGAACAAAATAATGAAAGGGTCGATAAGATGGTTTGGACACATGGAAAGAATGAGTGAAGACAGAATGGTGAAGAAGGTATATGTAAACGACGTGAACGGAGCTAGAAATAGAGGAAGACCGAGGAAAACGTGGCACGATCAAATCAATCAAATATTAAATGTCGGTCACGTGGGGAGTCGGAGAAATCGACTCGCGTGCATGACAAGATGTATGAATGTAGAGGAATCGAGAGAAGTATGTCAAGACAGAACAGTGTGGCGATCCATTCTTTCTGCCTACCCCTTCGGAGAGACGGCGTGATGGTTAGTTAGTTAGTTCTAATGAAAAATCATCCTAAAATAATAAGTTAACGATGTGAATGGATTGCGGAGAAGAAGAAGACGGAGGAAAACATGACGTGACTAAATTAATCAAATATAAAAGATCGGCTGTGTTAGAAGTTTCTCTAGCTTTCACTACATTCATACTCACTGTATGAATGAGGTGAAAGCTAGAGAGGTATGTGTGTGTGTGTATAAAGAAGTGTGGCGTTCCATTTTCTCTGGCTACCCTTTCGATGTAATATTACGATAGTTTTTTGTTGTTGTTGTATGTTAATAAATTGATATATTTATTTTTGACACTTTTGAATTTAAATACTCTATAAATGTATAATATTTTATCTTTTTTGGTCCGCTGATTGACTTTCCCATAGGTACGAGTAGGTACTGGGAGACTGTTCGTCTATGTCCTCCTAGTGGTGCAGTGATTGGTGGAGTGCTCTACAATGATCCTCAATATTTGCTAATGTGCTTATGTATGTACATTACCGAAATAAAGGACTGTCTGTTTACAATCATGTTATATCTCTTGAGGGGGACGCGGCGAGGGAGCGTACGTGATTGGCGGTAGCTACTCTCATGTCAGGTGAGATGAAAGATAAATAAACATCATGACGTCATTTTTGATAGTGTCATCATGTTTATAAATTTTCTTCAATCTTAGGGATTGGTTTGCAATACAGTCTGTAGAAGCATTTTAGAAATATTGTAATTAAACAAGTATATCAGAACTGACAGTAAGGTCATATGGTATATAAAACCTGCGTAAGGCCTATACATTTTTTTAAAAAAGGAACATAGAAGTTCCCGCCACATACCCGAGGCTGTTATAAGGCGTAGCGGCGCCCTTTTATCAGCCTCGCTCGTACACTCCCTGGGCCTCTCCCCGGTCCATCCGGGACTTACATTTAAAGACGGCAACAACAAGGGGGTGCCAGACCACATTTAATCTACTCCATCCTACTTCTATGTTCCGCTGTACTTTTTTGAATAAATAAACATAATATTAATAATACATGAACATTTTAGGAACATTATATAAAATATAAAAATAATGATACACCACAGGAATATACAGCGGGAAGAACAGGAGAGGCAGAGGAGACAAATGCGGTAAAGACAAATGCGTAAGGCCTATACTGGCCAGAAGATACTGGAATGCGCACGTGCAGAGGATGGATCCCACCAGAATCCCACACGCTGTGGCGCATCAGATTCCTGCCGGCTGCCGTCCCCCCGGAAGACCGACGAAGAGATGGAGAGATAGCTGGGAGTCAACCTCCCAAGAGAGGCCAGCCTGATTTCAGGAACAGACCAAAGGTCATAAGGAGAAGAAGAAGAAATTAAAAAACGTTATTTTAAATAAATTTAAATTGCTAAATTACCATGTGAGTATTTATATCATGGTCAATAACTTATTATTATAATTATTAATTTTGTTGAATCACTCTTTACATCATTATACCGCGAGCCAAATCGATGTAAAAGGGCTATCATACTCGTATTGATTTTATTGCCATGTGATAGGTAGCTTATATATCGCCATTATATTGTTTCGTGAATTCCACATCAGACCAAAGATAGTGTGACAATCGAATCGGTAGTGCGGGACCTTCGGCGTGGCAGTCATGACACTTATCACTCGGCCACGAAGGTCGTTATTGTATGTATTGTAAAATTAAATTAATCATGAAATATTATTATATCAAATTTTGTTTTCTAGTAAATTTGCAACAAATACATTTTTATCGATATAGGTATGCATATATAAAATAATTTTTTTCCCATATCATGTTTTGTAATAAATATACTAAAATATTGTTAAAGTTAAAATTAACGTGATACGAAGGATTAACATGTTTGCTAGTTTTTGGGATTCTACTTGGTTCTTTTTAATGTGTTAGTTTCTATTTGTTTTCCACAATTTTGTATACAACAGTTTATTTGAACCCAATTACGGTAATACATTTTATTTAGCTACTGATTCTCATGACATGTGATAGGTACTAGAAGCTAGTCTATCGCCATTTTTATTTTCACGTGAATTCTACTAGATCAAAGAGAGCGTGATTTTTTTTTTCATAATGCCATCGCCGGAAACCGAACCCGGAACCTTCGGTGCGGCAGTCATAGCTGTTTGCACTCTGTCGCGAAGGCCATTTTTAGGTATTTTGAATATAATTCTGAGTATCTTCTCATTCTTGTCTACTGTAGACCTATGCGGTCTGTTCTACAGTAGGATTGCTCCTCATATGTGGTGGATTCCCAGCTGTTCTTTCATCTTTCAGGGGGATCTTCTTCGAGGACGATTCCCATGAGGTTGATTAAGACGTGCAATAGAGGAGAGTCTGGTGGTGTGTATTATTTGAACATGACCCTACCAGTCCCTCCATTGCTGTTTACTCCATCTTATAATATCCTTGGTCTCACATATTTCTCTCTTTCTGATGTTTCTCACGCGATCTCTTAGTATATTGCCTGCTATAATCCTCAGTGTTTTCATCTTGGAAGTCCTCAAAATTACTTTGGTCAAGACTTTGTCTACTCTTGAATCAACGTTATTAACGTCATATTCTGAATTTAACTAAATATTCAGAATTTGTGGTCACACATTATTATAGACTTCTTCGTTTAAAATAGCAACCAATTTTACTGCTATCCAATTACTATACTAAATAATTACCTCAACGATAAAAAAGCATTGAAATCGGTCGACAATTAAATTGACGAATAGTTTTAAATAAACCGTAATTAAAAGATAAAAAATAAATGTAAAATATATTATTTGGTAATATTTATCTTAAAATGATAAGATGATTAATTGCCTTGCTAACCTTTTACCTCGATAATAACAATTCTATTTATATTTATTTATTTTATTTTACATGTTATAACAATAATTTGCCAAGAAAAGTTTATGGACTGTAGTTGTCACACTAGGCATGGCCTGTATCGTGGCAACTACATAAAATAGGATGTTAGTAGAATTGTTAGTAAAATGCCGGTTTGTGTGATGAACAATGAAAAGTATAATTTATTTTATAATAAAAAAATACACAAGAAGTGAAAAATACATTTAGGGCAAGAAGTGAATGCTGTGCGAGAAAGAAGGATATATTAACGATGAAAACGGAACAAGGAATAGAGAAATACTGAGGAAAATGTGTCACGATCAAAATAAACAAATATTATATTAAATGTTGGCCACGTGACGAGAAATCGACGTGCATAGATGACAATCAAAAAGTTAGTAAAACTTTGTTTTTGTTTTATTTATTGTTTTTTGAACATATTGAGTAATTAATATGAATGAAAATGTTTGTTTTCTAGAAGTTATATTACGGATAATGGGAATGATTTGTTTCGTCTTCTAAGCCATCATCAAATGATGATTAATGTTGTTTTATGAAATTTCATGGTCGAAGTTTATTGTAAATAAAAAAAATATTATAATTTTATTTTTTTAAAATTATAAATTTAGTTAAATTCCGCTTCAAGTCATGACTAAAAGATGACAGCGAGCTGCCGATACCAGCGAAGTCATAATCTTAAATAAATATAAATAAATAGAGAAAATACTATTTTATTTTATTTTCACCATTCAAAAAACTAACTAACTAACCATCACGCCGTCTCCCCGAAGGGGTAGGCAGAAAGAATGGACTGCCACACTTTTCTTTCCTGACATGTTTCTCTCGCTTCCTCAATATTCATACATCGTGTCATGCACGCGCGTCGATTTCTCTGACTCCTCATATGGCCGACATTCAATATTTGATTTATTTGATCGCGCCACGTTTTCCTCGGTCTTCCTCTAATTCTGGTTCCATTTACATCGTAAACATATAATTTTTTTTAACGATTCTTTCTTCATTCATTCTTTCTATATGTCCAAACCATCTAAATGGAATGGAATTCAACTAATTAACCATCACGCCGTATCCCCGAAAGGGTAGGCAGAAAGAATGGACTGCCACACTTTAATCAATGCGGCACTCCATCCTTCTCTTTTCGCCTCCAGCAGTTAATAAAAATAAATAATAAGCAGTTTATTTTTCGCAAAAAACAGTGGATGACGTGGAATAAAAATTAAATAAACACAAATGTCCGGATCGTTCAGCTGACGACAAGTGCACCATCTAAAAGAACATTATGGGTTAAATTATTTTTATTTTATTTTATATCATTGTATTTTATTAATTTGTTTAAGATTTATTATGTAGATATTGAGATGCCTATTGGTGGCGATGTCATTCCCATAAACTGTAATAAAATTACTAGAAAATAGACGTCTACATTTGTAGGTATATCTTATTTATTTTTGTCCGTAAAAATATGATATTAATTCATTACAAGTAGAATCTATATTTTTTTCGATAAATATAGGTATCCAGATAATTATTGGAATCTGTGAACACCCAATATTGACGAACTGAATGATAATTGTATTAATAATGTTTAGTAAGAGGAGCGCTTTGATTTGATAAGACAAAGAATCAACACCGTAGCATGTTTAAAAAATAAAATAAAATCGTCTGCCTCAGAGTTACTAACCGCAAAGTAAAAAAGTAAACCAGGTGTAGACACGATGGCGAATATTTGAATGAAAAATTATGAGCCAATATAACTTCAATTTAAAACGTTCCTTTAAACTCATAAAAGTAATATATTCTTTGATAACTGAAAAGTGTTTTAATTGAAAAAAAATGCTTACTGTTTATAAAGTAAACTAAAAAATTGTTTGGTTTATACGTTTATGCTAATTTATTAAAGATGCCATCAGTTTAATGCATAAAGCATAAAGCATAATAATATTAAATTTTTTAATAAATACGGAACAGCTATGACTACCGCACCGAAGGTCCTAGTTTCGATTCTCAGCAATGTCATTGTGAAAAAAATCTTACGCTATCTTTGTTGTGGTAAAATGTCACGTGCCAATAAAATGGCAATAGATTAGCTACCAATCACATATTATGAGAATCAGTAGCTTAAAAAAATATGTACAATAATTGGGTTTAAATAACAACAACAACAACAACAACAAACCATCACGCCGTTTCTCCGTAGGGGTAGGCAGAGAGAATGGACCGCCACACTACTCTATCCTGGCACACCTCTCTAGCTTCTTCCACATTCATACAGCGAGTCATACACGCACGTTGATTCTTCCGACTTCTAACATGACCAACCATTAAATTTTGATTAATTTGGTCATACCATGTTTTCCTCGGTCTGCCTCGACTCCGTACTCTATTTACATAATTAACGTATGCTTCCTTAACCATTCTTTCTCCATCCATGCGCTCCATATGTCCGAACCAACGCAGCGATCCTTTCATGATTTTGTTCATAATACCTTCTTCCGCTCTACATTCCTTTCTTATATCAACATTTGAGATTCTGTCGTATATCGTTCTACCACACATACGTCTTAGGGACCTCATCTCTACCGCATTTATTCTGCTCTCATCCTTCTTCTGCCAGTTCCATGCTTCGCTTCCATACATTAGGGTTGGGATCAGGACTCTATTGTGAAAAACAAAAAAACAAATAAAAAACAAAACAAAAAATCAAATACAAATTCAGTACAATCAGTTGGAGCCACTACGTACGGTACTAATTTTTTTACAGCATTGAATGCGATATTGTACTCACAAATACATAAAACTAAATTAATTGATTTATTATCATACAATATACAGGAAGACATATTTGTATGTACTATTGTCTTGAGATAATTGCGAATACTTCGTTATGTAATACCATTCATAGTTTCAAACAAAATAAATTAATTGCAAGCATTGCACATGAGTGTACTATTTCTGAACGTTTAATGAGTATTGTTATGCTGTGAGAATGAAAATGATGATCGACATATGATGATAACGTAATTATGTGTGATCAATTTATGATGCTTCGACAATATGCATTACTTATTCATTATATTATATAATACTACAAATCCGTTCTTCAATATATTGTTTATGTAAATTCTTTATAATTACAATATAACTAACTAACTTACTAATTAACTAACCATCACGCCATTTCCGGGGAGAGGTAACCAGAGAGGATGGATTGCCACATTGTTCTATCCAGACATAACTCTCGCGCCTCTTCTACATTCACACTTCGTGACATGCACGCTCGTCGATTGTTCCTACTTCAAACATGTCTGTTTTCAGTAATTGATTAATTTGGTCATGGCATATCTTCCTTGGCCTTCATCAAAACATAAACAGTTCCCTTGCTGAAATCAATCTTCTTCTTCTTCAAGTGCCCTGTCGGGTCCCCCCAACGTTGGCGATCACCTCGGCGAACCTGTCCCTGTCCTGCGCCGCTCGGAACAGCTCCTCAACACTTCAGATGCCGGTCCACTCCAATTTATCCCTCCAATATCAGGTGGTACTTTTCCCCACGCAGTATATGACCCAGACATGAAATCTTTCGAACCTTGAGAATTGATAACAATTCCCTGTCAACTCTAGCTCACCTCAGGACTTCGGTATTGGTAACCATGTCTGTTCAGGGAACTCTGAGCATTCGGCGATGGAGTCACATTTCAAATGCTTCCAGTCTGTTCATTGAGTTAACTTTCAGGGTCCAAGTTTCACACCCGTACAATAAAACAGACCACACATAGCATTTGATCATTCTCTGGCGGAGTTTCAAGTTTACGTTATCATTGCAGAAGAGTGATTTCATTTTATTAAACGTAGCTCTTGCTGCCTCAATTCTGCATCTTATCTCTACATCTGGGTCAAGAGATTGCGTTAGTATGCTGCCGAGGTATTTAAATGTTTCCACCCTTTCAACGTTACGGCCGTTCAAATGCAATACTGACCCGCTGTAGTCAAGCCGTCCGAATGTTAATTCCAATAACCATTGTTTTATATGATATCACCCCAAAAACTTTCATATAAAACAATTTTGGAATTAATTCCGTCAACAACAAAATAAATAAATAAATAAATAAATAAATTTTCGAAACAAAATATATTAACCCATTATGCTTCTGTCCCTGGTATTTATCTAATTTTAATATAACATGTTGCATACTTATGTTCTTGTATTTTGTTTAAATTTTTTTTTCTTTAGTTTATATCATTGTTCAGATGATAGACCTTCGAAACATGTCGATAAATATATATATATATATATATAAAATGATTTTTTTTTTTAATTGATAAAAAAAAATATATGATGAGTTATATATTAATTAATTTTGTTATTAACAGAATAAATTCCACGAAAAAATGTGCTCATACAGATAATTAACATGTCTCTAAAAACAATTGTATACAGAAATAGTAAAAATTAAGCCTAAGACGATATTAAATTCAAGAATATTTAGATCATTTTAGAAAGAAGGATTAATAAATAAATGTACTAGAGTTGAGCAATATGAACACGATTAACAATTACGTGTAGCTAGCGACATATTTCATTTTTTATATTTAATAGGTACACGGTACAAGTTGTGAGAACAAATACTCGTATTATAAATTTGAACTAGTTCGCAGAAATTATGGGTTTGGTGGAGGTCGATACTTTAGAAGTTTTGACAGAAAATAATGTAGATTTATTCCAAAAAAAGTCCTAACAAGAGTTTGCAACTCTAGTCATTCTGGTTGCATTATATCCATAGTTTGAAAGAGTTTAATTTGACTTTAATTTCAGGTGCGTATATTGAATTTAATATTTTTGAGAAGACAGAGTCTATAAAAGTGTGAGTTTATAATTAAACAAAATAGGAAATCAATCATAATTGTTTCTGCGATTAACTTAGTGCTGAAATATTCAGGTGCCTTTTCAGGTCGGAGTAGGAATATTCTTCTCTATCAAGTCTAAGCATTTGAACAATTTTGACCAGTTTCGTCCAAGCCATATATTTCAATAAAAAATTGAAAACTTATGAAAATAAATATATTAAATGATTATAAAGTCTACCAATTCTTTTCCAACAAAATAATTGGTAGATATTTCACCAAAGAGGGGTGCTATAATCCAAAAATATTAAAAAAGTGTGGAATTTTTTTACTATTACTATTGATTTGTTTGGTCCAAACAAAGTGCCGAGAAACTACCAGTGACCCAAAGAGCCATGTTAGGAATAAGCCTAAGAGACAGAGTCAGTAACGATACGGTGAGAGAAAAAACAAAGGTCAATGACATCATCCACCGGGTGGCGACTCTAAAATGGCCATGGGCAAGTCACGTAGCCAGAAGCTCAGATGAAAAATGGACAAGAAGACTGCTGACTTGGATTCCGTGGGCGGCAAAGAGAAGTGCAGAGCGACCGAAACTACGGTGGAAGGATGATCTGAACAGACACGTCGGAATAACATGACATGGAAGTGAATGGAGGAGGCCTTTGTCCAGGATTGGACGGGAATAGGCTGAGGAAGAGGAAGAAGACGACTATTGATTACAAAAACTGGGGTTGGTGTATTTT
The DNA here is from genome assembly GCA_022606425.2 of Lepidostoma basale. Taxonomy (NCBI): domain Eukaryota; kingdom Metazoa; phylum Arthropoda; class Insecta; order Trichoptera; family Lepidostomatidae; genus Lepidostoma; species Lepidostoma basale. Next base: position 142,080 of record JAHDVF020000044.1, read on the forward strand.
TTTCTGAAATGGAGTCTTTGAGTATTTTTTTTTAAAGAGACTTCAAGATTCAATGATATAAATAACTAACTAACTAAATAACTAACGATCACGCCGTCTCCCCGAAGGGGTGGGCAGAAAGAATGAACTGCCACACTTTTCTTTCCTGACATATTTCTCTCGCTTCCTCAACATTCATACATCGTGTCTTGCACGCGCGTCGATTTCTCTGACTCTTCATACGGCCGACATTCAATATTTGATTTATTTGATCGTGCCACGTTTTCCTCGGTCTTCCTTTATTTCTGGTTCCATTTACATCATTAACATATATTTTTTTTACCATTCTTTCTTCATTCGTTCTTTCCATATGTCCAAACCATCTTAATGATCCTTTCATTATTTTTATTTTTTATAAATAAATAAAAAATGACATTTTTAATTTACCACCTCACTTTTCATTTTTGATAAATTTATCATAATTTTAGATTATCAAATTTTCACAGGCAATCACTGGAATACAGGGTATCCAATATGTATTTACGTAAAAGGACATGTACCACACTAATTGAAAAGGCGTAATACAGGCGACGGGCGTATCGCAAATATATTAATCAGCTTTATTTGTTTATGGCCTTTCATTAAAGTGTCCTCAATTTCGTGTTCCTAATTATACCCTAAATAAATAAATAGCGGATTTCCGTAGCTTCATTACATATATAATTAAGCCGAAAACAAAATATGTTGAATGCTTTTGGCAGGTACTTATCTGGATAAGTAACAAAGAATTGTGCAACGAAAAACATACAGTGCTTTTACAAACACAAAATCACAAAGAAATAATTAATACAAGTTTCCGTTTATGTACATTTTTAAACATTTTGTGCCGAAATTTTGTATATGCGTGTTAACAGTTTTACATTATAACAAATACATTTGATTAAAAACTGATACAGCAGTGCACAATGTAGTTTTTGTACTTACCCTTATGTATATAAATGAACAGATAATTCGATAAAATAAGGATACAACAACAGCAATAACAAACAGGTAGGCATTACTTTATTCGAACACATCTCTATAGCTTCCTCCACATTCATACAACGAGTCATAAACGAACGCACGTCGGTTATTCTGAATTCTAACATGACCTTTAAAATTTGATAAATTTGGTCACGCCATGTTTTCCTCGGTCTATCTCGATTCCGTACTCTATTTACATCGCGAACATATACTTTCTTAACCATTCTTTCCCAATCCATGCGCTCCATATGTGCGAACCAACCCAGCGATCCTTTCATAATTTTGTTTATAATACCTTCTTCCGCTCTACATTCCATTTCTACCACGCATACGTGTTAGGGACCACCTCATAACTACCGTGTTTATTCTGCTCTCATCATTCTTCTACCAGTTCGATGCTTCGCTACCATGTAGTTTTTGTACCTACCTTATTATTATTATTATTATTAGTGTAGGCCTAGTGGAATGTTTCTTAATAGGAATTGGCCTCCTGCGAAGTCGACTCCCAGCTGTCGATACATCTCTTTGGTGATCTGTCCGGGGGTCGTCTACCATGGGGCTGGCCTTGTAACACAATGATGTGGAGTCTGGATGGATCCGTTCTCCTCACGTGTGCATATCAGTAACATCTCCTTTGCCTTCCCCACCTAACGACATCCTCGACCTCGCACATCTCCCTTATCCGTGTATTCCTTATCCTCTCTTGCAGTGTTTTGCCAGATATATATCTGAGCGTCTTCATTTTTGCCACTCGGAGCGCGTTTTTTGTGATTGTGGTGTCTGTCCTGCACCCGATCCCATATGTCATGATAGGTCGCACACAAGTCTTATAAATTCTCACTTTGCTGCTGATCTTCATGTCAGGGTTTTTCCAAATTTAATTGTTCAAGCATCCTTTAATGACCGCAGCCTTGTTTACTTGCCCCATCACTTCACACGGTAGATCCGTTTTCCCACACAAGTCAAACCTACCTTACTATATATAAATAAAGCGAAAATTCGCTAAAAAAAGGATACATAAACAACAATAACAAAAAAATCGCGGTGTCATACACGCACGTCGGTTCTTCCGACACCTAACATGACCAACCTTCAAAATTTGAATAATTTGATAACGCCATGTTTTCCTCGGTCTACCTCGATTCCGTACTCCATTTACATCTGACTCGTTGTATGAATTTGAAGGCAGCGAGAGAGGTGTGTCAGGATATAGTAGTGTGGCGGTCCATACTGTCTGCCTACCCCTGCGGCGAAACAGCGTGATGCGTGATGGTTTGTTGTTGTTTTTGTCACTTTTTCCTCGGTTTTCATCTATTTTTAGTTCCATTTATATCGTTAACATTTTTTACATGTATCCAAACCATCTTAATGTTCCTTTCATTGTTTTGTTTGTAATACTTTATTTCGCCCTGTCTTTATTTCTTACATTATCAATCAACACTCTATCATACTCGTACACAGATTTTTAACACATTCGTCGTAAGAGACTACATTTTTACGTCATTTTATTCTACTATCATCCTCTTTCTGTTAGTTCTATTCTTCGTTTCCATACATAAGGGTCGGTACAAGTACAACATTGTGACCTGCCATTTAAGCTTTTATGGATAGGTCCTTGTTTGTGATGACAACTTTAAGTGCACCATTATTACTTAATGGTGCACTTAAAGTTAAAAACTAAACTACTAACATAAAGTTTGCAACTAATCTTTGCATTAACCAATCTTCGAATATTATGATAATCAAATGATTTTACAAAAATCTCTTGATGGAAGTTCATTTTAAATAATAAAGAAATATAACGATGTTTTTTAACTACTTCCACTTTTGTCTTTATTTCGACAGCGACCGGTTTCGTCAGGCTCGTTGGCATCGACAGACTGGTCGATGTCACCAGTCTGTCGATGCTAGCTAGCCGAAGTCGGTCGCTGTCGAAATAAAGACAAAAATGGAAGTAGTTAAAAAACATCGTTTTATTTATTATTATTTCGAATATTATGCTTATGAATTGAGACAAACGGCGCGATGCGATGGTTAGTGAAAAATAATATAATATAAAATATATGCCAATCTTCTCAATATATTATAATTACTATCAATTACTCAATATATTATAATCAATTCTACAATATATTATAATTATAAATTTTTGTTAAGTGTTTGCTAGGTGCAAGATTCGAGCTAGTAATGCAATACAAGTAAAATAATTTTTACCTTTTTTAAACGTCCGATTAAAAATTTAAACTATTTTGTCGCTGCCGTAGCCCCTGGCGGCCGCAGACGGAACTAACCAGCGCGGATTAGGCGGGAAACTGACTGACTCGGTGAGGTTAGGTTAGGTTAGGCCCGAATCGAATAATTAAACTCTTCCGTTTTGTTACCGGTGCCGCTGGCGTGCTGTCGAAAGCCCAATTTGTGACATGTCAGCGTGACTGTGAATAAATGATATCGTCCTGCTGTTTTGACGATCGCTGCGGCCCGGAGACGAACGGCTCCGAAGATGTACGATGTTTTATATATTGAAAATTACGAAACGAAAACAGCTACTCTGCATAGGAGCAGAACTCTCGTCACTTTATTAAAGGAATATCTTGGCTATCAATAATATCTTGTGTACCATAAAATGTGAATAATAATAAAAATAAAACGATGTTTTTTTAACTACTTCCACTTTTGTCTTTATTTAGACAGCGACCGGTTTCGCCAGGCTCGCTGGCATCGACAGACTGGTGACACTATTGTAAACTTAGTCCTTTATATACTCGTACATACAGATCAGGGGTGGTAAACATGATTCTATGCAAAAATAATCTTCAAATATTTATGTAAAATTTGTGAATAAGTCCAAGGTAATGATTTTAAAAAAAGAATGAAACATATCTGCAACATTAGTGTAAACGGTGAAAATCTGGAACAAGTGGATAAGTTTGTTTATTTAGGAAGTATGTTTACAAAGGTTGGGGGAGTGGAGAATGATATTGAAATGGGGGTTGGGGTAGGTAACAGAGTAAATGGTGCACTTAAAGTTGTCATCGCAAACAAAAACCTATCCAAAAAAGCTAAGATGGCAGTGCATTATGATGTTCTTGTGCCGACCCTTATGTATGGAAGTGATGCATGGAACTGGCAAAAAAATGATGAAAGTAGAATAAATGCAGTAGAAATGAGATCTCTAAGATGAATGTGTGGTAAATCTGTATACGATAGAGTGTCAAATGCGAATATAAGAAGTGAATGCTTCACTTTCTGCTTGCTAATTAAAGCTTTAATTAAATACGATTTTTATTTATTTCTTATTTAGATAACTCCAATTCGACTCGTTTTAATCACATTCCTTGTTTAGAATACACAAAGTAATATTTTTTTTAAGGATTAATTGTATCTCAATAAAGACGAATATGTAAATTGTTTTCTGGGAACAGAATATGGTGGTCGAGGCGCTTACAGGACTTATGACCTGTCATTGGTTGGGTTAAGTGATCACTTTATGTTTAACAACATTCCCCATTCCGACCTTCTTACGACCACCACGCCTGACAAAATTTTGGAAGATGTATGTATGCTATAATGCTGAGCTGCACTTCACATTTTTTAGTTATACATTCAAAATGTTGCAAAGTGAAATTGATGAACATTTTTGTTTTATAGAAGTTTTATTTTATTTTGTGGGAGTGGCATGTTTTAATTTATGTGCTCCGGCAAGGTGCAACATGTTACTTTTATTTAATATAAAAAAAACACTAGAAAACCGTCATTTTCTTTAATATATAATATTTGAAGTTGAGTTTTATATCATTGTTTAGAAACAAAATAAAAGTGTTTAATTTTGCTAAATATAAATGCTTCAGAATCACAGACGTAATCCAACATCTGTCTATTCAATCCGCAGGAATCAAACTCCGACTGTATTTCGTCGTGAGCTGTTATGTCAATATTAAATTATGCAGAAAGCAATAAAATTCCTGCAAGAATATCTAAAAAAAAAAGCTAAATTTTGAAAATAAATATTAATGTTTAAGAACCATAGATTTAGTTAAAAAACGGTGAGAATAAAACACCGACTGTTTTTTGTTATTTAAATATTAAAAGATGCAGAGAGCCATACGATTCCCGCATTAATATAATGTTTAATAAAAAAACATAATTTAAAAAATAAACATTAATGTTTGAAAACCACCGATTTCCTCAAACTTCTAACTATTGAATCCGCATGAATAAAATACAGACCCGATTTGGCCGTGAGTTCACTATGTCAATACTAAAATATGCAGAGGAATGGTTAACGGATTGTTTAAGGAATCAAATCAAATCATTTAAACTATCTATGGTTAAGCCATATTACTGTACGTTATTTGACCGGCCAATATCCGATCAGACAGATGTCTGTTTGGTAAAATAATACGTTAATAGGAATTAACATAACAAAACTATTTAAATACTAGAACTATGTAAAAAAAAATCGGCTTTGCTAGAAGACTAAAAACGCATATATGTGTTCTATACCACTGTATATCTACTTGTGATGGAAAATGTGTTATTATATCAGCATTAAATTCTATGGCGGAAGTAGTCACTTGGCAGTAAATAAAACGGTGACATCACCACATTAAACTTATTAATTGATATAACTCCAAAAGAAATTTATAAAATTCTTCCTCTTCTTTTTACTTTCCTATCGAAGGTTGAACAACATCACGGATATTTTTATTTGGATAAAGCAGTTCTAAACAGGGATTTTGATAACTTAACTATTCTCGAAGGTTTTCTAGAAAGGATTTTCTTCTTGTTCCAACACTTCGTTTTCTTTTAATTTAATTGTCAGACAAGGCTGCGGTCAGCCCAAAATGGTTAAAGAATTCAATATAGAAAAACCATAGATTTGCAGCAAAGTAAGAATTCATAAGACTTGTGTACGATCCAGAGTGTCAGAAATGAAGACGCTAAGAAACATATCTGGCAAGACACCACGAGATAGAATAATAAACTCAAGGATAAGGGAAATATGTGCGATCGAGGATGTCATTATGACATTGATGAAAGAGGTATGAACCTCTTTCATCTGCTATGTTTATTATTTTCATATAGTGTATTGAATGGAATGTTAAACTTTATTATTATTTAAGAAAAAAACAAAACAGAAAGAGAACAAATGAAAGTATTAAGAATAATATTATGAATGAACAACTACATACAATGTTAAAACATATAATACTATATATTATAATGGTAAAAATGGACGGGTACACAGAAAACACGATACTTATCAGTCAGGAACAAGCGTCCGGTTGGTATTAGCCGACTATTGACACATTATTCAATTCGTTACAAGACCATTACCATCATTTGCGTTTCAGTTCTAAGTGATCATACAAGTTGATGCCGAAGTAAACTGCTCGGTAAATAAGAAGACCCATACCAAGAGATGCGGCTGGGCGGCGGGAATTAGCACAGTCGTTTCTGATAACAGATCTGTGACAGAAAATATCTTAATTGAGAAAACACGACTTGTTTGATCAAAGTGTCGAAGCAACTCACTTGAAAAAAATTGAAAGTCAAATGGATGTAACTAAAAAAAATGTAAATAATGAAATCAGTTCTAAAGGAACAAACGGAATTAAATAAATTATCTCATAGTTGTTGTTTAAACAAACTTGTTTAAATAACTTCATAGTAGGTTATAAAGTGTTTCTTAAAAAAATGATTGAAACCTTCATATTAAATATTGATGAAAATGTCTGTTTTCTAGAAGTTTTATTATATTTCATGCGAGTGGGGTTTCGATTATGAAGGTGTTACAAATAAAGCATCATCAGGTGTTACAATCAGCTGTTGATTGTAACACCTGATGATGCTAACATTGGTTAGCGAAACAGCTATCACATTAAATCAGTTGTGATATTATAACAGTTTAAACTGTTAAATAAAAAAAAACTTTGTTTTATGTATGACAATTAATTTTATTTTACAAGACAGTTGTTTCATTTTTTCAGCATTGTAACGCCTTATGATATTGGCAGACGAAATAGCTGTCGCGTAAAATAAAATAAATTGTGATTCATAAAACAAAATTATTTAATTTAACAGTTTAAAATGTTAAGGTATCATAGTGTTTCGGCCAAAACAATGGACTATTTTATTATAACAGTGTTTCAATTAAACAATAAATCCGTTTTTAAATAATAAAAAAGATACATATTTTGAAAATTGCAAGGTTAGTAATGTTATTGAATAGCAGACAGAATTACGCAATTCGATCAAAACATTCAGTAATCGTGCTAACGGAAATGAGAAAATATACTGCCTTTACCTCCAGTGGAGGTATAGGCAGTAAACAGTGTAAATTAAACAACAGCAAACAATGTAAATTAAAGTATAAATAAGAATACAGTGCTTTATGATGAGTTCGTTTTGGTTTATTTTTGTTTGTTTTTCAAGTACGTAGCGATTTTGGCATTGGTAACTATGCTCGCTCATAAATAACCTAAAGGAATACAATTAAAACGAATGAATACGTCTGTTTTCTAGAAGTTTTTTTTTATCTTGAGTGAATGTCATGTTTCGCGAGTTTTAAATGATATTTGATAATGATTTAGGCAGGCGAAACATGTCATTTACATTAAATATAATAACACTTCTAAAAAACATACGTTTTCATTCGTATTAATTATTTTATATGGAGTTTTCGTCATTGTTCAAGAAACAATATTATGATAGATTTTTGAATCCTTTTATAAAAGTGAACATAAATAACAAGTGAACATAACCAGAGAATGATCAAATGCTATGTGTGGTCTGTTTTATTGTATGAATGTGAAACGTGGACCTTGAAAGTCAACTCAATGAACAGACTGGAAGCATTTGAAATGTGGCTCCATCGCCGAATGCTGAGAATTCCCTGGACAGACATGGTTACCAATACCGAAGTCCTGAGGCGAGCTAGAGTTGCAAGGGAACTGTTATCAACTATCAAGGTTCGGAAAATTTCACATCTGGGTCATATATATACTGCGTGGGGAAAAGTACCACCTTCTCCAACTGAAATTGGAGGGAAAAGTTGAGGGACGCCGAGGGCCCGGTAGGAAACAAATGTTCTAGCTGCGTAACGTGAGGGAGTGGACCGGCATCCGAAGTGTGGAAGAGCTGTTCCTAGCGGCGCAGGACAGGGACAGGTTCGCCGAGGTGATCGACAACGTTGGAGGGACCCGGCAAGGCACTTGAAGAAGAAGAAGAATATAATTATGGTCTACTCTTAAATTAAAAAGTTTCATAAAACTAAAGTGACGTGGGATCGTCCTATTCCCCGCTGAGGCCAAAGTGATCGTACATCGTTAGAAGAAAAAAGTAAATAAATTGATCTAGAAACAAGTCCGGACTAAGTTATGGGCGGATGTTGGTAGCCCTGGGCCGGACTCTTGAGCCTCGTAACTTGCTGAAATATGAAGGGTTGCTACCTTTAGTAAGGGCGCTGTTTCTATATTACAGCTAGCTGTGAATTTGTATAACAGAAAGCATAAACTAAGAGAACTCATTTTCACATATGACTACTTTGGATATACAATATATAGAAAATGGTATTCTGAAGATCGAATTACTTTTAGAATACGAATTATTTTACGCTGTAGAATGTTGAAATAGAATTGAGGATAAAGTTTATGTTTTATTTGATCTTAAAAGTTTTTTTTTAAATAAATAAAACTATGTTAAAAAATACAGTCGAATTTGGTTATTAAGAGGAAGATGGGACCGACTGAATTTCCTCGTTGAAAGCATTACTCGTTGTATCAGATAATTTTTTATAATTGCTTACAAACATACCCATAACATGAAGACAATTAGAATTACTGTTAAAATTTTATTACACTGTTATAATATCACAGTTTATTTCTATTAAAAAAAAGAGGATTTACAGAAAAATGTAATATGTGTGTAACGGTTATGTAAATAAATTCTACTTTTTTAATTGTATCTCAATAGAGACGAAGACGCAAACTGGAAACTGAATATGGATGATCAAGGTGTTTACAGGACTTATGACCTGTCATTGGTTGGGTTAAGCGCACGCTTTATGTAATTACAACATTCCCCATTCTACCATTGTTATTATGATCATGCATAATACATTTTTGGAAGTTGTATATATACTCCAAATCCATACCTATCTTCACGTGTCAGTTTTAATTGGCCATCTATGTAGATTTGATTATACTAGTCAATCTTTTTAAGATTAACCTTTATAATCCACCCACTAACGCCATCTATGGAGAATGATTTTTAGCATTTTAGCAAACTACTTTATTAACCAGAAAATCCAGGTAGTATGCAAGTGTAAGTATACATTCACAAAAAATAAATACTACTTGTTAAATAGTCTTTTGTCGAAAACACTATGATACTTATTAATATTTAGCCGAAACACTATGATACTTATTAATATTAAAATTGTATAAAACTGTTATAATATTACAATTTATTTTTATTCACTGAGAGTGTCGCCACAGCTGTTTCGCCAACCGATGTTGGCATCATCAGGTGTTACAATAAACTCAGTTTATTGTAACACCTGATGATGCCAACATCGGTTGGCGAAACACTTGTCGCGACACTCTCAGTGAATAAGAATTAATTGTGATATTATGACAGTGTTATAAATTTTTAATGCTGAAGTATCATAGTGTTTGTGGCCAAAACAAAGGACTATTTTACAATTAGAATTTATTTACATACGCGTTACACACATATTACATTTTTCTGTCAATCCACTTTTTAAAATAAATTTAACATTGATTTATTGTTTCTTGAACAATGATGTAAAACTCCATATTAAATAATTAATACGAATGAAAACGTCAGTTTTCTAGAAGTTTTATTATGTTTTATGGGAATGACATGTTTCGCCCTTCCAAGGCATTATCAAATGTCTTTGATAATGATAATGCCTTAGAAGGGCGAAACTTGTCATTCCCATAAAATATAATAAAACTTTTAGGAAACTGATGTTTTCATTCGTATTAATTACTTAACATTAATGATTTCATTGCTTTCACTCTCATTATTCTTAAATTTCTCCTCAAAGCACTCAACCCATTAATACTTTTGTAAAGTCTGAGTGCTTTGTGCAAGAAATTGAAAAAAAGGAGTGTCGCGAGCTATCTTTGGGATCCTATTTTCTTGCGTACGGGAGACATGCTCGTTCCAGTATCTTCTCATTTATTTAACTAACTTTCTAACTAACATCACGCCATTTCCCCGGAGGGGTAGGCAGAGAGGATGGATCGCCACACTGGCCTGTCCTGGCACACCTCTCGGGCTTCCTCCACATTCATACATCGCACCATGCACGCACGTCGATTATTCCGACTTCGAATTTGGCCGCCTTTTAGTAATTGGTTAATTTGGTCATGCCATGTTTTCCTCGGTCGTCCTCGGCTTCTTTTCCCACTCACACTGCTTGAGTAAAACTTTTTAACCATTCTACTCTCATCCATTTGTTCCATATGTCCGAACCATCTCAGGGATCCTTTCTTAATTTTATTCATGATGCAGTCATCTGTCTTACATTTCTTCCTTATTTCATCGTTCGGTATTCTATCATACAACGTTTTCCCGCACATTCTTCTTAGTGATCTCATTTCTACGGCGTTTATCCTGCTTTCATCCTTCTTTTGCCAGCATTTCTCATTTATTTATTTATTTATTATTTATTTATTTATTGATCATTTACCAAGTACATGGTTATAATACCTACAACTGGAGTAACCCGTTCTAGGGAGGCAGATAACCCGTTCTAGGGAGGCAATGGCGCTCCCATTTGACAATGTCTTCAACCTTGCAGATTCTTCGGATTTCTGTTTTTTTAATACGGTCATGAAGGCTTTTACCGGTTATAGATCGTAGTACTTTCATCTCGTTGATGCGCAGGAGTTGCTTGGTTAGAGCTGTGTGAATGTTAAGATAGGTCTGACGCAGGTTCTGTATTTACCCTTGATACTCATGTGTTTATTTTTCCAGATGGTATCCCTTAGACAGCCCGATATTGATGCAAGCTTGTGTGCTCGCTTTATCGCTCAGTAGTTAAAGAAACAAATTATTGTGGTGTTAAAACAAACTGTTTAAATGTTTTAAATCTTTCTAAAATTGTCACACCACAAATTAAGTAAAGGGTGAAATTTATAGAGGTATACAATAGAAATTCAAAATGAAAAAAGAAACACACTAAAATAATGTTAACGTCAATAATATTGGCTTTATCTAATAGATAATTTTATGCCATTATTGTTTAAATATGATTTCGGGCATATGAGCGCCACGGCTAGCTCGAATGCAGCGCAATCGTGAAGTCCAATTTTCGACAATTGTCGTCTTTGTGGATGCTAATTATCCACAAGTGTGTATGTGGTGCGAAAACGATCCATGGTCTTCCAAATAACTTGCTTGGATGGACGATTATGTCGACCGTAAATGGACGTAGTGCACGATAAGTTTGGCGAAGCGAACCATGATTGTTCTGACGCCAATCTATTTACAGTAAAATGGCAAAACGTACTGACTACAAATCAACTGTCAACTGTCAAATTGACAGTTTTTAAAAACAATGATACTAGTTTAAAAACCAAACCCTTAAAAAAACACCCTATTCGAGAATTTACTTATTTACTTATAATCCGTCTTCGCCCACTGACAAAACTACACAAAGTAGGCCTCTCCCAAAGCACGCCACTACCCCCATTCATTCATCCAAGTCCAGCAATCCTTATAATATCGTCGGTTTATGTGATAGAAAGCTAATCTATCGCCATTTTATTATCACACGAATTCTACACCAGACCAATGAAAATTACGCGGGACCTTCGGTGTGTAACTCATAGCTGTTGCCATCACCACGAATATCGCACGAATTGAACAGCTGTTGAAAAATTAAGCGAAAAGGAGATTTCTAACTTTATTTATAATTTTCAAATAAAAAACTACCTCCGAACAAGGGCCGAAAAGGAAAAGTTAGGGAGAATTTAATTATGTCCCTGGACACACGCGCTGTTGTTTATTGATTCGCCGTTTAATTAAAGTCTGTGTTGGTGATATTTCCATTGTTATTGTTGATCGTAAACACTGCGAGAGGTTCTACCCCAAAAATAATCCCTCGTGGTTACCTCTATTTAAATCTCTATATTTCACCCCATCTGAGGGCTGCCGCGGAAAATGTTTATGTACAACACGTACCCTTTTTAACCCCTGATTTATAAAAGTTATAAATATAGGCTGATTTTAAAATACTTGTATTTTCAAAGTGGGTGGACTTATATTACCTATAACTAATAAAATTCGCTTCAAAGACAGCTTATCGTTAAGTACTCGTATATTCTATTTTACAAGAAAAATTCGAGTAAAGAAAATCTCCAATTTATGAATTTTTTAATACAAAAATATATTTTTTAACGTTTCTTGTGTGGAATTGTAAATATACAGTATGAGTATACCATGAACAAAATGGATACAAAAATAAATTTTAACTTCTTGGATGGTATAAAAAAAACGTAGTACGCTTAGCCGTAATGGCGTTTTAATTATAGAGAAGCTAAAAATAATTTCATTACGTCATATATTTGTTTCGAACATCCTGGCACCAATGATTTCATAGAATCGTTTAACTCCATCCCTCAACTATTATTATTTCATATATAAGCATAACAAACTTTGAGATAGGTACCAGAAGATGGCAGCGAGCTACCGAAACCGGTCGAAGACACAAACACAAGTGAATTTTAACTTAATATAAAAAATACATATATTCAATTTCTTCTGTATTCGCCATGATTTTGTGTTGTACTCGTATATGTTAATTTTTTTTATATATACTTAGTGAACAACACTCACTTTATTAAAAAAATAAAAATTAAAGACCAAACATGTTTTGGGCACACAAGCATGTTATATAATTCAATGATATATAAATATAAATATTAAAACTATTAAATTTTTTTTTCAGTAATGTGGTCAGTTTTGACAGTTTTTTTTCGTTTAAATATCTGTCAAAACTGACCACATTTGAGAAATTTTTTTTTTTTTTATAATATCACTGAAGAAGGGCTTGTGTGTCTAAAACATGTTTGGTATTTAATTAATTTTTTTTAATAAAGTTAGTTTTGTATACCAAGTTTATAAAAAAAGAAACTTTACGTATTTTTATTTTCATAAAACGTAGTTCATTTCACTTCATTTTCTCGGCGCTACATCCCGGTGTGGAACTTGGCCTCCTCCACAACGGTCCTCCACTGACTTCTATCCCTGGCCATCTCTCTCCATTCCCCAGCTCCTTCCATTTTCTCCCAATCTTCTTCCACGTAATCCGCCCATCTTTTTCTCGGTCTGCCTCTTGGTCTCTTTTCACGGGGCACCAATCTGGATATAATTTGTGGTGTTCTACCCTCTGGCATTCTTTTCACATGGCCAGCCCACCGTACTGTTTCCTGGTTAATTAGTACTTCAAGTTCAAAGTTTCTTTTAATTGTGATTAAATCCAAAATTTTTCTTAGTATTTTCCTTTCAAAAACTACCAGCCTGCCTTCCTCTCTCTGTGTTGAGACCATGTCTGTCCATGTCTTACGATAGTCTTATATATTAAAAGTTTGGTATTCCTGATGAGTCATTAACTGTAGTAAAATGAAAAATTATTTCAATAATATTAATAACAAAACAAATGACACTTTTGTTGATAAATACATAAACTTTGATCTGTAAAATACCCGTGTATTTCAAATGAATAATGAGGATTCGTAAAAAGGTATTGAAAAGTCCCATAGGTTTTATCAAAATTAACGGTTCACTTAGTTTGATTATTGTTCATAAACTTTATAAAGTCCGTAAATATTTAACAAAGAAGAAAGCCTAAATAACAAGGTATTTGGTATTCGGTAAATATGTTTACTTTCCCACGAGTTCTCTAGTAGATTCGTGTAAATATAGGAAACTATACGATGATACATACTCATAAAAGTATAACTTGCTATTAAATAAATACACAACTGAGTAAATATAAATTGCTACGAAATATTACATATATGATGAGTATATTATTTCGGATATTAGTACAAACAATAGCTACTTGGCTTTCAAAATAGAAAACTCTAGAAAATATAACGCACAGGACCATATGTGTCAGCGGAAACTTGAAAATTAAGATCTAAAATATTGTTTCAAGCAAGACAGATCAGTCCATTATGATAAGGATCTAAAAAAAAGACTACAAGAGTATGGGGGTAGAGAGGTTGAGCGTGTAAACATAACGAAGTCATTTGATAAGGTTTTCAATACATATGTAGCACATGTATCAATGATGTGAGATCTCTTGATCATTTACGAGAGTAGCCTGACTTTTCATGCTTATATCGAGAGATTTTTGAGATTGCAGTGAGGATGCTGGGCTTCATCTTTCGGATCGGAAGGGTTTTCATAGATCCCGATGTGACCCCAGAGTCCTATGCAACTTATTAATTTGGAATAGACTCGATAGTGGTTATGTGATATGGAATCATTTATAATGGTTGTGGTTTTAATTTTGGTAAAACTCCACTGTTAATTTAAAATTGCAAACACGATTGTTTAATGATTTTAGTTGGATTTAATTTCTTCTTAGGTCGTATGACCTGTTTGTGACGGTGGGTTGTCCTGGGATGATGTCCAGCCATCTCTCCATCTCTTTGGCAGCCTTCCTGGTAATCTCTTGCTGCTTGGGTTTTCATCTTTTACAATTTTTGCAATTCTTGTATTCTCCATGCGGTACCACGTGGTCTCTCCAAAAGCACCTTCTACTTCTTCCCCATCTCAATATGTCTTCAACACCACAAACAGACCTTATCGTTTCATTTTTGATCCGATATCTGAGAGTTTTGCCTGCGATGGAGTGTAGGATTCGCATTTTTGCTAGACAAAGAAGGTTCTTAGTTCTATTGGTATCGGCTCTGACCTCTATTCCATACGTCATGATGGGGCGAATTCAATTTATGTAATTAAATAATATAAAAAAGTAATGATCATTTGTTTCGCATTTTAAAAGTTCTGACTCAGAACTTTGAGAATGTCTTCGCAAGGCGAAACAAATTTGTCACTACTATTTTTTTAATTTATTAAAAAAAAAATGAAATTCAAGTAAAACCATATATTGATATGGAGTCCTCACGAGGCGAGATATTTTGCTATCCTGGAGAGGGTTCAGAAAAAAAATCTGAGGTATTTCTACATGAGAGAGAATGGTACTATCCGTGGCCCTATCGCATGACATTTCTTTTGGGCTGGCGATCAACTCTCTGCAGTTTCGAAGATATGGGCATCTCATCACCCATTTCTTCACGGATATTTCGAGAACTCGGTTGTGCTAGAGGAAGTTGGTCTATTTGTTCTTGATAGATAACTCTGACAGCGACAGCATACATTGTTTTACCTACCAGCCGCCAGAACTAATCTCTCTCTGGTGACACCGGGGGAAGAACTATCAGTCTACTGAACACGATGTCCTGGGAGGAAACGTTTTTTTATTTAAGTGATAGTATTGCCAGAAGACAAATACTTTTGACTTTAGAGTGTATCTTGTCTTCCTAAAGTCGAACCATCGCTCGTGCGTTCCTGGTATTATATATTACATTTTACGAGTTCTCAAAAAATGCCTTGAACTTTTGAAATAAATAATCAGATGTAAAGATTTAAAAATTCACGTTAGTGGGGTTGATCGTTTTAACCGATTTTATATCACTATAGAAATCGCACTGTTTACAGTACAAAAGTAAATTCATACAGCAATTTACATTCTATCACGAATTTAAAGGGTGACCTTTTTCAAATCCAATACAATGTCCGTAGAGACAAGGGATATGGAAAACGTTTTTTACATTTTGAATTAATATTCAAAAGAATTGAAAGCAAAACATTCTGAACTAATTTAAAATCAAAAGCTTTTAGCTATTGGAGCTTTCAGGCTACTGTAAAATGTCAACCACCGGAAATTGAAACGTGGACCAATTAAAGTCGGCTTTAGTGAAAGCCTTCGGGTTCGTAACTAATGTGGCAGTTTTCAGGTAATCTACAATGAAGTGTCAGCAGTTCTTGTCGATGAAGTAATCTAATGAAGGCAGGAAGGATGGTAATTTATTCTTAGGTATGGAGTTTTAAAGGAAATTGGTTCCTTTTTCGCTTAAGCAATATTCCATTTTCGACATAATAACATTATGGAAATTGTGTCTTAGTTTAAAATAATAAACATTTAAAGTTGCTCTACAAATATTTGAGAATAGTCTAAATTTCCATTTGACTTTTATGGTTTAAGGGCAATATTAAAATATTTACAGTTAAAATTTATAACACTTTTATTATATCACGATTTTTGTTATTCACTCTTTGAGAAAGTCGCGACAGCTATTTCGCCACCCGACGTCGACATCATCAGGTGTTATTAAAACAGTTTGTAAAAGTTGTTTGTAAAAATTGAAAATATTGTTATTTAGTTAATAAAAGAAAATACTTTTTTAAACTTATAAAAGAAAAAGAAGTTTTTATTTGAAATTTCATGGTAAAAGTTCATTGTAAATAATGAAAATATAATTTTTTTGTAAAAAAATCTTTTTGAAATGTATATTTAGTTAAAATTCACTAATGTTTGTGTCTTCGACCGGTTTCGGCAGCTCGCTGCCATCTTCTGGTGGGTTTTAATCATTGTTGCCTTTGGCCAACTTTGGCTTTGACCATTTTCATATGGTTTACCAGAAGATGGCAGCGAGCTGCCGAAACCGATCGAAGACACAAACATTAGTGTATTTTAACTAAATATACATTTTAACAAGATATTTTATGTATTTTTTATTTTCATTATTTTATACATACATCGTGAAAATGCATTGCAATGATTACATACAAGAACGGATTCAGAGAACACAGCAGCTTCCATACAAAGCGAGTTAAAGTTTGAATAAAACTTTAACAAAGGACAACACAGACCTTTTTTGATTCTCAGTTTGTAGTATCTGAGACAAAGTTTCGATCACGGATATAAATATATAGCATAGAAAAATCGAGTCAAGACTGCGTTTTTAATGTTATTTTGGCCATTGCTCTACAAAAGTGATCTTCTTCTTTTAATTCGCCCCTCTACGTTACTCGGGGTTAATTTTCTTAATCATTTGGAGCCAGGTATTTTGCTGAGCATTTTATCATTAGGATCTACATACGTCATATTTCTCTAGACATTCGCCTGTAAAGTTGCTTGGGATCCACGATATATATAACGAGCCGAGTGGTAAGTGCATTGACTGCCATCCCGAAGGTTCCGGGTTCGATTCCTGGCGAGGGCAGTGTAATTGTCACACTGTCTTTGGTCTGGTGTAGAATTCACGTGACAATAAAATGGAGATAGATTAGCCATCTTAGAGAGCCTTTCTTTATTTTATTCATCACACATTCATCCGCCTTACATTCCTTTTTTACTTCATCATTAGATTTTCTACCATCCATTGGTTTTCCGCACATTCTTCTTAGTTACCTGATTTCTACGGCATTTATCTTACTTTCACCCTTTTTTGTCAGCTCCAAGCTTCACTTCCATACATAAGGCCTTCGTGGCCGAGTGTTAAGTGCATTGACTGCCACCCCGAAGGTTCCGGGTTCGATTTCCGGCGAGGGCAGTCTTGTCACATTGTCTTTGGTCTGGTGTAGAATTCACGTGACAATAAAATGGCGATAGATTAGCTACCTATCACATGTCACGAGAATTACTATGATAGCTACAAGTATAATACCCTTTACATCGATTTGGCTCATGCTGTCATGATGTAAAGAGCGATTCAACATTATAATAATAATAATAACGCCACCGATGTGGAGCATTCTTCTTCTTTCGGTGCCGTGTCAGATATACTCGTATATGCCGTGGTTATTTATAACATTTGGTTTACATTTTTTGGCCTTTAAAATAAAATAAAATTGTGATACAAAAAACAAAGATCTTGAATTTAACAGTTTGAAAAAATATACTTTGAAGTTCTTCTTAGTATTCGTAAAAATGTAAGAATAAGTAGTATTGTATAAGTGTATTCTTTAGCTGTTTTTTTCCGGATGCAGACTTGCCTTGGTGAAGCTCTAGTGCCCATCTTGCACAGGCCGGTGTTAGTCAGGTACTTCCCTTTATATGCTTATTTCAATGCAATGAATAGAATTAAATAAAGTTTTCACTAAAAGTCTCCGGCACACTTTGAACGGAAATGCTTCTAGCTAGGAAGCTGTATTATCTGTATTATCAACTTGCCCAAAACTTTTCTCGGAGTAATGTTACGTAAGACTCTAGGCATTTCGTAGGCTTAGTGTTTTATCATAATATAAAAGTATTACTTCAATGCTTAAAGAACCGTTATTTTACGAATTTTTTATGACTAGTCTAAGAAGAAATAAATAAAATAAAAATCTTAAAAAATGATTAACCCCCAAAGGGTAAAAATCCAGTATTTGTATAAAAAAACAAATTCTATAAAAAACTGGTACAAGTTAAAAGCGTAAAAATTGATGTTTCACTCCAAGCGTTATCTAGCAATGTGATAATTTCGTAAAAGCCTTTCACATTGCCTTAATAAAGATTTTTGCTAAATGTTTAAAAATTATCTTAATAGATGGCGCTAGTGTAGATGGACCTATCAAGAGTGAAGTTATTAATTTTTTTTAACATATATTCAAGTTACAAAAATTTGTCAGGCGTGGTGTCGTAAGAAGGGCGCAATGGTGAATGTTGTTAAACATAAAGTGATCGTTTAACCCAACCAATGACATGTCATAAGTCCTGTAAACGCCTCGACTACCATATTCTGTTTCCAAATAATTTACATCTTCGTCTCTATTGAGATACAATTAATCCTTAAAAAAAATCAAATTGAAACCACTTTTACTACTTCTTTTTCTTCTTCTTCTTTATTTAGGACGGTGTCATGTTATTTTTCGAAGCCTGGTCCTGGGATGCAGATGTCCAACTATCTCGCCATCTTTTTATATGGTCTTCCTGCAGGTCGGTTTCCTGTTGGTACTTTATTTGCGGCTATGTTTATCACTCTTATAGAACATGCTCTTTCCACATGATCTCTTCAGCAGCGTCTTCTCAGTCTTTCCCATCGCACGACAAATTCCACATTGCAGATCTTGCTTATTTCAGAATTTTTTATTCTGTCTCGAAGTGTCGTTCCCGCAACGGATCGGAGAGTCTTCATTTCTGTGGTTCTTAGGAGACTTTTTATTCTGATGGTGTCAGCTCTCGTTTCTATTCCATATGTCATTATACGACGTTCGAATGTCTTGTAGATTCGAATTTTGCTCTCCTTTAGCATATTTTTATTATTACAAACAGCATTCGTCAAGCAGCCAGTCACAACGGCGGCCCTGTTTGTTAGTTTACTTACTTCTCCGTAGAGGTCGCAGCTGCTTAACTTGCAACGAGTATCGTATTTAAATTATATCTTAGTAATGATATTTTAAGAAATATTTTATTTTGAGAACACCCAAAAATCACCCTGCTGTTTCCTAGGAAAGGTAGTCAGAAAAAATACACAAATTTCTTTTTCTTCTTTCTTCATTCATACAGCGAGTCAAACAAGAACATTATTTAGTAAAAGCACTCAGATAATAGAGATGCGGAATCAAATATTATATCGAAACTATCTGAATCATACAAAATACATATATTATGATATATAAAATAAATGAAGGTTATATATAATATAATAATAACACTGGAATTCCATAATGACGACATTCTTATATCGTTTTTTGTTTGTTACATTTTTGAGTTTATCGATTTGTTTTGAAGGTTTAAAGATATTTTGAAAGTTTCAGACATGTAATATTTAATTTATTTGATCGTGTCACGTTTTTATAGGAAGAAAAAACGTGGCACGATCAAAGAAATCAAATATCGAATATCGGCCACGTGAGGAGGCGGAGAAATCGGCGTGCATGCATGACACGATGTATGAATGTAAAGGAATCGACAGAAGGAAATAAAAGTGTGGCAGTCTATTCTTTCCGCCTACCCCTTCGGAGAGACGGCGTGATGGTCAGTTAGTTAGTTGTCACGTTTTTCTAGGTCTCCATCATTTCTAGTTCTGTTAACGTCGTTTATATATACTTAATTTACCATTCTTTCTTTATACGAGTATATTCTTTCCATTTATCCAAACCATCTGAATATTTATTATTTTGTTCATAATAAAATTTTATATATTTTATTATTTGGTTTTAGGAAATTGAATATCCCTTTCAGACTTAAAAAAAATTCTGTAGCTTGCATTGCGCTTACGAGCTGAAGCTCACTGCGGTTTATCTTAAATAAAAACAGCGGTAAAAATGTAAAGTTTGGCATTCAAATGAATACATAATGTAGGTTCCGGCTTGTCGAGCCACGCCGTACTCCAAGCCGCTTCAAGTTACTCAGAAAACACCGCGAATAGCTGTATTGCAAGAGGTAGCATATGCTTTTAATAGTGTAAGTGCATTTGAAGCCATTTTAGGGATATGTTATAATTGATTTTGACATCTGGAGCGCATGGATGAAGAAATAATGGTTAAGAAAGTATACATTAACGATGTAAATGACTAGGAAGACCAAGGTAAACATGGCACGATCAAATTAATCTAACATTAAAAATTGTGGCCATGTACGAAATCGGGAGAATTAACTAGAAATATAGTTAATCAAATATTGAATGTCGTCTAGCAAGAGTAATAGGAAAAATCGACGTGCGTGCATGAAACTGTGTATGAATGTTGAGGAAGCGAGAGAAGTTTTTGTTTTAAGAGGAACATAGAAGTTTCCGCCATATGCCCGAGTCTGTTATAGGGCTCAGCGGCGTCCTTTCGTCAAATTTGCTTGTTAACTCCCTGGGCCTGTCTCCGGTCCATCCGGGACATAATTTTTTTGAATATCGGCAACATCTGGGGGGTGCCAGACCGCATTTAATCTATTCTATTTTCCTTCTATGTCCTGCCGTAGTTTATTGAATAAATAAAAATAAACATACACCTTTCAATACAGCGAGAGAATTATGCTTAGAAGAAACAGTGTGGCGGTTCATTATTTCTGCCTACTCGTTCGGGGAGACGTTGTGATGGTTGATTAGGTTAAGTAAGGTTATGTTAGGTTAGGTTAAGGGAGACAGACAGACTGTTTTGGCCATCCCAC
Organism: Lepidostoma basale; assembly: GCA_022606425.2. NCBI lineage: Eukaryota > Metazoa > Arthropoda > Insecta > Trichoptera > Lepidostomatidae > Lepidostoma > Lepidostoma basale. The sequence continues at coordinate 163,279 of JAHDVF020000044.1, forward strand.
CATTGCCCCGCTGAAATGGACGACGCAGAACACACGATATTCCACGAGACAACGGTGAAATGGGAGAAGAAAACAGATGATGGTGCTCTAATGCAAGAGCAGCTGCCCTCCGAAGTCAATGCGTAAAAGCAGTTACCTGAGGGCAAGTGTACAATAGGCAGAGGGGGTGGGGTTTAGTCAGTAAGAATCTGACACAACCCTATTTAGCACGGGTCATAGGGAGTCTTATGAAAGATTCCCAACCTCCTACGCAAAAAAAGGGGAGACAGCGTGATGGTTGGTTAGCTAGTTTACACCTGACTTCAAACTTTTGCACAGACGCTCTTGTAGTCCAGTCAAAGCTCCTTGGCAAACACACTGATATAAAAGTGTTTCTTATAAGCGGACGGAAGATAGGGTCAGGTAGATAGTGTTAAATAATTGCAAGCGCCTTGCGAACTGAATGCCAAAGCGGCGGCAGACACGGCGGATTAATCTTATCGCCGGAAGCCGAAGGAATTTTCACTGACGCCGCCCGCTATGCATTTCTGATGGATGCAGAGCGACAGCGCGGGTTAATTACTTTTGTTCTGTCAGAAGTTTTCTCATCAGAAATTGTACTTAATACTGTTTCTTGCTCTCGAAGCACTTGCCTTATTACTTCAGCCATGTTGGATTGTATTTTCAGTATAATTATTTATTTGCATTCCATCGAGCATACAATTGTTCTCAATATAAGCAAAATGAATTAAATGTTTTTATTTTGAATGGTGCACTCAAAGTCATTACCGCAAATAGAAATATATCGACTGAAGCATATATGGCAGTGCACAATGGAGTTCTAGCCCCGACCCTCATGTATGGAAGTGAAGCTTGGAGTTGGCAGGAGAAGGATGAATGTAGGATAAATGCCATAGAAATGAGGTCACTAAGAATAATGTTTCGAAAAACAATTTATGATAAAATATCTTATGATGAAGTAAGAAAGGAATGTAAGAAAGTGTCACTAAGCTGGTTTGGACATATGGAACGAATGGACGAGGGAAGAATAGTTAAAAAGATATATACAAGTAATGTGAATGGGAAAATAAATCGAGCAAGGCCAAAAAAGACATGGCAAATAAATCAATTACCGAAAGGCGACCATGTTCAAAGTAGGAACAATCGACGAGCGTGCATGTCACAATGTGTGAATTAAGAAGAGGTGCGAAGATTATGTCAGGATAGAACAGTATTGCGATCCATCCTCTCTGCCTACCCCTCCGGAGAAACGGCGTGATGGTTAGTTAGTTAATTTTTTAGTTTAAACACTGTAATTATACGTATCACAATATATTTGTATGAGATTGTCACGATAGCTGTTTCGCCAACCTATGTTGGGATTATCAGGTGTTACAAACAACTGTTTAGTTGTTTGTAATACCTGAAGATGCCAACATATGGATAGCATTTGAAGCAAAACTAGTTGGCTTTAAATGTAATCAACATTCGCTAATTACAATACAAAGTGTTTTTATTAAATCAAATATTTATAAATCTATTTAAGAATAATAATGTATATTGGCACAATTTCTTTTAAAAAAGTTGACGTAGTCAAAATATTAAATTTTTACCTTGGATAATGTACAAAACTAAACGACATTTTCATTCGAATAAAAATGCTGTCTCTGTGGAAATATTGATTCTCGTTTCATCATTCAAAGTCAAAGAAATAGCCGACTCAAAAATATAGTGAAATTGGAACTGGAGAGCCGTATTATTTGGAAGTAAAATTATATATTAAATTATCTACTTACGTACCCCTACACATACTTCCTACTTATCTTCGCTCGGCAGAAACGTAAGCCTCACTTTCATCTCGTGCTTTTATTCTGCTTCAGAATTTGAATCGGGTTTGATATAATTGGTTTCTGTCTTCTTACTTCGTTAACCTTCCTTATGTAGTCAACAATAATTAACAAACTCTTCTAATATACCAGTCGATAGTAATTTTGCATTGTCTTCTGAACGAAGTTGCTAAATAATGGAATTTGTCAACGTTTCAATCTATTATATCAAAAACATATCTAAAGAAACCAGATACGAAAGTAATCAATACACAGTTATCATCTTGTAATTTTTTTGAATAATATTAGCTTAAAACAATGTTTAAGTCATAGCTTCCCAATACTTTTTGGCCCACTGCCTCTTTTACAAGAAATAAATTTCCATCACCCCCTCTCCTATAATTGTTATCTTCCTCTTCTTCAGCCTTTCTTTACACTGCTGGATATAGGCCTCTTCCATTCTCTACATGAGGGAGTATGGTAGCTGTCCGTGGCTCTATCCCACAGCATTTCTTTTAGGAATGCTTGGGGCCAACTCTCAATTGCTGACGAAATCTGTCCACGGTATGCGAAGCATTCTCCTGTGCAACCGCATCTCGAATACTTCCAACCGGTTCATAATGTGCCCTTTCAGGGTCTAAGTGTCCGAGCCATAGAGTAATACAGACCAGACATAGCACTTTAATATTCTCTGCCTTAGTTTCAAGTTCAAGTTGATAACAGTAATTCATTATTTAGAATCAGCTTAATAACAGTCTTCTTCTTCTTCTTCTTCAGCCTGTATTGACCGTCCACTCCTGGACGTAAGTCTCCTCTCGCATTTTCCATTCTCTTCTATTCTGAGCGATCCGCATCCAGGCACTTCCCGCACTTCTCCGGACATCGTTGCGCCAACGCAACTGTGGGCGCCCAACTCCTCGCTTTGCCGTCCATGGGCACCAGCACAGCAGTCGCCTTGTCCACTTTTCATCTGGATCGCGAGCGACATGTCTCTCCCATCGCCACTTGAGGGTTGCGGCCATCTTGATAACATCGGAAACCTTTGTCCTGACTCTTATGTCCTCATTTATGAGTCTGTCCTGTAAACTGATACTGTTAGTAATTCAACTTAATACATTATTACATTATTTAGAATCAGGGGAAAAAAATGTTTTACCCCCACCACTTTCATTTATTATATAAACCAAATAAATTTTGATGTAGTACCAGAAGATGGCAGCAAGATGCCGAAACTGGTCGACCATTAACACAAGTGGAAGCACACTAAATACATAATAATAAAGATATTTTATATACGTATTTTTTTGTTTTCATTATTTCTAATGCGTATGTTAAGATAGGTCTGACGTAGGTTTTGTAGATCCTCACCTTATCCTTATTTATAATCAAATAGTTTATAAAATGGATCAGAAATTTAGGAAAGTTTTTTTAAATAGTTAATTATTCAACTCGTATTCAACCCTGGACAGACATGGTTACCAATACCGAAGTCCTAAGGCGAGAGGAAATTGTTATCAACTATCAAGGTTCGAAAGATCTCACATCTGGGTCATATACTGCGTGGGCAAAAGTACCACCTTCTCCAACTGATATTGGAGGGGAAAATTGAGGGACGCCGAGGGCCCGGAAGGAGACAAATGTCCTGGCTGGAGTGTGTGGAGGAGCTGTTCCGAGCGGCGCAGGACAGGGACAGGTTCGCCGAGGTGATCGCCAACGTTGGGGGGACCCGACAGGGCACTTGAAGAAGAAGATTTACACAGTTTTTCTTTATTATTTGTTGAAATATAATATGTACGACACGGCCCCTTTGACTTCCTCAAATCTCCCCATTTATTTCCAAAATCGCTTCCACCCCCATGGAAAGATCCAGCCTCCATTGGGGGTGATATCGACCCCTTAGGGAACCTATGTTTTAAGTGATATTGTTTTCAAATGTAAATAGAGTATTCGAATTAATCAAAAATTTGTATGGAAATACACAATTTTAAGGTTTCCATTATGCTAAAAATATGCATAGGATATATCGAAAATTCGAGGAGAGATAGAAAGTAGACAGATATCCGACACGAAGCGGGGAGATGAAAAATCTTTTAGAATGTTTTGAAAAAGGCACGTGACCCCCTTTCAAAGTAGAATTTTCTCAAGTCAGAGAACGGCGAAGATCTTTTCAGGCGATAGCAGTTAGAAAGGAACACATTGTAATTAAAAAATAAGAAAACTTTACTTTAATTTGTTAACAGAGCTTTCGAAATGATGAAGTTTTAAGTTAAGTGAAACCAATATCTAAAAAAATAATTTTGAGTAGAACTTAAGAAACTTATTGATTTTAGTCCATTGTTTTGGCCGAAACACTATGATATATTTTTGTAACACCTGATGATGTCAACATTGGTTGATGAAACAGCTGTAGTTAAGTAAAATAAATACAATTTGTGATATAAAGCAAAGTTTTTGAATTAACACTCATGGATTTTGAATATCTTAAATTTGTGGGTGCCTTTATGAATGGCATAGGATGTATTGATCAAATTTTTGGACTTCGTACATTGACATAGAAGTTTCTGGCCAAAAACCGCAAACTTTTCTGTGCATTTGTCGATTTGCAAAAAGCATATGATTACGTTAATAGAGTAAAGTTGTGGAAAATATTGTCTGAATATGGAATAAGTACAAAACTGATCACGGCAATTAAGTCGCTATACACGGAAAGCATTGCTAGTGGAGCTAAATGGAGATCTTACAGCCTGGTTTGATATCAATAAATGTATCAAATAGGGTTGCGTAATGTCCCCGTTGTTATTTAATCTGTAAATGGACAAATGTATGAAAGAGCTGAAAGGGTTAGATGTAGGTACCAAAATGAGCGGGGTGTCAGTAAGCTGTCTCTTGATGTAGATGATGAAGTAGACGAGTTCGTGTATTTAGGTAGTATGTTAAGAAGAGATGGGCGAGTGGAGAGGGATATTGAAAGAAGGGTTGGGGCAGGCAACAAAGTGAATGGTGCAAACAAAAACCGTTGTCATTGCAAACAAAAACCTATCCAAAAAAGCTAGAATGATAGTGCACAATGGTGTTCTTCTACCGACCCTTATGTATGGAAGCGAAGTATGGAACTGGCAAAAAAAGGATGAAAGTAAAATAAATGCAGTAGAAATGAGTTATCTTAGACGAATGTTTGGATGTCTCTGTGTATGATAGAGTGTCGAATGAAAATATAAGAAGTGAATGCGGTGCGAATGATGGTGTTATGAACAAAATAATGAAAGGATCATTAAGATGGTTTGGACATATGGAAAGAATGAATGAAGAAAGAATGGTAAAAAAATATATGTTAATGATGTAAATGGAACCAGAAATAGAGGAAGACCGAGGAAAACGTGGCACGATCAAATAAATCAAATATTGAATGTCGGCCATGTGAGGAGTCAGAGAAATCGACGCGCGTGCATGACACGATGTATGAATGTTGAGGAAGCGAGAGAAATATGTCAGGAAAGAAAAGTATGGCAGTCCATTCTTTCTGCCTACTCCTTCGGGGAGACGGCGTGATGGTTAGCTAGTTAGTTATTTAGTTAGTTAAATTTGAAGTATGGAATTATAAAAACACATATTTATTTAATCAAGTTATGGTTATTATATTTGATGCTAACTAGTTTCGCTTGTACCCAAGCTTCATCAGGGTAATATAATAACTCATTTCACTCTGATGAAGCTAGGATACAATGGAAACTATGGAAACTAACCATACTGTGGTTAAATAAAAACCATTTATTATATTGCATCTTCAATTTTAAAATATCTAACTACAAAGTGAATGCTTCGTATGAAAAATTGTATTATCTTTATTAAATAACGATGCGAATTATGACAAAATTATATCTAATCAGAAAACGCAAAGTTTGTGGGTGTTCATATCTCGTTATGAAAATGAAATGTGCTAATTTCTTCAGTACGGGAAGTAAAGGAACGAGAGGAGAAAGAGGAGGGAGGTTTTTATTGTTTACGAATGCTTTTTATAGTATTTGTATGCGTATCTCTCTTTGTAGGGGAGGCTGGATGAATCAGATTAAGTAGTTGCAAAACAAGTTAATTGTTGAGAGTTTTTCATTGTTCTGCGGCGTGTTATATTTTGCCGGGGGTATCTTTCGAGTATAGCAGGAAAAGCCTTTATAATGAACGGGGACAGACTTGGAACAAGAGATGGATGGAATAATATCAGACAATAGGCAACGTAAGAAGATATATAAGCGCGGTAAAGGCTTTGTGACATTTACTCTGCACGGAAAAGTTTTTGGGAACTCTCTCCCTTTCACGTCAACAAATATTTAGTTCCAGGCGATTGTCTCTGGGACGATGCGAGCTCATGATACGCATTTTACTAATTAAATAAATTTGATTTTGGGTCTTGACCCGTTCTGTATAAAACATGTTCCATTGTACTATTAAGATAGCCGAGCATTGCAAGATTACAATTATGTTTAAAAAAATCAAACGGACCCTGAAAAATCGGAAAATCAATCGGAGATGAAGGTCCTAAGATCAATTACTGGAAAAACCCTCCGAGATCGTGTCCGCAACGCAGACATAAGAAAAACCTGCGAAATAGAGGATATCGTTCAGTGGAGTAGATCCAGAAGAAGATACTGGAGGGACTATGTAGCCCGAATGGATGGTGACAGACTCGCATATACAGCCGCTTATGAAATCCCTTCCGGACACCGCCCATCTAGAAGACCGCCTAAGAGATGGAAGGACAGCTGGATCTCATCATCCGACGAGATATGATTTCTGTGTCACAGATCGTCAGATCTATTAAAAGAAGAAGAAGAAGAAACGGACCAGCCCAATCATCATGCCATCTCCACGAAGGGGAAGGCAGAAGGAATGGACCGTTACACTATTGTTTTTTAATATACGATTACTCCTAAAATTGACGTTTTCATCAGTATTGTTCAAATTTTTCTTCTTCTTCTTCTTCTTCCTTGTTGTATATGTAAACCTATGTGGTGTGTTTCTCCAGAGTATTGCTCCTCCTGTGAGGTAGATTCCCAGCTGTCCTTCCATCTTTTAGGAGGTCTTCCACGAGGACGATTCTCATGAGGCTGATTTCAATTTCTTTATTTTTTAAAAATCATAAACATTATAGTATATAACCAAAGCGCTTATGACTATACAGGTAGAATACAAAAACAACAAAAAACGATATTAAACAGAAAATACAATTGTGACATTTAAAAATTACAATGTAAACAATACACAAAAAAACACGAGATAATAAAAAAATTAAAACCAAATAAGTTATTAGAAACAATAAGAAGAATAACACATTATTTAAGAGATATATGTTTTCGGAGGGTAGCCTCACTATCGTGAAAGATGTCCACATCCGAAGAGATGCGGTTTAGAAGGATTATTGCCCTGCCCACGGGCATAACCTTAGGTAAATTGGTTCTACACAGTGGCAGGTGAAATAATCTATGTTGCCTTTGTCGCAGATAATTGTTTGGGACAAACAAAATCAAGTCATTCAAAATATCCGAGTTATGTATTCGACCACGAATCAGTTGAAAAAAATGAATACCCAAATGGATAATTCGTCTAATTTCCAATGATTGGTAGTCTAGCATACCCAGCAAGAAATCAGTTGGGTACAGCTAGGGGTAAGTAATGATTATGCAACGCAATATAGGGGAGTCTGGTGGTGTCCATTCTTTTAACATGCCCGTACTGGTCCCCTTTTCGCTGTCTGCTCCATCTTATGATATCCTCAACCTCACATTTCTTTCTTATTCTGGTATTTCTCACACGATCTATCAGTATCTTGCCTGCTATCGTCCTCAGTGTTTTCATCTCGGAAGTCCTCAAAACTTGTTTGGTCCTTACTGTGTCTGCCCTTGCTTCGACGCCATATGTTATTATTAGTCTTACGCATGCTTTATAGATCTCATTTTACTCTTAATGGCGATGTCTTTGTTTTTCCATATTGTGGATTTTAGAGCGCCAGAGATTGCAGCATTGTGCATTGTTAAAATTATTCATATTTTTTTTTTAAATCTTTTATATTTTCATTTGAACAAATTAAGAAAATATAGTTATTATTAAAAAAAATTACACTGGCGAAGATCGTCTGTGACCCGAAATATATTTGTGAAATTGAAATAAAGTGTTGTAAAAATACAAGGTTTTTAAAAGTTATTTTAATGTGAATCCAAAGACAAAGTGATGGCGAATATATGGAATAACAATTACTTTACTTGCCTTTAGTTAATGTTTTGATGAATTCTGAATAAAATTAAAATATATTGTATCTATAATTAAAAACAAACACGCTTTGATCATACACCGTTATTTTCAGTGCTAAACAACTTTATAGTATGATTGTTGCTAAATAAAAGAAGTTTAGAGTTTTAAGTTTAAATAATACTAACTAAACTAACTTACTAACCATCACGCCGTCTCCCCGAAGGGGTAGGCAGAAATAATGGACTGCCACACATTTCTTTCCTGACATATTTCTCTCGCATCCTCAACATTCATACATCGTGTCATGCACGCGCGTCGATTTCTCTGACTCCTCACATGGCCGACATTCAATATTTGATTTATTTGATCGTGCCACGTTTTCCTCGGTCTTCCTCTATTTCTGGTTCCATTTACATCATTTACATATATTTATTTTACCATTCTTTCTTCATTCATTATTTCCATATGTCCAAACCATCTTAATGATCCTTTCTTTATTTTGTTCATGACACCATCATTCGCACCGCATTTACTTCTTATATTTTCATTCCACACTCTAACATACACAGAGTATCCACACATTCGTCTAAGAGATCTCATTTCTACTGCATTTATTCTACTTCCATACATAAGGGTCGGTAGAAGAAAACATTTGTGCACTGCCATTTTACTAACTATATTTCGATTAAACTGATTTTTTAAATTTTTATATAGCTAAAAAAGAAACCAGTTAATTTGAATAAAAATTAAACTTTAACTGATATATAGGCAGACATTTAAATAACACATTATAAATACTATATTGTAATGTATTCTTTATAAGATGGTTTTAAAAAAATAAGTATTGTTAACTTGTTAATTTGTAGCTTCGAACGCAAATATTATACCTAACCACATTGAAAGAGATTCGAAGCTCTGTTGAGAACCCCAGCTTTATATAGCAAATTGGTTCATTTGTTCTTGGTGGTTACCGTTTGCAATGTCTGTAACAAATGTTCTGTATTCAAATTTTATCTAGAAATAGAGCCGCCTTGCTGATATGGTCATACATGGAATCCTTGTTAGAAGCCAATATTAGTTATCCTGTTTTCTTTTCTAAATTTGAATTGATTGATCATTGGTGTAAAATTACATTTTCTTCTTCTTCTTCTTTAACAGCCGTTGTCGTCCACTGCTGGACATAGGCCTCCTTCATACTTCTCCATGTATGACATGTCATACAGGGGGTGGTTGGCATTACAACGCCACGCTTGCCAGACGGGTTGGCGAGGTGTCCTTCCACGTTAGCCTATGCATCAATATTATCCACCTAGGTTATTCACACTCGATCTCTAACATTTCGCATAGTTTCCAGGTCGAGGAGGTGTGGATAGGTACTTGGGATCAGATCAATCCTCCAGCGTAGCATGGTTATCACCACGGTAATGGCCATGCACCGTTCGAAGAGTCAATAGGATCCCCCTTACTCCCCCCTAAGCCAATTACATTTAGAAGTTTAAATATAATTAATCTTCTTCTTCTTCGTCACACACACAAACATGCCATTGTCTAACTAACTAACTAACTAACTAACTAACCTTCACGCTGTTTCTCCGAAGGGTGAGACAGAAAAAATGGACCGCCATACTGTTCTGTCCTGATACATCTCTCAAGATTCCTCTACATAAATACATCGTAACACGCACGCTCGTCGATTTTTCCGACTTAGAATGTGGCCGCCTTTTAGTATTTTATTAATTTGGTCTTGCCGTGCTTTCCTTGGTCTTCCACGGCTACTCTTTCCAATCACACTGTTTGTATATAACATTTTGACCATTCTTCTCTCGTCCATTCGCTTTACATATCCAAACCATCTCAGAGATCCTTTTTTAATTTTACTTACGATGCAATTACCTGTCTTGCAATTCTCCCTTATTTTGTTGTTCGGTATTCTATTATATATATTTTTCCCGCACATTCCTCTCAGTAATCTCATTTCTACGGCATTTATCCAACGTTCACAACAACTTCCTAAAATTTGTCAGACTTGGTATTCGTAAGAAGTGCGGAATGGGGAATGTTTTTAACAAAAAGCGATCGCTTAACCCAACCAATGACAGGTCATAAGTCCTGCAAACGCCTCGACCACCATATTCTGTTTCAATAAAACAATTTACATCTTCGTCTCTATTGAGATACAATCAATTCTTGAGAATGTTTTTATTCTAAGTAAACAAAAAAAAAAAAAAAAAAGAATTTGGCTTTCAATGGGTTATTATTATATATCTGCTATTTATTAATGTTCGGGTATAGAGAATAATCGGGGTAGAGCATTTAAGCTTACCTATTGCACAGAAAATGCAACCGCAAATAAAATATTCCCATCATGTCGCTGAAATTGCAGGCGACCCACAATGAGCGCTGAATACGGCGGTGCGGTGGAGGTAGGATTCTGCCATCGCCCAGTTTATAATAATAATCGGAAACGTGTTTATTTAACAGATACCCGTCTGCGAATCGCTCCGATCAACAATGGCGGACTGCCATCGCGGATAATTAAACGCGGGAATAGAATATTAAATTTCAATTCCAAATAGATACCAGCGCCGTCTGGTGGACGTCCGGGGAAATATATTGTAAATAAATGTCAGTGAATACAAGCCGATTCTGGTCGCCAATAAAAGCGGTTAGCAAATTCATCCGCAGTTGCTAGCGGCCATTTGCAATGTCCATGTTTGATTGCAGACTTTTGTTTTGTTATTCGCCAAAACATTCGGTGCATAAAAAGATAAATTCTTCGAATTGCATTTTGAATATGGAATTTTTGTTTATTTATCGGTAACCGCCAATGAAATTTATGGACTGGTTATAAAAGCTTTTCTATTGTGGTTACAAATTTTGACATTTGATATCAATATAATTATGCGAAAGTAGAGTTATTTTGTGGCTTTTTTATTATATTCAATAGTTTAAAGCAGTTTTGAACGAGAAGAGGAAATTACAGTTTGTTACATTAGTGTGAATGAAAGGAATCTTGAACAGGTGATTGAGTTTGTGTATTTAGGTAGCATGTTCACAGCGGATGGTCGAAAGGACAATGATGTCGAAAGAAGGGTTGGTGCGGGCAACAAAGCGAATGGAACCTTAAAAACAGTTATTGTAAACAAAAAATATCAATTAAAGGAAAAACGACCGTTCACAATGGAGTTCGTTCCAACTTTGAACTAGCAGAAAAAGGATGAAAGCAGAATAAATGCGTTAGATTAATCACTCACCCTGACAAAGCTCCAGCGAGAGCGAAACCGGTTGGTGTTACCAAATAAAGTAGTGTAGATACAAATACTAAAAGTGTATTATTTTTTTATTTAATAATGTCACACCACAAATTAAGTGCTTCATACGAAAGTTTCTGACTTTGTTTATAAAGCTAACGTGGCGCCTAACAAGGCTCTTTGGGTCACTCGCAGTTTTTCGACACTTTGAACAAAGTTACAGTTTCGAGACCATACGAATATATACATACGCTTCATATACGTTTCTCTACAGATTGGATATTATATACTCGTAATACCAAGGAATATAAACTTGATTATTTTACAGTAAAAGCTCCGGTAATTGTAATAAAACACATACACACATATAAACACACACACACACATTTGAATATTCTGAATATTATACCTAAGCGCCATTATGACAAATGACAGCGACAAATCAAAGAGCAAACGATTCTGACAGTCTGCTATTTCTTGCCTAGATAAGTAAGTACCTAATCACACATTCGAGTTACAATTTAGAATAATTGATTGAAATCCAATTTTCCACTCTATTCAACAGCGATGAATAGAGAGTAAGATCTTAGCATCAAAGTATTATGGATTTTAAACTTAAGTAATGGAATACGTATGTAACACTTTAATTTTCATCTTGTGATAAGAGAATATACGTTTTTCACATTAAATACGTATTACTTACTAAATAACGAATCATCACGCCGTCTCTCCGAAGGGACAGGTTTAAATAATGGATCGCATCAACGTTCATACATCGTGCCATGCACACACATCGATTTAACGATTTATTTGATATTGCCACGTTTTCCTCTGTCTTCTTCTATATCTGGTTCCATTTACATCTATAATATTATATAATTTTTTTTAATCATTCATTATTAACTAACTAACTCACTAACTAACCATCACGTCGAGAATGGACAGCTTCACTGCATTATCCTGGCAAATCTCTCGAGCTTCCATATATTCATACATCGTAATATGGACGCTCATCGATTTTTCCGATTTCGACTGGGGCCGCCATTTGGTTATTCATTAATTTAATTTTCTGCTCGTGTATTACTTTTTAATATTTTTTCTCCCTTACATTCGTTCTAAATATCCAAGCCATCTAAGTGATTAATTTTTGATTTAACTTAGAATGAAATCATCAAGACATATTAAATTGTCGTATATTAAATACAATTAATAAGAAACAATTAAATATTTACATTTCGAAGTGTTAAGATGCTGAATTATAATACTCGTATATCATAAAGGAATTTTTTTTTTAGAAGATTCACAAATTTAAATACGGTTAAAATAATAAACAAAGCATTTTCCAATTTCAAGAAGTTTGATTTTAACTAAATATGTTACCTTACACAATCATCAGCCTGTTCCTCTGAAGGGGTAGGCAAAGAGGATGGACCGCCACAATGTTATATCCTAAGATAACTCTCGCGCATATTCAACATTCATACAGTTACACGCACGCTCGTGGATTGTTTTATTATTTAAGTTTTATTATATTTTATGGGAATGAAATATTTGGCCTAGCTAAGACATTTGATTGAATCATGTCAACCCCATTAAATATGGAGTTTTACACCAATGTTCAAGAACCAAATAAATAAAATTATTTGTGAAATGTATACTTACATCTGTATACGAATCCTGGATTTTCACCTGTGGGTGGTTAATTTAAATTTTTAATTGTATCTCAATAGAGACGAAGAAACAAACTGGAAACTGAATATGGATGATCAAGGTGTTTACAGGACTTATGACCTGTCATTGGTTGGGTTAAGCGCACGCTTTATGTAATTACAACATTCCCATTCCACCATTGTTATTATGATCATGTATGATACATTTTTTGGAAGTTGTATATATACTCCAAATCCATACATATTTTCACGTGGCAGTTCCAGTTAGCCATCTATGTAGATTTGATTGTACTAATTAATTTTTTAAGATTAATCTATACAATCCATCCACTAACGCCATCTATGAAGAATGATTGTTTAGCATTTAAATTATTATTCTGTAAATATTCGGTAAATATTCTGGTCAATTATTTGGCGTATAAAATAGGAGTGGATACTCCAGGCGACTTCTAACAGTGCGATAGGAGGCGGTAGCCTCTTCGCATTGTGTTAATAAAGTAGTTTGCTAAATGCTAAACAATCATTCTTCATAGATGGCGTTAGTGGATGGATTGTATAGATTAATCTTAAAAATTAATTAGTACAATCAAATCTACATAGATGGCTAACTGGAACTGCCACGTGAAGATAAGTATGAATTTGGAGTATATATACAACTTCCAAAAAAAATGTATCATACATGATCATAATAACAATGGTGGAATGGGGAATGTTGTAATTACATAAAGCGTGCGCTTAACCCAACCAATGACAGGTCATAAGTCCTGTAAACACCTTGATCATCCATATTCAGTTTCCAGTTTGTTTCTTCGTCTCTATTGAGATACAATTAAAAATTTAAATAAAATTATTTTGAATTTGAGAACTTTCGGTAATATCTGAAATTACCGACTAAGTAAGCTTTACACCGGAAGGCTGGACTGTCACACTTATCATTTTAGACATATCTCTTGTTTCTTCAACAATCATATACCGTGTCATAGACGCACGTCAATTTCTCCAACTCCTCACGTAATTGACATTTAAATTTGATTGATTTGATCGTGCCAAGTTTTTCTTTTCAAACTAAACATTACGCCGTCTATCCGGAAGAGTAGGCAGAAAGAATGGATCACCACACTGTTCTGTCCTGACATACTTCCTCTACATTCATACATCATGTCATGCACGCATAAAACGAATGCCTTTATTTCTTGATCCTTTCAAATTGTTAGTTTCTTTATATTTTTTTCTTCGTTCATTCATTCCATGTTTCAATACGACCATGATTAACCAACAAACAAACCATCACACTGTTCCCCCGGAAGAGTAAGTAGAGGGAATGGACCGCATTACAACTCTATCGACGACCTTCGTGGCATAGTGGTAAGAGCTCTGGCTGCCATACCGAAGGTCTAGGGTTCGATTCCCGGCGACGGCAGTGTAATTGTCATATTGTCTTTAGTCTGGTGTAGAATTCACGTGACAAAAAAATCGTGATAGATAAGCTACCAAAATTGTGTACAGTAGTTGTGTTCAAAGGATGTTTTGTATACAAAAAAGTATTAAGTAGAGTATCTAGACACAATTCTCTAGCTTTGTAATTTTTTTCAAATATCGATTTCGCTATTCGAATCGCCGTAAGTCGGAAATTCGTTATTCAAATTGTTGTAAGTGGAACATGTATGCTGTAAATAACAATGTTGAACATTTCTATTAGTCGTTAAAATGACAAGTCACTCGCGGTCGCGTTCAAATTTATTCTTCAATTTTTACATAAATATGCATAATTTCAAGCGAGCCGCGACCCAATGGGTGCCACGTTATCTGGGGGTAGTTTTTAGCACAATAGCTTCGTTATTCCGGCGTAAAACTAGGTACTTGCTTATGAATTGTTTTGGGTGACGGTTTCAAACTAAATTACCTGCTACATTCCATTAACAGTTGAGAATTACCATAAAACACATTAAGTTTAAAATATTCCGTTTCTGAAAGGGTGAAAAGATAGAATAAAGATAAAACATCTTAAGGTACTTTTAAATTAATTAATAAATAATATTTTATGTTTCACTATTGTAATAATTAATTTTACTATTTTAATAACCGTATTTTTCGGGCCATAAGACGCAATTTTTTACTCAACCAAATAAAAAAATTCTTATGGTCCAATGCGTCATATCGTTCGAAATTTTTTTCTTCAAAAAAATATTGATAAATGTTTGGATACGTCTTATGATCCGATGCGTCTTATCGTCCACAATATAAAGAAATTATCATAATCGTATACTATAAACACATATATTATAAATTTTTGTATGAAGCATTCACTTTGTGGTAAGACATTTAAATTTTTTAAATTATTTATATTTAAAATAAAATAAAAATAAAAACACTGCACTTTGTTTTTCACCACTATGCGGTTACTTTAATTGCCGACTAGTTTCGCTTGTACCCAAGCTTCCTCAGGGCTTCGTTATAACAGCTGTTATTACGAAGCATAAAAACATATCTTATAACTCTACAAAAAATATTCTTTTAGTTTTAATTCTAGGGATTGGTGGCGAAAAGTTTTTACTGACAATTTTGCTACACTTACTCGTATTTCAAAATATTTAATAATATCTATGGTCAAAATACAAAATTTATGTATTATCACATGAAAAGCATGGATGAAGAAAAAATGGTTAAGAAAGTATATGTCAACGATGTGAATAATTTACGGAGTCGAGGAAGACCTAAGAAAACAGGGCATGACTAAATGCATCATATTTTAAAGGTCGGCCATGTAAGAAGTCGGAAGAATTTACGTGCGTGTATGACTCGCTGTCCATTCCCTCTGCCTTCCCTTTCGATGAAACAGCATGATGGTTTGTTGCTGACGTCGTATTAATTATTGAATGTGGAGTTGTTCAAGACGCAATAAATTACAGATTGAATATTGGCAATATCATAAAAAAATAATAAAAGTTCTTCCGGTGATCTGTAGAAAAAATATTTAACTTATTATATATCAGAGTGTTATAAAATGTTGCATTTGAATGAAATTTATTTTTAATAAGTAAACGAAGGACGAATACCCAGCCACGTCAATTTAAGCAAAGACCCCACCTCCGCTAGTTGCAATTTCCGCCTAACACGATACAAAGATTACGGGCTCTATAATGTGCATTTTTAATGAACAAGGCTTTATTACGGCGCATGAAACATTACATCACCTGCCGTAGATACCCTTCAGGCTCTAATCCTTGTACTAGAGGTACTGTTCTTGCCGTTAGCGTAACGTTATAGGCAAAAAAATTAATACCTATTGTAACGTGAAAAAAAAACATAAATTTTTTAATGATTTGTTTTTCCACTTTTTTTATTGAGTTTTTTTAATTTAGGAGAATGATGAAAGCGTAAAACTTTGAAAATTGTAAAAAGCTTCGATATAAACTTATGAGTTTATAACGTTTACAAACGAGAGTGAAAATGTCGAGAAAATTAACTAAAAAATGTTATCGTTTCTACGATACAGTACAAATACAATAAACATTTGGAACTCTCACTTACTATCTTTGTCTATAGTAACTATTGAATACAAAACAATTATAAAGTTATAAACAATGTATACACGTGTCCTTTAAAATATTTTCAATAAATAAAAATAAATATTATTTATTTCAATATTTATAGAATCGCCTGGTTACATGTTTCGCTTCTCTAGGGCATTATCAAACGTTTGGTAGTTCCTAATTTATTAGCAATGTTAAACATGATACTTTCATGAAATAGATTAAAACTTTTGGAAAAAGATATTTTTAATATAATATAGAAGCTTGGAGTTGGCAAAATAAGGATGAAAGCCGGATGAATGCCGTAGAAATGAGATCACTAAGAAGAATGTGCTGGAAAACGTTGTATTATAGAATACCGAACGATGAAATAAGAAAGAAATGTAAGGCAGATGATTGCATCATGGAGAAAATTAAAAAAGGATCCCTGAGATGGTTTGGTCATATGGAACGAATGGATGAGAGTAGAATGGTTAAAAAGTTGTACACAAGCAGCGTGATTGAAAAATGAAGCCGAGGAAAACATGGCATGACCAAATGAATCAATTATTTAATGGCAGTCACATTCGAAGTCGGAATAATCGACGTGCGTGCATATTACGATTTTTGAATGTAGAGGAAGTCCGAGAGGTATGCCAGGACAGAGCATTGTGGCGATCCATCCTCTCTACCTAACCCTCCGGGGAAATGGCGTGATGATTAGTTAGTTAGTTAGTTTTTAATATAAAATGTTCATAAATAGTTTAACACCACTATTCAAGAAAAAATAATTTAAGTAATAATTAAATAAAACGATGTTTTTGAACACTCTTGTCTTTATTTTGACTCACTCTTGTCTTTATCCATAGATAAAAAATAATTGTAAAATATTATAATAATACAGACATAATGGTAACGAATATTTATTACAATTCAAATTGTTCTACTAGTTTCAACCGCTTTCGGTAGCACGATGTTATAGAAGAACAAGTGGGAGTAATATTAATTACTATTATTTCATTTTATTTTTGAGCTACTAACAAAAGTCGGCCATAGAAATGATTTCATAAATAATATGCTGACTGACTGCCTGACTAACCACCAAGGGTAGGCAGAAAGAATGGACTGCCACACTTAAATCGATACGGCACTCCATCCTTCTCTTTTCGCCATCGCGAGAGACGCGGTGTGATGGGTTGCGAACCTCATCGCCACCAAAAGGCATCTCAATAATATGCTGAATTCCATATTAAAGTCTAGAAACGACAGTATATTCTTAAATTAGTTTACATAAACTAGCATTATCTAATTAATTACATAACATTACACATCTACTAACTACATAGAAAAAAGACTCATATTGTAAAATATGGAAAAAGTTACATTGAGGACTAAACTAAACATTAATGTTTTCTGTGATAACAACTGGTATAATAAATTGCCTGTTCTCCATTATAACTAATGTTTATCTTGTAATGAGTACACGCAGATAGAAAGTAACAAAAACATTTTGTTAAAAAAAAACCTAATAAGTAAAGAATATAAATTTTAATGTTCCAAGGAAATTCTTCATTGTTTGAATTCATCAGAATGATTAGAAAAACTTTTTTTATACCTTGTTACACGGCCGTTCACAATGGAGTTCTGGTCCCTTCCCTAATGTATGGAAGCGAAGCATGGAACTGGTAGAAGAAGGATGAAAGCAGAATAAATTCGGTAGAGATGAGGTCCCTAAGATGTATGTGTGATAGAACGATATACGACAAAATCTCAAATGCTGATATAAGAAAGGAATGTAGAGCGGAAGAAGGTATTATGAACAAAATTATGAAAGGATCGCTGCGATGGTTCGGACATATGGAACGAATGGATGGAGAAAGAATGGTTATGAAAGTATACGTTAATGATGTAAATGGAGTTCGGAGTCGAGGCAGACCGAGGAAAACATGGCATTACCAAATTAATCAAATTTTAAAGGTTGGTCATGTTAGAAGTCGGAGGAATCGACGTGCGTGTATGACTCGTTGTATGAATGTGGAGGAATCTAGAGAGGTTTGCCAGGATAGATAAGTGTGGTGGTCCATTCTCTATGTCTAGGATAGTTTGTTTGTTTTGTTACACAATCTCTTATATAATAATTTAATAATGAAATTGAATATATATTTTGGTTAAATAGTTTTCTAAAGTGAAATAATATTAAATTTATGAAGGCATTACATTTTAATTACACTTTAATTAAGACATTACATAATAATTTAAACACATCTCAGAAATCCTGAGTGATGTAGGTCTGTTCGTTCCTGATAATTATCTTCGACAAAGGGGCCATAGATTGTTTTATCTCCCACGATGCAGAACCAACCTGCCAATGGTTATGCCGGTAGGTAGAGCAATATCTTTGCTTAATCGTATCACCTCGGAGTTTGACATATTTTGCGATAGTTTGGCTCATCTGAGGGAAGTACTATCTTTATTATAATTGTACGGTATATTTATTTTATTAATTTGTCATGCATCTTATGTTTCTCGCTCTTTTTATTAATCTATTATGTATTACTTATTATTGTGTATCTCTTACTTGTATCTTTAGGGTATTGGAAAAAAAATTCTCTAATGTTTTAGATATGTTTAAAATAAATAAATGAAATTATAATAATAATAATTTTAATTAATTTTAACTTTTCAAAACGATTTGTTATTTTACGGTTTGTTTTGTTTAAATGACGATATACAATATTTTTCTGCCGATCAATTATGAGACTACCCGTATCTTCGTCCGATTTTGTTTTTCCTTTGAAACAAAAAAGGAAAACAAATAATGTACTCATTATATGTGACAACCAGTTTAATGATAAAAAAATGTCGTTTGAGATCAAACCGCACATACATGTAGATATATTAAACATATAAATATGTTCTATGTGGTCTGTTCTCCAGAGTGAGGCTAATTATTGTATAGTGCAATAAGGTGGTGCAATAGGGTGGTCTGGTGGTGTCCATTATTAAGACATGACTGCACCGGTCCCTCCTTCGTCGTCTATTCCATCTTAAAATATCCTCAACCTTACATAGCTATCTATTCTGGTATTCCTCACTATGTCTGCTTTTGCTTCAACGACATATGTTAATAAAACTCAGCTAAAAAAATAGTTTTTAATCACACTGTAAATCAGAGGTTCCTAAACTTTTTGTCTACCGTAGACTCTTTGCCGATTTTTTCTATTTTGTGTTGACCTCCTGCTTTCCTAAAATTGATTTTTTTTCAGGCCAAAAAAAATCCGAAACAAAAATTTGCCAGTCTAAACGCTTGGAAAAATCAAATGTCCGATCTTTGCCAAATGAGCTAAAAAAAAAGTCGCCGAATTCGATTGTACGATTTTCCCAAATGAACTAAAAAAAAGGTCGCTGATGATTTAGATTTTCGTTTTGCGTTTCAATATTCCGCTTTATTTTAGTTGAAACATCACGTGGACACCCATTTACAGTTCATGGATTCCGATTTTTTTTACAATTGTCGTAGATCCCTTGCAAGTTGTCGTATACCCCTGGGGGTCTATAAACACCACTTTGGAAATCACTGCTGTAAATCTTTGACAAAAACCGTTTATTGTTAGGCATTGTGGTTCGTTTCTAGAATTTCCAACTTTAAAATCCAAAATCATAAATTTAAATTATTTTAATTGGATTAACGTTGCTTTGAAAATCGCATAAATTCAGATGTGAGATTAAAATCTGTAATTAAATATTATAAAATACTGCAGAAATGCTTATACGACTACTGTGGGTCTGGCCTTTTAATATTTGCTGGTGGTGAAAAATTCAATTCACCTACATATAGGCAATCTTCATACCATATCAATTCATTCCATTCACCCATTTATAATATGAAAATTTCACTTTTCAAGAGAGTCGCACGGGATAGAGAAAATTCTACACCAGACCAAGGGCAGTGTGATTGTCACACTGTCTTTGGTTCGGTGTAGAATTTACGTGACGGTAAAATGGCTAGATTAGCAATCTATCATATATCACAAGAATCAATATAATAGCTAAAAAATGTAAACAGTCATTGCGTTTTAACAACCAATTGTACACAATAAAAAATAAAGTTTGAGGAGGTCTACATCTAACAGTGGAGAGATGACTTAAGAAAAAGAAGAATAAGAAGAGAAACATACGTAATAGTGTGGTTTCATAGATGTTTTTTTGTTAGAAATCGAATTTGAAACGTTCCAAAATAAATCTCTATTTCATCTGTCAAAACTGATCATATTTGTAAACAATTTTATAATATTTTAAATATATATCACTGAAGAAAGACTGGTTGTCAGAATCATGTCTGATATGTAATTAATTTTTTTTTTAAAGTTAAGTGATATGTATTCAAAATATTTAAAAAAGAAAAAGACATATGAAACGGAGTATTCGTAGTTTATAAAAGAACCAACTGATATTGCTACAGATTGCTTGAATGAAACAAAATACCTTATTTTGTATTTTTTTACTACCCAGAAGATGAGTTATGATCAATCACAGCTGGTATTGAAATAACAAAGCTGAAACACATAATCGCTGGTCAAAAAATTCATACTTAAAAAAACCTTTATAACTTTTGAAACATCATGATTTTGCTTTGAAATAAATCTCATTTTATAAAATATGATAATTGATCTAGCAACAAGCGTCGTTGCTTTTATAAACGTTGTGAATATGTTAAACAATTTGTTATCCGTTAATTTGTACGGAATCAGGCAATAATTTCCAGAACCCAAATATGTCAACGCAACGCTGTATGAGGAATAAATTATTTAGGGCGTTCTGAATTGCTGACTCTAGTACAATTGGTCGTGATAATGTATTAATATGTATTCGCGTTGACTACTGACTAACTATCTACGTGTATTATTTATGTTCTGTTCCTTAGAGCACTATTTATTAATTCAAATTAATTAAATAGTGTTTATGTGTATTTGGTTTACAACCACTTTATTTAATCTAATGAAGTGGTTGAATACCAAATACACAAAAAAAGCTGTTCAATTAGTTTTAAATATGTACTAAGGAAATTGAACATGATTTTGTTTAATCCACAAAATATTAAAAACACGACATATTTCCGAGGATACAACGGTTAACTTAAATTAACGTTAAAATAAATGTCCTCAAGGTCCTCTCATCATTCCTATATACAAATATACTTATAATATTTATTTGGCGGCATAATGGGTTATTTAAAATATGCATGGCAGGATACTTGATATGTAACAATAAATAATTAAAGAACTGCTTATATTATAAAAAAACTATTAAACATATTACCAATAATAATTCATCTTTCGGGATACTCTGTTAACTAGAATTTTGTAGGCGTAAAATAGAGCGAATATTTAAAGCGGGGTGTAAAAGCTTCTTTGCTGGTGTGTCATTAATTTTGTATGGTACGCCGGTCGCTGTTGCAAGTTTCGGTACTAACTCATAGAATCTAATAGATATTACCATAAACTCCGGAAACTGTCGATGAACTTCCAGCAGGATGCTCCAAGTCCAGAAGAATAAATTCTTACAAGTGCTTTGTGGCAGAAATACTACTCACTTTTAAAGTATTCTTTCTCTGAAGCGCTTATGAACACTTTTCACTGGAAGCATAGAAGGTGAGTTCCCTTTTTTTTTTATTATGATAATAATTAAGCTTTTAATTGGTGAATAGTATTTATGAGGTATGCATGCAAAATGATCTGATGATGAATTTTAAAAAGTTCAAGGTAAATTACAAAAAAAGAAGAAATCATGACAGTCTGCAACATCAGCGTGAATGGTGAAAATTTGGAGCAATAAGATGATTTCGTGTATTTAGGTAGAATGTTTACAAAATATAGGTGAGTGGAGAGGGATATTGAAAGAAGGGTTGGGGCAGGCAACAAAGAGAATGGTGCACTTAAAGTTGTCATCGCAAAGAAAAACCTATCTAAAAAAGTTAGAATGGCAGTGCACAATGGTATTCTTCTACCGACCGCTATGAATGGAAGCGAAGCATGAAACTGGCAAAAGAAGGATGAAAGTAGAATTAATGCAGTAGAAATGAGATCTCTTAGACGAATGTGTGATACTCTGTGTATGATAGAGTGTCGAATGAAAATATAAGAAGTGAATGCGGTGCGAATGATGGTGTTATGAACAAAATAATAAAAGGATCATTAAGATGGTTTCGACATATGGAAAGAATGAAAGGTAAAAAATATATATGTGAACACGATGTATGAATGTTGAAGAAGCGAGAGAAAAATTTCAGGAAAGAAAAGTGTGGCAATCCATTCTTTCTGCCTATCCCTTCGGGGAGACGGCGTGATGGTAAGTTAGTTAGTTAGCTTTTAATGATATTTTCGTTTTATAAATAAATCTACTTAAATTGGGAGGATGAAGTTAGGAGAAATGCAGCGAATTTTTTAGGAGTGTCAAGTTGGAGAGTCGAAGCAGGGGACAGGAGGAGTTGGAGACTAGGAATATTGGAGGCCAAAGCTCAATATGGGCTGTAGTGCTAGCGAATAATTTTATTTCTTAAATTTTAATGTACTCGTAAATCTTAAATTTTATTTTATTTCTTGAATTTTAACAATGAAAGGAAAAATATTCGGATGATGAATATTCTGAAGATGGAGACTATAAAATCTCAAACGTCGATCCAAAAAGTCAAGTTAAACGGATTTTCCCAAGATCTCAAAAAACATATTGCTACCAACAGTGAAAATCTACGCAATTATATACCAACAGTCGACCTTTGTTGCAGTGTGGTAAGAGCTCTGATTTCCATACCGAAGGTCCCGGGTTCGTTTCCTGGCGATTGTAGTGTGATTGTCACACTGTCATTGGCCTGGTGTAGAATTCACGCGATGAATATATGGCGATAGATTATAGGTAGCTATACCATACCTATCACATGTTATGATAATTAATTTAATAGCCCAAAAATAAATAGTATACAGTAATTGGGTTCAAACGACCTGTTGTATATAAAAGGAAAAAAAACAATATTCGCACAATATTGTCGGAAATTTGTCGTGGGTATTTAATATTATTTTTGTTTTATTCTATATTATATATTTTATTCTAATGACATTTGACTTTGTCTATTTGTGCCTTAGACTAGCGAAACATATCATTCACATATTATAATAAAACTTTTAGAAAACCGCAGTTCATTCTTATTAATTATTTAATAGGGAGTTTTACACCATGATTCAAAAAACAATAAATATTAATCATTGTTGATTAATTTAACACAAAATGTTATTATTTTGTTATTTTATTTTAAATCATTGTATTTTATATTATTTGTTTTAGATTTATTTTGTGTATGTTTAACGATCGAAGTGTGCGCGGGAGATGCCTATTGGTGGCGATGAGGTTTGCAACCCATCACACCGCGTCTCCCGCGGGGCGAAAAGAGAAGGATGGAGTGCCGCATCAGTTAATGTGTGACAGTCTATTCTTTCTGCCTACCCTTTCGGGGAGACGGCGTGATGGTTAGTTAGTTAGTTAGTTTTTGTTGATTAATAAAAATATCTACCCCATTTTTTTTAAAAGAAGTAAATAATTTATTTATAAAGCTTTGTAGTTAGAATCCCCCAGTGCTGCCCTCCCGAGACTGAGTGGCGTGTAGCGGTACTTGTGTCGCTCTGTAATTGCGCTTCAAATTGCCGTAACATTTTTTTATTCCAGTCGGAAACGTTTGTTTATGATGTTCGGTGGCTGCCATATTTTTTCAACTATTGTCACAGGGCCCCTTTGCATGCAAAATGGACATAATTTCTATGCGGCTGCAATCGGAGTTGCATGTTATAAATTAAATGCAATTTAGTCGAACCAGTATCTTCATTTCGTGGTTTGGATACAACCTGATCATTGTAATCTCGGTGCTCAGATTCCAGTATCATCAATTTTATCCTAAAGTCGTTATACAAATGTTAATGTATGAAAGAGCTGAAAGGGTTGGATGTAGGTGCCAAAATGAGCGGAGTGTCAGTAAGCTGTCTCTTGTATGCGGATGACGCTGTCCTACTTGCAGACGACGAGCATGAACTACAAGTCCTGGTGAATTGTATGTATGAGGTTTGCATGCGAAACGATCTGATGATGAATGTTAATAAGTCCAAGGTAATGATTTTTGAAAAGGAAGAAACCATGACAGTCTGCAGCATTAGCGTGAATGGTGAAAATTTGGAGCAAGTAGTTGAGTTCGTGTATTTAGGTAGTATGTTTACAAGAGATGGGCGAGTGGAGAGGGATATTGAAAGAAGGGTTGGGGCAGGCAACAAAGTGAATGGTGCACTTAAAGTTGTCATTGCGAACAAAAACCTATCCAAAAAAGCTAGAATGGCAGTGCACAATGGTGTTCTTTTACCGACCCTTATGTATGGAAGCGAAGCATGGAACTGGCAAAAGAAGGATGAAAGTAGAATAAATGCAGTAGAAATGAAATCTCTTCGACGAATGTGTGGATACTCTGTGTATAATAGACTGTCGAATGAAAATATAAGAAGTGAATGCGGTGCAAATGATGGTGTTATGAACAAAATAATGAAAGGATCATTAAGATGGTTTGGACATATGGAAAGAATGAATGAAGAAAGAATGGTAAAAAATATATATGTTAACGATGTAAATGGAACCAGAAATATAGGAGGACCGAGGAAAACGTGGCACGATCAAATAAATTAAATATTGAATGTCGGCCATGTGAGGTGTCAGAGAAATCGACGCGCGTGCATGACACCATGTATGAATGTTGAGGAAGCGAGAGAAATATGTCAGGAAAGAAAAGTGTGGTAGTCCATTCTTTCTGCCTACCCCTGGGGAGACGGCGTGATGGTTAGTTAGTTAGTTAGTTTCGTTATACAAACAAACAAACAAACAAGTAATCTGTTTTTCCGAAGGGAAAAGGAAGGGAGAATGAACGGCCACACTCACAGATCCCGACACACCTTCCTAGTTTCCTTTACATTCATACAACGAGTAAAATACGGACGTCGATTCTTTCAATTTCTAATATGGCCGACATTTGAAATTTAATTAATTTGGTCCTGCCAAGTTTGTCTTGGTCTCACACAAGATGTTACACTTACGTAGTGCACAGGCATCAAAGATTTCCCTCTGTTTAATAATATATGAAATTCTGTATGGTTATTATTAAACTTGTTGTTCTGTTGCACTCATATTATATCGTCCACCGGCTTTAAGATTATCATTCTCTTCTTCTTCTTCTTCTTCCTCTTAGTTCTCATGCTTGTAAAAATAAAGAAAGATGACAACATTTAAGCATGTGCACTATATGAGTGTAACATTTTCTAACTCATATTGTATCTTTTTTTTGTATAAATTATTTCGTGATATTTTCAAAACTCTCCCTGATTTTATGTTTCAAGCCGAGAATTTATATATTCGTTCATTTCACTCTCCATTTATTATCTGTGAAGTAAATATTATAGATGTATTATCACAGTAATTTATATTTAACTTTTAAAAAACTTAAATTTGAATGTAATTTTTACTTGCCGTAATTTGTTAATTGTTTAGTTTAGTTAGTTTTAAGTAATTCTATGTATAAATATTCACAATCTACAATAAGTATATTTACTGGTTATTATAATGTATAAAAAATTAATGTCATAAATAGTGGGGTATCAGTAATGAGAGTCCTCTCACGATACTCTCATATTAAATCGTATTAAAAAAAACATATTACAAGTAAAATAATAATAATGTAGGATATCGAATTTTTTATAAATATCTATTTCTTTTTCTTTTTTTATGTTGAGAATTGAATTTTTTATTTTGAGTATTGAAAATTACTATGTTTTAATTCATAAAAAAATGTCATTATAGAATTCCTTGGTGTTAACGCCTTAAGTTTATCGAATGCGTGATGCCTTTTATTTTTCATAAAATTGTGAATTAATTAGAACGAATAAAACTCTGCTCGTTTTTCACTGCAATGAAATTGAATGTGCTTGTAAGAAAGGCGAGAGGTTCCCTTTTATGTAGTTTCTGTATCAGCTCGCGGCCGTAATGAATTTAAGTACCGCGGCCAGAAACCGCTAAATCAAAGGCGAGTGGTTAACATTCAAGCGCCCGTTCCGCGGTACCCTTTTCATCGCTACAAAAATGTACCCCCGAAATAAATCGCAACGGGAAAATTTCTCCCGGCAATTAAAACGGCCTTAATTGAATGAGAACCTACCTGGAATGGAAAAGATTTTCTAGAAAATTTACCTCAAAAACAATACTTCCGGAGGAGAATAAAAAACATTTTATGGAAAATCGTGAACGTGCTTATTTTTACTTTAACAAATTATTTTATTCACTAAATATACGTATTTCGAAAATAAAACGAGAATACAAATTAATGATGGTTGTTATGCCAAATAAAGAAATCGATTTATGTTGTTCTCAAATATGATTTTGAAATAGAATGAACCTTTTATGGTTATTACAGCAAAAGGTAATTTAATGTAAATGTTGAAAAATGACGTAAAAGTACAATTAGGTGAGTCTGTTAAGAAAAATGTTTTTATCTACCCATAAAAGGTACACAAAAATTCTGTAGATATGATTATTTTGTTGCATCAGGCTTATGTAATTGAAACAAGATAAGACAAACCTCAAGCATCAATGACTTCCGCAATTGAAGCAGGAGAAACTATCAATACGAAATATCTCCTTATCGGACACCTTACGGAGAGATTAGTTGAACTTGCAATATTGATGAGATTGTGAGATGGAGAAGGCAGAGAAGACGATATTATAGAAACCACACTAAGAGGATAGACCTTGCGAGGATTCCTAAGATCGTGATTCACGAAACTAAAATAGGCCGCCGACTACCCGGTAGACCACAAAAATTGAGAGATAGTTGGACGTCTTCAACACACAGACATCAGACCAAAATTAGTGTCCCATCTTAAATAAAATAGACCGCAAAACAAAAAAAGAAGAAGATGATGGAGTAGGAAAAGCCGAAAAAGAATAATAATACTAAAATAAATTAGAAATAGTTATTAAGGATTAATTGTATCTCAATAGAGACGAAGATCTAATCTTTTTTTGGAAACAGAATATGGTAGTCGAGGCGTTCACAGGACTTATAACCTGTCATTGGTTGGGTTAAGCGATCACTTTATGTTAACAACATTCCCCATTCCGCACATCTTACGACCACCACGTCTGACAAATTTTGGAAGTTGTATATATGCTACTATGTTAAAACACTTCACATTTTTAGGTCAATCTACACTGGCGCCATCTATTAAGATTATTTGTAAGCATTAAGCAAAAAATCTTTATTAATGCGATGTGAAAGGCTTACGCAATTATCATACTGCTAGACAACGGCTGGAGATCCAATCTCCAATTTTTATGCTTTTAACTTGGACCAGTTTTTTATACAATTTGTTTTTGAATGTATACGAATACTTGTAGACAAATACTGGATTTTACCAATTGCGGGTTAATAATTTTTAAGGATTAATTGTATCTCAATAGAGACGAAGATGTAAAACCAATGACAGGTCATAAGTCCTGTAAACGCCTCGACTACCATATTCTGTTAAAAAAAAACAATTACTTCTTCGTCTCTATTAGATACAATTAATCCTTAAAAATGATTAACCCGCAATGGGTAAAATCCAGTATCTGTCTACAAGTATTTTTATACATTCAAATACAAAAGAAATAGTTAATTAAATAGAATTTAATTAACAATACAATTGACAAAAATAAATAGAATTTACTCTATTATATTTGTATATAAAATACTTGTATATAATTTGTAAGTGAAAATAGCTTATAAATAACGCTATTTAACTCTGCAATCAATATGGCTTATACGAATAAACCAAAATCGATTTTCTTTCTGAACGGTTTCTCAAGATCTGTAGAAAGAAGAAGATGAAGATGTATTTTTTGTATATAAATATGAGTTGATTTATTTAGAAAATGTTGTATTTGATTACACCATCTGTGGGCAACGAACATTCGTTGTTTCTTCCGTAACATTCCTGTCGATGTAAGCACTCTCTGAATATGTTATATAGCAAAAATTCCTCGTTTAACTGAGGTACGCTTTCCTCCTACTTCAGAACCTCTTGACCTCCCTTTGCAGGGTGAATGTATATTATACACCCTTAATAATACTTCACACTTGCTTTGCTCCAAATTAAATATCTCTTGCTCCTATGACCGACCTCATTAAAAATACAAGCCTTTTGAGTTGTTATTCGCCGGGGAATTTCGAAACCCCTGCGGCGAAATTAGCGTCTCACCACTATTTTGGGTCCTTATTTTTGGTATTAATTTTCGTCGCTGTTTCATTTTAATTTCTTTCTCAAAAATGAAAAGGAAACCGCCGCGGAGGCAAGAAAAGAAAAAAAAAGTTTTTTTTTAGCGAGTCGTAAAAGTTTTAATGAAGACTTTCTGCAAAGAAAAACGATTATGTTTTTAATGTGTAAATGATTGTTTTGACAAAAAGAGCGGTTTCGCACTAATTTCACGGCAAGGAAGATAACTTAGCTTTAATTGAAATATAAAGAAAAAAGGTAAATTTAAAATTGAATTTTAAAATACTGCTTTTTGGGCCTTCGCTACAATACTGATTGTAAAAATAACCTCTGAAATAATTACAAACTCCGTTGGTTGTTACGTAAATATGTGTGTAAAACTGACTAAAATAACAAAATTTAAATATTAAATAAGAGAATTGTTTTCTCTCAAAATATTTGAATAACCAGATTGAAACATAATTCTATTTCGACGTTCCTTTTTTAAATTCTTTAGTATATAGTAAACTGGTTTAATTGCATAGCAATTAACGTAATTTTATTTAATGTTCATATTTGAGTAATTCAATTATTATTTCTCTAGCTTTGAAGAATTGTGTTCGTGTGCCGACCCTACTTTAATATAATATATGAAAGTAAAGCATGGAATAGGCAAAATAATAACGTTGTAAGTTTTAATCAGGAACAAGATTAGAAGTTATTAGTATATCGCCATTTATATTGTCACGTGAACTCTACCGGTGAATCCAACCCAGTTTCTTGGGTGTGGCAGTCAGGGTTGTTGCCACTATGCTATGAAGGCTGCCAAGTTTTATTAACCTACAATTAAAAGTCAAAATCAATTCACTTTCAGATTTAATACATTTGATAACAATAAAGTTACCAAGGATTAATTGTATCGCAATAGAGACGAACATGCAAAACAGAATATGGTGATCGAGGTGTTTACAGCACTTACGACCTGTCATTGGTTGGGTTAGGCGCACGTTTTATGTAATATAACATTCCCCATTCCACCTTTCTTACGACCACTATGTCTGACAAATTTTTGGAAGTTGTAGGTATATATGTTAATATGTAACACCAAACTTCACGTGCTAGTTTCAATCTACACACTAGCGCCATCTACGAAGATTGGATTTAAGCACTAAGCAGAAGATCTTTTTATTAACGCAATGTGAAAGGCTATCACCATTAAATTAAATTAATCAGAAATATAGAAATTGGAATGAAACGTAGATTTAATAAATTATAATAAAATACAAATCTCCTCTGAGGAAGGCTGCCTTCACATGCAGGTGTTAAGATTCACGTAACTCGTTTTCTAGAATCAGCATCTTTTATTAAATCAAAAGCAAGTCGGACGTGCTTTGAGCGGCTCCGAGGATTGGCGCTTTTGGGCAATTTGAATTCGGAATATCTCGCTCCTTTCCGGTGCGCGGGAACGCGTCTGATTGGCTTTTTTCGATTCAGGGCGTCGCGGCGCGGCGCGGCGCCTGGCAAATTGCTCGACGCCTGGAAATGAGAGCGGATCTCGAGACATTAGCGCCTATTATATCTTTGGAAGAACAAGGATGTTGTACAGACCGAAACCGTTATTACTTTTCGATATTAATTTAGGACTGAATCATAACTTTTGTAAAAAAAATCTCCAAAGATTGTTGA
The DNA here is from genome assembly GCA_022606425.2 of Lepidostoma basale. NCBI lineage: Eukaryota > Metazoa > Arthropoda > Insecta > Trichoptera > Lepidostomatidae > Lepidostoma > Lepidostoma basale. The sequence goes on from JAHDVF020000044.1 coordinate 193,754, forward strand.
ATTCTTGTATTTATTTACTTACATTTAATTATTATTATTAATTGAAGTTCCACCAAAAACTCATTTCACCCACTATATGTACAAAACATGAAGAATGTACTCTCAATATTAAAAATTCTCTATTTGGATGAAAATAATTTTTTAAATATATTTATTTCATATTAAATAAAATACATAATACGTTTTCTAGACAATTATATTTTATCAGAGTGGTATATTTTGCTTAGCTATAGATACTCGTATATATTTTTTATGAGCTATACATTATAATTTTATTTTACGAATGAAGACCAAATTTTTCCAATATTACGTTATTTTCTAGATTTTGCGTGATATATTATCAAATCAAATCAAATCAAATCAGTTTATTAACTCAAAAGACATTACAAACAGCAAAATGTTAAAGGCATTTGTTGAGTACAGGTAAAATATTATAAAAAAAAACATAATACCAGGAACGCATTAGAGATGGTTCGACATTAGGAAGACAATATATTCGTTCAGCAAACTTACTGCTCTTCCCACCAGTGTCACCAGAGGCAGATCGGTTCTGGCGGCCGGTAGGTAGAACAATCTGTGCTGTCGCTGTCAGAGATATCTGTTAGGGACCAAAAGACCAACACCCTCTGGCATGGCCGAGTTATTGAAATTTCCCCTGATTAATCTAAATAAATGGGTAATGAGATGCCTATCTCTTCAAAGCTGTAAAAAATTGGATCCGAGCATTCCCAAAAGAAATGCCGTTGGATAGAGCCACGGATAACTACCACACCCCCTCATACCTCAAATATTTTCTGAACCATCTCCAGCATAACGGAATATCTCGCCTCGTGAGAACTCCATATCATAGAACCATTTTCGAGTTTGCCCCAAACCAGCGAGTTGTATAGGACTCTAAGCACATTGGGATCTCTAAAAACTCTTCCGGTCCGAATGATGAAGCCCGACATCCTCAGTGCAATATCACAATTCCTCTCGATATGTGCACGAAAAGTCAGCCTACCCTCATGGATGATTCCGAGATCTTTCATCGTAGATACATGTGCTAGTTGCTGATAGATATTAATATCTGTCAAAACTGACTACATTCATGATTTTTTATATATTTATATGTAATATTTATATATAGTATTTACCATTTATCACTCATAAAAGGCTTCTGTGTACAAAACATGTTTTTTTAATTTTATTTTTTAATTTTTTTTATAATCAAGCGTGTGCTGTGTACAAATTCAAAATAAAAATAAATATAAAAAACAAACGTCATTTGATATTTCACTTATACTTTCATCGAACATTATTTTAAGTCAACCTATCTTAGTGATTATGTTAAATTTTCTTCATAACGATCTAGTATAATCCAAGTTTGATATTCTATTATACAATATTCATAACATACATAATTTCAAGATATCTAAGACTTCCAGCTATTTGCAAGTTCCGTGCTTCGTTTCCACAAAAAATTTTGACATATTAAAAGTTATATGCAGCTGTAGCTTGAAATAATACTACATATACATTTTTCTGTTTCTGAGTGCCGAATTGTCTTAAGTGATTTTGGGTCCGAAATGAAAATTATAAGTAGTATATAATATCCAGCACACAGTTCATAGTTCATATAGAAGTAACTAATAACAAACATAATTCCACTGGACGTAAATGAAACATTATGAAAATATACAAGATCATCGTTACTCATTTGGGAAAAATATTCATTATAGATTTTATGTCTCTTAGGTACAGATATGTCAAATAATTAATATTAATGAAAATGTATTTTTTCTAGAAGTTTCATTATAATTTATGGGAATGACATGTTTCGCCTTTCTAAAGTACGAGTATCAATCAATCAAATCAGTTTATTTTCTCAAAAGATATTACAAAGATTTTTTATAGTTTAAGACATCTATTGAGAGCAGGTAAAATATAAAAAAAATATGTAATACCAGGAACGCATGAGAGATGGTTCGACATCTATCAAATGTACATAGCATCAAGAAAATAGGCTTTAACATTAGTTTTAATTATTTAATATGGAGTTTTACATCATTGTCCAAGAAACAATAAATAACATATGTAATAGAAAACATTTGTTTATTGTTATTTGAAATTGCAAGGTAGAAGTTCATTGTAAATAAAGAAAAATAGTTTTTTTTTTAGTGAAAATAAAAAAATAAATGTACATTTAATTAAAATTCACTATTTGTTGTGTCTACGGCGGGCGAAGACACAAAAATTAGTGGATTTTAACTTTTTGACCCTTGGTTCTACTAAGAACATCGGAAATGAAGGTCCTAAGATCAATTACTGGAAAAACTCTCCGAGATCGTGTCTGCAACGCAGACATACGAAAAACTTGCGAAATAGAGGATATCGTTCAGTGGAGTAGATCCAGAAGAAAATACTGGAGGGATCATGTAGCCCGAATGGATGGTGACAAACTCACATATACAGCCGCTTATGAAATCTCCTCCACCCACCTGGAAGACCGCCTAAGAGATGGAGGGACAGCTGGACCTCATCATCTGACGAGACATGATTCCTGTGTCACAGATCCTCAGATCTATTAAAAGAAGAATAAGATACTTTGTATTAAGATTTTATTAAAAATATAAATATATGTTCAATATTTAGATGTGATAGGCAATGTGGTACATATAACTTGTGCCATAGAAGATAGAGAGAGGACGAATGGCGAGCTTCCAGCGCCATAAAACTGGATACACCCAGCTAAGGGAAGGTAACCCCGACAGATAATCCTCCAGAGAAGGCAAGGGGATACCACTCTGGATATTTTTCCCCAGGTCATCACCATGAGGCCTACTCAAAAGTGATAGTCAACGTTAGGGAGACCTGACAAGCCACAGAAAGAAGAAGAAGATATGACGTAATTATTATAATTATAATTTTATTTTTATAAAAATATTGCCCATATTAATATATTTGTATAGTTAAGTATTATGCAGACCTGATATCTAAATTCTGTATTTAAATTTCATAGGCGTTTAGTTCAGGAGTGGGTACTTTGCATAAAATGAAATTATTAGGGGCGGGGGCTCAAAGCCCAGGGCAGCGGACTGCGGTGATTGGATATTAGTGCACGCCCCATTAAACAATGTTCACACGCAAACCCCGCTTGCATACCCCTGGCAGTCTGATGGCCCCTTAATGGAAACATGTCAATTTTTTATTTTTGTTTTCTGTTAGTCCAAATCGATTGAAATATTATACTCGTATTTTCAGACGGCTTTAAACGGATTTATTTTGCAGTGTGATGTTTGGAAATGGATTTTAAAATTTATTCCAGTTTTATGTTCGCGTCGTATTTTTTGCCGGATTTATGGCTAGTACAAATACATTGATTTTTAACTACTTTTGCCTTAGTTATGAAAAAAATACGAAAATATATTTTTAAGCATAATTTATTAAGAATATGCTTTTATTACTGTTAAAATTTAAAACACTGTTATAATATCTCAATTTCTTTTCATTCACTGAGAAGAAATAGAGGATCAAGTTTACGTATTATTAGATCTTTAAAGTTTTATTTTAAACAAATCAATTCATGTTAAAAAACACAGTCGAACTTGCTTATTACGAGGAAGATGGGACCGACTGAATTTGCTTGCTGTAAGCATTACTCGTTGTATCTGAGAAAAAATATTATTAAATGCTTACAAACGTACCCAAAATATGAAGATATAAAGTTTCTGAAGCGGTCACTGTTAAAATTTTATAACACTGTTATAATATCACATTTTATTTTTATTCACTGAGAGTGTCGTGACAGCTGTTTCGCCAACCGATATTGGCATCATCAGGTGTTACAATACAAAGTTTATTGTAACACCTGATGATGCCAACATTGGTTGGCGAAACAGCTGTCGCTACACTCTCAGTGAATAAAAAGAAATTGGGATATTATAATAGCGTTTTAAATTTATAATAGTGTTTTTAATATTATAATAGTGTTTTCAATTAAAACACTGTTATAGTATCCCAATTTATTTTTATTCACTGAGAGTGTCGCGACAGCATCGATGTTAGCATCATCAGGTGTTACAATACAAAGTTTATGCCAACATCGGTTGGCGAAACTCTCTTTGAATAAAAATAAATTGGGATATTATAACAGTGTTTTAAATTTTAACAGTAATAATGTTGAAGTATCATAATGTTTTGGTCAAAACAATGGACTATTTAATATCCTTTTAATTTATAAAAACATGATGAATACATTTAATGTTATTTAATTAATGATTTCCGGAATTCCATAAACTCCGTATTTTTGTTTTCATATTCGAATTCTTAATTTTACAAATAAATATCACAAATATAAACACATAACAAGTCGCCAATTTGAAGAATGCATTAACATAGTAACACATAAACAAGTACGATGCTAATAAGCCTGAATACTTTCCTTCTTCTTCTTCCATATTGTAGACCTATGTAGTCTGTTCTCCAGAGTGTTGCTCCTCCTGTGAGGTAGATTTCCAGCTGTCCTTCCATCTTTTAGGAGGTCTTCCACGAGGACGAGTCCCATGAGGTTGATTATGCAATGCAATATATGGGAGTCTGGTGGTGTCCATTCTTAGAACATGACCGTACCAGTCCCTTTTTCGCTGTCTGCTCCATCTTATAATATCCTTAACCTCAAATATCTCTCTTATTCTGGTTGTTCCTCACGCGATCCCTAGGTGTCTTGTCTACTTTCCGATATTTTGAATATTTTACAATTGAACATTGTTTCATTAATATGAAAAATATCGTTCTCCGAAGCGATCATGTTCAGCAAGTATCAAGCGATCATGATTAAACGATTGCTCTCCCTGCCGGCGTCACCAAAGGCAGATTGATTGCATATTGGGAGGTAAAAAATTCTGCTGACGCTGTCAAAGGTAACCATCCGGAACATAAATGGTACTGAAATCTTTTGATGGAAGTTCATTTTATATTACAATTAAATAACAATATGCTTTTTTTAACTACTACCACTTTTGTCTTAATTTCGACAGCGTCCGGTTTCGCCAGGCTCGCTGTCGAAATAATGACAAAAGTGGAAGTAGTTTAAAAACATCATTTTATTTCATTATTATATGCTAGTATAATTTCCATTTGAGAATCCAAGGAAATGTAATTTCAGGAAGTAATTATATTTTATTCGCATCGCTCGGTTATTAATAAACATACCCATTCGGCTTAATGTCTGGTTCGAATTTTGACGTATATTACTACTCGTAACTTTCCATTTAATACCCTAGCCAATGAAACCTCACATAAACAGCTGATGAATGCAGGGCTCCTTGTTCCTCTGCGAGCCGACAGGACTTTGCAAAGTTCCCGGAACAGATTAGGAATTGCTACAATTATTTGAGCTTTTAGACGTTTCCGGTTTTGCGGCGAAGTTCGGAACTGCGCCCACTGGCAGAGAGCTTTTCGCAGAATGCTAATTCGCTAATTGATAATGGATGGCAAAAGACAGAAGAAAATTCGATAGGCGGAGAAAAAAGTATAAGCTTCGAATATAAACAGCTTTTGGTTGTCGCATTCACGAAGGATTCATATAAAATTTTTGTAAATGAATAAAACGGTAAAATGAAAACTTTTAAATATTTATGAAAATGCTTGATTTTGTCAAATAAATGCGAAATATATCACTTGCGTAAATTGAAATTAAACTGAGAGTACTGACGTTGTCTCAAACGTTCAATATTTAATTAAGAGTTTTAAACGTACAGATATAAAATAATTAATCACGATATTATTATTGTTATTATCAAATCAATGAAAATAGTAAAGTTATCACATTGATTCTCGTCACATGTGATAGGTAGCTAATCTATCGCCATTTTATTGACGACCTCGCCAAGATATAAGCTGCACCTCTTATGTGGAGTTGAAGAGAGTTGCCGAGGATCGAGCGGAGTGGAAGAGGAGATGCGTCGCCTTGCTGCAGACCAATCATATGATTGAGACCGGAGAAGAAGAATTCATATTAAATTCAATATTAGTATTTTAATTATACGTTTTCACGTCATGAGATAGTTTTTTTGATGAAAGGTTTGAAATTACATTCCTGAAACGCTCGAAAAAGACCGCCGAGACTGGTGTTAAAGTCGTTTTGGAATCTGTGATTGATCCATCAGACACTGTAAAATGAGATTTCAATATGCCAAATTGGGGGCGTGGCACATAATTTCCCTCCAAAATTTTCCCTCCATTCCAGTACAAGGGTGCTCGGCCGTGGATGGGGTTCCGTGTAATACAGGATGAGATTCACTTATGTTACGTATGCAAAGTGCGCCGTACGTATGTACATATTTACGTACGTAAATGCAGGTGTAAAGGTGGAAACTTGTCGATTTTTCGAAACGTTTCACGTCTGCATGTATCAAATGGCTACTGAGTGTAATGAAATATTATAACAAAATTTGCGCCGGGTAATGCAAGTGGAATATTTTTATGAGCGAATATAACATCGTGACTTGTACAGAATTTCTGAAACGGAAAGAAATGTCAATATATAAAGTAAATAATTATATATTTATTTTTTATTATACGTATCTTCATTTTGTTTTGAATGTATACAAATACTTGTAGACAAATACTAGATTTTACCCATTGCGGGTAAAATCATAAAATTACATTTAAGGATTAATTGTATCTCAATAGAAACGAAGATGTTAATTGTTTTGAAAACAGAATATGTAGCATTATCTGCTTAATGCTTACATCTAATCTTAATGAATGGCGCTAGTGTAGATTGAACTAAAATATGTGAAATTTTCCTTAACATTGTAACAAATATACATCTTTAAAAAATAATTGTCAGACGTGGTGGTCGTAAAAAGTGCGGAATGGGGAATGTTGTATTACATAAAGCGATTGATTTACCGAAACAATGACAGGTCATAAGTCCTGTAAATGCCTCGGCCACCATATTCGGTTTCCAAATAATTTACATCTTCGTCTCTATTAAGATACAATTAATTCTAAAATATTTATTTTTCTTTTTTATAAAGCGTATCTAGTTTCATTCAGCTTGTATTTTAGGTACCAAAAGATCCCGGTCAAAATTTACAAAAAGCAGGTGGAACACACATTATAAATTATTTTTTATTTAACTTTTATATTTTAAGAACGCGTGTAAAAGGAATAAGAAAGTTAGAAAGATGGAGAAAAACGCGGCACGATCAAATCAGTCAAAAATTAAATGTCGACCACGAGAGGAGTCGGAGAAATCGACGTGTGGAAATGACATGATAAATGAATGTTGAAAATGATCTATGAATGGAGAAACGGCGTATGATTAGTTTGTAAGTAAATTTTATTCATATAATTCGTAATTCAAGTTAATTGTGCAATTCTTATTAGAAATGACTTTTTTTACATTATATCTTATAAGAGGGTAGCTCATTTTATTTTTCTATTATTATTTTCGCTTGCATCCATGACATAATGAAAGTTTTATCTATACAGATGAGTGGTATTTTAATATCTTTTGACCCTTAGTATTAAAGTTTTGATGCAGTTGGCAAATATAATAATATTTCTTATTGAACGCTAAGGCATTAACACTGTGGAATACCAAAGCAATATACTCGTACTTAGGAAATCGAATACCTCCATCTTCAGATGTAAAAATATAATAAAAACTAAACAAAGAAAGACTAAAAAAAACGCGTTTAAAATTCGATACAATAATTCTAATTTAAAATTAAACCTGTGCTATTTGTTATAAGTGGATAAAACAAAGTTTTTCTATTACTTATGTACGAGTATATTATTATATCTCTTTATGTAAAGTACTTAATTAAATAAAATGTTTTTTTTTATTCAACAAGAAAACCCACTTATTATGTTAAGCTATAATAAAAATTCTCTCTTCAAATGCCTATACAGAAATTTAATTATACTTTAAAAAACTTATATAATTTGTATTCAAACAAATATTTACTTGGTTCTAATTTAATGTACGCTGTGGGAAGATACTTGATAAGTTTGTTTATCTACAAAAATGATAACTTACAAATAAACATGAACGAAGAAAGTCGACTGCAAGTCCATAGTTAAATCAAAATGAAAGACTGGAGCGATGAAGAGCACATCAAACATTTATAAAAGATAATTTCATAGACAAAGGAAACTTTATTAAGGGGACAAAATAATAAAATTGTCTCGATTTCTCTCGTCTATGGCGGTGTTGCTTGTGAGACAAATAGTGGTAATATTAGGATACCTCAAATTATTCCTGTAAAAAAATTAATAGCGCTCTAAAAGTCATCACTGCAAAAATAAATATTTCAACTAAACAAAGATGGCAGTACACAATAGAGTTCTAGTGCTAACCTTTGTGTTTGGAAGTGAAGCTTGGAGCTGGCAAAATAAGAATGAAAGTAAAATAAATACCGTAGACATGAGATCACCGAGAAAAAAGTGCGGGAAAACGATATATAATAGAATACCGAACGACAAAACAAAGAAGAAATATAAGGCAGATAATTGTATCATAAGTAAAATTAAAAAAAATATCCCTCAGATGGTTTGGACATATGGAACGAATGAACGAGAGAAGAATGGTTATAATGTTGTATACAAGCAGTGTGAGTGGAAAGTCGTGGAAGACCAAGGAAAGCATGGCACGACATGGCAAATTAATCAAATACTGAAAGGCGGCCAAATTCGAAGTCGGAAAAATCGACGAACGTGCATGTTACGATGTATGACTGTAGAGGAAGCATGAGAGGTATGTCAGGACAGAACCTTGCTAAGACATTATAGTCAGTAATGCAGACGTACTGCAGAGAGCCAGAGCCAATAACTGTTGTCATGTGTGAAAACTAGAAAGGTCTCATATTTGGGTCATGTACTAAGGGGAGAAAAATACCACCTCCTTTGACTGATATTTATGGATAAAGTGGAGGGACATCGGGGAGTTGGTAGAAGGCAGCTGTCCAGGCTGCAGAACATCAAAGAGTGGACAGGACATACCAAGAGTTCAGAACCTGTTCCAAGTGGCGCAGGATAGAGATGCCTTTGCTGTAGTGATCGCCAACGTTGGGGGGACCTGACATGGCACTGGAAGAAGAAGATATTGAATTATATATTTTTGAGTTATATATTATTCGTGGTATTTCTCTGGGGCTCTAAAATCCACAGTATGGAAAAACAACCACATGGCCATTAAAAGTAAGATGAGAATCTATAATGCATGGGTAAGACCAATAATAACACATGGCGTCGAAGCGAGAGCAGACACAGTAAGGACCAAACGAGTTTTGAGGACTTCCGAAATTATGACACTGAAGACGGTAGCAGGCAAGACACTGAGGGATCGCGTGAGGAACACCAGAATAAGAGAGATATGTGAGCTTGAGGATATTATAAGATGGAGCAGACAGCGAAAATGGGACAAGTACGGTCATGTCCAAAGAATGGACACCACCAGACTCCCCTATATTGCATTGCATAATCAACTTCGTGGGACTCATCCTCGTGGAATACCTCCTAAAAGATGGAAGGACAGCTGGGAATCTACCTCACGGGAGGAGCAACACTCTGGAGAACAGACCACATAGGTCTACAATAAGGAAGAAGAAGGAGAAGAAGATGATATTTTCGAGAAGGCTTTTTTCGTAGATAAATATTTTTGTTCCGCGAATTAAATGAGCGTTCCTCTCAAGCAAACAGCAGGTATTTTATCTGATTTCTAGATACAGCCCCCGGCTTCCGTCCCACGGATCGCCCCCACAAATTGAAATGGCGCGCCAGTCTACGCCACAGCACTCTGCCATTGTACGCGCCTAGAGGGCGCTTCAGCCCATATCCATGAATGCATTAGCAATTTTTCACCTGTTTTTCAAAACATTTTTCGCCACGATGTTTTTTTAAGATAGTAAACAAACTAATAAATTCTATTAGATGCCTCTCAAGGGACATTCCATTTGCGTTAGCTTAGATGAACACTAACATTCTCGCGTAATATAATCAGTTTCTCATATCAACTCTTCCATAACATGATGTCGTTTTATACCCATAAAAACGCGGAAAAAATTCAATGCAATTTTACTAAAATTAATTTTACCAAATTATTAACATCACCATCCCACCAACCTAATGCGGATCGAATTTGGAGGGCATGTTTCAAGGTTAAACCCGTAAATTGACGACCTTCGTGGCCGAGTGATAAGTGCTTTGACTGCCACACCGAATATACTGCCATCTGGTCTGAAGTAAAATTCACATGACAAAAAAATGGCGATAGATTAGATACCTATCAATCAATATGATAGCTATACCCTTTACATCGATTTGGCTCACGCTGTTATGCCGTAAGAAGTGCATTAACTAAATAATAATACTAATAATTATGATAATAACGATAATAATAATAATAATAATAATAATACTAATAAAAAAAAAAAAATTAAATAATAATAAAATAATAAAAAAAGAATAGTAATAATAATAATAATAATAATTATAATAATAATATTGCCAATAATAATAATAATAATAATAATAATAATAATAATAATAATAATAATAATAATAATAATAATAACAATAATAATAATAATAATAATAATAATAATAATACTAATAATATTAATAATAATAATAAAATGAAAAGCCATCAGAACTGCTGAACATAATCGCAGCAGGGGTCGAGATTTTTCATATTGATGAAACAATGTTTAAAAGTTAAGAAAATAATGTTTGAAAGTTCAAAAGCTGTGCTACTCCAAAGCAGAACCAATATCATGGTGCAGCATACCATGACTCGAGGAATGGGTCTCTTGAATGGGCTGTCACTCATTTTCGACATTTTCCAAATAACCTATGCGTCTTTAAAGTAATATATAGGTTCATATGTATCATTTGCTAATTCCAAAGCAATCGTGTGCTGCAAGCTGTTTTTTAGCATATAAAATTTTTCTTCTTAGTAGCTTAGCCGCGAACCGAAAGTTCCGAGTTAAGCCCTGTTTATCGATAGGGTCTCAACGTGACAAACCACTCGAACCCCTTTGACGGTATCAGTTGGAGAGACCCGCGCCGCGACGCGAGGATCAGGTTCGGTGCTAAGTGGGGAATGTATGACGCTCGCATAATGCAGCCACAACACACGAAGCTTTGGAGAGCTCTCCAGCACACTCCAAAGAACTTGTCACATTACCAGTGTACTCAAACACCAAAATTCCCAATCGATTATAAATTTCAATTTCTTCTATTTTCGCCATCATTTTACGTTGTGGATTCACATTTGACTTACATCAGAAAAAATATGTACGAGTATATTTTCACAATCAACTTTTTTCAATTTTACCAATTTTTCTGGTCAATTCATCCAAAAAATTTATTCGGGAAGGACATGCACCATCTGAAACATGTTTGTGAAAGTACAAACATATGCAAAAAATACTACGTATTTCAAAAGTTATTCAAATAAGTATTAACTGTAAAAATTTAAAACTTTGTCATGATATCATCATTTTTATTAGTTGATGATGCCACGAAACAGTTAACGCCAAAAAACGGCAAAAAATAAAAATTGTGATATCATAACAATGTTTGTATCATAGAGTTTCGGTAAAAACAATGTACTCGGATATATATTGATTTTTCATTATAAAATATAAGTTCATACAAAATTAAAAGAATAGAATACATTTGAAAATCATTTTTTCAACAGTTTCATGGTGTAACAACAACAAGGTAAACAAACTATTTGCTTTATTACCTACCTAGCCCAACTAGGTATTACCTTAAACACCTTAAACATTCACAAAGGAGTTCTGATCTACTCTATCCTGACACACCCGGAGGAATCTAGAGTGTGTCAGGATAGAGTTGTATGGCGGTCCATTCTCTCTGTCTATCCATGGAGCGAAACGGCGTGATGGTTTGTTGTTGTTGTTGTCACTCTGTTTTTCTCCAAATATTAATACGAATTATTATTAATATTTAAAGATAATACGTCTGTTTTCTAGAAGTATCATTATAATTTATAGGAATGACCTGTTTTTACCCTGACTAAGGCTTTATCAAATGTCAAAATAAAAAAATGTGAAACATGTCATTTACCCAAATTAGAATGAAACATCTATAAAACATACATTTTCATCCATATTAATGGTTTAATATGGAGTTCTACATCATTGTTCAAGAAACAAATAACATTTTTGTTTTCATTATTGAGATTGTTTTTCTCAACTCTTTTTGAAGTTTATATCATTCTTCCGACAATGAAGGCATTAAACCTAAGAAAAATGCAAAGAAAAAACACTCAAAAGCAGAAATAACAATGTTTTAATAAATAAAAAATCGTCTATGTGCAACGCAATCCCGTTAGTTCTAGTGCTTGAATTTTTTTGCAAAAATGCAAAATCCGATATTATTAATAATAAATATTGATGAAAACTTCTCTTTTCTAAAATCTTAATAACATTTTATGAAAGTGCCTCGTATCGAATTTTCGTCTAATGTTTGTCATGAAACGGAGCCAATATCAAACATTTAATATGGATTTATACAACATTTCTCAAGAAACGATAAATCTTTATCACTTTTTTTGCCAATGTATAGAAAATCAAAAGCGGTAACAATTGGAAAATATTACCATATATTTTAAAATGATCGTGAATGAATCTTATATACGAGTATAGCAGGGTACTCAAAGGTTTGTCTGTGAATAAAACAGATTTCATGTCGTTCAGGTTTAAATAAATCTCTTCAAAGCAAATACCGCCGATAGAGCTCGGTACCTTCCAGTGGCTGGATTCACATTTAAAATACAGAATAAATAAAGCGTGATCTCCAATAACAAAGTATGATACGAGAGGTGCACTTGCGTTGGGCGAACTCGCCGAAGATCGACCCCGGAGGGATATATACGAAAGACATAATATACTTATCTCTGTCCGAATACAGCGTATACTGCATTCTTGTTGGTTTAGGCTCCGTACCGTCTTATTTGCTGAGATTCACGCAGCATCACACAAACAGTAAAATAAATATGTTTGTGGAGAAAGATCTTTTGTATGTAAATCTGATACATAGCTATCGTGTAGAGAATGACGTTATAAATATCTTCTTCTTCTTATTAGTCATCTTAAGTTTGCTGATGTATACAGGCCTCTTCCAATTTATCACGTTGCCACCTATCCGTTTTCACTATCATCTATCTACAAGTGTGTCTAGTAATACTTGTAATTGACCATGGAAAAGAAAACAGACAGCACCTACAAATTAACTAAAAATTCAGACACACACAAACACTGGACCAGGAATTGTGACAGATATCACTTACCGATTTCACGAACTAAGACAGGACAATCAAGGATATTGAACAATGGACTGAAACTTTACAATGAACTACCAAAAGATACAAAGAATCTCACTACAACTCGATATAAAAAATACAGAAACAATGCATAATTAATAGTAAGATCTAAAAATGTAACCATATAACCCATGTGGTTTAATTTAAAAAATAATTAAAAAAAAAAAAACAAAACATCGTCGGTCCAGTGGGCAGGGGGACGTCTGACTTTACTAAATCATGTGCGCGGTCTCCACTCCAGAACACGTCTTCACCATCTGTTGTTGGTTCTCTTACATAAATGGCCTACCCATCGCCGTTCAGTCTGAAAATTCTCAGAGCTACCTCAATCACTTTGGTTCAAACCTCAAATAAATTAAATTCTGTTACAGTCCTTTGATGTTTTACTAAACATGACTTTTTACATGATGCGCTGGGCGACCTAAAGCTTTTACACAATGCAATTTATTAATACAGTAACTATTTAATAAAGGAATGATGAATGCGAAATGATCTGATGATGAATGTTAATAAGTCCAAGGTAATGTTTTTTGAAAAGGAAGAAACCATGACAGTCTGCAACATTAGCGTGAATGGTAAAAATTTGGAGCAAGTAGTTGAATTCGTGTATTTAGGTAGTATGTTTACAAGTGATGGGCGAGGGGAGAGGGATATTGAAAGAAGGGTTGGGGCAGGCAACAAAGTGAATGGTGCACTTAAAGTTCTTCTACCGACCCTTATGTATGGAAGCGAAGCATGGAACTGGCAAAAGAAGGATGAAAGTAGAATAAATGCAGTAGAAATGAGATCTCTTAAACGAATGTGAGGATACTCTGTGTATGATAGAGTGTCGAATAAAAATATAAGAAGTGAATGCGGTGCGAATGATGGTGTCATGAACAAAATAATGAAAGGATCATTAAGATGGTTTGGACATATGGAAAGAATGAATGAAGAAAGAATGGTAAAAAAATTATATGTAAATGATGTAAATGGAACCAGAAATAGAGGAAGACTGAGGAAAACGTGGCACGATTAATTAAATCAAATATTGAATGTCGGCTATGTGACGAGTTAGAGAAATCGACGCGCGTGCATGACACGATGTATGAATGTTGAGGAAGCGATAGAAATATGTCAGGAAAGAAAAGTGTGGCAGTCCATTCTTTCTGCCTACCCCTTCGGTTAGTTAGTTAGTTAACTGCAGAATATCCTTGATAATGAACAAGTAAAATACGTAGCGGGAGCGAATATTCCGGAATGAACGCAAAAAGGTTTGAGAATTTAAAAATATTTCGTTCCCCAAATATCCCGAAACATTTTTAATCAAGAAAGTGCTTTATGACATCATCTCGCAACTAAGTTGCTCTTGGGGGAGTGAGAATGTAAATTTGATTTGCCTAAGTTTATCGCGGCTCTTTGTATCTGTGTACCGAGCAGCTAACTTTCAAGGTACGTTGTACTTCCCATCAAGAAATCACAACATTAAAGGCAATAAGTTGAAACTCGGAATGAAGAAGATAAAGGAAATGCCAAAAATATGTTTTATTATTACAAATTGCTTGCGCAAACCTCACCTAACCTAACTTTAAAGATGCGTTGTACTTTCCATAAAAAAAAATTAAAAAAGCAAACAGTGTAAACTCGAAATGACGAGAAAAAAGAAATGCCAAAATTAAAATGTTTTTAAAAATTGATAATTTTTTTTTTCAAATGGTGTCATATTTGTTTAAAAAAAATATAATTTATATTTTATTATGAAAATATTTATAACACTTTATTAAATACTTTTGAATTAAATTTTCTCAACATATATTAAGATATTAAACCTTTACCATATAAATTAGATATTAAACCTTTACCTACATCAAGGATATAAGGAGGAAATTTATATTTTTCTTCCGCAGATAAAGGTGTTATAATAACTTCGAAATATATCGATGAATAAACTTATCATAGAATGAAAAAAAAAATTGTATAGTAAAACAATTAACAGTAATATTTGATACTCCTTCGCCTGGGTGATAGCCGATGTCGGGGGGACCTGAAATGGCACTCGAAGAAGAAGAAGAAAAAAATGTATAATATCAACCTTGACTAGATTAAATGGTGCTTCGTGATATCCATTGGGCCCCAAATGTTTGAAGAAATTGTATCAGTTGTATAATACAAGGTATATAAAATGAACAATATTCAACTTACGTATTCCTAACTAACTAACTAACCATCACGCCGTTACCCCGAAGGGGTAGGCAGAAAGAATGGACTACCACACTTTTCTTTTCTGACATATTTCTCTCGATTCCTCAACATTCATACATCGTGTCATGCACGCGCGTCGATTTCTCTGATTCCTCACATGGCCGACATTCAATATTTGATTTATTTGATCGTGCCACGTTTTCCTTGGTCATCCTCTATTTCTGGTTCCATTTACATAATTAACATATAATTTTTTTAACCATTCTTTCTTAATTCATTCTTTCCATAGGTCCAAACCATCTTAATGATCCTTTAATTATTTTGATCATGACACCATCATTCGCACCGCATTCACTTCTTATATTTTCATTCGACACCCTATCATACACAGAGTATTCACACATTCGTCTAAGAGATCTCATTTCTCCTGCATTTATTCTAACTACATCCTTCTTTTGCCAGTTCCATGCTTCGCTTCCATACATAAGGATAGGTTTTTGGATAGGTTTTTGTTTGCGATGACAACTTTAAGTGCACCATTCACTTTGTTGCCTGCCCCAACCCTTCTTTCAATATCCCTCTCCCCTCGCCCATCTCTTGTAAACGTACTACCTAAATACACGAATTCAACTACTTGCTCCAAATTTTCACCATTCACGCTAATGTTGCAGACTGTCATGGTTTCATCCTTTTAAAAAATCATTACGTTGGACTTATTAACATTCATCATCAGATCATTTCGCATGCATACCTCATACATACAATTCACCAGGACTTATAGTTCATGCTCGTTGTCTGCAAGTAGGACAGCGTCATCCGCATACAAGAGACAGCTTACTGACACTCCGCTCATTTTGGCACCTACATCCAACCCTTTCAGCTTCATTTTCTCTCTTATTTCATCGTTCGGTAATATATAATTATTATTACGTATTCCTTTAATATAAAATTAGTTTTTTTAATGCCTTGATTTTTTAACGACGTTAGTTTAACGACGTTTATTGCCAATTCACAATGTTTTCTTTATTCGTTGTAAAGGGCAGACGTCTCAGTGTCTCTATGTTTCTTCTCATCTGTTCGAAGAAGATAGTCCACCCTCTTTGACTTCTAATTTCGACATTTATCTTAAAGTCCCACCCCCGCACACGTTACTGTCCCGCCCATAGAAGATTGAAGTTTAGTTACTCGTAGTCCTCTATCCTGCAGATGAGCCCAATATAAGGTGCTTTAGATAGAGTTTGGCAAAATAAACTTTGGTAGCCTTTCACATTGCGTTATAAAGATCTTCTGCTTAATGCTAAAATCTAATCTTCATAGATGGCGCTGGTCTGTAAATTGAAACTGACATGTGAATTGTGGTGTTGGATATTAACATATATAAAATTTCCAAAAATTTGTCAGACATGGTGGTCATAAGAAAGGTGGAATGGGGAATGTTGTAATTACATGAAGTGTGCGCTTAACCCAACCAATGACAGGTCATAAGTCCTGTAAACACCTCGATCACCATAGTCAGTTTCCAGTTTGCATCTTCGTCTCTATTGAGATAAAATTAATCCTTGGATTTGACAAAATTATTTTTAACTACTAACTTACCATCACGCCATTTCCCCGAAGGGCTAGACAGAGAGGATGGATCGCCACAATGCTCTGTCCTGGCATACTTCTCGGGATTCCTCTACATTCATACATCGTACCATGCACGCACGTCGATTATTCCGACTTCGAATTTGGCCGCCTTTTAGTAATTGATTAATTTGGTCATGCCATGTTTTCCTCAGTCGTCCTCGGCTTCTTTTTCCACTCACGCTGCTTGTGTACAACTTTTTAACCATTCTATTCTCATCCATTCGTTCCATATGTCCAAACCATCTCTGGGATCCTTTTTTAATTTTATCCATGATGCAGTCATCTGCTTTACATTTCTCTCTTATTTCATCGTTCGGTATTCTATCATACAACGTTTTCCCGCACATTCTTCTTAGTGATCTCATATGAATCTATAATTATTATCATTCTTCTTCTTAGTTTAGGTTGTATGACCTGTTTATGACGGTGAGCTGTTCTGGGATGATGATGTCCAGCCAGTTCTCCGTCTCTTCGGCGGCCTTCTTGGTAATCTCTAAAAAGATTTACATCTTCATAATGGAAGAATAATGATATGAACTCTTAACTACATCGTTGTCCCGATGATGAACGTGTTAAAGCTTCGAAACACGTCTAGGAAAATAAACTCAAATGTGGAAAAAAGAGTGCATGCAATGTATATGAAAAATTTACAAAATAGGATTACCTTGAGGAGTATGTGATATAACTTGGGCTCTGTTCAACTGCATTTGTATTGGGTATGCTAGATAACCAGACCGCAGAGCTAAAAAGAAGAATCGGACTAAGCTGGGCAGCTTTTGGAAACCTGAGCTACATCCTTAAAAAACGGAAAATACCGATCAACCTGAAACGAAAAGTCTATGAAGCCTGCATTCTGCCAGTTGGTACTTATGGTCTTGAAACTGTCACATTGTCCAAAAAAAAGTGCCGAGAAACTGCGAGTGACACAAAGAGCCATGGAAAGAGCCATGTTAGGAATAAGCCTAAGAGACAGAGTCAGAAACGATACGGTGAGAGAAAAAACAAAGGTCACTAACAACATCCACCGGGTAGCGACTCTAAAATGGCAACGAGCGGGTCACGTAACCAGAAGCCCAGATGAAAAATGGACAAGAAGACTGCTGACTTGGAGACCGTGGACGGCGAAGAGAAGTGCAGGGCGACTGCAACTACGGTGGAAGGATGATCTAAACAGACACGTCGGAATAATCTGGATGCAGTCTGCACAGGACAGAATGACATGGAAGCAAATGGAGGAGGCCTTTGTCCAGGAGTGGACGGCTATAGTCTGAGGAAGAAGAAGAAGTATACGATTGAGGGCTGATCATAACAAAGGTGCTTAGTATCAAAAGTGAAATAAAAACTGTATTTTAATTCACAAACTATTCATCTAAAGATCAATGCTTTGAATACTCGTATGTCATACATAGTATGCAAACTAAACTACAGATTACCCTTGAAGAGGGTTTTGGTTCAGAAATTTACTTCATTCTTAGAATTGTCTTTGACATAAATCACTTTTAAATTATTGTATAAGAATATTCTTAGAAGGAAGATCTCGATAATTACATATTAATGTTCATGATTTTGTTCCATGACCTCTTTTCACGGAATTTGATTCCCAGGTCATTTCTGTAATTATTTCATTAGATTACCATACATATATAATACATTGCAAAATGGTGTTCTTGTACCGACTTTTATGTAGAAGTGAATCATAGAACTAGCAAAAAAGGATGAAAGAAAAATAAATGCAATAGAAATGAGATCTCTTAGAACATACGTTTCCAATATTTTCTGGGCCACCGCCACCTTTACGCCACTGCTCCCCTTATCTTCCCCTCGGGTACAGACTTTTTAATAAATACAATCCAAACCCTTACTGGTCTTCCATTCCTCGACAATAATGTAAGACTTTATCATAAACCCTAAATCCCCTCTCGCCTTCTTTCGGAGAGACACTCCGGGCCATACATTTAGCCCCATCATAAAAGCACTACTAAATCACATTCCATCAATGTTTCCTACAGACGTAAGAGGAATAGCCATTAGAGCTGAACCTCTGTAAGCCAGAAGATCCAAGTCCAAGTCCAAGAAAAATTATAATATTGTTCAACACCCCCCTCCCATAAAAGTTATTCCAAATATTTAGAAACACATATTTGTTTTTTAAAACATTATTAAATCTTTTATGTATCTGAAAACGACATATGGTAGAATACCGAACAAAAAAGAAGAAATGATTAGCATTTTTTTTTCTCTTTTTAGGCAAATTTTTTTTTATCTGTCCACGCTCTCTATTTTTTCTGGGTCTTCTACTACCCCCTGAAAGTCTCAAACGCCCACAAGGAGGCGTTATCGCCCACTTTGAGAACCTAGGTCTTAGAAGAATGTATGGAAAGGATAATTAAGATGCAACAATAAAAAACGTCTTTATTTGCACCTTATTGCAAAAAATCATTTTCTAGGTGTTAGGAATTATTTTTCAACAATATAATAAAATATGCACCATGCAATTGAATATGAATATTTCATTACCATAATAGTCAGTATAGGAAATATTAGATAGAATTTGTTTTTTTTTGTAGACAAATACTGGATTTTTACCCATTGCGGGTTAATCATTTTTTAAGGATTAATTGTATCTCAATAGATGGCGCTAGTGTAGATGGACCTACCAACAGTGAAGTTATTAAGAAATATTAACATATACACAAGTTCCAACATACAACGGTGGATTCGTTAATTAAATAGACAATATGTGCACCATCTAAAAAGAACATTTTGTGTTAAATAATTTTTATTTCGTTATTTTATTTTATATCATTGTATTTTATATTATTGTATTTTATATTATTTGTTTTAGATTTATGTTGTGGGTGTTGGACAATCGAAGTGTGCGCGGGAGATGCCTATTGGTGGCGATGAGGTTCGCAACCCATCACACCGCGTCTCCCGCGGGGCGAAAAGAGAAGGATGGAGTGCCGCATCAGTAAAAGTGTGACAGTCCATTCTTTCTGCCTACCCTTTCGGGGATACGGCGTGATGGTTAGTTAGTTAGTTAGTTACAAGTTCCAAAAATTTGTCAGACGTGGTGGTCGTAAGAAGGGCGGAATGGGGAATGTTGTTAACATAAAGTGATCGCTTAACCCAACCAATGACAGGTCATAAGTCCTGTAAACGCCTCGACTACCATATTCTGTTTCCAAATAATTTACATCTTCGTCTCTATTAAGATACAATTAATCCTTAAAAAAATATAAGATTGTTTAGAATATGATTAATTTATACGATATCATATTATATTAAAAATTAATTAGGATATTAAAAAATACGATATCAAGTGTGTCTAAGTCAAAAGCGGAGTGAAGAGAAAACGAAACCTAAACTCAAAGACAATCGCGTTATTATCAAGCCGATCAACACTAATATAAAAGCGCTTAGCATTTCATCAGCGAAGAGTTCATTGATTTTAATATAATGTCCCCAAAAAACTCACCCCAGAGTCTGAAAACTTCCGCCCCTCCTAACCCTGGTACCTCTGCCATCACCCCCTTGTTACGGGTGGCATTCGATAAGGGATGAACGCAGTCTTCACTCGTTGCATAATTAATTTGTTTTTAGTGCTTGATGCCATCCCTCTAATGGCCCCGACTCAGGGTTGCCAGGATACTAGTTTAGAGTATGCAATGTTAAGGGATGGGGGGCGAAGAGACGAGGGAAGGTGATTGACGGTTCAGGGTACAAATTGACGAACATAGAGGTATCGAGGCACTGAGACCAGATAAGGTATATTATTCCAGTGACGGCCTTGATTAATAGAATCCGAAAATTAAATGTCTCAGAAACAATTGAAAATTCGTATCAAACAATATTTTGTTTCTATATATATTTAATGTCAATGCTTTTAACAATTCCGGAAATAATAATTAATCTAGCATTTTTGGTGAGTTCATAATATTATTAATACTGTTAACTATCCAATAATATAAATTCTAGACACAGACGTTGTAGTTCCATATTGAATCACTAATAATAATAAAAATGTATGTTTAATTTAAAAATTATTATATTTTATGAAAATGATACGTTTCACTTTGCTAAGACATTATAAATTAGAATTTTACTATACACAAAACACTAAATTAGTTGAAATAGTCAACGCACATAATGCCTATCATGAATTTGTGGGTTTGGTTTTGAATAAGAAAGAGTTTTAAGAACAAATTTTATCTAATTTTTTTTATTATTTATATTTAAAATAAATTAGAAATAAAAACACTGCACTTTGTTTTTCACCCGAGGAAGCCCCGAGGAAGCTTGGGTACAAGCGAAACTAGTCAGCAATTAAAACAATCGCATAGTGGTGAAAAACGAAATGCAGTGTTTCTATTTCTATTTTATTTTAAATATAAATAATGAATTTTTTTAAATGTCTTACCACAAAGTGAATGCTTCTTACGAAAATTTAAATTTTATCTCTTTAAAACATAAAAAAATCAGGAATATAAAATTTAAAAAGTGGAATTATAAACGTAAAGGATTATAACTTGTGTTCCTTAAATTATTAAAAATATTTTAAAAAGTAAACCCGCTTAAAAACGAAATAATTAATTTTCAACAAAACTCTGTATTATGATGAATTATAATATATTTTTATGTTAATATTTATAAATCGATAAAAGTTGTGTCACAAAACATGTCCCTTAAAAATACGAAGCGTTGTTATATTTATTCAAACATATGATGTTTATTAGTCACATTCAATGCTTTCGGATTCATCTTAGTAATCTGGGGATGACGGGTTGATGGAAGGTGGAGCCAGTGTGTTACTGAAAGGAGGCTAAGGTCGGGCCGGAGAAGTCTTGGGGAAAGCCTACCAGGTGAAACGGTAATATTGTGCGGACGGCGGGAAGAGCCCGGATAACACAGGTGAGAGACCGAGATGGCGTAGGGGTGGAGAGGCTCACGTCCAGCAGTGGATGGAAGCAAGCTGACGAACAAGTTATCTGAATAAATTATTAATGTATTGGGAAATTCTATTAACTAAATGAATTTTAATATGGGTGATAATGATAATGATAATAATGATAATAATGCACTATCACGCCGTGTCCCCGAAGGGGTAGGCAGAAATAATGGACTGCCACATTTTAACCTATGCGATACTCTATCCTTCTCTTTTCGCCCCTGCGGTGTGATGGGTTGCGAACCTCATCGCCGCCAATAGGCATCTCCCGCGCATACTTCGATTTCCTTCTTTATTTATTTTTTGTTAATTTTGAATAATTTTTTCTTATTTTAACAATTTCACTTGTACCTTCGAACAAAACGTTTCTCGAAAAAAAAAGGCTTTTTATTAATTTCTAATTATTTTATACGAGCATATAACAAAATTATTGCATATTTTTATGACCTCTATACAGTTCAAAACTAAGATACGTAAAATGATATTTTTCTAAGTGATTGTATTATACAAAACCAGTCGGATTTAAGCCGGACGAAAATATACTTATATAAAAAGATTTTATTTGAATTAATACTATTGAAAACGTCAGTTTTCAAGAAGCTTTATTATATTTTATTAGAATGCTTATGATAATGGTTTAGGAAGGCAAAACATGTCATTCCCATAAAATATAATAAAACTTCTAGAAAACTGATGTTTTCAATAGTATTAATTATTTAATATGGAGTTTTACATAATTGTTCAAGAAACTATATATTATTTGATTTAATTTAATTTTTAATATCTTTATTTATTTGAGAGTGTAACGAATATCAGTGTTCCACTTCCTCTTGGTCTCAATCTAAAGATTAGTCTGCAGCAAGGCGATGCATCTCCTCTTCCACTCCGTTCGGTCCTCGGTAACTCTCTTCAACTCCGCATAGGAGGTGCAGCCCATATTTCTGCAAATCTGGTATAGGTACTCCTGGCGAGGTCGTCCTCTGCCAATCGATCCCTCGACCATTCCCTCCAATACCTACAGCAGGAAACATTCGTGTCGCAAAACATGACCAATCCATCTCTATGGTGTTCCATATGTGAAACTTCACTTGGATGCACTTCTTAAAAATAAAATTTGTCAGTTAACCGCCACTGCAATATACAAAAGGTAAGTAACGGTATCAGAGAATATGGGGTTTGTATCCACTCATTCGTGCTTTATTTCCCTTTGAACTGCTTTGAGTTAGACGGAAGATTAAAGTCGGATAATTTATACAATACTGTTTCGGATGCAATTCATCCGCAGATAAATCTTACCGTTTATCTGAACGTAATTAAATACTCGCGTTTAAGTTTACTCAATATTAATTGGCATTGGCAATCAATATTAAACGATTGGAGTTGCTGAAAGCGAAGAATATAAGGAATTGGATAATTGGATTGATGAGTTAGAGAAACATTACGTCAGTGGCGCTCGAACTAAAAAAACGCATTTTAAATGTGATTACAAACCATTGAATTGGAATCAACATCTTTTTACATAATTGAAAATAGAAATATATCGACTGAAGCAAAGATGGCAGTACATGGTGGGGTTCTAGTGCCTACCTTTATGTATGGAAATGAAGCTGGGAGTTGGCAGACGAAGGATAAATGCCGTATCACGAGATCACTAAGAAGAATGTGCTGATTTTTTTTTGATAGAATACCCGATAAAAAAGTTAGAAAGAAATGTCAGGGGGTTGAAAACGTCGTAAATAAAACTAGGAAAGGGTCACTAAAATGGTTTGGGCATATGGAACGAATGGATGAGGAAAGAATTGTTAAAAATATATATACAAGTAGTGTGAATGGAAAAAGATGTCGAGGAAGGCTAAGGAAGACATGGTAAAACAAAATTAATCAATTACTGAACGGGGGGAACGTTCGAAGTAGAAACAATCGACGAGCGTGTGTGTCACAGTGTGAGAATGTGGAGGAGACGCGAGAGTTATGTCAGTACAGAACAGTGTGGCGGTCTATCTTCTCTGCCTTACCCTCCAGAGAAAAAAACGACGTGATAGTTTGTTAGAAAGTAGCAGTTGTGGTTTTAAATTTTTTATGTGAATAACACGTTTCACCTGTCTAAGGTATTATCAAATGTCAATTCATTTAATTAATTTATTATTTAAATCAAATATTAATTACTAACTAACTAACTAACTTACCATCACGCCGTCTCTCTGAAGGGGCGGGCAGAAAAAATGGACCACCACACTTTTCTTTCCTGACATATTTCACTCGATTCCTCAACATTCATACATCGTGCCATGCACGCGCGTCGATTTCTATGACTCCTCACATGGCCGACATTCAATATTTGATTTATTTGATCGTGCCACGTTTTCCTCGGTCTTCCTCTATTTCCGGTTCCATTTACATCGTTAACATATAATTTTTTACCATTGTTTCATCATTCATTCTTTCCAAATGTCCAAACCATCTTAATGATCCTTTCATTATTTTGATCATAACACCATCATTCGCACCGCATTCACTTCTGAATTCAAATGTTAATTCATTTTATTTTTTCATTTATTCATATTGAAAGTACAGTACTACATTCCAATACACTAATGATACACATAACATATTCTTGGGCATGCTGGGGACCAATAGTTTAAAAATAAGAAGGGATGGGTGCACACTTACCCATTTCTTTAGACTTATCAGGGGATTCTTTGAGAATTCCGTCAGCTTGAAGGCTATCCATCTTTATGTTCCAGATGGTTATCTTCGACAGCGTCAGCACAGACTGTTTTATCTCCCAGCATGCAGAAGCAACCTGCCTCTGTTGATGCCGGTGGGAGAGCAATCAAACTGCTGAACATGATCGCTTCGGAGATCTATGTCTTTCATATTCGTGAAAGTACGTTCGGAAGACAAATACTCTTGACTTTGGAGAGTATATTGTATTCCTAATGTCGAACCATCTCTCATGGGTTCTTGGTATTATATATTTTTTTATGTTTTACCTGTTCTCAATAGATCCCTTAAACTATAATTGTTGTTTGTAATATCTTTTGAGAAAATAAACTGATTTGATTTGATATTATTAATACAAATTTTTAGACATACAATAATAAATTTACCACAAATTCATCTAAGCGATGTCATTTTATTCTACTTTCCCTTCTAAAATTACCACTAATCGCCACTGTCCAGTATCCATCAAAGAGTTGTAGCCATTCGTTGTAGAGTCAGATTGTCAATTACTTCATAGATTACGTTTTCGTTTTGGATTTCTCCACGTCCCCAGCAGTCCGGAAAGGCGGATCTATGGTTCGGATTCCGGGCCAATCCATTATATTTTTTGTTAGTGAGATTTATTTGAAAACACTCAAGATCTAAGGGATGGCATCTGGCCAGGACTGAACCGTGAGATATGTCCGACCACTTTCAAATAACTTATCCTAATGCGATGGAACTTGTTCTCGATAATAATAGATTAAGTCTTGCTTTAGAAGCCAGCTTAAAAATTAATAGCACTAAACAGATAAATGTATAGAGTAAAATATAAACTAACTATCTCATAAAATCATCTGATTATTTCAAAAAAATAAATTGTGATACGTATTTTTATACATAAGGTGTTTTTTTTAGAGGTTTGATTTCTAAACTAGCGATATTGTTTCTACAGACTGGCAATTTTACAGGCAAAACGTACAGATTTGTAATCAGTACGTTTTGCCATTTTACAATAAATAGAAACTGACATCCGTACAGCCCTTGCAAATTGTGTAAATTTATTTTAAAAATCATTGTTCGGTTCGCCAAACTTATCGTGCACTACGTCCATTTTATGGTCGACATAATCGCCCATCCGAGTAAGTCATTTGGAAGACCATGGATCGTTTTCGCACTACGTACACTTTAATGGATAATATGCATCCATAAAGACGACAATTGTCGATAATCGGACTTCACGATTGCGCTTCTTTCGAGCTAGCCGTGGCGCTCATATGCCTGAAATCATATTTAAACAATAATGGCATAAAATTATCTATTAAATAAAGCCAATATCAAAGACATTCACATTATTTTAATGTGTTTTTGTTCATTTTGAATATGTATTGTATACCTCTAAAAAAAAACATCCTTTATAACAGTGTATCAAATTTAAATATTTAATAATATTGAAGTATCACAGTGTTTCGGCCAAAAGAATGGATTATCTATAACTTACAAATTTTTCATCACACCGTTTACCCAAAGAAGTAGAACGGAAGAATGGACCGCCACACTGTTCTTTAGACATACTTATCTCGATTCCTCAACATCCATATATCATGTTATGTACGCATATATTCATGTTTATGTGGTGGTTACAGTAATACAATATATAATATTACACAATATAATACAACTCAACAGAGATTACAAACAACACAAATGTTTATGGCATTTATTGAATACAGTTAAAATATTACGTACATACAAAATGATACCAGAAACGCATAGGAGATCGTTCGACATGAGGATGACAAGATACTCTCTAATGTCAAGTATGTATGTATTTGTCTTCTGAACACACTTTCACTAATATGAAAGACGTCGATCTCCGAGGAGGCTACGGTCAGGAGATTAATTGCTCTTCCCACCAGTGTCAAAGAGGCAGGTTGGTTGCAGCGGCTGGTAGGTAAAACAATCTGTGCTGTCCTATGGATGCCAAGTTAAATGAGGTAATATATTAAATAATACCTTATCAGTCGAAAGAGGTGGTATTTTTTTCCCAAATATGAGACCTTCCTAATTTGCACACTTGACAACAGCTCTCTATTGGCTCTGTCTCTCTGTAGTACGTCTGCATTACTGACCCCATCGGTTCACGGTATACGGAGCATTCTGCGGTATATCCACATCTCGAACGCTTTCAACCGGTTCATTACATTTACTTTCAGAGTCCAGGTTTCGCAGCCCCATAGTCTGATCAGACCATATATAACATTTAATCATTCTTTGTCGGAGTTTCAAGTTAAGATTATCGTTGCAAACAATCTACGAGTATAAAATATCTAAAAAAATAAAATATTATACTGATGAGTTTTCGTTTATTAAACATGCATTCATACACAACAAATGTATTTATAATACAGTTGTGTTTTAGGGAGTTTTACAAATGCGAGAATTGCTATTCAGTAGTCCTATACAGTCGCCCGCAACTAATCAGGTAAAAGCTCCCAAAGTTGAGGTATGATTGACAGCAAGCGCTGCGGGAAGGTGCCAACTCAATAAAATTGGGCCCTCTATTGGAGTACAAGGGGACTTAACGGGAAATTTCATTATTTGTGCAATTCCCCTCCAACAGTACTGATTGTGAGTGACAAAACAAGGGACGATGGAGATGGTACTCCGATCGAAAAGTTACTTATAATTTTGATGTGAATTGAATTTATATCGTAAGATATAATTATAACTTTGCCACGAAATTACATTAACTTATTTTGCCATTTCCTTGAGGGTGTCATTAAATAATGCATCCTTCCAAATTCATTTTGGCAAAAACTATTGTATGAACGACCTTTTGTTATTACTAAGTTCGTTAAATATAAAACTTAACTAACTAACTAACTAACCATCACGCCGTCTCTCCGAAAGGGTAGACAGAAAAAATGGACTGCTACATCTTTCTTTTCTGACATATTTCTTTCGCTTCCTCAACATTTATACATCGTGTCATGCACGCGCGTCGATTTCTCTGACTCCTCACATGGCCGACATTCAATATTTGATTTATTTGATTGTGCCACGTTTTCCTCGGTCTTCCTCTATTGGTTCCATCCTGGTTCCATTTATATCGTTAACATATACTTTTTTACCATTCTTTCTTCACTTATTCTTTTCATATGTCCAAACTATCCAAATGATCCTTTTATTATTTTGTTCATATCACCATCATTCGCACCGCATTCACTTCTTATATTTTCATTCGACACTCTATCATACACAGATTATCACACATTCATCTAAGAGATCTCATTTCTACTGCATTTATTCTACTTTCATCCTTCTTTTGCCAGTTCCATGCTTCGCTTACATACATAAGGTTCGATAGAAGAACACCATAAAATTATAAACTGTAAAACTTAATATTATTATTATCCCAGATTATAAAATGGTCTGTAAAACATAGAATATTTGGAAGCGCCACGGCTGAACATTCCCTGCTGGAATGTAAGTACCTATAAAACGAAGTGTAACACCACCTTGTATGACAACAGCAAGACTTCTAGCTAGTCTGTCCTCCTGGCATCCTAGAGTGCTTATGCCCTCGTGATAGCGCGAGTACTGGGCAATGTAATCTCTAACCTTACCATCAGGGTCAAAGCAGACAGCGAGAGGACGTATGACGTATAGAAGTAGGTTAAAAGAAGGTGACACCCACAGAAAATCCTTGGAGAAGGCAACGGGAAACCATTTAAGTAACACTTCAAATCAGCGACCGGAAAATATTCGCCACAGTGATCGCCAACTTTAACACAGAAAAAAGCGTCTGCAGCCTTAAATATGTTTATAAAAATTTCACACATTTTTTGTGAAAAAACAATGTTTTTCAAAAGTAATTCAAATGATTTTTTAAATAAATTTTACTGTAATTTTCACACGAAGTCTTAAAGTATATTTATTTACTCCAAATATTCTATTAGAGATAAATATGACTTTTACAAGGTAAATACAATAAACACAATAAAACTAAATGTATGAATAATAATTGTATAAATGCGATCCAAATAACAAGGAACAGAATATCAACAAGATCGCTTCGGAGATCGACGTCTTTCATAGAGTATCTTGTATTCCTAAAGTCGAACAATCTCTCATGCATTCCTAGTATTATATGTATATTATATTTTTATTGTCATCATCATCATCATCAGCCTTTAGTCGTCCAGTGCTGAACAAAGGCCTTCCTTCCCGACTTCCACAACTCTCTATCTCTCGCCGCTCTGTGACATTGACCTCCTGACCTCCTTGGCGGCTTGTGGTCTGCCAGGGTTTCTATGGTTGGTTCTCGGTCGCCATGGTATTATATTATACATGTTCTCAATATATGCCTTAAACTATAATTGTAATTGCTGTTGTATTACTATGTGTGTACGGCGGGACATCGAGAGAGAGTAGCGTAGCTTAAATGTGGTCTGGATCCCCCTTAGTTGCAAATGTGCATATATTATTATTATTATTTTAACGTAAGTCCCGAATGGATGGGGGACGGGCCTAGGGAGTGCACGAGTGAAGCTGACGAAAGGCGCCGCCGAGCCGCCGCCGAACAGCTCCAGGTAAGCGGAGGGAGCCCTCTATGGCTCAGCCATATATAAAAAAGTTGTAATATCTTTTGAGAAAATAAACCGATTTGATTTGATTTGATCAATTGTCAATATAATATCGTTTAGAAACCAATGAAACAGTATATTCTTATGGCAAGGGAATAATCCGTATATCTTTCATTGCTCGGGATTGGTAAGGGGATAAAGAGAGATACTCGCGTCACCCCCAGTGGAACTTGTTGCAATCCTGCGGGAAGTTGTAAGGGTTATCAGATTTCCGCCCTGATAATACTTGACGTTATCAGATCGCCGGCCGTAGCAGGCATGCCTTACATCCTTAAGCCTACCAGTTCAGGAACAGACAAGGATAACACGATCAAATGACAGATGCTTAACTGATGGTATTCTTAAAAGATTCTTTCTCTCGTTCTTGTGGCATAAAGTTATTTATTAAGGTAAATCTTTGGTACAATAACCAATAACAACTCATATTTTTATATTTAAGAATATGTACATAAGTAAGTAGCATTTAAAGTTTTAATAAAATTAACAACAAACCACTCTTTTACAATTGTATGTATATCATTATTATATATTTCTTGGAAAAGTAGAACGATTCAATGTTTTTTTTTAATATATTTAATTATGTCCCATGTAATTTTTTTAATTATTAATAACGTAATGTTGTATTATACAAAACAGACATTAAGGATTTAAATCAGTTTTAAACGATCTATTAGATTGTCTTCTCGTCGTAGTTGTGTTGTTGATTAATATTTTATTATTTTTTTAAGAATATTAAATTATTCAAATGATTTTACCGAAATCTCTTGATGGAAGTTCATTTTAAATAATAGTTAAATAAAACGATGTTTTATAACTACTTCCAACTTCGGACTGGGGACCATGTCTGTCGATGCCAGCAAACCTGGCAAAACCGGTCGCTGTCGAAATAAAGACAAAAATGGAAGTAGTTAAAAAACAGCGTTTATTTAATTATTATATTAAATTATTTTTCAAATGAAGAACGCACCTTGTGATTCGACATTTTAACCTTAAAGATATAAAATAATATAACACTTTGTATTTAACCACGGTATGGTAATTATAATTATTATAATTGTTTATTATTTTGTTAAATCGCTATTTTACATCATGACGGCATGAGCCAAATCGATATAAAGGGTATAATAGCTATCATGGTGATTCTCGTGACATGTGATAGGTAGCTAATCTATCAAATTTTATTGTCACGTGAATTCTATACCAGACTAAAGACAGTGTGACAATCACACTGCCCTCGCCGGTAATCGAACCCGAAACCTTCGAGGTGGCAATAAATGGACTTACCACTCAGCCACGGAGGTCGTCGAATTGATTCTAACTACTTTCGCTTGGACCCAAGCTTCATCAGGGCAATATAAAAATATGTTATTCACAAATATGTTTCGAGCCACAGATGCCCTTTCTCAGTGTACATATTTTAAATTCTTTTATATATGGAGAAAAAGAGAAGTATATATGACAGTTAACATATTTGTAATTTTTAAGTACGTTTTGCCATTGGGTTGTATATTTTAAAATATTATAAAAGTTTGATTGCTGACTACAAAGTTAATGCTTATATTATTTAAATATTTAAAATAAAAGTAATGCGTATTTGTTTGTATAAACGTACACAGTACATGAATACAAAACGCGCAATCTTAAAATAGATGTAAAACGTGATATTTGTATAGCCATTTTATTTTTTGTGCGTTTTCCAAATTTTCTTATAGATTTTTTTGGCATTTCAGATCTTATCTATTGCTCGCGTTCATATGTGGCCTACGCAGGCATAGGGCAGATAAAGGGGGATTTTCTTACTGTTTGTATGGGATCAGTTTGCAAAATTGAATACATGATTGTTATTTTTTATTCGTGTTTTAAACTAACAGCGTGGCAAAAGAAGCGGCGAACTTTTTCGATAGAATTCAAATAGATATTGGTTTGAAAACAAAATAGCACAGATGGGTTCTACATTTAATATAATTGTAAGTATTTTGTTATTATTATTATTAATTATGATATGTATGATAGAGTGTCGAATGAAAATATAAGAAGTGAATGCGGTGCGAATGATGGTGTCATGAACAAAATAATGAAAGGATCATTAAGACGGTTTGGACATATGGAACGAATGAATGAAGAAAGAATGGTAAAAAAAATATATGTTAATGGAACCAGAAATAGAGGAAGATCGAGGAAAACGTGGCACGATCAAATAAATCAAATATTGAATGTCGGCCATGTGAGGAGTCAGAGAAATCGACGCGCGTGCATGACACGATGTATGAATGTTGAGGAAGCGAGAGAAATATGTCAAGAAAGAAAAGTGTGGCAATCCATTCATTCTGCCTACCCCTTCGGGTTGACGGCGTGATGGTTAGTAAGTTAGTTTTATTATGAATTTGTTATTGTTATTATTCTCGTGCAATAATAATATATGGCGTCGAAGCAATGGCAGACACAGTAAGGACCAAACAAGTTTTGAGGACTTCCGAAATGAAGACACCGAGAGATCACGTGAGGAACACCAGAATAAGAGAAATATGTGAGGTTGAGGATATTATAAGATGGAGCAGACAGCGAAAAAGGCACTGGTACGGTCATGTTCGAAGAATGGATACCACCAGACTCCCCTATATTGCATTGCATGATCAGCCTAATGGGACTCGTCCTCGTGGAAGGCCTCCTAAAAGGTGGAAGGACAGCTGGGAATCTACCTGACATGAGGAGCAGCACTTTGGAGAACAGACCACATAGGTCTTCAATAAGGAAGAAGAAGAAGTAAAATTTTGTATTTGCAGTTAAAATATAGATTCGTATTTTGAAGAAATCCTGAAATGTGAGAAATGTCCAAAAACAAAATCTAGGTACGATTTTCTCTTAAAAATGAAACTAGCATTTGAAATTTTCACATAATAAAGAAAAACATAGTAATGCACTTAACAAAGTTTTTTGTTGTTGTCCTGAACGAGAATATGTTTTGTATGGACAAATTAACGAGGAATTCAAGATTTAGATAAGATCTTAAAGATTTGGATATATGTTAAATCTAAAAAAAAAAAAAAATAAGAATGCATTATTGGATCACAACAACAACAACAACAAAATATTACGCCGTTTCCTCCGCCACACAACTCTATCTTGACACACCTCTCTAGTTTCTTCTACATTCATACAGCGAGTCATACACACGCGCCGATTCTTTCAACTTCTAACGGTCTTTAAGTTTTTGTGTTTTGCCGTTCTGTGGAAATATTAATTACCTTTGTTACTAAACATGTCATTTTTTATAAAAGCCATTGCAGCTTTTATGTTAAAAATAAATAAATAAATATTTATTGAATAATTAATACAAATGAAAACTTCAGTTTTCTAGGAGTTTTATTATATTTTATGGGAATGACATGTTTCACCCTTCTAAAGTATTATCAGATGTAATGATAAAATGTAATGTATATCACATTTGATAGCCTTAGAAGGGCGAAACATGTCATTCCCATAATATATAAATAATTTTTTAGAAAACAGACGTTTTCATTCGTAATAATTATTTAATATGGAGTTTTACATCATTGTTCTCTTGAATAATAAATATTTATTGTGTAATGCGCGACGTTTTGTCGATAGTATAAATGAAATGACTTAAATGAAATAAACCGTCAAAACAGTTGAGCCCCCTTTCGAATTGATAATTGACCTGAGATCACGATATTTAAATTACTCTAAACGCCATACATTCTTAATGTCTTAATAATTATATAACTTATTGGAAAGAAGGACACTATTATTAGTTATCCTAGTCTAAATGTTACATCAAACGTATCCGGAAGCACAACTTTCCAGACAAGGTCAAAGAGACAAAGTAAACCGTCGCCGTATTGTGCGGAAGTGTGGGAAGTGGGATGAGAATAGATCGGTTTTGAGGGAGGGCGCCGGAAGGAAGCGCGGACGCAATTCGCACAGCAGGCAGTCATTTCCCGTTTCCTGATTGGATCCATGCCGGAAGCGGCAGGAGAAGGTTCCTCTGTTGATGCCGACTGCACTTTGTGACTGAGGGGTTCAGATTTTTATCCCAAGTAAAGTAACGCAGCTTCCGTTTAACGCTTCGCCGGATTTTGTAATAAGCTTACACAATTAGACGATGAGTAGTCGCTATGGATGAAAAGCGTTTCGTAAGGAGCATTTCGTTAAAATTTTTAAAATGTTTTAAATCGAATTTATTATTGAACATTGATTGTGTCATGTGAAATAATAAGTATAAAAACCGGTACAAGTTAATAGCATAAAAATTGGAGTTTCACTCCAGGCGTTATCTAGCAATGTGATAATTGCGTAAAAGCCTTTCACAATGTATTAATAAAGATTTTTTACTTAATGCTTATAAATTATCTTAATAGATGGCGCTAGTGTACAACATTGTGAAGTTATTAAAAAATATTAGCATATATACAAGTTCCAAAATAAATGTCAAATATGGTGTCGTAAGAAGGGCGGAATGGAGAATGTTGTTAACATAAAGTGATCGCCCAACCCAACCAATGGCAGGTCATAAGTCCTGTAAACGCCTCAACTACCATATTCTGTTTCCAAATAATTTACGTCTTCGTCTCTATTGAGATGCAATTAATCCTTAGAAAATTATTGGTTAATATTACATATTTAAGTCATGTGATTACGAGAAAAAAATTAATTGCTGAACCTGATTATTGGGAGATAAGTAGAGGCTCGACGAGGTGTTAGCAGGAGGCAAATCTTCTGGCTCTTCAACATAAGGGACTGGACGGCTTTAGGAGCGTTGAGGAGCTGCTTAGAGCTGCCAGGAACAGATACGCCTACACTCAGGTGGTACTTGACAACGAAGGGACTTGACATCATACTGAATTTAGAAGAAGAAGACTCATAACCATTTTTTTTGTTTGTTCTGTAATCCTGACGAAGTGTTAGCGTAAGCGAAACCGGTTGGTTTGTCAAAAATAAAGTGGTATCGATTAAAAGCGTTTTAATATTATTTTTAATAGTGCCACACCTCAAATTGAATGTTTAATATGAAAATATAAATAAGAAGAACATTGATACATTTCCTAATGCGTACGTATAACAATGAAAATTATACAACAACACATATAACAAGTATATGAATTTACAATTTTGTTTGACGAAACTCTCTAGTAATCAGAAATAAATGAACAGATAGATCAAACGGAAATCTATTTACTTCCTTCCTAAATCCAATAATCTCACATTAAGCAAATCTTCATTACATAAAATTTTTATTGAAAAAAAAAATCCGTTTTTATTCAATGACTAAAAAAAACTTAATTTAAAAAATTATTTTATTGAAATAAATGAACGGAAATAAAGACAGTTATGAAGACCCTTCCTGTTTGGCCTACATAACTAAGACACATACTTGCAGTTAATTATGCATTTTTCAAACGCTATATATAAATATGTAAGCTATAATAAAATTTAAAATCTATGCTATTGAATATGAATCTTATTGAATACCTGTAATACCAATATTTAAATTCAGTAAATTTTATATAAATATTTGAAGATTATTTTTGTACAGAATCATGTTTACCACCTCTGATCTGTATGTATTATATATAAAGAACTCGGGTTGCAATAGTGTCACCAGTCTGTCAATGCCAGCGAGACTGGCAAAACCTTTCGAAATAAAGACAAATGTGGAAGTAGTTATGAAAACATCGTTTTATTTAATAATTATAGTTTTTATGTGAAACGCTATTAGTTATTACATTTTATATTTAAAAAAATATACCAGACAACAAATAAATATCACGGAAGAAAATGTGCGATACTTTCCATATTTTACTCAAAAATATTATGGCTGAAAATTATTCTAATGAACGAAAACAACAAAAATATTTTTGTTTACCTTATAAAAATGTATTATAATATTTTTATGAAATAACACATTGCTTATTTCAAATAAATAAGCGTATTCATGATAACTTTCCATCATGGTCCGCAGAGCAAGAAGTAAGTTCAATTTGTATGCCTGTTTTAATCGATGAAGATGTTTTTTCAGAATATACCAAGAAAAAACAAAATCCAAATAGTTACCTATAATATGCAATAATTTAATAATATACACAAAATCCTTCATAAGTCTGCTTGTAACTAAATACAAATATAAGTGATATTTTTTTTAGTCGGCTTCAAATTTAGTTATTAGCGTTCTTTCTAGTGCGTATTATTCTCTTGACAGAGATAATATAATAGTAAAAAACTTCAAGGGGACGCACAGTATGGAATGGAGGGAGCAAACAAAGTTATTTATTGAAGCATTAAAACTGCACGTGCTTGCAATTAAGTTTTGAATTTTTAATGATCTTAACAAGATTGAAAGTCTAATTAAAATCTGTGCATACACGTTTATTAAATTTATTACAGAATTTTTTTTATACAAAAACTTTGTATCTCACTATGCTATCGTGTTTGTTTTAAAGAAGCTAGTTTTGTTTTTAACGTGAACACTTTAAAATATTTATGTTTTTATTTGAAATTTATTGGTAAAAATAAGATGATAATATTTTTAATTCAATTTCATTAGTGGAATAATGTATTTATAAGTTATTTATTATCATAGTTTTGTTCCAAGTAATTTAATTCATAGTATGGATAGAGTATATAAGTTATAAGATAAACTAATGATTCTAATTAAATCTCTTGACGGAAGTTATTTTTAAATTATAATAAAATAAAATGATGTTATTTTGATAATCCACTGTTTTAGGGGAAGCACATTGAGATTTTAACATTATTAACTGTTTAAATGAAAACACTGTTTAAGAATATCACAATTGATAATATTTGTTACGCAATTGTCGCGAAAGCTGTTTCGCTATCCGATGTTAGTATCGTGAGGTGTTATAATCAACGTGCGATATTTGATTGTAACACCTGACCTTGCGCCATAGTTGATCTCATTTCTACTGCATCCTTCTTTTGCCAGTTCCATGTTTCGCTTCCATACATAAGGGTCGGTAGAAGAACACCATTGTGTACTGCCATTCTAGCTTTTTTGGATAAGAATAAATTATACTTACAGAATATTTGACTCTTGACATGAGTCAAGTGTCGAGTATTCTATCACACAAACCTGGATATGACCCGTTTTCTTCCTTATAAAAAATATTGATTGTGCTCTCATTTAAGAAGAAAAAAAAAAGACAATGGAAATCTACGGATTTATATTGACTGTATTTATTGTTTTTTTCTTTCTCTTCCATAAAAGTATTTTTTTATTTTATTTATATGAATAAAACATTATTGGCGCCTTACATAAAAATAAAACATTATTTTCAAAACATTTTAAATTTGTCTGACCAGAGTTCATAAGTACAATATTTTATAATAAACATAAAACTTTATACATTACCACACTCCATTTTTAGAAAATGGTTGTTTTTATGAACGGTGTGCTAAAATGAAGAAATGCCATACTGTTATATCCTGACACACTTGACTATTCATATTAGAAAATAAAATAAATTAATATTTATTGAATAATTAATACTAAGGAAATCGTCAATTTTCTAGGAGTTTTATTATATTTTATGGGAATGACATGTCTCGCCCTTCTGAGGCATTATCAAATGTAATGATCAAACGTAATGTACGAGTATACCACATTTGATAATGCCTTAGAAGGGTGAAACGTGTCATTCATTCCCATAATATGGAGTTTTACATCATTGTTCAACAAACAATAAATAAATATTTATTGTGTCGTGTGCGACGTTATGAAAAATATTTATTGTGCTCTCATTTAAGAAGAAAAAAAAGACAATGGAAATCTACGGATTTATATTGACTGTATTTATTGTTTTTTTTCTTTCTCTTCCATACAAATATTTTTTTATTTTATTTATAAGAATAGAACATTATTGGCGCCTTACATAAAAATAAAACATTATTTTCAATACATTTTAAATTTGTCTGACCAGAGTTCATAAGTACAATATTTTATAATAAACATATAACTTTATACATTACCACACTCCATTTTTAGAAAACGGTTGTCGAATTAATGTGCTTCAAGAACATCAGTCATTTTCAAATTTTAAAGCAGATTTATGAAACGAGTACTTACATTAGGAAGAAGCCAATTATAACTTTAAAGTGTTGAAAACATAAATAAGAAAAGTTTCGTTATATTTAAAAGCTATAATAAATTTATTATTTATAAATTCACAAATAACACAAATTAATTTGATAACCTTGGAATTGAAAAAAACAACGCTTTTTATATTCCACTTTAAAGTAGAAAATTCACATAATTGTTTTTTCATTTCCAAGTTTATTAAAATGGAATTCCACAGCGTTAACGCCTTAACCTGCTATAAAAAAATACTCTGAAATTTATTTAAAAAATACATATTGTATGGCTTAGGGGCTAACGATGGAAACTATTTTGAGTGATGATTGATTTTTATTTAAACTTTCAAATAAATGCAATTTTCATACAAAACTTTCTGAAACAGCTATTATTTAAAAGGAATACCATTTTTTGCCTTATTAGCGTATTATCAAATGATAAAAAATATTAAATGTTTCTTGTTCTTCTTCAAGTGCCCTGTCGGGTCCCCCCAACGTTGGCGATCACCTCGGCGAACCTGTCACTGTCCTGCGCCGCTCGGAACAGCTCCTCAACACTTCGGATGCCGGTCTACTCCCTCACGTTTTGCAGCCAGGACATTTGTCTCCTCGGCGTCCCAATTAAATGTTTAACAAGTGTATATTTTTATAATGCCTTAGCAAGGCGAAACATGCCATTCCCATAAATATAATGAAACTTCTAGAAACCGATGTTTTCATTCGTACGAATTATAGAAAATATGATTAACAATCCGTACAATGATGTATTGGATATGCTCCCTCCAGCAATGTCACTCATTTGTGTTTCATTTATTGACAAATTGACGCACAATCCTGTTTCTAACGAATTGGACTAATCACATTATCAACTCTCATTTTTGACGAGACACGTGTTGCGACCCTTCTTAAATTCCGCCCCTAGCGTTTGACGAGGAGAACACGTGTGCACGGCGCCACTCTAAAACTACTTCTGAATATGAAAAATTTGGTTGCTTCTTAAGCCGATTGGGAATTTGTAATTTCGTTCTTCTTAACCAATTTTCCGTTTGTTTGATGCTTACACGTGGGGATACGTAAATTGAAAAATCACATGACAATATCTTATTTTAATTATTTTTTATTATTGATATACCAATCAGTTCAAATGCAAAATTATTGATAACTCTTGATTATTAGTTAAGAAGTTCGTTACAAGTACAGATGATAATAAGTGTCGATATCAGGGGGGGGGGGGTAGTGATAATCGAACAAATGTTTACCTTTGTAATTGCAAATTTCTAGAATATGCAAATAAATTCAATTAGGTATGTTAGGTACAAATAAATGATAAATTTTGGTTGCGATATGCTGTATGTTTCAATAATCGTTCAGCCCTATTTTTAATTTGTTTCCTGCGATGTTACGTAATTCTTCATAAGCTGGTATTCCTTTTAATTTATTGTGATTGTTTACATTAGTATTTATTTGTACCAAACACACATAATTACATGTTATTGCATTTCTTAGAAAATTCATATTTCAAATATGAACGTTTTTTTGCTAATCTCTTTCCATCTCTCACCCCCCCCCCCCCTTCTGACTTCATCACCGTTTATTCTTTTATGTACTCGTACATGTAATTGTTGTGTAATTGTGTTTTTATTATATTGCGTTCAAGCGAAACTAGTTGGTATTAATTATAATAATCATACCGTGATGAATAGAAAGTTGACATTTACAAGAAAGGGAAGCCTGGTTGGGGGAGGGGGGGGGGAGACAGTATGGGAAGACCGCGGCTTCGTTTTTGGAAGTAATACCTGAAGAGTGGATGTCGAGAGCTCAGGATAGGGTCGGTTGGATAAACTTTTTGGAGGCGGCCGAGGTATAGAGGAGAGAGAGGGAGAGAGAGGGAGGGGGAGATAGGGGGGGGGGAGAGAGTGAGAGAGATTAAATACAAAGGGTTTTGTGTTTAACCACAGAGTGAGTCCTCCGTATGAAAAAAAAAAAAAAAACAATTCAGTAAAATTCTATCATATTCCTTAATAAATCAGAATGTACATATGTTGACATTAGCTTTGATTTCATTGATGAAACACAGGCACAGAGCTAGCATTAGATACCATTACTTCTAATTGAGTTTTGCTAAGGCAAAAATTACTGAACAGGGTAATAATTTCAAATTACCATAATGATGCTTTATCATAAGCATACCTGTTATACGTATGTATAAATAACATTTCAATCATTTTTTTATTAAGTGTTCAGCTTCATCTTTTGAGAAATATAGAAGCCAATAAAAAACACATTCATTCATGTGAAATTCTATTAAATACCCTAATGAATCAATATGTAGATATGTTGACATTTCTAAGTTTCATTGACAAGACTTAAGCACAGAGCCGGCATTAAATTTCCAAATAAATAAGCGCATTAAGTTTCTGAAAACTGTTTTGAATGACGATATTTTGTGCTCCTCAGCCGCATCATTGTGCCGCCAAAGGAGCAGCAAGGGGAAGGCGGCCTTTGATCATATTTAATCAAAGCCGCGCTCCTAATACGCCCCTAAGAGAGCGGTACTAATATTAAAAGGTTTGGGGATTTGCTAAAGCCGATTTAAATTTTACTAAACGCAGCATCCAACAAATACGTCGATACAGAAATATTGCTGTTTCATATATATGTGATTTTTTTCGATATTATTGTTACACGTCTATCAAAGAAAACTATATCAGGAAAGAAGAAAGTCAATTAATTTAACCACCCTACGTATTTGAACGTACGTGATACGTTCACTGTGACTGTACCATTCTGCGCTATCCCGTATCACGTACGCGCTTGAGAAAAAGTAATGTACCTAAAATGTACAAACTGTTAGGAATACGCGCGTATGCCAACAACACTCGAGTTCAAGTCTTCATAAATATGATAGTTTTACAAGGGGCAGGCGAAGTGTGCGGCCGAGTATTTGACGTATTGTTATTTAAAAAAATAAAATTAATGTATAATTAAATTTCATTTATTAAAAACCAGCTTTTTTTGCACGTTTCTCGGAAAATAACCCAAAGGTAGGGCGGTTAACTAACTAACTAACCATCACGCC
The DNA here is from genome assembly GCA_022606425.2 of Lepidostoma basale. Lineage (NCBI taxonomy): Eukaryota > Metazoa > Arthropoda > Insecta > Trichoptera > Lepidostomatidae > Lepidostoma > Lepidostoma basale. The sequence continues at coordinate 234,397 of JAHDVF020000044.1, forward strand.
GTCTCTCCGAAGGGGTAGGTAGAAATAATGGACGGCCACACTTTAACCGATGTGGCACACCTCCTTCTCTTTTCGCCCCCGCGGGAGACGCAGTGTGATGGGTTGCGAACCTCATCGCCACCAATAGGCATCTCTCGCGCATAATTTGATCGTCCAACGTGCACAAAATAAATCTAAATCAAATAATATAAAAATCATAATAAAATTAAGAAATACTATAGTTATGAACGTCACTTGAAGTTTTTTTGAGATATTAAGGTCATAATAGCCCCTAACCTTACATTAATTATGCTGTCATTAACAAAAAACCTACGGATCCTTTTTTTAATGACGATAGTACTATTTTCTCTACATGACCGCTTTCCGTATGGAAAGATTGTTTGATTTATGTAAGCGTGTGGGTTCTTGACTTAAGGTAGACGTTCCATCCTGAAAACTGATTGAAATATGTCCTTGTTGTAATACCGTTATCTTAAGGAAGATTCAATTAATATTCACCAATTACGCGGCTCTTTAGTCAACACGGTTCAGAATACAAATTAAATTTGCTAGGATAAGAATTGATGCGAGAATTGTGTTCACGGAATCTGGAATCCGCTTATTAAGGCTTTATATAATTTTATAAATAATGCAAGACTTGCTTATTCTAACTAAGTAACCATCACGCCATTTTCCCGCAGGGGTACGCAGAGATGGTGGACCTGCTTAATCCTGCCATAACTGTTGCGACGCTCAACAAATGTTTCGACTTCTAACAAGACCGTCTTTCTTTAATTTATTAATTTGGTCATGCTCTGACTTGTATATGGTGCGGAGTGTTGGGTACTGAGCAAAATGAACGAAAATGTGCTGCTGGTTCTTGAAAGTAAGGTGTTGAGAAAAATCTGTGGGCCTCCCTGTAAAGGTGGAGTGTGGAGAGTGATGTATAACCAGGAGTTGGAAGGACTTTACAAATTACCCAAAATAGTGAAGTTTATAAAAATGCAGAGTCTTAGATGGTTGGGATACTTCCAGCGAATATAAGAAGATCGAATTCCAGGGAAGATTCTCAGCACACGACCATATGGAAAGCGAAGTGTGGGAAGACCAAAACTTAGGTGGATGGATGGTGTGGAGGGAGACCTCAGAGCAATTGGTGTTACAAACTGGAGAATGTGGGTGATGGACCGGGGAAGGTGGCGAAGAATTCTGGAGGAGGCCGGGGCCCATAGTGGACTGTACCCCCAATATTGTTGTTGTTGTATTTGTTATGACTTTTTATTTTTTATTTACACTGCCGGTATATATTTTTGTAATCTTCCCTCAACTAAAACAAATTGTAATAAAACAACTTACTCACTTTCTAACCATCACGCCGTCTTACCGAAGCCAGAAAGAAAGGACCACCACACCATTATTTCCATACATACTTCAACATTTATATATGGTGTCATGCATACACTTTTTTCTTTCATTTCTTGATTTTTCCGATTCCTCACTTAGCCAACATTTAATATCTGATTAATTTGCCGTTTCGTGCCATGTTTTCCCCGGTTTTCCTTATTATCATATTTATCTTTCCGTTTGCGTCATTAACATTTATTTTCATTATAATTCTTTCTTAATTCATTTTTTCCGTGCGTCCAAAATAAAATAATGACTCTTTCATTAATTTGTTCATAACATTTTTGTTTAGACTGCATTTACTTTTTATATATGTATCTGACACACTATCATATTCAGATTTATTTTACATTAATTTAAGATCTTATTTCTATCGCATTTATTCCACAAGAAGATGGCAGGAAGCTGCCGAAACCGGCCGAAGACACAAACATTGGTGGATTATAACTAAATATACATTTAAAAATAATTCATCTTATTTTTTATATTCTCATTATTTGCTTGCATCTTTCTCTTGTCAAGAACAATATTGTGCAAAGCTACAGAAATAATATAAAAATATTATGAAGAGTACTAAGTAGAATTTCTTTGTTTCATTTGTATTCGCCATAACTTTGTGTTGTAGATGTTTTAGTGTCTTTTTTAATATACTTTTTGTACATTACTCATATTCATTAAAACAATAAGATATCAAACATGTTTCGGACTAACCAGCCCTTCATCAGTGATATTATATAAATATTTAAAATATTATAAAATTGTTTACAAATATGGTCAGTTTTGACAGATGTTATGTTTTGAAAGACAAAAACTGACCATATTTGTAAACAATTTTATAATATTTTAGATATTTATATAATATCACTGGTTAAGGGCTGGTTAGTCCGAAACATGTTTGATATTTAATTTTTATTTTACTTTTTTAATAATACAAAGTATTTAAAAAAAGAAACATTGGAATTTCTTTGATTTAAATTTAAAGCCTGTAAAAAAAACAACGTAATATATTCGAATGCATTTAAGTAAATAAATAATTCAATGTGCTCCCTTAAAAATCCCTAATCTTCAATGGTTTCCCCCTTCAATTGGGGTGCAGGTTTCAACAAAAGCTCTTACCGTCTTAGTACCCCTATACAAATAACAGAATAATGATATTTAAGCCGTAAGTCTAGCAGACGCCAGGATGTAGTTAGCTTGAAACATCGTCTCGGCGCTGCGGATATGCAGCCAGGTTACAAGAAAACCTACTTAAGTCCGGCGAATGAAACATGGTTCCTTAATTTTGCTCTGCTACAGAAGGCAGTGGGGAAGCTACACGGCCTCACTATTGTTTCAGAATTGCTACGAGTAGCAGCGATGGAATTTATTATGAAAATGCATGCTACCGTACATATGAGGGCATGGAAGCAAAGGCAACATGAAAAATAAACAATACAATTTTTGAATAAATACTATGTGTGGATACTCTGTGTATGATAGTGTCGAATGAAAATATAAGAAGTGAATGCGGTGCGAATGATGGTGTCATGAACAAAATAATGAAAGGATCATTAAGATGGTTTGGACATATGGAAAGAATGAATGAAGAAAGAATGGTAAAAAAATTATATGTTAATGATGTAAATGGAACCAGAAATAGAGGAAGACCGAGGAAAACGTGGCACGATCAAATAAATCAAATATTGAATGTCGGCCATGTGAGGAGTCAGAGAAATCGACGCGCGTGCATGACACGATGTGTGAATGTTTAGAAAGCGAGAGAAATATGTCAGGAAAGAAAAGTATGGCAGTCCATTCTTTCTGCCTACCCCTTCAGGGAGACGGCGTGACGGTTAGTTAGTTAATTATACACTGTATTATAAAACTTTTTATTTTTACTGAACTCAGACTTACTAACTAACTAATCTTATACTTACTAACTAACTAATCATCACGCCGTTTCTCCGGAGGGATAGGCAGAGAGGATGGATCGCCACATTGTTCTATCCTGACATATTTCTCGCGCATCTTCTACATTCACACATCGTGACATGCACGCTAGTCGATTGTTCCTACTTCGAACATGCCCACCTTTCAGTAATTGATTAATTTGGTCAAGTCGAGAGTCTATAAATTAAAATGTAACGATTGCACGTCATTCTACGAGAGCATAGGAAAACGCGTAATTTTAACATAAGAATTCAAGAACATCTTAGATGCCTTTCTAATAATAAGATTTCGGAGTTTAACCATTTAATTGAAAATTACCATACATTTATTAAAAAAAACGGTATTGAAATTTTGCATAAAAATTATAAAAACTTAACTTTAAACAATTTAGAAATTTTAGAAATTCAAAAGCCATAATAATAATGAAAATAAAATAAATAACCAATCAAATTTAAATTAATTTACCATGCTCTATATGTTCCCGGTACATCTCCCCTCTCCTCAATCCTAATTATACCCCTTCCACTCGATATGTTCTCGCTATATCTCCCCTCTCCTCATTCCTAATTATACTCCTTCCACTTTTATAGATAACTCGATCTCCATTTAGTATATAAGTGACCGCTCTGTTTTTTTTTACTGTTAAAATTGTATACATTGATAAAGGTTACTTGTAACCGAAACATGTTTGAGTTCAGTGAAAATACCAAGTATAATTATATGTATTTAAATATGAATCCACAACACAAAGTGAAGGCGAACATAGACGAAATAACATTTTTTTTAAAGTCCCGATCGTTTGGATTTTAGTTTGCTGCAGAGTCTGATAGTTTTACCAAAACTAAATATTTAAATAATTGATTGGATACTATTGGCATTACCAGCTTTTGAACTACTGTTTATCTTTTGAATAATATAACAAATTACGTTCACATAGAATGAAACATTCTCTGACATGATTGTTAATCATTTGACATGTTTTTGTTACATAAACAAAAACAGGTTAATAAAGTAAGTTGCATTTGCTTTTACACGCCCGTGTCATGGAAAACTAAACCGGCTGTTGTGGCGGATGCAGTTTTTGATACTTATGAATGAAATATTTCATCCACTGATGATATAAATAACCATGAGCTAAATAGCAAACTATGAAAAAAAATTTGATTCAGTGAAGAATTTCACTGATAGAATGAGGAGTTAGCGACTTTTTTGTTTTAACTGTTGAATTTTATTTTGTTCTGTATTTAACAATAATAAGTAAGTAAAAGTAATATGATGACTTGACGATCTTCGTGGCAGAGTGGTTAGTGCATTGACTGCCACCCCGAAGGTTCCGGGTTCGATTCCCGACGAGGGCAGTCACACTGTCTTTGATCTGGTGTAGAATTCACGTGACAATAAAATGGCGATAGATTAGCTATCTATCACATGTCATGAGAATCACTATGATAGCTATATTACCTTTACATCGATTTGGCTCATGCTGTCATGATGTAAAGAGCGACTTAACAAGATAATAATAATAATATTTTCAGAAGAAAATATAGAAATAAAAGTTTTGTTTTAAAATATCGTTTTTTCCCTTTTGAGTTTATTTTTCTCTTTTCCTATTTTCATTAAATAATCAAAACGCCTTAAACAAATAATAATAATAATAATAATTACATAATCTAATAAAAGAGTAAAATAAACGAAGACGGAGTATTGGGGAATTCATACGCATTGTTTAAAGGTTTTTGTTATTCAACATTAATTTGGCACCTAATTTTAACCGTGATTTCAATTACTCTTGACGTATTTTCTGATTTACCAGAAATGTTCCTATAATAGTTTACAATCAAGGTAAATGAGATGATTACTACGAATGAAAACCTCTGTTATATAGACATTTTATTATATTTAATGGGTGTGACATTTTTGCCTGTCTAAAGCATTTTTAAATATAAAAAAACTTCTAAAAAACAGACGTTTTCTTTCGGTTGTTTATTTAATATGGAGTTTTACACCATTGTTGGAGAAATTATAAATAAAGTAAAAAAACATTTTGAATGTATACAAATTCTAACTAACTAACTAACTAACTAACCATCACGCCGTCTCCCCGAAAGGGTAGGCAGAAAGAATGGACTGTCACACATTTACTGATGCGGCACTCCATCCTTCTCTTTTCGCCCCGCGGGAGACGCGGTGTGATGGGTTGCGAACCTCATCGCCACCAATAGGCATCTCCCGCTATTCTCCCAAATTCTAGTGCCATTTATATACCATATAAACAAGTTCCAAAAAATTGTCAGACGTGGTGGTCATAAGAAAAAAGGCGGAATAGGGAATGTTGTTAAACATAAAGCGATCGCTCAACCCAACCAATGACAGGTCATAAGTCCTGTAAGCGCCTCGGTCATCACATTCTGTTCCCAGAATGCATTTACATCTTCGTCTCTATTGATATACACTTAATCATTATAAAGTAAAAAAATATTATAACAATGCTAAAGTACTGAAGATTCTTAGAAAACAAATATCGAGTTGTAAAAAAATTCTCTCACAGGGTTTTTGATGTTAAACATTTATTGGCGCATTCACTAATGGATACAATTGAGACCAGCGTGCGCACCCTGTTACAGAAGCGCGACATGATGAAGTTAACTTTCAATGGTAAATGACGGCTGGACATTTCACGCACGCAACCTCACATCTCATGAAACGAGACAAGAATGAAGTTAAACGTAAAAAAGACAAAAAATAGTACTAACGACCTGTAAAATTTTACTGCTGTATTATTTATGCAAACTTTCCCCACACGAAGACACAATATGCAATATTTTAATATTGTGTGTTTTAACACACAATGGTTATTTGATGAGAGGTCGTGGTAGATTCCGGCTCCGGGGACCCAGACCTGAAAGCACAGAAAAATGAATTTTCTATAGAGGACTTAAGTTATATAATGAATTGTCAAATGAGGTAAGAGATGCCGGTTCTCTCGCGATCTTTCGTCGAAAATGCCGAAAATGCCGAAAATACCAATATTTAATATTTTTGTTGTTCTCATATCCATTTTTATATTGGTAATAATTTTTTTATGTAAGGTTGTATAAGTTGTTAATATCTTTGAATTTTTGTGTAACTTTATTAAATTAATCGCGACCACGTAGAACGAATGAGCGACGATAGACTCCCCCAAGCAGCCGCAAACAACGTGCCAATGGGAACTCGCCAACCCGGAAGATCTGCGAAGAGATGGCGAGACAGTTAGAGTTCTGTATCCCAGGAGACCTCGACGCCATAAAATAGATCCACAGATCTATGAAAATAGGAAGAAGAAGAAAAAATAAATATATCCCTTGTTAGAAAATCCACCCTCTCTTTGATTGTAATAGTTTTACAAAATAATATCGTTTTGCAAAGAATGCCCCATCGCCAGAAAATACATATATCGTACAATGCCTTTATATTTTTTAAATCCTCATCATTGTAACAACCTTTAGAGGCAAGTTTTCTCCCTCGGTTCCCCCTATTGCTTTTGATCTTGGACCTTGCCCATCCATCTGACTCCGGCGAGACGTTTCACGTCATCAACTCATTTCACTTGGGGCGTTCCGACTGGTCGCTTTTCTGTAGGGTGCATTGTATTTTTTTTAACCTATCGTGTACTCTTGCAATCGTTTGTTCCCAATATAACAAAAAGTGTATTACAATTTAGGTTTGTCTGTACTTCTGAAAGTAACTATTAAATTGACATACCTACACCATATGTACGTGAAAATTATTTACTTGCATTGCGCAATCAACATATCTAATTATTTACGCATTGAAGGAGTCAATTTTTTATAATTAAACATGTTAATTTTAAAATGCGTTGGCCATTTCGGATAACAAATCTGCATCACAATAGTCGAACACTTAATAATATGATGTTGCTCCAAAAAATTTTACACTTTAAAATAGATAAGTCCGAACTATTTTGGAAACTGATACTCAATACTCCTATGTTTTCCACCCTCACAACTCACCCCAGTTTTCCACCTTCACGCTTTTCGCTCTAACTACGTTCAGAGCGCGGGAATGTACCGGATTTGAGAAAACTACATCTTGGTGATATCGATGTTTTCCATGTTTTTTACCTGAACGAGCGTAATTATTAAAAATATTATTATTTTTAACTTTTTATATATTTTTTGCATTAGTTTAACTTCGATTTTGGTTCCTATTATCGCCTGTTTAATAATCTCTTTATTGTGGTACAATGGTTATTGGTTTTTATTATTGTTTCTACCTGTTTTTTTTTTGAATATTTGAATTTAAATCGTTGTATGTAACCTAAAATAAATAAATATATTATAATTATTTAAATATTATCTTCTTACATAAATGTGGCAAAATACACAGCGGAAGAACAAAATCAGATTAACTGAAAGAGAACTGTCTGAGATGGTGTGAACTAGTTATGTGGCGCCTAGCTGACTATGTAACATGAAAGTCGATGGAAACGGACCGGTGACCTAGGATACCTAGTAGGCTCAAGTTGATGTGGTTGGGAATTATTTACAGAAATATCAAAAATGACCGTATCCTACCAGACGTCATTAGGACAGAAACAGTTTAGGAGACTCCATATGAGAAGAGCCGATAACAAGTAAGTAAGAAACAGGAAAAGAAAACGACGAAAAATGCTGCAAAATAAACTAACATTATTAAACAAGATATTTGGACACAAAACAATTCGCAAAAATATCAATTACATATTCTTAGAATTGAAAAAATCAACGCTGTTTATTTTCCACTTTTATTTATTTAATATTTTTATAAAATAAAAATATTAACCACGACATGTGTAAACATATAACTGAACCAGAGGATGGAGGTCACCTCCGAAACGTGTCATTGTTAATATTTTAATTTTGTAAAAATACATAATAAATCTTTCTACCTACCCCTGTGAGTTTGTTAGTTGTTTTTATAATAAATTAATGTGAAACAGCATTGATTTTTCAATTTCAAGGTTATAACAGTATAATTCAACAGTGTCAACGTCATAGACCAGTGTGGCTGTCCATTCTCCCCACCCCTCCGGATAAACGATGTGATGGTAAGTTAGTTAGCAAAACTTAATTTTAGATAATACAAAATCGTTTTTGTATTAAATTACTTTTTATCCTTTTATAATGTTTCGAAAATACCTCGTATTGAACAAATTAATATGTCAGTCGCAATATAAATATTATATTATATAATAATTTTTGGTCCCAACCCTTTTGTATGGAAGCGAAGCATGGAACTGGCAGAATAAAGATGAGAGCAGAATAAATGCGGTAGAGATGAGATCCCTAAGACGTATGTGTGGTAGAACGATATACGACAGAATCTTTAATTCTGATATTAGGAAGGAATGTAGAATGAAAGAAGGTATTATGAACAAAATTATGAAAGGTTCGCTGCGTTGGTTCGGACATATGGAGCGCATGGGTGAAGAAATAATGGCTAAAAAGTATACGTTAACGATGTAAATGGAGTAAGCAGTCGAGGTAGACCGAGGAAAACATGGCATGACCAAATTAATCAAATATTAAAGGTTGGTCATGTCAGAAGCCGGAAGAATCGACGTGCGTGTATGACTCGATGTATGAATGTGGAGGAAGCTAGAGAGGTGTGCCAGGATAGAGTAGTGTGGCGGTCCATTCGCTATGCCTACGGGGAAACGGCGTGATTGTTTGTTGTTGTTGTATATTATATAATAATAACGAATAAATTTTGACAAAATGGTTTAAGTAGAAATATCGAAAAATCTATAACTTTTGTTAACAAGTGAAAAACAAAAGACCATAGAAATAAATATAAAACTTTTAAAAGGTTATATATGTTGACAAAATAAAAAGTAAATAGGGTGGTGTAAGTGGACTAATCTCAGGGTAAATTAGGGAAATAAGCTAATCAAAATAAGAAAACAAAGTCTTGGGACCCACTGTAATGGCCTATCTGCCTACTCAGCCGGCCTGGCTGAGGGTGTGGAGTTAATCCAATTTACTCTGATTTATTATCTTTGTCCGCTTTGTTGTCCTTCTGGTAATTGAATTATTGCCTCTATGGTCCATGGAATCGATTCATGGAATGCATTATCCTATCAGTAAGGCTTTGTTTATTATTAAGTATTAAGTTTATTTCATTCAAGTTCCAAACAAAACGAAGATTTCCTATTCAAACTCGATAATATAGTATTTATTGTTTCTTGAACAAAGAAACATTCGATGTCGGAATAATCGACGTGCGTACATGGTACGATGTATGAATGTAGAGGAAGCCCGAAAAGTATGCCAGGACAGAATATTGTGGCGATCCATCCTCTCTGCCTACCCCTCCGGGGAAATGGCGTGATGGTTAGTTAGTTTTTTTGTACATAGATGGAAAATTCCTCATTTAATAATTATTAATACGGATGCAAACATAAATTATATGTTTCTTCTATATTCGCCATCACTTTGTGTTGTGGATTCACATTTAAATAAGTAAAGTTATTTTATTTAAATATGAATCCAAAATTTTTGCTCGTATTACAACACTTTTTATTTTACTGAACTCAGACTTGTTTCGGTTACAAGTAACCTTTATCAATGTTAACAATTTTAATAGTAAAATAAAACAGAGTGGTCACTTATATAATAAATGAAGATTGAGTTATATATCAAAGTGAAAGGGGTATATTTAGGATTGAAGAGAGGGGAGATGTAACGGAAACATATCGAGTCGAAGGTAGAAACATGTTTGAGTTCAGTAAAAATAAAAAGTGTTGTAATACAAAGTATAACTATATTTATTCAAATATAAAGTATTTGTTTTAATTTTTATTATATTTGATGGTAACGGCATATTTCAACAAAATAATGACTTGGAGGCATGAAAACAATGATGGAGAAAATACAGGTTAGAGATTTTAATGAAGCACGAAGTTTAGCTAACCGAAGAAAACGTTATACGATCAAATCAATAAAAATTTAAATACCGGCCGCGTAGGGAACAATATGGTGGTACAAACTTTCTTCCTAACCTTTCGGTAAACTGCAAGTTAATTAGTTATTATATCTCTATTTTTTTTGTTATTGGAAAATTCTAAGTGTTTATAAATAGGTGCCTTCGCTGAATATTCAAGATCTATTGGCTCCAAACAGTGTCAAATGTCGTTCTCGGGACTATGGTAGGCGAAAAAGGTCAATAAGAGAACATATCGCAATACACAAATGGCAGTGGATCGGTCACACTCTGGGACGGAACCCAGCCTGCATCGCTCAGGGCGCACTAGATTGGTCCCTTTGGGGAGAAAGAGGAAGCGGAGCAGACCTAGATCCACCTGGAGAAGAGCCCTGCAGGACGAGATTAAAGCAGCAGGCCTCACTCCGGATGATGTTAAGCATCAGGCATGCGATAGAGTCGGGTGGAGATGGTTTCTTGAGGCCCTATACACCATGGAGATATGACAGGACAAAAAGAAGAAGAAGATCTCTATTCTTATACAAGACAAATTGATCTATCACTAAATAAACTTATGATTTTTCTACTTCGAAATTTGATATGTATTAATGATAAGTAAGTAATAAGTGGTTAATCTTTAGATCTAGAGCGCTCAATGTGTTTATTGATTTCTAGGAACAGAATTCATTAACAAATCATCTAGATTAGCAGCCAAGTTTTTAACCCTTAGTCCATTAGGCAAACGTTACCCTACCTATCATTTCTATGCGGCACTTTCTTCGTCTACCCATTTTGAATAAATTTGCTTTTTTAAAACGGTATTTACTTACAATAAAAATCATTACAGCAACAATAGATTATATCAGTGTCATCCTCGAATACAAAATCAAATGCACTAGACATTTTAAACTAACTAAAGTCAGTCGTATCGGGCAAAGAGTTAAATAAAATGCGTATATGAAGAATGAATTACTGAGAAAAACATTCACAAAATTTTTTTTGTGTTACCTTGTTATTTGAATTTTATTGATATTTATGATAAACAGTATTTTGTTACAAGCAATAACCAAAACGATTTAAATTGATTTCATTAATAAAAAAAAACATTCGATCTCTACAAACCTAATATACTGTGAGCTTTTATATAAAAACTAAACAAAAAATGTATAAACTATATAAGAATATAAAAAAGTAGTTTTGTAAACAAACTTTTTATATATGAATGTATTTAGTTAGATTGCAAAGTTTTTCATGTTCACATTGTAATATAATATAATCATTAAGACAACACATGACTTATGTCCGTAGTTATTCGAAAGTTAAAGATCTGCTAACTTTCGAATAGTTTTTCAGTATTAGGTCAGACTATATTCCGTATAGTATTGTGCGGGCCGCGTACGTGCCAGAGCAGACAATATAACGAAGCGCCGTCCACTAGCGCCGCGGCGGCACCCCCTGTATTTAATTTACAGCTCCATAGGTGGCGTTGGCTGTCCCTACGGAAAAGCTCCGAACTCAGTTCGCATGGCGCTCTCGAGCCGATCGGTCGTGCCGCAGTCTCCCGAATTAACTCGATGAAAAACTTTTCAGCACGTACATCCTGCTTGAATTAAACGAGTAACTTTTTGACAGCCCGGTGTTGAACAGGGGGTTTCAGGAGTTCGGTGAAAGTTTTGAAGAAATTTCCGATCGAATGGAATTTCTCGAAACAAAAATTTAAATAAAGTTATACAACTGATTGGATATTAAAAAAAAACATTTATCTCGCGAATATCAAGTAATTTTTGGTGGTTTTGTGACAGTTTGAGAACATTGATAACACTTTTGGAAGAACATTCATTCATAAATAATATTTGAATAAATCATACAATAATGTGATAACAATAGGAAAAATTGCATATAGAGGTAAGTGTTTTGCAATAAATCATTAAATTTAATTAAAATAAACATGTTTTTTCCTTGCATGGATATCTCTTACAAAATTAATTGTTCATAATAATAAAATTATAATTACTATGATAGATTTACAAATCATATTTATAAGCATAAAATTCCATATCTTTTATATATTATAAGCGAAAAATACAGTATCAATAGGTATCTTTTCATATTCTATTCTTAATATATAATACTCATATAAGTAATTTTAAAGCTCTAAATTTTTTCTCACTTTTAGCCTCTGACAATTTATTTTATTATGTTTGTAAATATTCGCAATAAAATATACGTTTTGATTAATTCATACAAAATATAAAAATAGTGCCATATTCTTTGTATATGGTTAAAATATTATAATATGATAGAAATTTGTTTTTAATACTTTGTTTAACACAGTTATTTCACAAATGTTTTTCCTTAATTTAAATAACTTAAAGATAATAATTAAATAATACGATGTTTTTTAACTACTTCCACTTTTGTCTTTATTTAGGCAGCGACCAATCTGTCGATGCCAGCGAGCCTGGCGAAACCGATCGCTGTTTAAATAAAGACAAAAGTGGAAGTAGTTAAAAAACATCGTTTTATTTAATTATTATTTAAAAGGAACTTCCATCAAGAGGTTTCAGCAAAATCATTTGATTAACTTAAAGATATTTAATAAATTTGTTCTTAATTTATAAAATAACAGTAATATTACAATAGTGATGCTAAGTACTCATACAAAATACGATATATTATTTAGCATAATTGTTTTGCTACTAAATTAAATACCTTGTTTCAACGCTAATGAATATAACATGAAATTCTACATATTGCCTTGGTGAGCAAACATCATATGATAATTATGATTTTGCAAATTGCTTGGTTCTTAGTTACAAGCTGGTTAGAAAAAAAGTTCACCTAAATCAAACTGGCTCAGGAATTTATTAACATACGTTTCTCACCAAAGATTAACAAATCAACGTTTATAATACTTAAAATTATGAGAATAATAAAAACAAAAGTATATCTCGTTTTAAGTATTTACGAGTACATATTTTTTTTGGATAATTTAATTGTTGTATAATATTATAATTAACTAACTAACCATCACGCCATCTCCCCGAAAGGGTAGGCAGAAAGTTTTATTTCCTGACATATATTTCTCGCTTTCTCAACATTCATACATCGTGTCATGCACGCGCGTTGATTTCTCTGACTCCTCACGTGGCCGACATTCAATATTTGATTAATTTGATCGTGCCACGTTTTCCTCGGCTTTCCTCTTTTTCTTGTTCCATTTTTATTGTTAACATATATTTTTTTTACCATGCATTCCATGTGTCCAAGCCATCTTAATGATCCTTTCATTATTTTGTTCATAGCACCATCATTCGCATCGCATTCACTTCTTATATTTTCATTCGACACTTTATCATACACAGAGTATCCGCACATTCATCTAAGTTATCTAATTTATTATGCATTTATTATCCTTTCATCCGTTTTTTCCAGTTCCATGCTTCGTTTCTATACAAAGGTCGGTACAAGAACACCATATATATTGTAATATTATATTATAATGTATAAAGTAATTTATAGACAATGACTTACATTACAAAAATACAGTCACAAGGGGAAATGAAATCAAATATAACAAAAATGATTTATGCATACGGAATATACGTATGACGTCAGGATATTGAAGAATTGATCACAAAATCGATTAAGTAAGTTAATAAAACATATTATTTTATTTCAAAAATATAAATACAAACTATATATTTCAACTAATGTCGACATTCATCTAACGGTTTGCAGCAAAGCGATTTTTTTTTTAATCTATTGATTTTACCACTTTTAAGCTATTGATTTTCGTGGCAAAGGTAGCTAATCTATCGCCATTTTATTGTTACGTGAATTCTATACCAAAACAAAGACAGTCTGACAATCACACTGCCATCACTCGAAATCGAACCCGGGGCCTTCGATGTGGCATTCACAGCTCTTGTAGCTCTGTCAGGAAGCTCATCCAATTATCTCCTTCTTCAAGTGACCTGTCGGGTCCCCCGAACGTTGGCGATCACCTCGGCGAACCTGTCCCTGTCCTGCGCCGCTCGGAACAGCTCCTCCACACTTCGGATGCCGGTCCACTCCCTCACGTTTCTCAGCCAGGACATTTGTCTCCTTCCGGGATAATGATAATGCTTTAGAAAGGCAAAACATGTTATCACCGTAAAATATAATAAAAATTCTAGAAAACACACGTTTTGTCAATATTAATTTTTTTAATATGGAATTTTTAGTCACCGCTCAAGAAATATAATATTATTACACTTAAATTTGGTTTTATACAACTTAATTTTTTAACCACCAACCGGTTTTCTCTCGCCAGAGCTTTGTCAAGGTGCCAATAGACACAGATTCAGATCAGACTGATCTGTGTTTTTTTCAACCCTGACGAAGCTCCGGCAGTACCAAAACAAGTTGATTGTTAAAAAAACAAGTCGAGTAAAAACAAATTAACAGTGTTTTAATATTATATTAAATAATGCCACCTTACCAATTAAGTTCTTCATAAATATGATAGTTCACATTAAATTCCTGTAATTAATTTATTCTTGAAATACCCTGTTAATCACAACATTAATGTGTATACAGGGTATTTCAACTAGAGCATGTTGTCAATTAACAAACGGATCCTTTGACAAAGAAGAGGGAATTTTCATGTATACGTTCCATGTATTATCTAATAAACCTACTAATGATGAAATATTCTGCTTTATACATCAAACTATTTATATACTTAGCACACAAGCCTTGAATAAACTGACGACTTATTTAATATTCAATTTTCTTGGAAAACAAGTTAATATCAAAACAGATTCGTGATTTGAACAGGCTAAGAAATGTTAATTGGAGAAACAGCATTGTTATACACAGAACATATATATATATACATACGGTTTCATTGAGAAAAATTTTCTGAGTTCGTATTCTTATTATGGAAAAAACCTTTCCTTCTTTCGTTGTTAAGTTAAGAAATACATACTCTTATGTACCAATAAAGTTTAGCGCTTGCAAACTACATTCAAGCACTTATGTTGAACAAATGTAAGAGATAGTAATAATGTTGTTATTTTATCTATTAAGAACAGTTTTTTTAGGTGTGTAATTGCTATAGTAAGTTTATGATCCAAATTATAAATATATATTTTTTTATAAAAAAAAAAATTTGCAATCAAAATGTTTTTCTAAATATTATAAGACCGAGGAAAACGTGGCACGGTTGAATAAATAAAATATTTAATGTCCACGTGAAGAGCCGGAAAAATCAAAGTGCGTGCATGACATGATGTATGAATGTTAAGGAAACGAGCGAAGCGTGTTTAAGGAGGAAACGAGAGAATTATGTCCGGAAATAACAGTGTGGCGGTCCATTATTTCTGCCTATCCCTACGGGGAGACGGCGTTAGACGGCGATGGTTAGTTAGTTAGTTGTGTTTATAATTTTTTTTTTATACAAACATTCAATATTTTATTCTTTTCTTATTCGTAGCTAACTTATTTTGAGACAAAAGAGATAAGTTGCATCTATAATAATATATAACATTCAGAAAATTTGTCAGACGTGGTGGTCGTATGAAGGGTGAAATGGGGAATGTTGTTAACATAAAACGATCGCTTAACCCAACCAATGACAGGTCATAAGTCCTGTAAACGCCTCGACCACCATATTCTGTTTCCAAAAAAAACAATTTACATCTGCGTCTCTATTGAGATACAATCAATCCTTATTCAGAAAATAGTAAAGCCATGGACTTAAAACTAAAAAATATAACAACATTTCATTATTTGATTATCTGATTACCCTGATTGACTGTTACCCTAAATCAAGTGATAAGTTTGTTGTACTCGTATTATACTGTGATAAAAATAATTTCAATGTTTGCACGAATGTAGAAATATCCCTTCATAACATAACACCAATTGATGTATGTACCATCTTCTCACTTGGTTCGCAACACATGTATAGGGTACATGTGTATAGACGTGAATAAGTAATTTGCGTGAGGCTTAGTTTTGTGTAGGTGTTAAGAACACTAGGGAGGGGTATTTCCCAAATTCCTACCGGAAAATGTTACGTAAGCTCTTCATGCGCCGCGATATCTCGGAAATACGAGAAACGGAATCAGTTTAAGGGTTGTTGGATCTGTAACGTTGAATTAACATTATTAAAATGTTTTCAAATACCACGCTCATGAAGGGGTTTATTCTGAAATCTTAAATGTTAAATACGAGTCTTTAGCCATTTTCTATTTTCTTATCTAACGCAATGACAACTTCAGTGGAAGGCTAATTAGAAAATTATCGCGTTTCAATTTAGTTTAAGTTCCCGGTTTATAAGGCAACCGCCACACTATGTTTCGGTTGGTGGCTCGCTTGTTGTCTGTCCGAAAATGACAAAGACTGCTTCGGCAACGTTATTTGAATATTTCACACTATTGATTACGCATTTATATTTATTTCATTTGATGCATTAATCAATTAAAATAAAATACACTTATGATTTGTGATCACAAACTCACAGACCTGTGTGCGACCAATCCTCACATGTGGCATTGAATCGGCGGCAGACACTGTTGTGTGATAATGCTCAGGACAACCGAGATGAAAACAATCCACGCTATAGCTGGCAAAACCCTACGTGATCGAGTTAGGAATACAGCAATACCAGAAATCTGCGAGGTCGAAGATGTGGTCAGATGGGGACATCAAAGACGGCGATACTGGCATCAACATGTAGAAAGAATGAGCTCAAATATGATACCATACAAAGCTACCATGGAACGCCAAACGGACAACACCGACCAGGAAGACCCCGGAAACGGTGGAGAGAAAGCTGGAGTTTAGCGTCTCAAGAGGACCCGCCTGAAATAACAGACTCCTGAGTCTATCAAAAGTGAAGAAGAAGAAGGAGAAATTCATAGTCAAAATTTTATAAACTCACATTTATTTTCAATTCAATTATTTCTTTATTTTACAATAAATATATAATATTAACATTAATTTTAATTGACATTTATATTATTTACATTATGAAAATAACAAAAAGTAAAGAAATATTCGAAAAAAAAAAATCCAATTTGAAAATTAATGTGAGTTTATAAATTTTTGACCACCTTTTGTGATCACAAAACATTTTTGCCTTTTACTTTAATTGATAAATTCATGGTAATAATAAAAATATAAAAACTTTCAATCAATAGCGTGACATTTTCAAATACAATAATTTGATAACAATGTAAAAATGGTCTGAATCATTTTCGGACAGACAGCAAGCGGCTCACCAACTGAAATACTTAGGTGTGATTGTAGCCTTAAATACCGTATACGCTATTTTACGCCAAGTCTTTATCTAAAACTCTACACACGCTTCATGCGCATATTTATATAAAATTTAAGATAAAGTTATATCTAGATATATTTTTACTCCTTATTTACTTTATCAAATAGGTTCCTTAAAATAAAATATAACCATTTTGAAATCACGGGATCAAAGCATACAGAGGTACAACTTGTAAACGTAATATTAATGAGTATGTATAGTTTTTATATAATACCTTTGGTAGTTTTTTTCTTGCATAATATTCTGAGGTGAATTTAAACATGAAACATTTAATATTATTTATGTAAAAAAAAAATTACATAACTTTTGAAATATATTCTATTTTCACCACACTTTTTTTGCACTTTTCACAAAAATGATACATTTTGAAGGTAAAGAATGTTAGAGAAAATAAAACTATTTTTATTATTAAATGTCTGTGCTGTTTACTATAATTATCAATCAGTCAATCAATCTTATCAAATCAATTGATTTTCTCATAAGATATTACAAACAACAATTTTAGTTTAAGGCATTTATTGAGAACAGGTAAAACATAAAAATATATAATACAAGGAACGCATGAGAGATGGTTCGAGATTAGGAATACAAGATATTCTTCAAAGTCAAGAGTATTTGTCTTCTGAACGTACATTCACGAATATGAAAGACGTCGATCTCCGAAGCGATCATGTTCAGCAGTTTGATTGCTCTCCCCACCGGCATCACTAGAGGCAGGTTGGTTCTGTATGCTGGAAGATAAAACAGTCTGTGCTAACGCTGTCGAAGATAACCATCTGGAACATAAAGATGGATAGCCTCCAAGATAACGGAGTTCTCAAAGAATCCCCTGATAAGCCTGCAGAAATGGGTTACTTTAGGTTCCTTAAAATATAAACAAAACCATTTTGAAATCACGCAATAAAAGCATGAAGAGGTACAATTTGTAAGCGTAATATTCATGAGTATGTATGGTATATATAAATATCTGTGTTTTTTGTTAATTATTTTAAATATTATAGAAAAAAAATATTTGATCAACAGCATATTTGTGCAAGTTATTTTTTAAAGTAGAAGATAAGGTTTTGGCGAGGGTTAATAAGCAGAAAAAATACAGGTATTTTTTAATTTCGATTTTTTTTTCAAAATGGTAGGGATAGATTTAGGATATTTTTGGAAAAATGAAAAAATGACGAACCTAAGTTTTTCTAATACTCTTATAGTTTTAAGTATACATTTTTGCTTATAGATTGAAGTAACTAACTCACTAACTAACTAACTAACCATCACGCCGTCTCCCCGAAGGAGTAGGCAGAACGAATGGACTGCCACACTTTTCTTTCCTGACATATTTCTCTCGCTTCCTCAACATTCATACATCGTGTCATGCATGCGCGCCAATTTCTCTGACTCCTTACATGACCGACATTCAATATTTGATTTATTTGATCGTGCCACGTTTTCCTCGGTCTTCCTCTATTTCTGGTTCCATTTACGTCATTAACATATTTTTTTTTACCATTCTTTCTTCATTCATTCTTTCCATATGTCCAAACCTTCGTAATGATCCTTTCATTATTTTGTTCATAACACCATCATTCGCACCGCATTCTCTTCTTATATTTTCATTCGACACTCTATCATACACAGAGTATGCACACATTCGTCTAAGAGATCTCATTTCTAATGCATTTATTCTACTTTCATCCTTATTTTGCCAGTTCCATGCTTCGCTTCCATACATAAGGGTCGGTAGAAGAACACCATTGTGCACTGCCATTCTAGCTTTTTTAGATTTAAGTATGCAGGCATAATATTGAAATTATTCTCGGGTTGGTGATCATTTAAAATAATGTTCATAATGCTATTTCGTTTTCTGTTTTATTCGCCCACTGTAAACTACGCGTAATAATTCCTTCGCATAAATTTAACATTAAATTTAACTCAGAAGAAGAAGTAATATTTATTTTAACAAGTGGATAATACCACCCGGCGATAGTAAATCACAAACTCTTCAGGGAAATAAAAGTTTCTTCTCCCAGAAGATTTTGTGATTTAGCATGACCGGTTTGTTCGCAGTTCACACGTTCCTAGCGTATAACTTTATTTTTTGTTAGGGACAAAAAAGGAATTGATAACCGGCGACGAAATTATAATTCTTTTGTTTTCGAACGAAATGACTTTAAAAAAACGTACGAATCAAGAATAACATTATGAAAATGGCGTTATTCATTTTACAAAGATAATTATGAGTAGAAAATACGTTTTATTTTCTTTTGTTTTCGAACGTTCAAACATTTCAAATCTTATTCAAATAAACGAATTAATTATCATTCTTCCTTGTGTCAATGGAAAATAGGGACACATACGCCCTTCTTCAGTGTAGAAATTTAAACATTTTCATTATATGAAACAATGTCGTAACGTTTATACTAAATGAAAAAAAAAGTAGGTAGGAGGAAAAATTGTATGTAGGGCTAGGGTTAATTGCATTTTGGTTAGATAGGAGAAACATATCAAATATTGGACTTAAAGTGATATCATTAAAGTTATTTGGTTGTTTATAATATTACTTTTTGAACATAATTTACGTCTTCTTCTTCTTCTTCCCTTTTTGTAGACTCAGGAGTCTGTTATTTCAGGCGGGTCCTCTTGAGATGCTGAACTCCAGCTTTCTCTCCACCGTTTCGGGGGTCTTCCTGGTCGGCGTTGTCCGTTTGGCGTTCCATGGAGAGCTATGTGTGGTATTCTATTTGAGCTCATCCTTTCTACGTGTTCATGCCAGTATCGCCGTCTTTGACGTCCCCATCTGACCACATCTTCGACCTCGCAGATTTCTCGGATTGCTGTATTCCTAACTCGATCATGTAGGGTCTTGCCAGCTATAGCGCGGAGCGTTTTCATCTCGGTTGTCCTGAGCATGCTCTTTGTCTTGACAGTGTCTGCCCTCGACTCAATGCCATATGTGAGGATTGGTCGCACACAGGTCTTGTAGATGCGTACCTTGCTGTCAGTCCTCATGTCCCTGTTTCTCCATATGACATCTTTCAGGCAGCCTGCAACCGCTGCAGCCCTATCCACCTGTGACCTTACTTCTCTGGGGAGGTCATTAGAGCTGGTTACTTCGCTTCCGAGATATCTGAATAGGTCCACCTGTTCAATCTCCTCCTGGCGTACGGAGACTTCGCATCTCAGTTGATTTCTTGCGAATGTCATACACTTCGTTTTTGGGGTGGATATGATCATGTTATACTTTGAACAGGATTCATCAAACTTTGAGAGCATTGCTTGCAAGTCGCTTTCATTTTCGGCCACGATTGTGGCGTCGTCTGCATAGCAAAGCATTCCAATTACCAAAGCAAAGCATTCCAATAATTTACGTAATTTTACTAATTTCTAAAAATTCAAAGTTATTAAAAATTATATTATTATTATTATTATTATTATTATTATTCTTCCTCTTAGTTTAGGTCGTATGACCTGTTTGTGATGGTGGGGTGTCCTGGGATGATGATGTCCAGCCATCTCTCCATCTCTCCGGTGGCCTTCCTGGTAATCTCTTGCTGCTTGGGTTTTTATCTCTAACAATTTTTGCAATTCTTGTATTCTCCATGCGGTCCACGTGGTCTCTCCAAAAGCGCCTTCTGCTTCTTACCCATCTCACTATGTCTTCAACACCACAGACAGACCTTATCGTTTCATTTCTGATCCGATCTCTGAGGGTTTTGCCTACCATGTAGCGCAGGGTTCGCATTTCTGCTACTCTAAGAAGATTCTTAGTTGTATTGCTATCGGCTCTGACCTCTATTCCATACGTCATGATAGAGCGAACGCATGCCTTGTAAATCTTATATGACTTTACTTTCGGTTAGCATGTGTTTGTTCCTCCATATGGTGTCGCGCAAGCAGCCAGCCGCGGGTGTTGCTTTGATGCTAGTAGCTACCGATCTCTATGTCTAGGTAAGTAAATCTCATGACTTGCTCAATAGGTGTGTTATCGATGATCAGCTTACATCTTAGAGGCTCTTTTGCTATTGTTAAGCACTTCGTTTTACTAATAGAAATCGTCATGTTATATTGTTTGGATGTGAGGTGGAATTTGTATAGCATTCTCTCATTTTTATTATTAACGTGTAAAATTTAATTGCTGTTAGCTTTACTAAACAAATGAATTTATAATATTCTTTTTTCAAATTCAATTACAAATTGTATTCATGTTATAATTCGAAACGATTTTTAATAATTATACCATGAATTGAATTACATTGATGACAATCACGATTCATTGAACCTACGCGTCATGTCAAATCACTCATTTTTTTTATCTTTCTGATAGCTCTAGTGTAATGACACATACATAATAAATTACTTAAAGCACCGCCTCTTCCTTTTAATTCACTCTTAATCAATGTCCATTTTCATCCATCAACTTTACTGATCTACTCATACAATAGAGTGTTCGTCAGGCGACATCTAGTACCTAATTGTGAGAAGTACCTTTCGGTTGTGTGACGGGCACATGAGGGTATACTTTTTTCAATCAAAGCTTAAAACTATAACTGTAAAATGAAAATGATTTTTTTAAATTATAAATCCACTTTATTTTGTATATTTAGTTTAATTCCAATTGATTTCAAGGCTTCGACAAGTTTCGGTAGCTCGCTGCCATCTTCAGCGGGGTGCCGAATTCGGTAGAAGCCATACAATCTATTTTGTTTATTTTATTTTTATTATTAACATTACTTCGGATCACAAAGAAATTGAAAGAAGAATCACAATTGCCAACAAAACATTCTTCTCTCTACTACCAGTGCTCAATTCAAGAAACGTACAAAAGAAAAGCAAATCACCCTGTATAAGACAATCATTCGAACAGTAGTGATCTATGGATGTTAGGCGTGGGACAATGACAGGGAAATCCGCAGAGCGTATGGATACTTTTGAGAGAAGGGTGCTACGCAAAATTCTGAGACCTGTGAATGACGGTGAAGTTTGGAGAGTGCGGTATAATGACGAGCTGTACTTTATTTACAAAGCTTCCAGTCTCTCCACACAGGTCAGACTGAATAGACTGAGATGGGCAGGTCGCGTGCAGAGGATGCCGTCATCGTGAACCTCAAAAAGATTGCTGGAGTGGCACTCAGGTGGTAGAATACCAATTAGATGACCAAGGCTGCGATGGAAGGATGAAGTTGGGAGAGATGGGGCGAAATTATTACGAGTGTCAGATAGGAGGAGTTGGACGCGAAGAATACTGGAGGTTAAGGCTCGATATGGGCTGTAGGGCCATCAAAGATTAACATTACTTTTACCAAGAAATTAAAATTAAAATATTAAAAATACTAATAAAAATATTTGTGTTCCAATAATTTGACAATTTGATAAAGCCATTAGGCAAAACATTTCACTAAATACAACAGATATTTTAGAATTAATTAACTAATCCTATTTCAATGTAATGTTTCATGTTAATGAAACCGTGAATTTATTTGGAATTTGTTTGCTTATAGAATGAGTAATTGAAATTTAAAACACGGTATGTAATAGAATACTGTGTAGTTCAAAGGCGATATTATTTAAATTAGGAATTAATCAGATTTTGGGATCACTTTCGATACCCGGCACCATCAATAAAACTAGATAAATAAAATAAACACACAAATAAGGCCTTTCCTTTACGTCGGCCTAAAGCCTAAAACCTTGAAAGCCAAAAGGTTAGAGTCCTTTTGAAAGTTTTAGTCTCGTTCAATTTTGTCCAAATTTGGCTTCCTGCGGCTTTCCCCGTTCAGCAGAATAAAATGACGCTGCCGGGACCGGCTCCAAGATGGGTTGCCGACTAATATCAGGCCAGGGAATTGGGGGAAAACTAACTGGGAAATGGGGTAAAGTGCGAGTAGATGCTTAGCATTTGTATTCAAGGATACTAAGTGTGTCACACATATCTATTTTAATTTTAAAACATTTTTTGTAACTGATGAATATAATGCTCATAATCACCGTGGGGTGAGCCTTTTGTTAATTTTGGATACATTTACACAAATTCAACGGAGATACATATTTTTTTGTTTATTTGTTGATGTGTTTAAATATTCACATATCCGACGCATGGAAATCCCAAAATTCTCAATATTGCTTCTTGAACAAATAGTTGAAAAACTCTTTATCGTTTTATGTTAGAGCAAAAATAAAAATAGGCTACTCTTTAAGTTTTTAATATAATCGAAGTAAATACAAAATAAACGTGTTTTTGCTTTAGAAACTCCAAGATGTTAAATCGTTGGCTTAATACTTAAACCTCGTAATTCGTTTTTGAACTATTTATACGAATGGATTGGTCATTGAAGAATCTTTCCAATACTTTTAATAGATATTTAAAAAATTTATTTCTCAATTGTGTTTTCATAAAACTAGAGGGCTCACTTCTTTCACAATAATCGATGAAAAAAGGATTTTCTTAATCATACCTACTCTAATATCTATTATATTTGGTAACCTCCCATATAAGATTTACATATAT
Organism: Lepidostoma basale; assembly: GCA_022606425.2. Classification (NCBI taxonomy): domain Eukaryota; kingdom Metazoa; phylum Arthropoda; class Insecta; order Trichoptera; family Lepidostomatidae; genus Lepidostoma; species Lepidostoma basale. The sequence continues at coordinate 258,498 of JAHDVF020000044.1, forward strand.
TATTAGAACGAGCATAGTTAAATAAGACTAAACAGACAAACGCTGTGTTATAATAATTAAATATTAATAAATATTAAATAAAATATTATTATAATAATACGAGAAATCTGCGAGGTCGAAGATGTGGTCAGATGGGACGTCAAAGACGGCGATACTGACATCAATATGTAGAAAGAATGAGCACAAATAGGATACCATACATAACTCTCCATGGAACGCCAAACGGACAACGCCTACCAGGAAGACCCCCCAAACGATGGAGAGAAAGCTGGAGTTCAGCGTTTCAAGAGGACCCGCCTGAAATAACAGACTCCTGAGTCTACCAAAAGAGAAGAAGAAGAAGAAGAAGAAATAAAACGATATCTTTGAACTGTAATTTTGAGTTGTCTATTTATTGAATTGAGCCCACGATACGTAATATTATTTTTATTTTGAAATAAACTTCTAGCATTTTCGCTGTTTGCATTAGTTGATTAATCTAAAATATTTTATTATTTAATTGCAACCTTTCATTTTGATTGGTCAATGTTACAGTAATTGATGGTTGAGGTATTAGTTTTGTAAAACTCCATATTAATTTAATAATAGTAAACACGATTATTTAGTGGTTTTCTTGGATTTAATTTATATAAATTATGACAAATTTATATAATTTATATAAATTTAATCTAAGTAAAACCACTAAACAATCGTGTTTACTATAATTAAATGTTACAGTTGTTCACCTAATGCCCCATATGTACGCATGTATGTATAATAGAAGTCACTATTTTTGTTTTATGTTTTTTTTATTTAAACCAAAATTATTATTTGTTTTCTCATATATAATTTAGAAAACGACAACTAATTATTTTGTGTTATGATGCATTATGTCTTAATTCTATGAATATCAAGATACGTTTAAACGTTGAAAATTTATACGCGAATGTTATTCTATATTAGTAATAATTCCCTCTGAAAGCGATCCCAGTTACCCGGCTATGTCAGGCATGCCGGATCCTTTGATAAGCTTGTATAGAAGTTTGCAAACAGTTTACTAATAATATGTGAAATGGATGTTACTTGAATAACTCAGTTTATAATACATACTAATTCAGATTGTTGATTTAATGTTCTGTTAAGATTGTCGTACGAAGTTGGATTCATTACTGAAGAAACGAAGTTGAAACTTAAATAAACCCAACAATTAGTACAGATTTAATTTAATATTGTTTTATTATTTAAGATACATTTATAAAAATTCAATTTAATATTGTTTTATTTCGGCCGTTCACAATGGAGTTCTGGTCTCAACCCTTATGTATGGAAGCGAAGCATGGAACTGGCAGAAGAAGGATGAGAGCAGAATAAATGCGGTAGAGATAAGCTCCCTAAGACGTATGTGTGGTAGATCGATATACGACAGAATCTCAAATGCTGATATAAGAAAGGGATGTAGAGCGGAAGGAGATATTATGAACAAAATTATGAAAGGATCGGTTCGGATATATGGAACGCATGGATGGAGAAAGAATGGTTAAGAAAGTATACGTTAATGATGTAAATGGGGTACGGAGTTGAGGCAGACCCAGGAAAACATGGCATGACCAAATTAATAAAATTTTAAAGGTTGGTCATGTTAGAAGTCGGAGGAATTGACGTGCGTGTATGACTCGTTGTATGAATGTGGAGGAAGCTAGAGTGGTTTGCCAGGATAGAGTAGTGTGACGGTCCATTCTCTCTGCCTACCCCTGCGGGGAAACGGCGTGATTTGTATTGTAATGTATTACATTTTTTGGAATTAGCATAATTCGCGTCGCTTGGGAGCCAACTAAGTTTTGATTGGAAATTTTATAATATAGTTGGAAAGTGAAACATGTCACTCCAATAAAATCGAAAAAAAAACTTTTGTATTCATATTTGTAGAAATGTTGTGTTTTTACGTAATTTTTACCCTGAAGAAAGAGGTTTGCGGTCCGAAATATATTTGTGATGAATACAAATAAAGTTGTGTATATACAGTGTTTCTTCGAAAAATATTCTACTGTAAATTCACAATACAAAGTGACGAATATTGAAGAAAATTTGATAAGATTTAAATGTTTATAACATGAGTAATGGGTTGGCATAATCCTATTTGTAATTTTGATAATTGCTTACCCATTAGACTGAAATGCAAACATTAGCTTAGGTATCTGTTATCTCTACGCGGCACATTATCGTCGACGCATTGTGAATAAAATACCATTTTTAATACGGTCTTCTCTTATAAACCATTACATTACGACAACCTTTGTGGCAGAGTGGTAAGAGCTCTGACTGGCGTACCAAAGGTCCTGAGTTCGATTCTCAGCGACGGTAGTGTGATTGTCACACTATTTTTGGTCTGGTGTAGAATTCTTGTGACAAACTAACTAACTAACTAACTAACTAACCATCACGCCGTTTCCCCGAAGGAGTAGGCAGAGAGGATTTATCGCCACATTGTTCTATCCTTGCATAATTCTCGCGCCTCTTCTACATTCACACATCGTGACATGCACGCTCGTCGATTGTACCTACTTCGAACATGGCCGCCTTTCAGTAATTGCTTAATTTGGTAATGCCATGTCTTCCTTGACCATCCTCGACTTTTTTCCCCATTCACACTACTTGTATATATCTTTTTAACCATTCTTCCTTCATCCATTCTTTCCATATGTCCAAACCATCTTAATGACCCTTTCTTAATTTTATTTATCACACATTCATCCGCCTTACATTCCTTTCTAAATTCATCATTAGATATTCTATCATACATTGTTTTTCCGCACATTTACTTTCACCCTTCATTCAAGCTTCACTTCCATACATAAGGGTTGGGACTACAACTCCATTGTGCACTGCCATCTTTGCTTCAGTCGATATATTTCTATTTGCGGTATAACGACTTGTGACAATAAAATGGCGATAGAATAAGCTATCTATCACTTGTCATGAGAATCAATGTAATAGCTATAAACCAAATTTAATACAGTAATTGGGTTCAAACGACCTGTTGTGTACAAAAAAATACACACTATAATTAAATATATTATCAATGCATATTTAAAAATCAATAAACACGCACTCAAGATTCCAATGCGCACGACATATTAACTAAAGTCAGTCGTAGCGATCAAAAAGTTAACTGATATGAAAGCTTTCCTTCTGCATAAAACATCTTATAACTTGAATAAATATAGATACACTTCGTATTTTTAAAACAATTTATTACACTTTTTTAATACTTCTTTCTTGTTTAGGTTGTGACCCAACCTTTTTCGATGTACAAATTTTAACAATACAATTAATGCTGATCACTTGTGTGACATCTTATAACTTACTTATTATTATTAAGGATTAATTATATCTCAATAGAGACGAAGATGTAAATAGTTTTTTTTTGGAAACAGAATATGGTAGCCGAGGCGTTTACAGGAATTAAGACCTGTCATTGGTTGGGTTAAGCGATCGCCTTATGTTAACAACATTCCCCATTCCATCCTTCGCACGACCACCACGTCTGACAATTTTTTGAAAGATGTATATATGCTACAATGTTGAGACACACTTCACATTTTTTAGGTCAATCTACACTAGCGCTATCTATTAAGTTACAATTAAACCTTAATAATGATTAACCCGCAATGGGTAAAATCCAGTATTTATCTACAAGTATTTGTATACATTAAAAAACAAACTATCTTATTACATAATAAACACACAGTCACAATATTCTAACAATATAACGTACGTATGAAACATCATGTAACTTATTAGTTTTGTTAGTATTATCGACACTGATTGTCGTTCCGTAAAATATCTTTGCAATCACGTATTTAATATTGGTTTCTGAGATTAACGTTTTCTTTCCGAGATTAATACAGAACCGATAACTCAAAAACATAAATATCTGGCGATAAAGGCGAATTAGCTCGAGTTTCTGCGTCCCATTGAAATACATTCTGGCTTATAATTTTATTTTTCGCCTTTCATACACAATCGCGATGTGTTTTTTTATGTCTGAGAAAATGGCAGGTGCAGTGAAAGGACTTAAAGTACAGAAAGTCGAAGTAAAGCTTCACTAGGAGGAACGCAGATGCAGAAAAATGAAGCCGAATAATATAACATTTTGCATTTATAAAAATACTTGTAGACAAATACTGGATTTTTCCCATTGCGGGTTAATCATTTTTAAGGATTAATTGTATCTCAATAGAGACGAAGATGTAAATTGTTTTTTTTTTTGGAAACAGAATATGGTGGTCGAGGCGTTTACAGGACTTATGACCTGTCATTGGTTGAGTTAAGTGATCGCTTCTTGTTAATAACATTCCCCATTTCGCCCTTCTTACGACCACCACGTCTGACAATTATGTTACTTATTCGGTATTAAAAAAATAAATTATTTACAGTACTAATTAAATAAAATTTTTAGAAACTGAATAGTAGTATAAAATAACATTTATTGAAGAAATCTGCATATCTGAAATAACGAATATTTTTAAGGAGGTTTACTATATTTTTTTATAAACTGTTAAAAACTGTTAATATAAATATTTTTTTTAATGAGTAGTTTTTATTATATATTCATTATTAATAAGATGAAGTTCAAATTAGTCATACCTAGATAACCTTATAAACATAATTAATAAATCATTTGTTTTCATATAATTATTATCATATTTCACCATTTTTATGATATTAAAATCGAATTTTTATATTTTGTCGATATTTTACGATTTTTATTAAAACTGTTAATTATTTTTGGTAAATTAATATTGTTTTAAGCGTTATTATTCAAATATGTCAAATGCTCCCTCCAGAATTTTTTCACATCCTCGGTAAGGAGACAAAATGTTGATATTGGACAGGATACAAGACAGGATTACGGATAAGGGACGGAAAGGGCGTCCCCAGGGAGAGAGTAACTTCTTTTTTGAAATCATGGGAATGAAATGTCTTTAGGAGGGCCGGTGCCTTAAAGGGTCAGACGGGAAATTGTACGTCGCGTTATATGATACCCAGAGATGGAAATACATTATTTGGTACCTATCAAATGAAATATTTCTCCTCGGAGAGAGTCCTTAGAGTTTTTTTGTAATAATTTAATATCTAAGTGTACCTAATTTCTTTTGGCTTCTCAAGACAGGGTTATATCAAAATGTTATGAAGTAAAAATATGTAATATATTTTATGTTATTAGATAAAATATGAAAAGGTTATACGAGTATATGTGTCTTTTACAGAAATTCGTTTATCTTTATCATTCATTGTTCGCAATGCCAAAAAATCAACTTTATTAATACGAAAGAAAACAACCGTTTTCTATTAGTTTTATTATGTATGAGTGTGGAGGATGCTAGAGAAGTGTGTCAGGATAGAGTGGTGTGGCGGTCCATTCCTTCTACCTTTTCGGGATGGTTTGTTTTTTTGTGTGTTTATTATATATTTTGTGAATTATATGTTTCGCGTTGCTAAAGTTTTATCAAATTAAAGATTTTAAAATTAAAACTAAACTCATGTGATTCTGATGCCTTTTTTTCAGATTACACTGTCAAATGAGTTCTTGCTTTGTTCATTTGTTTATTTATTGTTTTTTGAACAATGATATAAAACACTACAGTAAATAAATATAACATATAAAAACGTCTGTTTTATAGAAGATTTATTGCATTATTTAAGAATGTGATACTTATCAGATGTGTTGTTGCTTTGTTTATTTATATTGTTTTTTGAACAATTGTGTGAAACACCATATGAAATACATAATACAAATGATAACGTTTGTTTTCTAGAAGTACGGGAATTAACATATACTCTAATATGATAAAGCCATAGCAAGGCGAAAAATGTCATTTCCATAAAATATAATTAAACCTCTAGAAAACAGACGTTTGCATTTGTATTGATTATTAATTAACTAACTAACTAACTAACTAACCATCACGCCGTCTCCCCGAAGAGGTAGGCAGAAAGAATGGACTACGACACTTTTCTTTCCTGACATATTTCTCTCGCTTCCTCAACATTCATACATCGTGTCATGCACGCGCGTCGACTCCTAAAATGGCCGACATTCAATATTTGATTTATTTGATCGTGCCACGTTTTCCTCGGTCTTCCTCTATTTCTGGTTCCATTCACATCGTTAACATATAATTTTTTTACCATTATTTCTTCATTCATTCTTTCCATACGTCCAAACCATCTTAATGATCCTTTCATTATTTTGATGACACCATCATGACAATGACACCATCATTCGCACCGCATTAACTTCTTAATTATTAATTTGTTTCATATATAATACTTGGAACACCTCTGCACATTCACTGGTTATAAAATATTTTTATCGTATTCCGAGTAAGAGCAGGACCGCAGTAACCATTGTAATTTTAATATCTGGAAGTGTAAGACTACTATTACTTTCCTTTTATTCCGTTTGTTAAAACAAACAGCTGAAAAATGATGAAAACCGTTGTAAAGATAATGAAATGCGTTAGAAGAAAACATGACTTCATCTCTTCTGCGTGAAACGGGCCCTAAAAAGAGCGGAAAGGAAGTTTGGGGAAGTGTCTGAGATACAATCAAGGTATCTCGCATAAAAACTTTTATTTACCTGAATAAAACCAACACAGCGGCTGGGGGAGTTTTTTTTACCCCACATGCGAACCCAGTAGCGCCTTATGAAATTTGCTTAAGTGTTCATAAATCATATCAATATTTTGCTAACGTCGCGTCTTGAGCAACTATGCTGAAGTATAAGATTGTTTAAAATATATATTTGAAAATTTAAAGATGTTATAATTAAACACATAAATATAACCACGGTATGATTATTATAATTGATGCCAACTAGTTTTGATTGGACCTAAGCTTCACCAGGACAGTGTTACAACTTATAGCAAGTTGTTATACTCGTATGTACTTCCCTAGTGTCCAAGCGAAACAAGTTGGCATCAATTATATTATTCATATATCGTGGTTACATACGAAGCGTTTTGTGATATTTAATATCTATGAGTTTAAAACCTCTAACCACAAAGAGAGTGCTTTATAAGAATATTTGATAGTGCCTAAACAAGATGAAACTATAAATAATATGAATAATATTATAAAATAAAACTTCAATAAAAACTCTTCTTCTTCTTCTTTTGATAGATCTGACGACCTGTGACACAGAAATCATATTTCGTCGGATGATGAGATCCAGCTGTCCCTCCATCTCTTAGGCGGTCTTCCAGGTGGGCGGTGTCCGGAAGGGATTTCATAGGCGGCTGTATATGCGAGTCTGTCACCATCCATTCGGGCTACATGGTCCCTCCAGTATCTTCTTCTGGATCTACTCCACTGAACGATATCCTCTATTTCGCAGGTTTTTCTTATGTCTGCGTTGCGGACACGATCTCGGAGGGTTTTTCCAGTAATTGATCTTAGGACCTTCATCTCCGATGTTCTTAGTAGTTCCTTGGTTCGCACAGTGTCAGCCCGCGTCTCTACAGCGTACGTCATGATGGGTCGCACGCATGTTTTGTAGATTCTGATCTTGCTGCGATAAAAACTCGTTACTTAAAATATAATAAGGATATTTATATAATAGTTTGAGTAACTGTCAGGTGGAAATCTGCAAGGTTAAAGATGTCGTAAGACGGGGCAGACAACGCAGAAGATACTGGAATGCGCGCGTGCAGAGGTTGGATCCCACCAGAATCCCACACGCTGTGGCGCATCAGATTCCTGCCGACTATCGTTCCCCCGGAAGACCACCAAAGAGATGGAGGGATAGCTGGGAGTCGACCTCCCAAGAGAGGCCAGTCTGATTTCAGGAGCAGACCAAAGGTCTAAAAGAAGAATAGGAAGTTTGAGTTACAAAAAATGTAATAGAAAATCCTTTGAAACATTTGAATCATAATTTTATTTAATTTTTATAAGAATTACTAACTTTGTTGTTAGATATTTTAAATTTATAATAATACAAAATAAAATCAAATCTGCATATTCACTATGTAATTGCAATTATACAACACTTGACGCATATAATCAAGCATTGTCAGGGCAATAAAACAACTGTTTTTAAATTGTAACCATGACGAAGTTTGAGTGCAAGTGAAATTTGTCGACGGCAAGTGTAATTACAATTTCGTGATTAATATACAAAGTGTTGATCTTATTTTATATATTTCAACAACAACAACATTGGCGCTACGGCCCGCTAGGGGCCCCAGCCTTCTCCAGAATTCTTCGCCACTCTCCTCTGTCCATCGCCCGCATTCTCCAGTTTGAAACACCAACTGCCCTCTACACCATCCATCCACCTCGGTTTTGGTCTTCCTATACTTTGATTTCCATGTGGTCGTGTGTTGAGAATCCACAGGTATTCGATCTCCTTCCATTGTATTGCTACCATTACGATTTCTTCGGCCACTGTATTCGCGCCTAACTCTGTAGCTCGCCAGTAAAGTACCCTTTTGAACCTTTATTCCAACTATCCCCTATCAGAACAACTACGGTATCGCCGCTTGATAAGCGGACTCTTCGTGAATAGAGTCCGCTTTCTGCGTCTGGCCGATGTAAGGAGAGAGCCGTTACACCATTCGCTGGAGGTGTCTCAACCATCTGAGACGCTGTATTTTTATAAACTTAAAGTCCTCCCAGCTCCTGGCTTTACTTCACTCTCCACACTCCACCTTCACAAAGAGGCCCAAAGATTTTTCTGAATACCTTGTTTTCAAATATATAAATTTATTAATACATAATTTTATTCAACGCGTGTAATGCGTTAAAGCGTTATTTTATACAGTTAGCTAAATTTCACATAAAATCCAAAACGTTGCCAGCAAATAAATGCAGTTTGTCAAATAAAATAAATTATTCCGAGTGTTGCCAACATTGGAATAGCTGATAACAAGAGTTAAGGCTAATATTCGTATAACTAATAATACATTATAATAACGAAAAAAGAAGAAAAAATATACTCCGAAAATGAACGATGTAAATTTACATGAAGGATTGGCTCTTGAATGAAATTTTATATTGTTAAATGTTCAACGAATTCCTTATTCATATCAAATTAATTTTTATATCGTCTTATTTGGAGCTTCTATGTATCAAAGAGCTTGGTAAATCTTTAATATTTATTGAAATAGATATATGTACATAAAAAAATATCGGGCTTTTTATCGTTCAAATGCTGTTAATTAAAAAATAAACGTTTACTTAGTTTAATACAATAATGAAAGTTTCATGGGTAAAAATATCATTTTCACGATGAAAAATGCATGACATAATGTCATTGTAATGTATCTATATCAATAATCTCACTTATATCGAAATAAACGTTAAATCAAATCTTTTTTGGCAGAACAGCAGCATTCAAAATCAGATATTATGAAATCCGCTTCATCAAATTTGTTATACATTCATTATCAAGTTTGTTTTGTTTTGCTTTAGCAAAATAATGCAAAAACGATTAAATAGAGTTACAGCAAAATCGTATAAGAAAACGTAATAAAAAGAACTTAAAAAATATACGAAAACCAAATATTACGTAGTCAATAATTTAAGTTCATAAATAAAAAATTATAAATCATTATTATGTTTCCAACTAACTAACTAACTAACCATCAACCGTCTTCCCGAAGGGGTAGGCAGCAAGAACGGACTGCCACACTTTTCTTTCCTGACATATTTCTCTTGCTTCCTCAACATTCAAACATCGTGTCATGCACGCGCGTCGATTTCTCTGACTCCTCACATGGCCGACATTAAATATTTGATTTATTTGATCGTGCCACGTTTTCTTCGGTCTTCCTCTATTACTGGTTCCATTTACATCATTAACATATATCAAATAAGTGAACTCAATAAACGGTCTAAAGAATCTTAATATTGTAGAAAGCAATTGTTCATTAAAAATAAACATTTTTTATAGTTGAAATCATACTGGCTTTTAAAAGGTTGAAAAACATTTTCATCCCCTAAAGATCCCCTGTTCAGAGGATGGAGTGTTCATATTTTCACTTTGTAATAAATCTTACGTGCTCTCCCTGCGCAAGGGTACAGTCCTTGAGGTTTGTTGAGCAAACAGGAGAATTTAAAATTCATGGTTGAGGATACACAAGAGGTCTTAAAGCGTCCTTTGTCGATGAGGTCTGCGATTTCTAAAGCACCGACGCATGGCGAAGGACCCATTGTCCTTAAACATCTTTAGATATAAGAAGCAAATCCTGGTTTATAAATATTAGATACTTTATCCTTTTCAAAGCCTTTAAATTCGTAGGTCTGATACCAGATTTAGATGTCCTTTTATATGACTTTTATTTTCCTTGGTAGGTGAACGGAGCCGTTTATCTTTTATTGGGGTATTGTTAAGTAAGTAATCATCTGTGTACGAAGTTAAGTTTTCTTACAAACCCATTGATATTGTGTCTTGAACGATATTTTGATTTAATATTTAACACAATTAAAAAAAATACATAACAGGTATATGCACTAATGTCACCGAAAGTGGATATGTATCAAATAAATTAAATTTAAATTGTATTATTTTCTGATTTTTTAATATAAAGTAGATCAAAAAAATTATAGCGGAAAATTGTGAAGTCATTATTACCATTGTGATTTGCCTCTCTATAAAATTTTATGATTTTACCGCATAAAAATCAAGTAAAATTTTTTTAGAACCAAACGTTTGATGCCGTGGCGAGCTTATTGTTTAATACATTATGTATGAGCAAACTAATTTCGATGTGAGCGGATTGTATTTACTAACGTTTACGAATTAAAGTACGCATACCTAAGTCTACTACATTGAAAAATATTATTTAATTACATCCTTTTCATGAAAAAGAAGCAAAACTAACCATCACGCCGTCTCCCCGAAGGGGTAGGTAGAAAGATTGGAACGCCACACTGTTCTGTTCTGACACACTTCTCTCGATCCCTCTACATTCATGCATCTTGTCATGCACGCACGTCGATTTCTCCGACTCCTCACGTGACCGACATTCAATATTTGATTGATTTGATCGTGCCACGTTTTCCCCGGCCTTCCTCTATTTCTAGCTCCGTTCACGCCGTTTACATATACCTTATTTACCATTCTGTCTTCACTCATTCTTTCCATGTGTCCAAACCATTTTAATGACCCTTTCCTTATTTTGTTCATAACACTTTCATTTCGCAGCACATTTATGAAAAAGAAGCAAATCATAATACGCGGCGTCAATTTTAACCACTTGCATCATTGTGGTAAATATAGAAATCAGCTTGTGGGTGGTCCAACCTATGCCGTTTATATATGATATAAATTTGTTAGTTTTTATCAATTTTTTTTATTGGTTTTCAATTGACCGAAACTGGATTCACTGAACTCTAATAAATGACCTCTCATGATATTGAAGATCTTAATATGAATTTAAGAGCGGAGACTATGCATACAAATTTCATATAATTTTATAGAAGTGAGATAATCTGAGGACTTACATATAGTATGTATATTTTTTTAGAATTTTTTTTAGAACTCATTATTAGTATTACAACACTTTATTTCACAAATCACCGTCATGTTTCGGTTATAACATAACCCTTTTCAATACAAAATTTAAACCTGATAATTATTATTATTATTTAAATACAAGTATAAATGCCCAACACAGAGTCAGGGCGAATAAGAAGGAATATATTTTTATTTCACTACCAACCGGTTTCGCTTTAAGGTAATAAAACAAAAGGATGGCCAAGTACAAATTTAATGAAGATATTATTTAAGACCTAGAATCCAACTTACAAGTAACTACTGTCGAAATCGGTTATTACGATCACGGAAATAGCGAGATCTTGGATGCAACGAGGAAACAGAAATTACACGTCTTCATGTGATGTGATAGATATTTTTGGAAGCATTCTATTTTTCTCTGATATAACGAATAATGCTAAAGTCGAGCAACTTTTGTCGTCCCTTCTTTCTTGTCATACCTAAGTTTGACGTAATTGATATCATCATCACGTCGTTTCGTGAGGGAGAGGCATACAAAATGGACCGCCACACTGCTTCCGAAAAACTCCTGAACTTATTAAATATTCTTACATCGTGAGACGTATGCTTGTTCTATTCTCCAACTTCAAATCTGGCCTAACTTAAGTAATTGATGAACCCACAATTTATTCACCCTATCAGAATTTTTTTCATTCAATACCGCTTGCTTAAAGCTTTTTGGTCGTTCTTTCTTTTTTCATTAATTTCAAATATCGTAATCAAATATTACTGACTCATTATTAATTTATTAATGTTTTGGACGTCTTAGCTGACTGAGAAACAAAGAACGAATCGATTTGGGAAGATGGTAAAAATATGTTATATACAAGTAGTGTGAATGGAAAAAGAAGTCGAGGAAGGTGAAGAATATCACAGCAAACAGACTGACCCAGTCTGTCAATGCCCAAGAGCCTGGCGAAACTTGTTGCTGTCGAAATAGACAAAAGCGTAAGTAGTTATTAAAGAAGAAAAAAATTAACGAATTTTTTCCCTGCTTTACATTCCATTATCATGTCTTTGTCTATTTTGAAATCAAAATTCTTTTCACACATTTTTTTAGCTATATAGCTTAAACTAACTAACTAACCATCCGCCGTCTCCCCGAAGGGATAGGCAGGAAGAATAGACTACCACACTTTCATTTCCTGACATATTTCTCCCCATTCCTCAACATTCGTACATCGTTTCATGCACGCGCGTCGATTTCTCTGACTCCTCACGTGGCCGACATTCAATATTTGATTTATTTGATTGCGCCACGTTTTCCTCGATCTTCTTCTATTTCTAGTTCCATTTACATTGTTAATGGAACTAGAAATAAAGCATGATACTTTCATTAATTTGTCCATAACACCATCATTCGCACCGCATTCACTTCTTATATTTTCATTCAACACTCTATCATACACAGAGTATCCACACATTCGTCTAAGAGATCTCATTTCTACTGCATTTATTCTACTCTCATCCTTCTTTTGCCAGTTCCATGCTTCGCTTCCATACATAAGGGTCGGCAGAAGAACACCATTGTGCACTGCCATGTAAGCTTTCTTAAACGAATTAACTTATTATCACAACGCCTTCTCTTCTATTCTTTCCTGACACACTTCGACTCTTCACGTGGTCGACATTTGATATTTGATTGCTTTGATCGTGCTACGTTTTTCTCAGGATTTTTCAATTTCTAGTTTCGTTTACATCGTTTACAGATACTTCATTTACCATTCATTCTTTCCATGCGTCAAACCAACCAAAGGACCCTTTAATTACTTTGTTCATTATACTTAATTTTGCACTGAATTTACTTGTAACATTTGTAAGATCTATCTTTAAATATAGAATTAATTTAGTTCTTATTTTAATTACAAAAGTCAACTGAAATAATTGTATTATCATAGACAATAAAATGCATTTTTTAAGGATTAATTGTATTTCAATAGAGACGAGGCGTTTACAGGACTTACGACCTCTCATTGGTTGGGTTAAGCGATCACTTTATGTTTAACAACATTCACCATTTCACCCTTCTTACGACACCACGTCTGACAAATTTTTGGAACTTGTATATATGTTAATATTTTTTAATAACTTCACTGTTGGTGGGTACATCTACACTAGCGCCATCTATTAAGATAATTTGTAAGCATCAAGCAGAAAATATTTATTGAAAAATGATTAATCCGCATGGGGTAAAAATCCAGTATTTGTCTACAAGTATTTGTGTACAAAAAAACAAATTTAATAAAATGCCTCATTATATTGTTTATAACACTTTCATTTGCATTGTTTTTTTTATATATTTGTGTGATCTATTTTAGAATATGCAATTAATTTAATTTTAAATTTAATTACTAATGCCAACTGAATAATTGTATTTTCATAGACAATAAAATGCTGACGTGACTTTAATTTAATTGTAATTCACTGCGTTATAATACACAACGAAGTTTTAAATTTGAACCTTTTTCCTTCGTCAACTAAAAAAGCAATTAAGAATACCTATCTCCGAAATCCAAGCATTTAAATTGACCGGTGAAATAAACATTTTATATCCATTTAAGCCAAGCAAACGAATTGTTTTCAAGCAATTGGATTAGGAACCTTTTTTGTAATTGTTTCGGTATAATAAAGCGCGCTACATCGATCGTGATATAAAAACGAGTAGAGACAAAGCGAAGTAATATTCTATACATATTCGTACCATTAAATTAAACCCTAGATTGGCCTGGATGAAAGAGATTAGAATCAAATAAATATTTAAAAGTGCCGAAGAACTATAAGTGACCCAAAAATCCATCGAATGACCCATGTTAGGAATAAGCCAGAGAGACAGATTCAGAAACGACACAGTGAGTAAAAACAAAGATCATTGATATCATTCAACGCTTAACATCTCTAAAATGGCAATTGGGTGGTCACATAGCCAGAAGTTATGACGAAATTTTGTCAAAAAGACTGCTGACTTGGAGACCATGGACCGCAGAGAGAATTGCAGGGCGATTATAACTTCAGTCGAAGGATGACCTGAGCTGATACGTCGGTATAACGGGGATGCAGTCTGCACTAGACAGAGTGGAAGCTTTTGAAAGACAACAACAAAATCAGTTTATTTATTCAAAAGACATTACAAATGCGTACATGTTTAAGACATCTATTGAGTACAGGTAAAATATTATATACATTAAACATAATACCAGGAACGCATTAGAGATGGTTCGACATTATGAAGACAAGATGTTTTCTAAAGTCGAGAGTATTTGTCCCCTGAACGTACATTCACTAATATGAAAGACGTCGATCTCCGAGGAGACCGCGTTCAGCAGACTAATTGCTCTTTCCACCGGTGTCAGCAGAGGCAGATTGGTTCTGGCGGCCGGTTGGTAATATTTAGTTAAATTCCACATATGGCTTTTGGGTTCCACTGGTTTCGGCAGATCGCTGTCATTTTCTGACGACCGGGAAATGGCAGCGATCGATCTTACCCTAAATTCATAAGAAGAATTTCACTGAATTAACAATTAAAAAAAAAACATTTTTTTTAGTTTCGTTATTAACAATGAACTTCTACCATGAAATTTAAAATAATAAAAAAAATTAAAAAAAAATGTAAGGAAATAACCACGTTATTTTGGGTTACGAATCACCCCGGAGAGTAATAAAAGTGATTGAATTTTAGGGAGCAATTGTGGGTTAAGTAGGCCGCCATTTTGAAGAGGATAAGCCAAATAAACTGTAAATAAGGAATTATCTCAGAATGTTATCCTGGAGATTCAAAGCTCGCAATTTAAAACCTGTAGAACTCATTCATTCGGTTTGGAGGGCATTATTCCTTATAGGTAATATCGCGATACGTTTTGTCTGAAATACGCTCCAGCGAGCAGTATCAATAAAGTTAATAAGGCTTCGATAAAAATAAATACGACCAGACGATCTTTCTTTCTTTCTGGAAATGCGACTTGTTCGGTAAGGGATCCCAACGCTTGAAATTTGATTTATTACGTTAAATACATTTATCAGAACATTGTTCGATTTTCGTGTCTGTGTAAGTACATCAAACAATTCGTCGGATCTCTTTTCTTATTTTGAGAGTATGTCATTTTTTTTTAAAACATTACGTTTGTATTAGGTAT
This sequence comes from Lepidostoma basale, assembly GCA_022606425.2. NCBI lineage: Eukaryota > Metazoa > Arthropoda > Insecta > Trichoptera > Lepidostomatidae > Lepidostoma > Lepidostoma basale. The sequence continues at coordinate 274,167 of JAHDVF020000044.1, forward strand.
CTGGGATGACATCAGCATAGAAATCTGCCTTTGATCTTATTTGAAGACCTTTTAAATTACATAGATCAGATTGTCAAATTCACGGAAAACACGTATTATTAGAATATCGATTTGATGGGATGAAATTTTTATTATATTTTATATATTTTTTTTTTGGAAAGAAGTTATTACTTGGTGGTTTGACATATTTAAAATTAGAATCAAACACTTTTAAAACGTTGTACTCGTATAAAACCACTTTATTTTGAGTCAGGAGCGCCAACCCGTTTCACTATGTAACGAGCTTCGTCAGGGCTATACACAAACTTGTGTATAGCCCTTAGTTTGTGTATATTCATATAGTTTGTGTGTGTATAGCCCTGACGAAGCTCGTTACAGAGTGAAACCGGTTGGCGATCCTGACTCAAAATAAAGTGGTTTTATACAACGTTTTAAAAGTATTAAATTTTAATCTTAAATGTTTGATGATTAACAAAAAAAATATTGTTTGATTAACCCTTAATTTGGGGCAAAGAAACTAATAATGTTAAATAATATTGTTTTCAGTGGAGTGGAGTACAAAAATATATACCAAACAAAAATCTGTTCTTGTCCTTTTTCTGAAATATTGTTCTTTTGATTCCATGGAAAATATATTAATTTTATTTAATAATAAACTTGTACGGGTAATTCCAACCGATGCCAATACGAAAATGGATAATATCAAGCAGGAAATATTAAAAAAATATAATTTACAACACTTAATAGCATTAATTTCATAGCTTCCGTGTTGCATAGGGCCTCAAGGAACTTTCCCCACCCGACTCTATCGCATGCTTGATGCCTAACATCGTCCCAAGTGAGGCCTGCTGCTTTAATTTCGTCCTGCAGGGCTCTTCTCCAGGTGGCTCTAGGTTTGCCTCGCTTCCTTCTTCCCCATAGGGGACCAGTCTAGTGCGCTCTGAGCGATACAGGCTGGGTTCCGTCTCAGAGCGTGACCGATCCACTGCTATTTGCGTCTAGTGACTTGTTCTCTAATTAGTTTTTGGTCTTCCATGGTCCAGAGAACGGTATTTGACACTGTTTGGGGCCAATAGATCTTGAATCTTGAGCGAAGGCACCTATTTATAAAAACTTAGAGTATTTCCAATAACGTTCACGGTAGATTTCCAAGTCTCACATCCGTTCAGTAGTACGCTTTTAACGCTACAGCTGAATATTTGGAGCTTGAGCTTTCTCGAAATGATACTGGAACGCCATACAGCGGGAAGCATAGCGAAAGCTCGCCTTGCCTTGTTGAGTCTGCTGGCTACATCTTCCTGCTACTGAAGTAGCAGAAGCTAGTCGTGATCACAAGGGGGAGACTATGGAGCAAGATTAGGGTGGAGTCATTTGTGGTTTATTATTACATTACTCACATTAGTCACTTCAATATTAAAAGTTAAAAGATAAGTTAACACACATTAGAAATCAGGAAATTTACTTCAATACTAATATTAATTTTGCTCTCGTGGCCAGTAGATTTTGCTCTTTGAGCGTAGTTGGTGCGATAAGCAGAAAGTAATACTTGGTTCGAGGTGTGGGTATTAATTGATCATGGAAATATAATTTCTGTGTATTGAATTTAAAGATTCACTGTTAAATAAATGTTTTAATGCTAACAATATTTTTATAAACATCGCGATGAAACAAATGGCAGAATATTACTGGATAATATAGATATTCCAGGCCGGCCACAAAGCTGTGCATACCCCTAGACCGGAGCTATTTATAAAGCTGACACATTCAGTCGTGCGTGTTATTCGTAATAATTGTATGTGGAGTCGCTTCAAGTGAACAATACCACATTTTGGCCGTTAACTGATCACTGTTTATGACCGTTTTATCTGATGACACTCCTCTGTCTGGCCATTTCTTATTTATGACTTTATTCTTGACATCTGACAACTTGAGAAATATGAAAATTGTATTGTTGTACGATACCAGTGGTGTCAAGAATTTGATTCAAGTGAAATTAAATAATGTTATTAGAGCTAATACAAATAAATGTTAATGTTTCCAATACAAATAAATGTATGATTTAATTGTATCTGAATAGAGACGAAGATGCAAATTGGAAACTAAATATGGTTGATCAAGGTGTTTACAGGACTTATGATCTTTCATTGGTTGGGTTAAGTGCACACTTTATGTAATTACAACATTCCCCATTCCACCTTTCTTATGACTATGTCCGACAAATTTTTGGAAGTTGTATATATGTTAAAGTACAACGGCAGAATTCACATGTCAGTTTCAATGCGCCATCTATGAAGATTTTGATTATATATGTTAATCTTTTAAGATTAATCTATATAATCTACATACTAACGCTATGGAGATTTATGTTTATTAAGCATTAAGCAGAACATATTTTTAACACAATGTGAAAGGTTACCCGCCTATTAGCACATTGCTAGAAGCCGCCTGGAGATGTCACTCCTATCTATATGCCAAACTTAAACTAGATATGTATTACAATAAAAAAAAAATGTAAATTCTTTTTACACTCATCTATTTCTTAAGTCATAAAGTTTTCATTTATACTTATTATTATTTTGTTGAATCGCTCTTTACATCATTACAGAGCGAGCCAAATCAATGTAAAGGGTATACGTGTTACTCTGTATGGGAGCAGAACTATCGTCACTTTATTAAATGAATAATAAATAATATCTCAATATTATAAAAATAATATACATACATATTTTTTTTATAACAAAACAACAGGTTATTTGAACCCAATTACTGCAAAAAATTGTTTTTTTTAGCTGTTATTTTGATTCTTATGACACGTGATAGATAGAAAATCTGTCGCCATTTTATTGTCACGTGAATTCTGCACCAGACCAAAGACAGTGTGACGATTACCCTGCTATTGCCGGGAATCGAGCCCGGAACCCTTTCATTATTTTGTTCATAACACTTTCATTTTTACTTTAAATATTTGCATTTGACACACTATTGTATATTTAAGGATTAATTGTATCTCAATAGAGACAAAGATGTAAATTATTTGGAAACAGAATATGGTAGTCGAGGCGTTTACAGGACTTATGACCTGTCATTGGTTGGGTTAAGTGATCATTTTATTTTGAACAACGTATATATGTTAATATTTTTTAATAACTTCACTGTTGGTAGGTCCATCTATACTAGCGCCATCTATTATCCTGTAAACGCCTCGACTACCATATTCTGTTTCCAAATAATTTACATCTTCGTTTCTATTGAGATACAATTAATCCTTAAATTATTAACCCGCCATGGGTAAAAATCCAGTATTTGTCTACAAGTATTTATATACAAAAAACAAATTGTATATTTACTATACATTCGTCTAAGAGATCTCATTTATATTCTAAATCTTTGATTCTACTTTCATATTTTTTTTGCCAGTTCCACGCTTTACTTTATACACAAGGATTAGCACAACAGTATTGTGCACTACCATCTTAGCTTTTTTGGTTAGGCTTTTGTTTGTGATGACAACTATGAGATTACCTTGAACTTTTATTATAAATTAACACTTATATAATACTGATACATTTTTATTTAAATATCACCGACATGTTACGGTTGAACTTCTTGCTTATTCTGTGCATATTTATAATATACTTAATAAGGGGAGAGTAAGTCTGGAGGTAGGGGTAATTGTTATATAATTATATTTAGGGTTAATGAAAACATTGAAATGGAGCTTGAAGTATTCTTACGTCTGTTTTCTTGTTTAATTAATTGAACTGACTTGTTTCTCTTGCTTCGGCGTTTTAAAACCTCTTAGCAAAGCAAAACATCCCATGGTAATCCCATAAAATATAACTTCTAGAAATAAAATGTTTTGCTCACGAAATTGTTCACGAAATCGTTAGTAAAAAAATGTTAATCGAAAACCTGTTATTATTAATTTTAAGGAGTTTAAAAATGTGTTTATTTATCTATACTAGTTTTGATTGAAGAACGTCGATATAAAAGAATTTAATTTTCTTCTTCCTGAAGTTATCCCAACTCATTATCTGTGTTGACTCTGAAATTAACAAAGAAATGAAAACGTAATATCAATATTTTTTCGTAGAAAAATAATATGAAAATAATAATATATTAAATAAGGATTTGGCCTCTTCGTATAACGAAATGCTTGCACAGGTTATCCTACTTTATTTCTATAATTACTTTTCTTGTGTGCTTAACTGTGCAATGCTTTCATGTATACATTAAAAAAAATGAATGGAGTTGTTGGAATACTTAAACATTAAAATTTCAAAAAATATTCATAAAATTTTGTATAATAACGGTTTGATTACACTTTATTCAGTACATATTTTGTATTCCAAGATTTCACAATTGGACTTTTGATGATGTATGACATTTTTTTCTTAAGATCTGAAGGAACATTAATTAGATTTAATAATATTAAATGTATCAGATAACAGAAATAACAGCTTAATTACATGAAGAAGGAACTGGGTTCTGTCCTAGATTCAATGAAAGTCCCCTGAACCAGAGCAAAGCATTGTCTTGTAGACCACCAACAAGATATTCACTGTTCCCGATCTTTTATACTCCGAATATTAATTATGTTTCTTATGTGGACAGGCTTGAATCATTTATAAAACCGTGCTTTTCATTTATTAAAATTTAAAAAAAATATATATATATATATTTTTTTAAGACTAACACCAAGTATTTAAATGAACGATATTATAAATTATTTTATACTTTTCAATATGAGCAAAAAATAGCTAATTATTATGAAGAAGGAATCATGTGGTGTTCACTCCGGACCGAAGAATTCAGTTGGGTTGTAAGTACCATAATGCCTCAAGACTAAAGTCTTCAACCAGTGCGTTTGGCAAGTCCTGACGTACGGAGCCGAGACGTGGACACTGACAATAAGTCTAGTCTACATATTCAAGGTCGCCCAATGCGCCATTGAAAGAGCCATGCTTGGAAAAAACCTTGAGGGACAGATTTAGAAACGAACGTCAACAAACCAAGGTGACTGAGGTGGTTCTGAGGATGAGCGGGCTGGAGTGGCGATTGGCTGGCCATGTCTGTCGAATAACCGACGGCCGATAGGGGAGACGGGTTCTGGAGTGGAGATCGCGTACAGGATTCCGCAGAGTTGGACGTCTGAAGAGGATTGCTGAAAATGGATGGATAGAAGCGCAATGGATAGGGGGCGGTAGCGTGCTTTGGGAGAGGCCTACATTAAGCAGTGGATGACAGATGGCTGATGATGAAGTGTTGAACCCACGTCTCCTGGATTACGAGCCAAACGTTCTATCCCCTAGACCACCACCCGATTATAATTACGTCTAGTCATTGTATCATGTAACATGCAATCACAAAACAAGCATTTTAAAGAAATTCATTTATACTTTGTACTTAACTCATTTTATAAAAATGTTACGTTAAGAAGTTTATTTTTAGAATCTATCAAAAGCCAAAAAAAACCATTTTTTTCAAATATCATTAGTGAAACGTCTATTGTACAAAGAATGTCAGAACTGGTGTATTTCAGTATCATCAACAGTAAAAGGTTAGAAATCTTCTTATTTTTAGATTTATATATGACTGAACCACAATGGCCACTGTCACCGCCGATATAATCCATCTTTACTCTTTACAGCACTGATGGCCGTGGATTCAAGGTCGTGTCAATCGATCGTAAATGATAATTGATGTGTTTTCTATACCGCGAGCGCCTCTCTCGTATCTGTGAACCTTTATAACTCGTATTTTACATTGGACATATTGTATAAAAAGGTATTTCGGTTTTTAAATATTTATTTTTCTTCTATATTCGCCCTCACTTTGTGTTGTGGATTCATATTTGAAAAATATAACTGCACTTAGTATTTTATTATACAATACTTTATTACACTTATGTGTGTGATAGAGTATCGAATGAAAATAAAACAAGTGAATGCGGTGCGAATAATGGTGTTATGAACAAAATAATGAAAGGACATATGGGCACGTATGCTGAGCCGAAGAGACCAGAGCAACAAGACCCTGTACGCGGACCGACGGACAGACCGACTGGAGTAAGACCTCTAGGAAGGCCTAGACAGCGCCTAATGGACAATGTTCTGGCTGACCTTGCTAGGTTGGGTCAATCGGACTGCTGGGAGCAAAAAGCGCAGGATCGAGGAGCTTGGCGAAAAATCATCAAGGAGGCTAAAAATCTTCAAAAGTTGTATGGCCATAGGAAGTAAGTAAGTAAGGACATATGGAAAGAATGAATGAAGAAAGTATGGTAAAAAATATATATGTTAACGATGTGAATGGAACCAGAAATAGACGAAGACCGAGGAAAACGTGGCACGATCAAATAAATCAAATATTGAATGTAAAATGATGACATGATGTATGAATGTTGAGGAAGCGAGAGAAATATGTCAGGTGTGGCAGTCCATTCTTTCTACCTACCCCTTCGGAAAGACGGCGTGATGGTTAGTTAGTAAGTTAGTTTTTTATTACACTTTTCACAGGCATGTCTCGGTTGCGACCAAAAGTTTTTTGATGTATTCATTATTTAAAATAATACATATAGATAAAAAAATTAGACATCGAAAAATGTTGTGCCAAAACCGAAACATGTGTTATAAAGTTACATTTATTCAAATTTGAATTCTTTCAATTACATTATTGTAAACGGAACCAGAAATAGAGGAATACCGAGGATAACGTGCCTAGATCAAATCAATCAAATATTAAATGTTGACCACGTGAGGAGTCGGAGAAACCGACGTACATGAATGCATCGGAGAAGTCCAATATTGATGCTTTCGAGATGTGGTGCTGGCGACGAATGCTGGGCATACCTTGGACGGCAAGAAGATAAAATCAGACAAATATTGACAAGCTGGGTATCAAGGAAAGACTCCCGTAGATGTGCTCTCAGAGAGTGTTAAAATATTTTGGACACAGTGCGGAGAGATCAGGACAACCTTGAAAAACTCATCATCATGGGCATAGTGGAGGAAAGCGACCCCAAGGACGACCACCGAGCCACTGGTCCGATTGAATCAGTGGTTTCACTGGTCTCTCATTAAATACGGTCTGGAGATGGACGGGTGGCAGGAGCGCATGGCGTGCCATGGTCAATAGTATACAGGATGGACACGAACCTCAATCATGAGGAAAACGACTGAGAAGAAGATATCAGTATTATAAAATACCCAGTTCACGTATTTTTTTAAAAGAATTTATTATATAATACTTTATAAAAATACTTTTGAGATGATAAAGGCTGATTTTATAAGCAGGTTCAACAAAATTTTATTAAATTAGACCAACAATTAAAAAAATAAAAATATGTTTTCTGGCGAAATACGAAATACGATCTGTCCAAAGCATATGGATATAAATTGTTTCTGGTAAAATGTAACAAAAGAAAGCATTTTTTTTTATTTTCAATATACATGTACTGCGCGTACTTGTACGTATCTAGGGCGATTTTTACATACAAACATATCCGTAGAGCATGTACAGCTGTTTGTATATTGCAGAAATAGTACCCGTGTATAGTAAATCTAAATGAATATGGCCCCTACGCTCGCCACAAAGAAAAATGTTTTTTTTGTCTGTATTCTACGGAGCATAAACCTTTTAGAGTTGGCGTGTTTTTCACCGGAGTCCCAAATACCAAAGAGCGGCCGTATATTAATTTCGAATATCGAACACGCTCGGATTTTATTTCAATATCGAATTTGCGCGACTGTTATTTCTACCGCGATATTTTTACAGCGGCACGCCTCGATCGCTATCAAACAGACGATTCCTCATGTTCGCGTGGCTTGCTTGACTACATTTGTCATAGAGTAGGACTTTATTTGTCCATTCAGCGATTCAGAGTGTTCGTAAATAGCTCTGTGCTCTGTTTTATGCACACAATCTCGATCTTCTACCTCCGGTATCGCAATTCTCCCCAATCTTTCAAAGTTTTATTCCACTCCGAATGCGACGCGCTGGAGACGTTTCAAATATTACAACATCATATTCGAAGATAACACTAACTTGTTTTGTCATTACTTCCTACAAATTACGTTACTTATTTATGTTTCGCGATAGATAACAAACCTTTCTGAAATTTAAATGAATTTTCTTCCCACTCCCTTTTATAATGTAAATGCTATCTTTCGCATACAGTTTAATAATTCCTTTCATATTTATATAATATATACACTCAAAGTTAACGCTTTGAAGATAAAAGAATTATACATTTACTCTGCGTATTCATGATTCATCTTTTCTTTTAAAAAATATCTCAAAGGTAATGAAATAGCGTTGTACGAAGCAGGGCTATTTATTTTCCTGAGTAGCTTACGTAGAGCAGTAGCCACAAGGAATTAGGTTGTTCTGATTTTTGCTTCTTAACTAGAGATTTTTCATGTCTTGTGCTCAAATAAAAATGTTGAAACGACTCTGAAGAAAAGTAAAACGTACCATTTTGCTGCAAAACAACGTATTTATTATTTATTGAATAATGATGTTTGGTAGGAATCCATTTAGAGTGAAAACGTCTGTTTTAAAAAAGTTTTATTATATTTCATGGGAATTACCTAACGGATTATCAAATGTGACATTTTGGTAATGTTTTAGGAAATTGAAATATTTCAATCCCGTAATATACAATGTAATTTCTAGAAAACAGACGTTTTCATTCGTATTAATTTCAAAATAATGTAAAATAATTTCCATTTTATACAACGAAGATAATATTTGTTATCCAAAGAGTAAAACTTTGTCCACTCTTGGACAAAAGCCTCCTCCATGTCGATCTCTCCTGCGCAGTCTGCATCCATAGCACCACAGCGTATCGTTCCAGGTCAGCCCTCGACCTCATTTGTGGTCTTCCTACTCTTCTTCTCGTGTCTCTCGGTCTTCAATTCAGCAGTATTTTGGTCCATCTTCCATCTGCAGCTCTAGCGACATGCCCTGCCCATTTCCCTCACAGTTTCGTTCCTGACTCTATCTCTAAAGGACAGGCCTAGTATAGCTCTCTCCATCGTTCGCTGCATGACTCTTAGTCTCTCTGCACTGTGCTTTGTCACATTCTTATTACACCACTATATTTTATTGTATCGTACCAACTGGTTTCGAGGGCTGAAGTACAAACAAACAGTCAACTTTTGTATCCCTGACGAGCTCCGCTGGAAGCAAAACCACTCAGATCGATAAAACAATGTAAAGTGGTATAAAAACAAAGTTAAGAAGTGTTATACATTATTTTTTTGTTTAACTTGTGTTTCTTATCTAACCAAGTTTGTTTTTAAATCACTAAATATGCTTTTACTCGTTACAATAATATATTGAGGTGATAAGAATACAAAAAATTGTGTCAAAAAAGTAAGCATACTTTTATTATTTTTATTAAATAAATTTATATGTATATCTTGACTTGTGTTATAATAATAACATGGAAAACGTTTATGTTTATATTATAACAAAGGCTACGATGTTGAAAAGCTCTTTCTCCGGGAATGTCCTTCAATAAATTACTACGTGGCTATCAGATAACTCATATATACAGGAAGTACATAAACCTTTATGTCCCTGACAATTATCTGAAGCAACGAACACAAAGACAATTTCACAGCCTAATTTATAGGCCTGACCTTCAATGTTTACACCTGTTTTCTACTCAAGAGAACTGCTAAGGACATCGATATGTTTATTTGGGGTAGTAAAACTAGAAACTTTTCAACAAGAATATGTTCGAAGTTTTATTATTATTTTTGCGTTTTTTCTTTATTCTCCTTCTTCTTTTTTAAACCTTTGTTGTGTTACTGTAGTCAGGCTGGTTTTTCTTGAGAGGTTGACTTACCTATCCCTCCATCTCTTTAGCGGTCTTCCGGGGGAACGGTAACCAACAGGAATCTAATGCGTCACAACGTGTGGGATTCTAGAGGGATCCATCCTTTGTACGTGCACATTCCAGTTTCTTCGGCGATGTCTGTCCCATATTACGAAATCTTCCATCTTGCAGATTTCGAGGATAGCCGTGTTTCTCTGTCGAAGAGTCTTACTTGCTATTGTCCTCAGCGTCCGCATCTCTGCTATTTATCATCGCATCTCACACATCATTTAATATCATTACACATTTATATTTATTTATTTAATTATTTAAATATATAAATGATAATACCGAAACATGTTTAAACATCTTATTTTATCCTCAATACAATGATGAAAAAGTCTGTTTTCTAGAAACATGTTTATGTTTTATGAGTGTTACAAATTTTTAAACGCGAGAGCATTATCTATTATATATAATATTAATATACCTTAACATGTCACATTTAATACGATTAATACGAAGTTTTACATGATTTTTCGAGCGAAATTCAAATATAAAAGCATAAGCATTACCTATTATCTACAATATTTAATATACCTTAACGAGGCGAAACATGTCACTCTACAATAAAATTGAAAAAAAAACGACGGTTTCTTTAATAATAAAGGAAGTTTTACAAGTAACAAAAGTAATGTATTTAATGAAACCATTTAAAAAAAATCTACGTCGTCTCAGAACATCCGACGTCGACTGTCATCTTAGCTTAAGAAACTAAATATATCTCACTTCGATAAGATAATGAAGATGAAAAACGTAAAGAAAAATAAAAGACTATCAAAGTGATCAAGACGGATTTTCTGTGAATTGATTGACCGACTGTTTTCAGGTACTCGAGCATTTAATATTCTGAAATAAATCTTTATTTGATTCAAGCCACAATTCCTTAAAATTTCAAAGAGATTTTAACAGATTTTCGAGTTCAGATATAATTTCGTGCACCATCAGGTGGACTACAATACAATTATTTTTGAACCTTGAGGAAAGTCCTGTCGTTTTATAAAGGAAATATTTTATAAATAAGCAAATCAAAAATTAAACATAAAATGTTAATATAAAGCATTCCCTTTGTGGTTTGAAATTTTAAACCTATAGATATAAAATAATAAAACACTTAGTACTCGTATATATCCATGCTTTCATTATTAAAATTGTTTCCAACTAGTTTCGCTGAGACCCTAGTTTTATCAGGGCCGTATAAATCCGTTAAATACGCCATAAAGGGCGTTTAATACGAAAATAATAATGACATTACATTCTTCTTCTTTATATCGATGGCAAGCTAGAAATATTGTTAGTACTGTTCTAAAAAGGACATCGCCCCTTATACAAATCAAATCAAACAGTTTATTTCCTCAAAAGATATTATGAACAACAAACATAGTTTAAGACATTTATTGGGGAATATAATAAATATACTCGTATAATACCAGGACGCATGAGAGATGGTTCGAAATTAGGAATACAAGATACTCTCCAAAGCCAAGAGTATTTGTCCTCTAAACGTACATTCACGAAAATGAAAGATGTAGATCTCCGAAGCGATCATGTTCAGCAGTTTGTTTGCTCTCCCCACTGGCATTACCAGAAGCAGGTTTTTTCTGCAGCCTGGGAGATTATCTATCTCTTGTCATTGTGGTGGAAGGCTTTTTTTTGTAAGACACTTGGATGTACTTTCCTTGCTTTTCTTGCTCTTTTTAATACATCTAGTAAGATGTTTTAAAGTTATACATCTTTTGGCATGTTTAGTAGAGGAAGGTTACGGAAGTGCGACAAAATGTATTTAGCCATAAACGATAAAAACGACTGGACATTTCTCGCGTGCCAACTCACGAATTGCAAGAAATGTCATGAAACCATACATGAATTATGTGAGTCGTAAAAAGTGTAAAATGTACCAACGAATTGCCACATTTAAAAGGCGTAATTTCGAATAAGTTGCAAATTACTGTATGTTAAAAAAAAATATTGAAAGAAAGTACATGTAACAAATATATTAGTACAATAATTCGAATGATCCACAGCTTTTGAAGTTACCTGACGAAGTTAGCCGTTAATGATAAATAATTAATTATTCTTTCCAAATTGTGAGCAAAAAAATTATAACTAATAAAACTTGTCTTTAATAAGTTTATTTATTTAGGAGTACGCTTAAGGGATTACGCTAAGCTGGCGCTCGGAAAAATAGATTTAGAAATAAACTTGTTTTTAACAAAGCCATTATATAAGATAAAATAATTTTTATTTTATACATATACATAGTATTTTTTAATAAACAATTTGCAAAAAAAAAAAAACCATGGCGGAGATATAAGCCGAGTAGAGCCCTGTTTTGAAAATCCTTTCTGATACAGTGCCTGATATAAAAGAAAACCAGTGCCTGATATAAAAAAAAACTAATTGTTTATTATTATAAATTGTAAAAGCTATCGAGTGACGTAGGGATAAAGATTTTTTTTGTAGAACCAATCGGTTAAGTAGATCAGATGATACGAGTATTGTGTAGTTTTAAAATTGTGTACACCGTTTTAAAAAAAGTAGTTTCGAGAAAAACGTAATAGAAAAAAGTAGGACGTTAGTGTCTTAAAATCAAATATATTTTAAAATAACCTTTAGTATGCGTTTCCTGAACCGAACATGAGGTCTTCTATTGTTGCGGTGGTGTCCTCTGATTCCTTTTGATCTCTTCTGGTGTTTTTGAAATTTCAGGGTGGCGCAACCCCTTAAGAAGTATAACCTTTTACGCGCTTAGATAAGTACAAATATGATTTTTATTATTATTTGATTCTTTATTTTATTTGACAATGCAGTTTTAAAGTGGAAAAGTAAAATAAAATAATAAATCGAATTCTTTAAAGTCTCTTTAACACGGTTATTTGATCCGGTGGTTATCCGTTGAAGGGTTTTAAGGAACCATTTAATCAGAAATAAACGGAAATACGTCGGTAACCCTTGTGGTTTATCGGTATACTTTTCTTCAAAATCTACGCTTTAATCTAATTTTTATTCATTCGATTTGAATAATGGAAGTTATATTCAAATTCGAATTTCGAGTAACGCTTTCTATTTTCTGGTTTCGCTTTTGTAATTTTTGGGGTTATCTTGAAACACGAACTCGGATTTCAAAATCATGACTACGTTTCATCATTGGAGGAGAATCTTTTTAATTTCACGAGAAATAAAATTTACGAGGCTCAATTTCTTTTTTTTAATAGATGTTAAAGGGAACTTTAGCGAATGTCTCTCACGACTTGTATTATTTACATAAGCAGAAAATGTTGAAGTTGAAATAATATTATAAAGAGATGCTTTTAAAATGATAAAGCATTTTTTACGCAGATACACATTTGTTAAAACAACATAAAAGAGAACCTGTTTACAACATTAAAAAATACAAATGTGATGGTATTAAATATTTCTTGTTAATATTAAAAATATGTATTAAAGTAAAATGATTATTGTTGTTTTGAAAATAAATGTTTTATTTTTACAAATAACCAAGAAAGTGTAAATACGTACGATTTTTTTGTCTTTTTCTATTTTATATTGTATAATATTATACTTTGTATATACAACACTAACAAAAAAAAATTACATAACCAAACACCAAAGATTTAAATCAATGATATTAGAATTTATTTTACAATCTTCGATATCAGCAGAAAATAGCTCATTATCATGAAGTAGGAATCTGGTCGTGTCCAGGCTCGAACCCAAGTCCCCTGGATCAGGAGCCAAGCGTTCTATCGACTAGACCACCACCCGATTATAAAGATACATATTAAAAATATTATAAAATTGTTTTCAAATATGATCAGTTTTGACAGATGTTATTATAGAAAGATTTATTTTGGAACGTTTATGCTTTTGTTTTAACAAATATTATATATCAATTTTCAAGTTTTTATTGGGGTTCAGGCAATTACTTACAACAAAGGAAATAAATCAAAGATTGGACATGACGTTAAATTTATTTGATTATTTATAATATTTTCTTTATTTTTATTTACTTTTTTGATTCGAGCTTCGAGATTGCAAAGTTATATTTCTATTATTAACATGCAAAATTTCAACGCCATTATCTTTATTAAAATAATGGCGTTGAAATTATACTGTCGTATCTTTTTTCTTCGTGTTCGGTGGATAAAAATACAACAATATTCTTATAATCTTTTAAGTTCTTTCGAGTTATTTGATAATCTCATTTCCAATTTTTTTTTGAAAATTTTGACAAGACTTAAAACGTCTGTTTTATAGAAGTTTTACTTCATTTCACGGGAATAACATATATGGTCTTGTTAAGGTCTTCTTTTCTTTAAAATTCGTGAAGTCATAGAAATACGGAATATATCATAATTTACTAATGGAACACCGGTCTTTTATTACGAGTATAAAATATGTTTTACCTTTTTTTATATGCAATATATGATTTGATTTTAGACCGTAATATTTCTTATGTTTCAATCCTAGGGATTGGTTTGCAGCAAAGTCTATTCGCATCTTCAAAAAATTTAAATCTTCAATAGAGTCAAGGATGGCAGCGAGCTACCAAATCGGTCGAATTTTAGATATGATATAAATAATTTTTAATTACTTTTTTAAAATTTATTTTATCTTAACACCTTTGCTGGTTCTAGGGATACCACATGGGCATTTTTGATGTGGCAGTTTTCCATTGCTTTCCACATATTTATATTTATATGTCAGAAAATTCGTATAAGTTTATAAAATTTCCGTAATAGTTGTTTCGTTATCTCATTTAAAAATTAATGTATAGTATAAATGTGACGTAAAGAGCGAGTGACCATTGATATTTCAATAAATTATGAATTTATAGGTCTACGTTTTACTGTGATGTGCTGTAGGCGGGATGGTACAATGTAGAGTGCTCTACGTTAGGGCGGTACATCATCAGCTCTTTGTTTGACAGTACGGGGCACTGGAGTGATTAGTGAGGCAGTTAGATTAGCAATGTATAATCTGATGAAAGCGAATGCCCAGTACAAAGCACGTAATGAGGAAACTAGCATCCATTATTATACACGGACAGATGGCCACGGGTTCACTTTGAAGTCACAAGATAGAAGTGGGGTAGCGTGACCGGTCGGTGGACACTTCTGATATAAAACAATACTAAATAAATAACAATAAATAACAAAAGTTCTATACTACAAATGAAACAAAAACTTCTTAACGCATATAAATATTAACTTTTCCCATTCATTACAATTATTGCTGTCAATTTATTATATTATTTTGTTTAACCAGTAATATACTAAGATGAATCATTAGAAAAATAATATAAATATTAAACATATAAAATAAAATACCACTTTGGAAATTCCACTAAATTTGGATATTCCATTAAAATATTAAATGTCACAATATGTTTCAGAAGAGACCTGCATCTTCAGGTGTAAAGATATAACAAAAAACTAAACAAAGAAAGACTTATAAAAACGCATTTAAAAATCGATGCAATACAAATAAAAAAAAATAAGCTGGAATAATTGCTTCAAGTACTAATTATTATTTTTTTATCAGAAAGAACTTATAAGTTATTTATAACAGTTTAAATACAAAACAATTAAATGATAATATAAAATAACATAGTAATTTGGAAGAAACATACACTGCCCGCTGGACCGAAGATCTGAAGAGGATCGCTGGACATGGATGGATGGGAGCGGCAACGGATAGGGGGCGGTGGCGTGCTTTGGGAGAGGCCTACATTCAGCAGTGGATGACAGACGGCTGATGATGATGATGATACATTTGAAAAGAAACATACTGCATAGATATTTATAAGTGATTAATTTGCGTATGATTGGGAATGGGAGCCATGAAGACTAAAAGTAGATAAAGAATTTAAGGAGAAGGGAGTAAATGGAAGAATCGGATTATTAATTAAGATTATTTTTTTAAATCCAAATGTATTGTTCCTTCGGATTGTATCGATTTTTAAATGTGTTTTTATAAGTCTTTCATTGTTTATTTTTTTATTTTATATTTATACCTGAAGATGGAGGTCTCTACCGAATATGTCGTGTTATTAAATATTTAAAGGGATCATAAACAGCGTTATTTTTCAATTTCCAAAGTGTATAATAATGGCATTCCACAGTGTTAATGCCTTTACTTTCAATTTAAAATACTACTTAGAATATTATTCAAGAAATTGAAATAATGCCAGCAGTTTTGTTTGTAATACGCAAGCTCCATTCATGATTATACAGGTATATAGACTGTGCTGTAAAAGCTTACATTTAAGCAGCTTCGTGATTTTACAATTCTGTATTCACAGTGATATTTTATATGTAATAATTAAAATTTCTAACCACAAAGTCAGTGTTTTTATGAAAATTTATTAATGATTGTGTTGGAGTGTTATTACTTAATTTTTTGATTAATGATGTTAAACTCCATAATGCCCAATAGCTAATCCATCGCCATTTTATTGTGCCCAATAATGTATTGCAAGGATACAAATATAAAATGGTCTCAACGACAAAATTATTTTTCGTTTCTGTCAATTAACGGTGAGTAGGGTGACATCTAGTGACTGGAAATATTATAATTTAACTTTTAATATTTTACAGCCTTGCATGGCCAACAACTGTTGCCAGCTCCGTCCATTAAGTACAAAGTTTGCCCTACTTGATATAATTATCTGCTACTATCATCACGCTTCATTGGTCTCGAGCGCTAAAGGATGACAGACAGGTCCTGTCATTGACACCGCCCGTGTCATTTCATTTTAAATTACTACTGTGAAATGGTTGGGAACATCAAGTTTGACGGGTACAAATGATTTTTTTATTAAAATTTCAAGAGAAAATTCGAGTGACTCTTATTTTATATTCAATTCGCAGCCATGATTAATTTATCAAGTAATTTATACGATAATAATGAAAGATACCGTCTTCAAACTTTTCGGTGTTCTATTGTTTGATTAAAAATAATTCTGTTGGGTTGTAGTATTTTTTAATTCTGTATTTATGGCATCTCAATTATTGTATTGAATTTATGAATAAATGAAATTCAATTTACAGTTTGATAATTCTTAGTTTTAAAATGCATTGGATTAATTGTGATGATTTGATGATTTGACTTGTAAAAATAATTAACAACTGATTTTACATTACTTTAGGCGAGTTTTAATAAATTATAACAATCATTTTTCTAGTCCATTGTTTTGGCCGAAACACTATAATACCTTAATATTTTAAACTGTTAAATTAAATAACATTGTTTTTTGTATCACAATTGTATGTTATTTTTGCGCGATAGCTGTTTTATCAACCTGTGTTTTAAAACCTATGTTTTATCAACCCAATATCAGGTGTTACAATAACAAAATACAATTGTGATACAAAAAACAAAGTTATTTAATTTAAAAGATTGAAATCATTTATCTTTTTAAGAAAAACAATTTGAATATATACATGAAATTGTAATTATTTTTTAAACCTATTTTCGCTTATACCCAAGCTTTATCAGGGCAATGCAAGTTTTTATATTGGTCTGATAAAGCTCGTATTCAAGAAAAACTTTTATACTAAAAAATAATTACTTAATTATAATTAAGTTCTTACTTATAAAAGAGTATAAGCGAATTGAAAATCACATTTTCGAAAATTGTTTCTCAATATGAAAAAATTATAGGTAGTTGTTTTGTAAGATGTAAAATTTGATATTCATTCATTCATGCTCACGTCTTGCAAATGTTTTGCGAGGGTAAAAAAGGATTTCTTAAAATATCAGACCCTTTTTTATACTACAAAAATGTCGTTATGCTATAGTAGTATTCCAAAACTGTTCTGTGCTACAGAAGCTACAGAATTTTTCAAATCTTGAAACAGGATAATATTATGAATTTACCGAAATTATTAAATGTGAATATCTTTTCAAAAACACTTAAATTCACACTTTTAAATCTTGTTTCGGATGGTAACACATCCTTCTTCCGTGCATTTAAAAACATATGAAAATCACTACTTACTTGACGTATATATTTAACGAAACAAGTGCAGTTAAGTCGAAATGTAGGGGTAATTCTTATTTAATTATGATTGTAGAAAAATGGAAACAAGTAAAAGTTTTGAGTGAAATTTATTTTGCTTTTGTTTAAAAAGATTTTTTCTTATATTTGAAGTTAAAATAAAATTTATGGATATGATAATTCACTCTAAAAGATTTAGTTTATTCTGATATAATCCATGCTCTTATAGGTGACATGTTTCGCCTAAATAAGACATAATCAAATGTCCGAAAATGAAACATGTTTATCCCATAAATATGGTAAAACTTATATAAAACATACGTATTCATTTGTATTCGTCATTAAATATGGAGTTTTACATCACGGAAAGCAAGGAAAAATAATTCAGAAAAATAAGTCTGTAGATTATTTTTTGAATATTTTTCGAACTCTTAATTTAACCGCCCTACCTTCGGGTTATTTACCGAGAAACGTGCAAAAAAGCATTTTTTTTTATTAATGAAACTTAATTGTATATTAATTTTTTTTTTAATTAAAAAATTTCAAATACTCGGCCGCACACTTCGCCTGCCCCTTGTAAAACTATCATATTTATGAAGACTTGTACTCAAGTTTTGTTGGCACACGCGCGTATTCCTGAGAGTTTGTACATTTTAGGTACATTCATTTTTTCAAGCGCGTACGTGATACGGGATAGCGCAGAATGGTACAGTCAAAGTGAACGTATCACGTACGTTTAAATACGTAGGGTGTTTAAAACAATATCATTTAATATAATTAATTTCTTTGTGTTCAATAATGTTTAAATTCGAAAAAAGAATTATTCTCACATTTGAATTTTTTCCGAGGTATAATATGAAAATTGTCACGGCTATCATACGCATTTAAACAACTCTTTAAGATACTCTTTATTATCGTTGAAAAAACAGAAAGCATTCAAATTTTAAATCGCCGACGGGCTATTCAGGTACTGGAATGGTTACAGTCACAGACGCTTTATATTCTCCGTGGTTAGCTGTATCGATTCTGTGTACTTACCCATGACCTTTGCGGGCATTCCCGGCACGTCCCTTTCATTACTTCAACCACGGAGGAATAATGTTAGGATAAATCTGACCCCTTAAGATGTTTCCAGATTTCGCAGCCTCCACCCGCGCGGAGAACCCCGCGAGCACGTGCAAAACACTTTAACCCAGAAAAGATTTGTTACACATGGACACGATGACATTATTTACGTTTTAGGGTCGTGATCTCTTACCGTTCTTCTCGGTATTCTCATTCAAATATTTTTTAAGGTCCAACTCTTCGCTTCGCACAAAATATAAAGGCGAATATAAAAGCTATTTTTTTAACTGTTCAAATTTATAACACTGTAATGATCACAATTTTTATTATTCACTTGAGTGTCGCGACAGCTGTTTCGCCAATCGATGTTGGCATCATCAGGTGTCAGACACTTAAGTATATAATACAAGTTGTGATATCATAGGGACATTTCGGCCTTTAAAAAAAAATATATGTCATATTATATACTAGTGGAACAATAATTCGAAATTTATTTATTTGAAATCTTGCCTACTTGCTATAGTAACTAACTAACTAACTAACCATCACGCCGTCTCCCCGAAAGGGTAGGCAGAAAGAATGGACTGTCACACTTTTACTGATGCGGCACTCCATCCTTCTCTTTTCGCTCGCGGGAGACGCGGTGTGATGGGTTGCGAACCTCATCGCCACCAATAGGCATCTCCCGATCTGCTATAGTATTGTTGATGATATTTAATTAACTAATGAACCATCTCGCCGTTTTGCTGCCATTAAGTATTTAATAAATTTGGTCATAGCTATTCTTGGCCTTCATCGATTTTTTTTCATTCACACTATTGTAACTAGTTAACTAACTTACCATCACGCCGTCTTTCCGAAAGGGTAGGCAGAAAGAATCGACCGCCACACTTTTCTTTCCTGTTATATTTCTCTCGATTCCTCTTTATATATTTCTCTGACACCATTCTCTCCCTTTCTCAACATTCATACATCGTGTCATGTACGCGCGTCGATTTCTATGACTTCTCACGTGGCCGACATTCAATATTTGATTTATTTGATTTTCCCTCGGTCTTCCTGTATTTTTTGTTCCATTTACATCGTTAAAATAAATATTTTTAACATTCTTTAATTATTTTGTTCATAACACTTGCATTCGCACCGCATTCACTTTTTAAATTTTCATTTGTCACTCTATCATCCACAGATTATCTACACATTCGTCTAAGAGATCACATTTCTACTGCATTTATTCTACTTTCATCCTTCTTTTGCCAGGTCTATGCATTGCTTCCATTCATAAGGGTTGGTACAAGACACACTTTTGTATATATATTTAATCATTCTTACCTTACCCATTCTTTCCATATGCCTAAACCTTCTAAGATACCATTTCTGAAATTTTATTTACTACGCATTCATCTGTCCTACATTCCTTTCTTACTTATTTTTGGGTATTCTATCATACATTGTTTTATCGCAATTGAATGATCTTATTTCTATGGCATTTATTTTATCCTTCTTTTTATCATTTTTACAACTAGAACTCCATTGTGCAACTGTTGACTCGAATATAAAACTTTCATAAAATGTGTGGTATAAATTTTTTGATAAAAATATTCAACTGCAAAATTAATAAATACAAATGAAAACGTCTACCTAGAATTGATGGTTGCGGTTTTAATTTTGGTAAAACTCCAAATGTATAATGTTTTAATTTTGGTAAAACAAAATATAAATAATTAATGTATTGTAAAATGAAAGCTCAATTGCTTTTTGGTTTTACATTGATTTATTTATATACAAAAATATACACACAATAGTGACAAATTTGTTTTTATATTTTTGTGTAATATATAAATAATCAAAGTAAAACCAATGAGTAATCGAGCTTTCATTATACTTCTGTTTAGAAGTTTTATTATATTTTATAAGTATGACATATTTCGTCATGCTTAAACAATATCAAATGTGAATTAATTGATTAATAATTTATTTTTGATAATGCCTTAGCAATAAATTTAATACAATTAAAACTTTGTGTTCTTTTTTGAATGGAAGCGAAGCATGGAGCAGAATAAATGTGGTAGAGATGAGGTCCCTAAAACATATGTGAGGTAGAACGATATACGACAATATCTCAAATGCTGATATAAGAAAATATTGTAGAACGGAATAAGATATTATGAACAAAATTATGAAAGGATCGCTGCGTTGGTTCGGAAATATGGAGCGCATGGATGGAGAAAGAATGGTGAAGAAAGTGTGCGTTAATAATGTTAATGGAGTACGGAGTCGAGGCAGGCCCAGGTAAACATGGCATGACCAATTTAATAAAATTTTAATGTTTGGTCATATTAGAAATCGGAAGAATCGACGTGCATGAATGACTCGCTGTATGAATGTGGAGGAATGCAGAGAGGTGTGCCAGGATAGAGTAGTTTGGCGGTCCATTCTCTCTGCCTACCCCTGCGAGGAAACGGCGTGATGGTTTGTTTGTTTTTTGTTGTTCTTTTTTTTTATCTTTTTTATCTAGCTGTTATTATAGAAAGCATTTCTATTACTCAAACAAACGGATTAATCTAAACCTAATAAATATTGACACTTGTTATGCGTTAGAGAAGAACAAAAAACATTTATGTATAAGTTTAGTGTAGTTTCGACATTTCAGTAAAATAAATTCTCATACAAATCGGTCTGAAATATTTTCGAATGCTCTCAGCCCGCAATAAATTATTGAGTAAAACTGTTCCCCTACACCGGGGCTGCCGGGAACCTCCAAGAGGCAGAAGGGCGGGGAGGGGAATACAGAAATATAGATTTAAGTAATATCTTTGAAATGTGTCCTCCATTTCTCCGTAATGGTACAAGAAAATTTTTATGGAACGATAAACATAATGTCTCAAAGAATTTTTTATCAGCGAAAACTTTTTTTGCTTTAAAAATATCACAAAAACCTTTTGAATTCCTTCTGACGTATAATATAAATAACTCCATATAGCACGCATGTTTATAAGACAGCTTGAATTTATATTTAATTTATTTATATTTGAGTGTAGAGAGAAAAAAAGGATTGTATTATATTTGGATACGTATAACGTAGCTACATGCATACTTTTCCATTAAGTTTTTCAATCACCCGAGACTTAATGGTAAACCTTTTCGGTGCGAATTCACCCAAACCCTTATGGTCAGTAGTAAAATAAAGCGAATTTTCGCTTTTTTTCGTAAGAACAATTTCCCTTAAGAAAGTAAGGACAAAGTTGTAGTGCGTCAATCGTGACGGACTCTAATGTGTTAAGTGGCCGGATGGAGCTCCCGGGAGCGCGCTACACGGCCGTCCACTCTGACCCTTTGCGGCCCGGCATACGTGATCGTTTGCCCTTATTTTATACCCCGAGCATATCGCTGACCGTATCAAAACTGTGAACCGTATCCTCTTAAAATAAAGCGAACTTTCTTTCCTCTATTTTAGTACAATGCCCTACAGTACTACCTGCGCGGGCTACATAAAGAAAGTGATTATTTTTATGGATGCGTATAAACTTGTACCCCCAAACGTTGCTTGGCTCTAATTTCTGTATTGCTATATCTGTACCATATAAGCCACTTACAGTAACTACCCGGAAACACGAAGGCAATTCTCCTATACAATATCAGCCAATTTTTCTAAGTTCAGCTCTTTGCGAACTACCTACATACTCGTATAATATAGTACCTGTATATGAGCCGTTATTTTTGAAAATGGAATAAGTCCACTTTTGGAAAAAAAGTAATAGTAATTTTGGTATTGATATAGGACATAGGACATAGGATTCCCACAGTTAACCCGAAGCTGTTATAGGCGAACGGCGCTTTTCGTCAGCTTCGATCATTCAATCCCCAGCCCGTCCTTCGTCCATGCGGGACTTACGTTAGAAAAAAAAAATGTATAAAAGAAATCAAGAGGGACCAGACCACATTTAATCTACTGCTATTTTCCTCTATGTCCCGCCTAACATGCAGATAACACTTAAAATATTTCTAAACAAAATATATAAAAGGAAAAAAAAGACACGGAATTAAATGGGAAGCGAACTCATGGACACTCGGCCGTGATCGTCTAGTGGTTAGGACCTTAAGTTGTGGTATTGATATTTTCTTATTATATTTATAATTATACAGATTCAATGAGCCACTACTTCTTCTATAAATTAATCAATAAAAAACGTGTCAAATGCAAAGCGAATGTATACAAAAAATGTGAACTAAATTTTCATCTTGTTTTTATATTTTACAAAATATTATTATTGAAAGTAGAATAAGTCAATTAGGAGCTACAATAACGTTTTTTTTGTTTCACTAACTAACTAACTAACCATCACGCCGTCTCCCCGGAGGGGTAGGCAGAAATAATGGAACGCCACACTGTTCTGTCCTGACACATTTCTCTCGCTTCCTCTACATTCATACATCTTGTCATGCACGCACGTCGATTTCTCCGACTCCTCACGTGACCGATATTCAATATTTGATTGATTTGATCATGCCACGTTTTCCTCGGTCTTCCTCTATTTCTAGCTCCGTTCACGCCGTTTACATATACCTTCTTTACCATTCTGTCTTCACTCATTCTTTCCATGTGTTCTAATCATCTTAATTACCCTTTCCTTATTTTGTTCATAACACTTTCATTCGCACCACATTCACTTCTTATACTTGCATTTGTCTCTCTATCATATACAGATTTGCCACACATTCGTCTTAGAGATCTCATTTCTACTGCATTTATTTACTTTCATCCTTCTTTTGCCAGTTCCATGCTTCACTTCCATACATAAGGGTCGGCACAAGAACACCATGTAGTTTCACAATTATAATAATCATTATTATATTCTAAAGTTAACAAAATTATAGTGGTAAAAACATCACCTAAGTTTTCTAACATTTGTTAATATTTTTATATTCATTTAAAGACGTTATAAATATACCAAAACCTTAAATATCTCGAAATATGAAAAAATGGACTTATTTCACTTTAAAAAATGACGGCTCATATAATTTATATTACCGATCCGTACACTAAGCAGACTTCAAATACCAATGAGAAAAGCACATTTATATTACGCGATATTTTTTATTCTTTATTTCCTTAACTTTTAGTAGAACGACAATTCTTCTTTGATTTCCTTAAAATACGAAATGAAATAAAAATTGACATCAATCTTAATTTTTATTTGTCTGAAAAGTTACCAAATTTTTTTCACGAAGCGATGGAAACTTAAATCAAAATTTAAGCATTTCGGTTCTGACAACTCTCTCAAACCGAGCTAAAACCACAAAGTGGTATTGTTGGAAACTTTTTCTACGCAATATATTGTTAGGTCATTTGAAAAGGTTCTAACTGACATCAATTCTGAAAGGAGTGTTTGATGCCAAATATTTTTAGTCATTTTTCTTTTGATAGGATTGACATCAATAAACATATTATAATATTTTGAACATAGCATATTACAGACAACATTAATAATACAAATTTTCATTTAGGTTTTTATCCTAGAGATTGGTTTGAAGCAATGTCTATTAACATCCTTGCTAGTTCTTGGGATGCCACTTGGGTCTGTTTTTAATGTATTAGTTTCTTAGTTTTTCACATTTTTGCATATAACATGTTATTTGAACCCAACTAGTATGTATATTTTTTTTGGGAATTTATTCTCACGACTTGTACGTAAAGACTTATCACCATTTTTGTTGTAACGTGATTTCTACCATACCAAAGACAGTGTAACAATTTTTATTTGACTGAAATTCTGTAATTAATATCATCGTTAACATGTAAATTAAGTTATAACCGGAAATAGAGGAAGACCGAGGAAAACGTGGCTCGGTCAAATAAATCAAATATTGAATGTCGGCCATGTGAGGAGTCAGAGAAATCGACGCGCGTGCATGACACGATGTATGAATGTTGAGGAAGCGAGAGGAATATGTCAGGAAATAAAGGTGGCAGTCCATTATTTCTGCCTACCCCTTCGAGCCGGCGTGATGGTTAGCTAGTTAGTTAGTCAAAAGTGACCATATTTGTAAACAGTTTTATAATATTTAAAAAAAAATATATATATTATAATATCACTGATGATTGGCTGGTTAGTCCGAAACATGTTTGATATTTAATTTTAATTTTATAATAAATGTGAGTGTTGTATACAAATTATATTAAAAAGAAACATCAAACATCTACAACGCAAAGTTATGGCGAACGTAGAAGATATCATAATTTTTATTGTAGATCGAACGTTTTCAAAATATTCGTAGGTTTTATTAAGCACAACACTCTCTCCTTCATTACAAAACGAGCCATTTTAACATGGAAACGAACAGACGAAAGAAAGTCGAACAAAGGAGAGGAGGGTGAAGCTAATGGTGGAAGTTGCGTGGCCACTGGTCCATTTCCACTCTGTCTTATGTCGCTTTTCAAACTTCTGAATGGCCAGAGTAGGCCTAGTGGATTGTGCGGCATTACCAGGAGCGAGTTTTCGATTCAAAGTAACCCAATAAAGTTGCTCCGGGCCTTTCCGAGACCACCGCTAGGCACCGACTTGATCGGAAACGGGTCACATTATGGGAACTGTTCGTCGGTTTATTGTCTTCGAAAACTTGTTAAGGGCCGGCAAGATCACAATTGTTTACACTTTGCTATGATAGTAGCTATTTCGGTCGCCCCTGAATAACAATGAATCGCTTTAACTATTTTTCGTTCTGCTTGATTACGTGATCAATTCATGTACTATCGCATTGCAAAGTAATACAACGCAATCACAAGTAGTTTGAATCTATGAAAAACCGAATATGAGAGATCCTGGAATTTCAATTGACTGCAGTAGATTCCTAATAAAATTTTAAAGAAAGGGATTTAAAAACAATGGAATGTAAGGCGAATGAATGCGTGATAAAAATAATTAATAAGATGGTTTGCACAACAAAATTGGCAACAAAACATTCTTCTCTCTACTACCAGCGCTCAAATCAAGTAACGTACACTGGAAAACCAAAATCATCCTGTATAAAACAATCATCCGAACAGTAGTGACCTGATGTGAGGCGTGGACAATGACAGCAAAATTCGAAGAGTGACTGGATACTCGTACTTTTGAGAGAAGGGTACTGCGCAGAATTCTAGGACCTGTGAATGACGGTAAAGGCTAGAAAGTTCGGCATAATGACGAGCTGTACCATATTTACAAAGCTCCCAGTCTCTCCACACAGGTCAGACTGAATAGACTGAGATAGGCCGGTCACGTGCAGAGGATGCCGTCATCGCGAAACCCAAAAAGATTGCTGGAGTGGCACTCAGGTGGTAGAAGACCAATTGGACAACCAAGGCTGCGATTGGAGTATGAAGTTGGGAGAGATGGGGCAAGATTGCTACGAGTGTCAAATTGGAGGGTCAAAGCGGAGGACAGGAGGAGTTGGAAGCGAAGAATCCTGGAGGCTAAGGCTTGATATGGGCTGTAGGGCCATCGAAGAAGAAGAAGAAGATGGTTTGGACATATGGAACGAACGAATTAGGGAAGAATGGTTAAAAAGATATGTACAAGTAGTGTGAATGGGAAAAGAAGTCGAGGAAGGCCATGGAAGACATGGATGGACCAAATTAATCAATTACTCAAAGGCGGCCATGTTCAAAGTAGGAACAGTTGACGAGCGTGCATGTCACGATGTGTGAATGTAGAAGAGGCGCGAGAGTTATGTCAAGATAGAACAATGTGGCGATCCATCCTCTCTGTCTACCCCTCCGAGGAAACGGCGTGATGGTTAGATAGTTAGTAAGTTAAATTTTTGAAATATTGACTATAAATTAAAACTCAATTTTTCCACTATTGAGTCTATTTTATTGCCATGTTCAGAATGTTTTACACCTTTATCATCGGTAGAACAATATAAGAATGTAAAAACCTTCGAAGCATGTCTAGAAAAATAAACTCAAAAGTGGAAAAAAATGTGTCTTTTCATGAATCAAAATTCGTCATTATAGAATTCTACAGTTTTCGTCTTATATGTATAAAAAATATGGTAATATAAAAAAGAAAAAAAAACGTTATTTTTGTTCTTCTACTTTTTTTTGGACGGTGTTCTGTTATTTTTTGGAGCCTGTTCCTGAGATGTATTGTAGATGTCCAACAGTTTTGTCATCTTTTGGGTGGTTTTTCTTCTTAAAACTCGCGAATAATAATCTCGATGGACTTTAAGAAATTGGACATTGATGAAAACATTACATCAATTAAAATAAATGGTTTAGTTAAACAAAAAATTTTCGCATTAAAATTCATAATACGAGTATTACCACAAAAAAGTTTTTTTAATTAATTTGAAGTAACTGTTTATGAATTCCATTTGAAAAACACAAAAAAACTAAAGATAATGTAAACTCACTTATAAAACATAAAGCAACACGTTTTGAACTGCACACGTCCTTCATTAGTGTAAAACAAAATAAATAAAAATTGTCCAATTTTTACAATTAGAAAGAACATAAACCGTTCTAAAAATGTTCGTTAAAGTGCTGCGAATATACAATGTTTTAAAAATCATACGAAAGTGAATCCAAATTATTCCTTAAAGAAAATAGATTTTTAACATCATTTCTTTTGTTAAATTTTTTATTGCATTGATTCATTACAATTTCAAACAGACCGAATTTTTTATTTATGATGGAAACAAACCATATGATGAATCTTAATTCGTGAATCAACAATGCAATTCAGCGCGGGATGTTGAAACATTCATTTGCTGCGGGAAATTCATAATCAGTCTCCTGACGATGAAAACAGAATTCTCATTGACTTTCAAAGCATTTCACTATTGTATGAAATACGAAATTTCGTAGTTAAATGACAAAACAGCTGAATAAAGGATAGATAACTAAACAATAAAATAATTATGTTTTTTAAGATTTTCTATTTTGGTCTTTATTTCGACAGATACCGGTTTCGCCAGGCTCGCTGGCATCGACAGACTGGTCCATTCTGTGGATGTCAGATCAGTTTGTCGACAGTATCAGGACTGGTCACAAAAAGTGGAATTGGTTTTTTAAAAACATTTGTTATTTAAAATGAATTTCCATGAAATTCTATTTCAGTGAAATCATAAATAATTTGTGCGACTGGAAGAAATAAACGTATTGAGATTGAAATATTTTCGTATCGAAAATGAAGTTTTGATAAAATTAACTAACTAACTAACCATCACGCCATCTCTCCGGAGGGGTAGGCAGAAAGAATGGAACGCCATGCTGTTCTGTCCTGACATACTTCTCTCGATTCCTCTACATTCAAACATCTTGTCATGCACGCACGTTGATTTCTCCGACTCCTCCCGTGACCGACATTTAATATTTGATTGATTTGATCGTGCCACGTTTTCCTCGGCCATTATCTATTTCTAGCTCCGTTCACGCCGTTAACATATAACCTTCTTCACCATTCTGTCTTCACTGATTCTTTTTATGTATCCAAACCATCCATTCCATGAATTTTTGATTAAATTTTATAATATGCATAATGATAAAATAGTTGGTTTAGTGTATTTAGTGAAAGTACTAATAAATTTTGAATGCATTTAAGACAAAAAAAAACTTTCAATAATTTTTGCAAGCTATTTTTTCTTTTTAAAAACTTGTTTAATTTATAAAAAAACTATTATCTTTATAATGAATGATATCTATGGTACGCGAAATACATTTTTTTTGGGATCAAGGTTTGTTTACTCATTTGAAAAAAATATGTGTACAATTTGATTGCTTCGACTTCTTCTCCTTCATTTTTAGTCTGTTGTGGTCGTCCACTTGGACGTTGGCCACCTCGTATTTTCCACTTCCTTCTGTCCTGAGCGATCCGTATCCAGGCACTTCCCGCGTTCTTCCGGATATCGTCGCGTCATGGATGCCCAACTCCACGCTTTCCCGTCCTCGTGAACCTCCACAGCAGTCGCCTTATACACTTTCATCTGGATCACGAGTCACGTGTCTCGTCTAACGCCACTTTAGGGTTGCGGCCAACTTGATGACGTCAGAGACTTTTTAATTGCTCTAAATTCCCGCCACAACACCAAGTCTGGGTCCCAAGATCATTCTGAGGATCCTTTTCTAAAACCAGTAGATTCTTTCTTATTCCTTAAGGGTCATGTACCACTGGCTTGATTATGGTGTTATAAATGCGCAGCATCGTATTTCTGACTATAAGCTGGGACTAAAGTGATGTTTTCTAGGATATTTCAGCACGCAGGCTTTTCTGAACTGTATTCCAACTCCACGTGCATATATCATTTGATTCCGTTGTGACCGTACAGACGTAAGTGAAAAACTTCAGGATATAATCAAATTATTGATTTAACAAGTAATAAATTTCTTAACTTTAAAAGTTTAGCGTGTTGACCGACATGAAAACTGTAAAGGAACTTTTTCGCATAGGCGAGAATATGAAAACTTTTTCGCTCAAAACAAGAATGACCATTTATTTAATAAATTAGTATCACTTAAATTAGTATATCATCATTTTTTATTCCTTAATAATAAAAATGAATTAGTCAAGGATAATGTTTATTATATAATTTTCGACATACTCGTATTTTAAAATAAAAAGGAATGTTTAATAAAAGTCGCTGAACTATAAAACTGTAATTGTTTTTCTACGAATTTATTAGTTTTACAACAATTTTTGTAAGTTGTAAGCTTACACAATGATCTATTTTTGTTCTCTTGAAAGTTTAGTATAAAAACAAAATCTGGTAACTTAGATAAAAGTTTGTTAGTAATGTACGAGGTTAAGCTAACATTGTCCAAACCATATATACTGGAAAGAATAACTTGTAGTGTTTCATGAAAAATAAGGAAAAGTTTTCTATAAACATGGCATAACGGTTACATTGAAAAATATGTTCTTGTAATATAGAATAGTCTACTCGTAGATAAGAAAACCAGCGAGTCTAATGGCCTGCGACGATAGTGAAAGAAATAAGCTCCTTCATAAATATGTTGAAGAATATGGTATTGCGAAACTGGAGGAATAAGAAAAATCACAACAGGGTGATTCAGCAAAACACTTCATAACAACAACAAACCATTCCCCTGTTTCTTCGCAAGGATAGGCAGAGAAAAGAGACCGCCATACTAATTTATCCTGACACATCTCTCTAGATTCCTCCACATTCATACAAAGTGTCATACAAGCACGTCGATTCTTCCGACTAACATGACCAACCTTTAAAATTGGTAATCAAATGATTTTACTGAAATCTCTTGATGGAAGTTCATTTTAAATAATAATTAAATAAAACGACGTTTTTTAACTACTTCCACTTTTGTCTTTATTTAGACAGCGACCGGTTTCGCCAGGCTCGCTGGCATCGACAGACTGGTCTAAATAAAGACAAAAGTGGAAGTAGTTAAAAAACATCGTTTTATTTAATTATTCTTTAAAATTGGATTAATTTGGTCATGCCATCTTTTTCTCGGTCTTTCTCTACTCCGTACTCCATTTACATCATTAACGTATACTTTCTTAACCATTCTTTCTCCATCCATGCGCTCCGTATGTCAGAACCAACGCAGCGATCCTTTCATAATTTTATTAATAATACCTTCTTTCGCTCTACATTACTTTTTTATATTAGCATTTGAATTTCTGTCGTACATCGTTCTAACACACGTACGTCTAAGGATCTTTATCTCTACCGCATTTATTCTGCTGTCATTCTTCTTCTGCCAGTTTCATGCTTTGCTTTCATACATTAATATTATTAAGTAATTACATTTTGATACTAGCAGAATATGAATTGCCCACGATGATGAACTTAAAAAACGCATCATCGTCGTAGGCAAAGTGGAGGGAAGGAGACCACAAGGATAACCACTGAGTCGCTGGTCCGATCAAATAAGGGATCTGACTGGTCTCTCATTAGCTGCAGCCTGGAGACTGACAGGTGGCAAGAGCGCATGACGTGCCATGGTCAATAGTTTACAGGATGGACACGACCCTCAATCACAAGCAATACGACTGACAAGAAGAGAGAGTATAGCCCTGAGGAAGCTCGGTACAGAGTGAAACCGGTTGGCGCTTCTTACTCAAATAAAGTGGTTTATACTAAGTGAAATGGGTGTTTTATTTTATTTTGAAACTTTTGGAATACCTAGCACTTGTGTAGAGTAGAGGAATTAATTAAGTGATACGAAGGACGATCGATGGAGAGTTTGAAATGCAATAAAGGCTGGTGGGGCCGCCATAAATAAGACGTGTACAGTTTTTCGGCTATTCCTTATGTTTATTGCGTGCCCGTCGTAACAATTACATCTAATCTATTCCTGCCGAAGAATTTACTGAGATTTTATCGAGCAGAAACTATCGGGTCATTAATTTCACAACTCCGCACTGAGACAACCCTTACTTTTACTAGAGCCGCACGAATAAAATGCCCGGTATAAAGAAATACCATTGCAAATATATTTTTCACACCTCTGAGGTCCGAAAAAATAAGGAAAACCACGGATACACGGTCTAAAGGGGTGGTTTGTGGAGTGAGTCTCAGACATGAATTAATGCGTATATCCCTTTTTTCATTAAGAATTAAAATAATAATTAAATAAAATGACGATAAACACTGATGTTTTATGTATCAAAATTTATTCATACGAGATTGGTGGGACAGCTGTTTCGCCAGCCTATGTTGCCAGGTGCAACACGCAAATTATTCAATTGATTGTAATAAGTGATGTTGCCAATCTGATGAGGCGAAACAGCTTTCGCGAAATACTGATTAAAATATATATCATTGTGTTTCAGCCAAAACATCGGGTTATTGCATACATTGCATAAACTATTTAATTTGGAACACAGTTAAACTGACTTCCAAGCTGCCCACCCAAAAGATAAAATGACTGTTGGATATCTACATCCCAAGAACGGGCTCCGAGAAATAACATGACACAGTCTTAAATAAGGCAAAAGAAGAGAATAAGGCAAATGTAATAAGCTATTTTATTAAAAAATATAGATTCAAAAATTATTGCACTATTCTTTAATTTTATAATAAGCTATTTAATGAAAATTCTTAGTATGAAAAAAGCACATAACTATAATTATTGCATTATTATCTATGATAATTTTCAGTAAAAATATCATTACCGTTTACCTCTCACGTATAACAAAACTGATACAAGTTTTTATTTAACAAAAAGCCTATAAAGTCTTTACCGTGTCAGGGTGTCTGAAGAATCTGGTCTAGAAGAACAAGCACATGCGTATTGACATCAAGGTCAGAATTTATTAGACATGTGTGCGACCTGTCTTGACGTATGCTGTAGAGATGCGGGCCGTTACTGTAAGTACCAAGGATTTGCTAAGAACATCTGAGATGAAGGTCTTAAAATCCCTTATTGGAAAATCTCTCTGAGATAGTGTTCTTAATGCAGACATAAGAAAAACTTGCGAAATAGAGGATATCATTTGATGGAATAGATCCAAAAGAAAATACTGGATGGACCATGTAGCCGCTTACGAAATACCTTCCGGACACTGTCCACCTGGAAAACCACCTTTCAGATGGTGGGACAGCTGGTCCTCATCATCCCAGGAGACATGATTTCTGTGCCACTGATCGTCAGATCTATTAAAAGAAGAATAAGAATCTACTTTGGGAATTAAAAAAACATTGTTTAGATCACTTTTTTAATAAAAAAATATTAATATACACGACATGTTTCAGAGGATACCTCCAACTTCAGGTGTAAAAAATATAACAAAAACTAAACAAAGAAAGATCATTACAAAATTTCTACACACAGCTAACAATAACAATAAATTATACAAACTTGAAAATTTGGAAATCCTCAAGTTAGTGTAATTGGGTGAAAATATAATAAATAATCAGATTCCTCCTTTTACTTCTTTCTCCTTAAATTCTTTGTCTACATTTAATCTCCCAAGCTCCCATTTCCAACCAAATGAAAATTAATAATATATTTATTAATTTCTATATAAATTATATCTTTTTAAATATATGTTTTTTCTAAATTATATCATCATCATGTATTATTATTATTTAATGTTATTTATTATTTTACTGTTAAAAAATAATTGTTCGTACCTACTTATAACAAATAGCCCAACTCAATTTTTAATTTTGAATTTTTGTATGGAATTTTCAATGTGTTTTTTATTTTTCTTTCTTTGTTTAGTTTTTGTTATATTTTTTACACCTGAAGATGGAGGTATCCTCTGAAACATGTCGTGTATTTTCATATTTTTTATTAAAAAAGTAGTCTAAACAATGTATTTTTAATTCCGAAAGTAGATTACTCATGAAATCTACAGTGTTAATGCCTTAACTTTCAGTAAGTTGAAGAAAAATAATTTTTTTACATAGTAAATTATATGTTTGAAACTTCTTGAGTAAACAGGCGCACATTGTTTGCTTAACGTCTAAACGCTTTGGCCTTGAAAGATTTAAGAAAACTTTTTATAAGTAATAAAACAAAAGGGACATTTTAACAGTTGCCAAAATGCTATATTTAATGCTTGGATCCGGTACATTAACTTGCGTTACTATTCCTTTTAAAAACTGATCGTCTGCAAATAATCGCTTTATTCTTCGGAATGTCGGAAGCAGGTACTGTTAAACCGAGCCCATAATAAATATATCATATGAACAATAATAATGTAGACGTCCTCATTTTAAATATTTTTTTGTGATATGGAAATCTTTGTTCGTTTGTAAGTAAAGTGATAATAATTTTGAGAATATGCTTATTATTTTAAGTCAATGGTATAAGAATTACTTTTTTCTGTATACAAATACTTGTAGACAAATACTGGATTTTTACCCATTTCGGGTTTATCATTTTTCAAGGATTAATTGTATCTCAATAGAGACGAAGATGTACATTATTTGGAAACAGAATATGGTAGTAGATTTTCTGCTTAATGCTTATAAATTATCTTAATAGATGGCGCTAGTGTAGATGGACCTACCAACAGTGAAGTTATTAAAAAATATTAACATATATACAAGTTCCAAAAATTTGTCAGATGTGGTGTCGTAAAAAGGGAGGAATGGTGAATGTTGTAAAACATAAAGTAATCGCTTAACCCAACCAATGACAGGTCATAAGTCCTTTAAACGCGTCGACTACCATATTCTGTTTCCAAATAATTTACATCTTCGTCTCTATTGAGATACAATTAATAAATGGTATTAGTTTATTGGATCTTGAACAATGACGTAAAACAAATTCAATTTATCATTCAAATTAAATAATTAATATAACATTTGATAAAACCTTAAAAGGGCGAAAAATGTCATTCTTTCTAAAATATAATAAAACTTCTAGAATGCATCATTCATATTAATTATTCAATGGTATTAGATTTTTCGATATTCTCGTACATATTCTCGTACATATCACAATTGCGTGGGTTTTGAGTGTCTGCACAGGACAACGTCAGTCGGGTCCTCTAGTATAAATATAAATTTTAAGTCTTTAAAATATATTATAAGTCTTTAAGTCTTTAAAATATACTAATAAATGCAGTAGAAATGAGATCTCTAAGACGAATTTGTGGCAAATCTGTATATGATTGACAATATAAGTATAAGAAGTGAATGTGATGCGAATGAAAGTGTTATGAACAAAATAAGGAAAGGGTCATTAAGATGGTTTGGACACATGGAAAGAATGAGTAAAGACAGAATGATAAAGAAGGTATAAGTAAACAACGTGAACGGAGCTAGAAATAGAGGAAGGCCGAGGAAAACGTGGCACGATCAAATTAATTAAATATTGAATGTCGAAGAAATCGACGTGCGTGCATGACAAGATGTATGAATGTTGAGGAACCGAGAGAAGTATGTCAGGACAGAACAGTGTGGCGTTCCATTCTTTCTGCCTACCCCTCCGGGGAGACCGCGTGATGGTTAGTTAGCTAGTTAGTTGGTAAAATATATTATGTTAACTTCTGCGTATCTGTGATGGATCCCTATTTGATACTCTTTCTTAACAATTGTTAAAACTTTCGTGAATATTAATGTAGTTCAAAAAGCGTTCCGATACAGTTAACCCATAAAAAGAGAGGGCAAAACTTTCCGCTGATAATCGTTAACAAATTTTAAATTCCACTAGAAATGTACATAATTTTCATCAAAGTAAAGTTATTCCATAAAAAAATTATACAAAAACTTTTCATATCAAGTTTCGCAAGCTAAAAATGTCAAGAAGTGGCCTATTGGTTCTGGGAAAAGTTTTCTTTATCAAAGCATTGTATTACTCTCCAGGCATCGGTTTAGAAAAATGGAAAATGTTACGTACAAACTCCAAAGTCAGAGTTTCGTATAAAACACTAAAATAAAAATGCAAAGGAAGGAATTCCTTTGCCCACTAACCTGATTATTAAGCCTCAATATTGGAAAAGGTTCCAGGCCTTTGCTATGAAATTTACCTTTACGCCGCGCATTTATTATGTATGTATTGTGCCCTCAGAAAAACTGCCACATTACGGTAAGGGCTGAAACTTTCCTCATCATTTTTATTTCTGTTCCTTACCATTTCACAGTTTTAATCATTTATTTATTAAAATGGTCATACTGAAATATTTTTGATTAAAAGATGTTTGACAAAAACAAAGAAAATATTGTAGTTTTTATTGTTGACAAAATTAATGTTCTTATTTGAAATTTCATGGTAGTATTATTAATAAGAATTAAAACGTTGGTTTTCTTGAAGTTTTATTATATTTTATGTGAATGATATATGTCGCTGTTCTAAGGCATTATCAAATGTCATTTCGTCTGTCAAAAGCCCCTTAATAACAGACGTTATCATTCGTATAAATTATTCAATATGGAGAATTACATCATTGTTAAGGAAACGATACATTTATGGTTAAAGTTCATTGTAATTAATAAAATAAAAAAATCTTTGATGCATGCTTTCAGTTCAATTCCACTTAGGTTTATGGCTTCGACTGGTTTCGGCAGCTCTCTGCCATTATCTGGCCACACCAGAAGAGGGCAGCGAGATACCGAAACAAATGTTTAAATTTAAAACACTGTTATAACTATTATAGCTGTTATCCCAACCTATGTTGGCATCTTTAGATGTTACTAGCAACATGTTGTTTATAACGCCTGATGATGCCAACGTAGGTTATCGTAACAGCCGTCGCAACAAACTCATTTAGACATTAATTTCGGCATCTCGCTGCCATCTTCTGGTCTGGCCAGATAATGGCAGTGAGCTACCGAAATTGGTCGAAGTCATAAGTCTAAGTGGAATTGAACTGAATGAATACTTAAAAGATTTAAAGGATATTCAACAATATTTTGACAAACTCGTAAAGAAGATTTCTAAGTCCTTATTCGTTTCGTTATTCTATTTTATATGTACGTTATTGATCAGAAAATATATGACTGAAAATACTCACCTTTTTGTGTTTTTACACGACCTCTTCTTTCACACATTCAACATTCGCACACATTTTCAGGATCAATTAAGTGCGAAAGTCGAGGGCCGCATGTATATGAAATAAAAAAAAATACTCTTTTGGATTAAAAGACGAGACAGTAATTTAGAGTATAATTAAAGACTTGGGCAGGTAGGGGTAATACCGCGGTGTAATTTGTTATTTGAAACTCTCGAGTTTATTAACAGCTGAAACGTGATATGAATACACATTACTCTAATACTATTGACACGCCACAACGTTAACATACACGTATTTAGCTTCATTGTTTTAATATACTGTATTCTTGTATATGTACTCTTTTATTGTTCACTGCTTTTTGAAATAATTAATTAAGTCATTTGAAATTCCATGGTAGAAGATCATTAAAAATAATGAAAAAAAAAAACGGAAAAAAGATTTAAAAAATGTATATTTACTTAAAATCCACAAATGTTTGTATCTTCGACCGGTTTTAGCTGTCATTTTCTAGTACCTATATCAAATTTTGCTAGGCTTATACCGGTATATGAAATGAAAATGGTGGAGGTTGAAGTTAAACGATTCTATATAATCCAATAGTGTTAAAAGTTTCGAACTATTACTAATATTACTATTATAATTTATTTTTCATTGTTAATTTTATTATATAATTTAAAAAAATAAATTATTTAAAAAATCGCTGCTAAAATTTGTTATAATGTTAATGTAGCTGATTTTAAATATTCGTAAAAAGAGTTTAACATGCTTATTGTTTTCCAAGGAAACTTTTTTTAAATAAAATTTATGAAAATACAAATAGATTATTTTATTCAATTCCATTAATATTTAATTATAGAGCTTTTATTTATAATTTATTGTTTCATAAATAATTATTTCGAACACCATATTCAATATTTAAAATTGACGAAAGCCTTAATTTTATAGATTTTTTTTATTATTATTTATGAAAGTAATATTTTCATTGTAATAGGGCATTTTATATATATCAAAACTTCTAAAAATATTATCATTTCATCAAAATTTACATTTAAATTGGTTTTTATACGTGCTTATTTGGATTAATTTAATTAAATACCTATGTTCATTTCTGTAATGCTTGTTGACAAGTTATGAAGTATGTTATTGAAATATTTTGGTTATATTTCAAATACGATTTCAAATATTTTATTTTTATTTCAAACAGTTTGATAAAATTTACTTATGATTTAGTTTCAAATCGTTATCCTTTTATCATTTGGCCCATTGAGCAAATATAAATGAGTCGATATATTTAAGTACGTCTGAGGAAACATGAAGAACTTAAGTATTGACATGGGATTAGACGTGGGCAATTTCCAAACTCTTAAGTGGAATCAGATCAAGGCCCTCAATAACATTTATATTTTACTATTTTGGTTGAAGTAATAATATTATTACTGTATCCAATTTAGTGAGACGATGGATAAAAACGTTAATACTTCAATTTCGGGAAAATATTACTCCACGCCGACGTCTTGAACGGTTTGATTTTTCTTATCATTATAAAGTCTCTTGTAAAAAAATAAATTTCTCCCTCGTTTTACGAATTCGGTTCGTTATGAATATTACAACAATATCTTTGGCTACAAATAAAAGTTAAAATACAATTTATTTCAATAATACTCCTAATATCATCAAAAAAATATAATATATCAGTACTTTCGTATGAGGCACTTAATTTGTGGTGTGGCATTATAACATTTGATATAAGTACATTTTAAATTTAATTTTACACCACTTTACAGAGTTACAAAAGACACTTAAAATCACATTTGGTGTCTTTTGTTACCCTGATGAAGCTCAGGCGGGGCAAAACCGGTTTGTTGTTAAAAAATAAAGCTGCGTAAAAATAAATAAAAAGTGTTTAATATCAAATAATATTTAAAAAAATTCGGTATTCACGAAATATAAAACCAACTTGAGCAGACATGTATCGCTTTAGTAGAGCTAAATATAATGTGTATTTATGACATTTCTGCATAACTGTATTATTTATATACTCGTATATTAAATCAAGATATTTACAAGGATTAATTGTATCTTAATAGAGCCGAAGATGCAAATTGGAAACTGAATATGGTGATCGAGGCCTTTACAGGACTTATGACCTGTCATTGGTTGGGTTAAGCGATCGATTTATGTAATACAACATTCCCCATTCCGCCCTTCTTACGACCACCACGTCTAACAAATTTTTGAAAGATATATATATATATATGCTACAATGTTGAGAAACACTTATCATATCGTGGGTATACTGGCAAAAAACGTTAAGTCTAAAATCGCTGTTTTGAGAAATCAATCATTTAAGTTTTCTTTAAATTTGAAACATATAAGTGTCGTTGTCAAAAGTCAATCGAGGGAATTTTTTTCAGCCGAAGACAATAAGTAGAGTTAACGTTTTTTTCCAGTACAAAAATGTTCAACAAGACTCTTCGAAAAATATTAAGTTTTTTGAAGCTTTTAGCCTGTATGAAATACCTTTTGTACGATTTAACGTTAAATTTATTTTTAAAACTAGAGAAAAAATCTGTTTCATTCGACTTCGTGTATTTTGCCAATTTGTAGAGCATTGTAAACTTTACAATACTGCATCACTAAGTCAAAACTGCCAATTTTCGACTTAACGTTTTTTGCCAGTATACCCACGATATTTTAGTTCAATCTACCATAGCACCATCTATTAAGATTAGGTCAAGGTAAGATAAGATATTTATGTAT
The DNA here is from genome assembly GCA_022606425.2 of Lepidostoma basale. Lineage (NCBI taxonomy): Eukaryota > Metazoa > Arthropoda > Insecta > Trichoptera > Lepidostomatidae > Lepidostoma > Lepidostoma basale. The sequence continues at coordinate 313,312 of JAHDVF020000044.1, forward strand.
GGAAGTGAAGCATTGAAATGGAAAAGAAGGATGAAAGTAGAATTAGTGCAGTAGAAATGAGAACTCTAAACAAATGTGAAGTGGGAACTTTCGTGGTAGAGTGACAAGAACTATGGCTGCCACAGCAAAGGTCCTGGGTTCATTTTCCTGCGATTGCAATGTTATTGTCACACTGTCTTTGGGCTGGTGAAGAATTGACGTATTAATAAAATGGCGATAGATCAGCTACCTGTCGCATGTCATGAGGATAAATATAATAACAAAACCAAAAGACAAATTGTATACAGTAATTGGGTTGTCTAATACAAATATACGAATTGAATGTAGTGCGAATGAAAGTATAATGAATAGATAATTAAAATAGTGTGGACATATGGAAATAGAAAGAATGGAAAACGTGAGGTGAAATAGAGGAAAGCCGAGAAAAACCTGACTTGATAAAATAAATAAAATATTATTTATAATGTCGGCCACGTGAGAATTCGGAAAAATCGACGTGCGTGGATTTCTCCGAGATTGGAGCCAGTGGAAGATTGTTGTGGAGGAAGTAGTGCCGTGAGAAGGATAAGAAGAAGGTATTATCCAAAAGAATTTAAACGTGACCATTAAACAATTATTACAACAATATTGTTTGTTCCAATGACAATTTGAAATATTTCTTCAATATTATTTTAAAGTTCTTGCTGGTTAAGTGCCTAATTACAGCTAATTTAAAAAAAAACGGTGGATACGTGTTACATAAATTAAATAAACACAAAAGTCCGGATCGTCCATGTCAACATGTGCAACATCGAAAAAAACATTATGTGTTATTACATTATGTGCTAAGTAAAAAAAAACGGTGGATTCGTGGAACATAAATTAAATAGACAATATGTGCACCATCTAAAAAGAACATTTTGTGTTAAATTATTATATTATTATTTTGTTATTTTATTTTATATCATTGTATTTTTTATGAATTGTTTTAGATTTATTTTGTGGGTGGACGATCGAAGTGTGCGCGGGAGATGCCTATTGGTGGCGATGAGGTTCGCAACCCATCGCACCGCGTCTCCCGCGGGGCGAAAAGAGAAGGATGGAGTGCCGCATCAGTAAATGTGTGACAGTCCATTCTTTCTGCCTACCCTTTCGGGGAGACGGCGTGATGGTTAGTTAGTTAGTTTACAACAATATTTCTGTTTAAATAAATTTCGTATGGAGATCATTCGTATATCGAATTTTGACTGTACAGGGGCGAAAAAACATATATGACCGATAATGCCATCTCTTGGGTCTTTACCAAATCGAAAAAGTTCCAGAGCAAGTTCTGCTCGATTCGGGTTCCATTGTATTCATCTCGAGAGAATTCACTTCAGTGGCTTAGAGATTTTTTCATTTTCCTGGGTCATAATATATAAGAACTTTCGGACTTCCTAGACCAAATGGAGTGTACCGACATATTTATTAAAATAGAGCCCCGCCAAACTCTTGGACTTGCTTAAGTTCCCGAATATTGTTCCCAAGGAACAATTTTCTTCTTAATGGGAAATCATTTGGGACTCAAAAAGGCTTCGGTCATGTGAGTTAAAATTACCGTTACGAATGTGATGACATTATTTATCCCAAAAAGAATATAATAATAAATACTGTTTTTTTTATACTGCGTTGCCAATTTGAAAAGTAATATTGATACAATATTCTCGAAGTTATATTATGTTTCATGAAAGTACCATTTTTGCATTGTTTAGGAATTACAAATTGTCATATATAACCCCAAAAAAATGAATAAATATCCGTTTTACTTTTTATAATATTTAAATATTTATTAAATTGTCAATTCATTTGACCGAAACAATATGATACTTCAACATTTGAACTATTCAAATTTATGATATCACAATATTATGATATCACAATTTTCAGTATTTGACGCGACAGCTGTTTTGCCAACCAATGTTGGCATCATCAGGTGTTACAAACAACTAAAGATACACATTGAAAGACTAACTATTTATCACAAAATACGTTTGTTCCTTCTATATTCGCCATACTTTGTGTTGTAATTGCTTTATTTCTTTTTTATACACTTTGTTTATACAATACTTACATTAAAAAATATTACATAGACATATTTCGGACAACGGTCCTTCTTCAGTGATACATATTATAAAGATACATATTTAAAATATTATAAAATTGTTTACATGATCTGACAGATGTTATAAAGATTTATTTTGGAACGTTTATGCTTTTGTTATAACAAATATAATATTTCAATTTAAAATTTAAAATAATAATTTGAAGTTTTTATTGGGGTTCAGGTAATTACTTACAACAATGGAAATAAATCAAAGATTGGACTTGATTATAAATTTATTTGATTATTTATAATATTTTCTTCATTTTTAATTGCTTTGATTTATTTCCTTTGTTGTAATTAATTATTTTGAATCCCAAAAAGAACTTTAAATTATTATTTTAAATTAAATCACAATATTTGTTATAAAAATGCATAAACGTTCCAAAATATATCTTTATAACATCTCTCAGATCATGTAAACAATTTTATAATATTTTAAATATGTATCTTTATAACATGTATCAATTTTAATTTTTTTAATGTAAGTGTTGTATAAACAAAGTGCACAAAAAAAAGAAAAGAAGAAATAAAATACGTTTGTGCTGTTTGGTATAAAATTATATAAGTTTTTCGTTTGACAGCTGTTAAAATTAGTTGTCGTACAGAGTGACAAGAATTTGCAATCATCTATTTTTATTTTACGAATCACACATTATTCAGTTCCCCTCTACACTTGCCTCCCTATCACGCGATTTCCTTCGGAAGTTGTGTCACCAACTAACGTATTGCAAATCTGTGTGTATTCTAAGTTTTGGATTATTATTTGAGTGATATGAATGTAATCACCAAACATGTAGGCAGAGAACTTCTAAAGGGAGAATTCAAAACAAATATTATACAGTTGTCTGGAAGTTTTGGATCGTTTTGGGGAATTCCATTATTTGCGAATTGAATGATTTAAATTAATTGCTATCAAAAGGGAAACATAATGATGGAATAAATAGATTGAATTCATACACAGACTGTTGTTTAACCTGTATTCAATCGAAATGTTATAGTGTCATAATGTTGTGTATTGTAATAATGTCTCACAATTAATGTTTAGCTGTGCAATAGTTTATAAGGTGACATTTGTTACGTAAAAGTAAAGTGGATTTTATTTGAATAAATAAAATTATACTTTGTATAACACTTTTTATTTTCACTGAGCACAGACATGCTTCGGTTACAAGTAACCTTAATCATTGTATACAATTTTAACAATCAAATATTTATTTCTTTTTCAGTATTTATGATTATCAGTTTATTTATTCACTCAAAATATATTACAAACATAATTACAGTTCAAAGCATTTATTTGAGAAAGGGTAAAAAATCAGGAACGCATGAAAGATGCTTCAACTTAAGAAAGACAAGATGCTCTCTAAAATTAAGAGTTTTTTTCTTCTGAACGTACTTTCACTAATATGAAATATGTCGATCTCCGAGGTAAACTTGTTCAGCAGACTGATTGCTCTTCGCTAAGGCATATTGGGATCTTTAAAAATCCTTCTGGTCCGAATGATGAAGCCCAACATCTTCAGCGCAATATCACGAATTCTCTCAACATGAGCGTGAAAAGTTAATCTACTCTCATAGATGGCCCCAAGATCTCTCATAGTGGATACATGTGCCAATTGCTGGATATTCATCGTGTATCTATGATATATAGTTCTCCATGCTCTCCCAAAAGATAACAATTTCATGTGATAACTGTGACTCCAGGTAACAATATTATTAAAATCTGAGTAAAGGCGTAGTCCTCAGGATTATTTATTTCTAGAAATGATTTCAGGTCATCGGTAAATAAAAGTAATCGCGGGAAGTTTATTACCTTCGAATAACGTTTATTAATATATTGAAGAGGAGTGGGCCATGGTTTGGACCCTGTGGCACCCCTGAATAAACAAGAAAAGGTTCTGATTGTAAAATTGTACGAGACGAATTGTTTTCTCCCCTCAAGGTAACTAGTGAAAAGCATAATCAAATGAGAAGATAAACCAATCTGAGATAGCTTTGCTATATTATACTATTGTGTTCTAAATGTTCATTTGCTTTTTCATAAGCTCTTTATAATTATGTCATTATAATCATGTTAGAGAGAAAAAACAAAGGTCACTGACATTATCCACCGAGTGGCGACTTTAAAATTGCAATGGGCAGGTCACGTAGCCAGAAGCACAGATGAAAAGTGGACAAGAAGACTGCTGACTTGGAGACCGTGGACGGCAAAGAGAAGTGCAGGGCGACCGCAACTATGGTGGAAGCATGATCTGAATAGACGCATCGGAATGACCTGGATGCAGTCTGCACAGGACAGAGTGACATGGAAGTGAATGGAGGAGGCCTTTGTCCAAGAGTGGACGGGAATAGGCTGAGGAAGAAGAAAAAGAATATGAATCATGTTAGATTTTTGGGTGGAGTTTTGAACGACATATTATATCAATTAATAAATATAATAATTTAATTTTATGTAGAATTATTAGTGCTTGCGCTATTCATGGGCAGTTAATTTTTACCGGCCCGAGGCAAGAACTTCTGTGAATATGCATAACCCAATACTTCCCAACTACCAAACTTAACTTATTTTGTCGCTTCAGTGCCGTCTGTCACGGGTTATTGCACGCCGCTGTGCGAGGACTTCGGGTAATTTGGCTGGGCCGATTAAACGTGAGCACACTTGTGAATTTCAATGGCAAGGTGGAAACTGTAAAAGATAAGGGTGAACCGGAAATAGGAACAGTATCTTTCCGGTTAATTATAAGTGTGATAATATTCATTTTAACAATGTCAGCTTTCACCTTTTGACATTTCATCATATTTTATATTGTAATCAAATGATTTTATTGAAACCTCTTGATGGAAGTTCATTTTAAATAATAATTATATATTAAGTTATTATGAAGCAGCAGTGGCCTAGAGCGAATAATCAGCCTCGGTTGTTTAGCAGCTAGCTTTTTCATCATGGTTTGCAGTTGCTGACAATAGACATCTGCCGTAATCGTCTGGCCAGATTTAAGAAAGCTGTAGTGAACGACACCAGCACTTGTCCACCAAACGCTCACAAGTAACTTTTTTGGAGTCAATTTTCGCTTGGGGCATGGTTTGGCTGGTTCGGCAGGGTTCAGCCATTGCGATGAGCGCTTCCGATTATCATACAGGATCCACTTTTCATCACAGGTAATGATTCGATTCAAAATCCCTTCATTATTGTGCCGGTTGAGTAATGCAACGCAGAAGTCAACGCGCGTTTGTTGATTTGCTTCACTCAATTCGTGAGGTACCCACCTTTCAAGCTTTTTCACCTTCCCAATTTGCTTCAAGTGGATTAAAACAGTTTTATCACTAACACCGTAGCCTGCAGCTAACTCGGACGTGGTTTGCGATGGATCCGCTTCCACAATAGCCTTCAATTCTTCATTATCAACTTTGGTCTCCGGCCGTCCACGGGGCTTGTTCTGCAGGTCGAAATTTCCAGAACGAAAACGTTGGAACCAAAAACGCAATGTGTTTTCTTTTGCGGCACCGTCGCCATACACATCATTAATCCTTCGAGCCGTTTCTGCAGCACTGGTGCCACGGTTGAACTCGTACTCGTAAATAACGCGATATTTCAAGTTTTCCATTTTGTAAACTGAGTGACGCAAAGAAAAAAAACAATTAAGGAAAAAACAAATTAATTATAATTTTCGAAACACAAATACTTGAGTAAATAGCTGTATAAATTTGAATTTGGAATTCCTAACCAAAGAGAAGATAATTGAGATCAAAGTTGCCAGTACGGCAAAACGCCAATTTCATATGTAAGGACCTAATAATAAGGCGTTTTTTAACTACATCCATTGTTGTCTTTATTTCAACAGCGACCGGTTTCGTCAGGTTTGCTGGCATCGACGATCGGACAGCGAGCCTGACAAAACCGGTCACTGTCGAAATAAAGCCAGATGTGGTTGTACTTTTACATAGAAAAAAACTTCGTTTTATTTAAATATAAATCATTTTTTATTATTTTGTTGAATCGCTCTTTACTTCATGACAGCATGAGCCAAATCGATGTAAAGGGTATTATAGCTATCATAGTGATTCTCGTGACATGTGATATGTAGCTAATCTATCGCCATTTTATTGTCACGTGAATTCTACACCAGACCAAAGACAGTGTGACAATCACACTGCCCTCGCCAGGAATCGAACCCGGAACCTTCGGGGTGGCAGTCAATGCACTTATCACTCGACTACGAAGGTCGTATTATTATATTATCTATTATATTTTCTTTTATATTATCTATTATATTGTATAGCAGGTGGACTTTGCTTGTAGGCAATAAGCTGTTTTGAGTGTTACCTTTGAAGTTTACGACCTTAGTGGCTGAGTGGCAAGTGCTACGACTGCCACACCGAAGATACCGGGTTCGATTCCCGGTGTTGGCAGTAAGAATGTCACACTTTCTCTGGTCTGGTGTAGAATTCACGTGAAAATAATAAAATGGCGATATATAAGCTATCTATCACATGTTGTGAGAATTAATATGATAGCTATGTAATGATGTAAAGAGCTTCTTCATTTTCTTCTTCTTCTTTTGAACCATTGGTCTGTTACTGTAGTCAGGCTGGCTTCTCTTGGGGGGTTAACTCCCAGCTATCCCTCCATCTCTTTGGCAGTCTTCCTGGTGGACGTTAGCTAACAGGAATTTGATGCCCCACAACGTGTGGGATTCTGGAGGGATCCATCCTCTGCACGAGTGCATTCCAGTATCTTCTGGGTTGTCTGCCCCATCGTAAGATATCTTCCACCTTGCTGATTTCACAGATAGCCGGATGAAAAGAGCAAATCAACAAAATAATAATCACCTGAAGCCATAACCAGAAGATGGCAGCGAGCTGCCGAAACCGGTCAAAGACACAAACATTACTGGATTTAAACTAAATATGCACTTTAAAAAGATATTTAAATTTATTATTATTTAGAATAATAATACTAATAATAATTCAATTCCTTCGTTCCTTGTTATGAAAAATTACTAGTTTTTACATTTTACAATTTACTGATTATTTATTAATAAACCAACCTTAATATTTCATGCACGCATGCCAATTTTTCCAAAATTTTCATTTCTCTTTTATTAATTGATTGATTTGATCGTGCCATGTTTTGCACGGTTTTCCAATATTTATTTATATACACTCTCTTATTAATTTATTCTTGCCACTTTAATTCGCACTGCTTTCACTTTTTTATTTGCATTTTGACACCCTATCATGTACTGATTTACCACATTTTTTTAAAAAGATATCTCATTTTACTGCAATTATTATACGTTTATCCTTCTTTTACCAGTTCCATGTTTTACATTCATACATACCTGTAAGGGTTGGTACACGTCTGTAAGGGCTGTTTTATCGTTTAGGTTTGTCTCCCAAAAGCATCTAAGTCACACATAGTGAAATCTTTTAAATTTTCTTTTGAATATGAAATGAAAATTGTCAAAATATTTTTTCTTCTCAAAAGGTTTTAATTTAACTTTTCCTGGTACACTTCATCAGGAATCTGCATACGGGAGTTGAAAATTTAATTTCGCCCCTCAATTAAGGAAGCAAAAGAATCAGTTGATATTCATCGTAATTAAACCCCGAAAGTAATATTTTCATTTCCTTCCACCGGAACTACTGTTTGAAAGAGGCCTTTGGCGTTATTAAATTCCCAGGCTACAGCATTTTCCGTTGCTTCCTTTTTATCGAAAGCTCTCTCCGACCAACTTTTTTCGCTATTTTCATGGAGCTTCCGGAAGACTGTCTTTTAGTGGAAAACCTCTATATGTTATTTAAAATGGCTTGGTTTTTGTTATATTTCTTGTAGTACTGTTGCTAGCGAATTAAATTCTACTTGGCTTTAAATAGATTTGTATTAAATAAAACACATTTTTAGTGCAATATGTGCACCATCTAAAAATAACATTTTGTGTTAAATTATTTTTATTTTGTTATTTTATTTATATCATTGTATTTTATATTATTTGTTTTAGATTTATTTTGTGGGTGTTGGAAGATCGAAGTGTGCGCGGGAGATGCTTATTGGTGGCGATGAGGTTCGCAACCCATCACACCGCGTCTCCCGCGGGGCGAAAAGAGAAGGATGGAGTGCCGCATCGGTTAAAGTGTGACAGTCCATTCTTTCTGCCTACTCTTTCGGGGAGACGGCGTGATGGTTAGTTAGTTAGTTAGTTTCATATTTTTAGCTGTCTTAAACATTATTCAAATGAGATTCTCAAATGAAGTATTGGGTGTGGCAAAGAATTTACCCCGAGGCAAGATATTTTGTGAGTATGGTTTGCAATATTACTCATTTTATCGTTTTTCAAAACATTAAATTAATGAATAAATATGAAAGCAGATATGTCAATATGTTTTTAATGGTATACGAGTATTACCTGCGGTAACGTGAACACCATCTCATACGTTCGGTCACTCAGAACTAAGTTACGATTAAGTATGCCGACACGGAGAGCAATTTAGGTGTTGATTAAACCTCGGATGTAAATATATTTAAAATATTTATTAGTGAATTTTATACAATAATATTTTATAATAAAAAAAAAAATTGTTTATTTTTTTAAAAATATTGTATTTAAATCACTGTATGTTTCCATAAATAAATAAATAAATATAACTCCTGGAAAGAACGAAATAAGGCGTATGCCGTGATATTTGGACTCTTGTCTAAAATTATTTATTTATTTGGGGTAACAAATTACATGTAACCACAAGTGTAAATGATAATCAAAGTTAACTGTACACACTAGTTAATCGAAATTAAAGTTAAAATAGATTCAAACAAGTGAATTACAATGATAGAACAAAATGAAGTTATATTATATATGATGAACTAACTAACCATCTAACCATCCCACCGTCTCCCTGAAGGGGTAGGGAGAAAAAAATGGGCTGCCACACTTTTCTTTCCTGACATACATCTTAAATCGCTTCCTCAACATTCGTACACCGTGTCTTGCACACAAATATGATTTTAGTCTCATCTACGCCGAAAAGTTATTCGGGAAATATCGATGTCTCCAAAATGCTTTTTGTAGTTGTCACAAATGTATATTTCTTATTCATTTTACTATTTTTTCCCTGTTTTGTCAATATGCCTTTTAATTATCCTTATGACATATTAACATGTTTTAAAATAAATCTTTTTCTTTTTTATATACGAGTACTTTGTATATACACCAGTATTACCAGTGACTAAAAAAAAAAAAATTACATATCAGACATGTTTCGGACAACTGGTCCTCCTTCAGTGATACATATTACAAAGATACATATTTAAAATATTATAAAATTGCTTACAAATATGATCAGTTTTGACAGATGTTATTAAGATTTATTTTGGAATGTTAATGCTTTTGTTATAACAAATATTATCAATTAATTAAAAATTGAAAATAATAATTTAAAGATTTTATTCAGGGAATTACTTACGACAAAGGAAATAAAATAAAAAATATTATATATCTTCAAATAAATTTAACGTCAAGCCCAATCTTTGATTTATTTCCATTGTTGTAATTACTTGAACCCCTTCAAAGAGAAGAACTTCAAATTATCATTTTAAAATTTTTGATTCATAATATTTGTTATAACAAAAGCATAAACGTTACAAAATAAATCTTTATAACATCTGTCAAAACTGATCATATTTGTAAACAATTATATAATATTTAAAAAAATAAATCTTTATAATATGTATCACTGAAGAAGGACCGGTTGACCAAAACATGTCTGATATGTAATTAATTATTTTTTTAAAGCTAGTGTTGTATATAAACAAAGTATATAGAAAAGAAAAATATTAATAAAACATCTACAACACAAAGTATGGTGAACATAGAAGAAAATCTTTAAAATAATATAAGTGTGTATGTACTGTGGCATTATTTTTAAAATAAAATAAAACGAAAGAACAACTGAAGTAAAAAAAAAACGTTGTTAGGAAACTCAATTCTGCCTAATTTGCAATCCTTTTAAAATGTTATTTATTTGTTTAGTCTCATTGTATTGTTGGAGCATGGCGGCTTGTTGAACAAATACGCGAGGAATGGGTAAACGGGGGCAGGGGACCAATTCCCTCTGGTTTTGCATCCGTATTGTGAGTAGGGACACGTGCATGGGGTGGTCTCCTTCTATGAGGGCATTTTATTGTTTCCAATTACGTTCGACGTTCGCTCTAATGGGTGCAGCGATCCGCGGGCTGTATTCACAATAAGGGAGGTAAAAGTAAAAGGACAATGATGTTTGAGTCTCGCTGTTAGCACACACAAAATAATTATGCAATGATTGCCATATTTGTATTGATTTAAAAACAAAAAACCAAACCCTCATAACTAGCTATTGAAAGCATAATCTTAAAAATCAAAAACATGCGAACTTAATTATTATGAGGAAGATGGTATATTTTTTAATGCTTACAAAAATACCCATCACACGAAGACATGGAGTATCTGTTTTCTCGTTATATGCGAGATCTCGGGATTTCCGTTTTATTTATAACCGAGTTCGAGTGTAATTATCTAACTAACTGACCAACATGCCGTCTCAATGGATACTCTTCTTTCCTGACACAATTCTCTCGCTTTCTCAACATTCATACATTGCGTCATGAATACACGTTGATTCCACACGTATAAATAATTATAATAAAAATATATCAAATAATTGTAAGGTTTTATAATATACTCCAACGCTGGGAATAAATCATTATATTACTTTTCATATATATTCTTTATATTACATGATAATATATAAGACTATGTAAAATCGTGTTCAAGTTCATTAAAATTCGAGACCGTGTCCAAGACCAGAAGATGGCAGCAGGCTGCCGAAACCGGTCGACGATAAACACAAGTGGAAGCACACTAAATAATATATATACGAGTATATAATAATAATGTTATTTATTTACTCTTATTTCATTTATTGTTTCTTGAACAGTGATGCATGTACAACTATTACCTTCATATTAATTAATAATACGTATAAAAACTTATATTTTCTAGAAGTTTTATTATAATTTACGGGAATGACATGTTACGCCCGTCTAAGGCATTTAATAATGCCTTAGACGCAGTGATGGTACTCCCATGGAAGCCCAGAAGCCCGGCTTGCGTGAAAAAATGAATCAAAACCCCCAAATCTATATAATCATGCTCCTGCATAAATCAACAACCCACCAAATCACCTTCCAACAATGTTCCCATCAGATGTAAGAGGAATAGCCACAAGAGCTGAACCTCCATAAGCCCGAAGAGATTTTGATTCAAATTTTTTTACGCAAGCCGGGCTTCTGTGCTTCGAGTACCACCACTGCTTAGAAAGGGGAAACATACCATTCCCATAAAATATAATAAAACTTCTAGAAAATAGACGTTTTCATTCATATTAATAATATACGAATGATGGTGTTATGAACAAAATAATGAAAGGATCATTATGATGATTTGGACACATGGAAAGAATGAATGAAAAAAGAATGGTAAAAAAAGTATATGTTAACGATGTAAATGGAACTAGAAATAGAGAAAGACCGAGAAAAACGTGGCATGATCAAATAAATCAAATATTGAATGTCGGCCACGTGAGGAGTCAGAGAAATCGACGCGCGTGAATGACACGTGGAAGCGAGAAGCGAGAGAAATATGTCAGGAAAGAAAAGTGTGGCAGTCCATTATTTTTGCCTATCCCTTCGGGGAGACGGCGTGATGGTTAGTTAGTTAATTATTTTATAACAGTGTTATAATTTTTTTATAATGATTTTTAAGAAAGCATCGCGACACGGACGAGCAAGAAATGAAACACGTGAAAACAAATTTAATATCCAACTTTCCTTAAATATAAATATATCCACAGAAGCCAAAATGGCAGTACACAATGGAGTTCTAGTGCCAACCCTCATGTATGGAAGTGAAGCTTGGAGCTGGCAAAAGAAGGATGAAAGCAGGATAAACGCCATAGAAATGAGATCACTAAGAAGAATGTGCGGGAAAACGTTGTATGATAGAATACTGAACGATGAAATAAGAGAGAAATGTAAGGCAGATGACGGCATCATGGATAAAATTAAAAAAGGATCCTTGAGATGGTTTGGACATATGGAACGAATGGATGAGAGAAGAATGGTTAAAAAGTTGTGCACAAGCAGCTTGAGTGGAAAAAGAAGCCGAGGACGACCGAGGAAAACATGGCATGACCAAATTAATCAATTACTAAAAGGCGGCCCCATTCGAAGTCAGAATAATCGACGTGCGTGCATGGTACGATGTATGAATGTAGAGGAATCCCAAGAGGTATGCCAGGAGAGAGCATTGTGGCGATCCATCCTCTCTGCCTACCCCTTTGGGGAAATGGCGTGATGGTTAGTTAGTTAGCTTTAGTCTTTGCTTAAATATTTTTATTAAGATCAGATTATATTTGGAGGCGAGTGATACGGTATTGACTAAGAACCGCTTTTTCGGAATGATTTACCGTAGTTGCTCTGCAGGAGCGGAGTCCTAGCGTGAAGCAATAAATCGTCCTGAGGTATTTAACTGCGAATTAACTGGTGGCCGTAATACTCCATTTGGTAACGGCTGAGATATTGCCGAATGGAAGCATTTCTCAATATACCTTTCCCTAGAATCTTCGCTTTGTTTCGGCGATTATTTTTAATCCCTTCTCGAACTCATTTGGAGGAAATAAAATGTTTGTTGAACGCTCTGATTTATAATCTATAACAAAGGAAGTCTTCTGTATTAAGGATCATTGATTCCTAATAATTAACCTCTCAGTGTAAGCCCTTCGGGGTTATATTTCTCGATTCTAAGCTTTGCCGAAATATAGAGCAATTTAATGATGTTTCTAACAAGTGATGGGAATTAATGACTTTATACAGTAGTAGATTTATTATTATATATATTTTTTAAATATATAGGAAATATCATTTTTGAAAAATAATAATGAAAAGAGAAAGTGTATCAATAAAATTAATTAGTCTTGACAAATGGAATTATATTAGTGATTATTTTTCATCTTCTTCGATGACCCCACATCCCATATCGAGCCTTAGCCTCCAGTATTCTTCGCCTCTTATTCCTCCTGTCCTCCGCTTCGACCCTTCAATCTGACACTCGTAACAATTTTGCCCCATTTCTCCCAACTTTATCCTTCCATCGCAGCCTTGGTCGTCCAATTGGTCTTCTACCACCTGGGTGCCACTCCACCAATCTTTTTGGAGTTCGCGATGATGGTATCCTCTGCATGTGACCAGCCCATCTCAGTCTATTCAGTCTGACCTGTGTGAAGAGACTGGGAGCTTTGTAAATATAGTACAGCTCGTCATTATGCCGCACTCTCCAGCCTTCACCGTCATTCACAGGTACCAAAATTCTGCGCACCTAATAGTGTTTACACCATGTCAAATGTGGTGAAAACAAAAAAATGTGTGATAAACGAATTGTAAAATCTATCTTTAAAATCCTATCACTGATAATAATTTCCTCAAGAGTCTAAACAAATGAAATACAGGTAGGTACTTAAATAAAAAAAAATCTTTTTGGTCTGGCTCACTAGACGATGGAAGTGAGCTGCTGAAGCCGGTCGAAGACGCACACATGAGTGAATTTTAACTATATATAGATTTTAAAAAGATTTCAAATATATTATTCATATTTTCATTATTTATAAACTTCGACTATGAAATTTCAAAAAACATTTTTTTTTAAAATTTAAGAGTTTCTTTTTTATTCGCTTTCAGTTTGTTTTATGGATTCACATTTGAATAAATAGAAATGCACTTTATATTATCACTACAGTTTATTATTATTTTTTAATTGCAGACATGTTTTGGTTCTTATTCAGTTTTTCTTCTATGCAAAAAAAAAATACACTGTTGTGATAATACAAAGCGCATTTCTAGTTATTTAAATAATAAGCTTATTCAACTAGTAAAATAGCAGATTTATTAAAAAATAAAATAATCATATCGACCAAACTCTTTTCTATTTAAATATTGGAAAAGAGAATGAATGATACACTAAAATAAATATTTCTCGGAAAATATTTCTCCGAGAAAATCTAAAATACATTGATATAATACTTAAACAAATATCAGATATTTATATTATATTTCCGCAAATACCATGAAAATGTGTTTTTTTATTTTTAATTGTAATGAGTTAACGTAAAATATATTTTTAAGTCTCTAATCACAAAATTATCATAACTACGAGAACTTAATTATTAGCGAATGAAAAATAATCTGCAAAATTTTCGCTCTAATTGGATTTTGTGATAAAAATCAACATTTAACTTTTTTAATAAAAAATATATCTCGGGTATTACGGGCATAATCGCACTCATCAAGGCTCAGTTTTATTGACTCATTTCTAGCGCAATCAATTTCCAAAGGAAGCACTGCGGCCTAATGAAACGGTATTCTAATCTTTTCATTTGAACCGTGAGATTTTATTCGCAATTTAATAAAGCCTCATCAAAGCCCATAGAAGGCGCGCGCCGGAACGGGGCGAAAGGAAAAACGCGCCAAGTGTACCTGTAGACGAGAACACTCGAACGAAATAACGGCTTCAAGTCGGCGTTTGCATGGAAATGTGTTGGCGAAACAAAAATCACAAAGTAAGTGGCGCTTTCCCGTCCTATTTTTTCGCCAGTTACAGCGCAAAATGAAAGTTATCATCGTCAGATATTAAATTAAAATTTGAGGGGCTGTCTATTGGCGCGGTGGGTCTCTGGGGCTGTTGCTTCTTTGGGTGGAGGGGGCTCGTCTCACCTGCGATGTTTTCACGACAGAATTTCATTATTTTAATACCGGCATTATACGGCTCTACGGCGCTCCCAACCCCCGGCTCCGGCTACCGGCCCGGGGATGAGCTGTGTGCGGAGGTGCTTTCAGATGCTTTGCATATTGACGTGGAAAAATACAGAATACATAATTAAACACCATTCTTTTAGGTGTCGTTGCTTTAATATTAAAACGTTTTTTGGTAAAAACTTTAGGTTCTAAAATGATTTAAGTAATTCCAGGCATCAGTTTTGATTAGCATATTTTTGGGTAATCCATTGTTTTGGCCAAAACACAATGATACATCAACAACATTAAATGTTTTTAATTTTGAAAAACTGTTTTTATTTTTATTTTTTCACATAAACGCCGCAAGGGCTTTTACAAAAAATGACATGTGTAGTAACAAAGGTAATTAATATTTGCACACACAAACAGACAACTAACATTTAACGGCAAAAGACAAAAACAAGAATGAGGATAAATAATAGAACATATAAATTATGTACATGAGATAGAATAGAAACATTTATAATAATAATTTGACTTTGAAATGTCGAAAAGATAAGACAATAAATTAATTACATACACATACATATATGGTACATATTCACACATGCATGCATAATAATTGATTAATACATGTTTATTATTAATTGATGCGATAGCTGTTTCTCCAAACTATCTTGGCATTATCAGGTATTACAAATAACTATTGATACGTACAATATCAGTATTTAACAAATTAAAACAATTGCTTACATAATTTTGGTTGAATATTAAAAATATAGCCTTATCGTATCCTGAACATGTCAATGTGTTATTTCTGTTTTTTAATCGCATTGTTTTTCATTGTTTCAGATAACACGTATAAACAATAAATAGAAATGAAAATAAAGAAGTGTCCTCTCAGAATGGAGCTGCGACACTCTAAAGTGGTTTTCGTGACAGTTCTTTTCGTCCTGTTACTTGAAATTAGCTCAATAGATGCCAGACAGAGCGAGAAGCGGCGAAAAGACAAGTCGACGACGTCCGAACGACCCCACGCCACGAACATTTGCGACATAACGGACCGAGACTCCAAGGTACACTGCTACTGCGAGGAGACGCAGGTCATCAGGAACGTGAGCAGGGCCGAGTGTTGGGTCTTCAACGGAGGCATTCCTTTTGACGATCCGGTGTGGGACATTTTCCAATCTCAAAACCGATTACAAGAGTTATCCTTTAATATCCGGGTGGACGGGGCACTTAGCTATGTTCCCACGCGCGCACTGCGTTACATGCGCCGTCTGAAAAAACTCACCATCAAGTACGCAACTATTGACGAAGTATACTCGTTTGCTTTTGCGAATCTAACAACCCTCAGAGAAATACTTTTAACGAGGAACAAGATAGTGAGCTTGGAAGCGAACGCCATCGCGCATTTACCGAATTTAACCTCGCTCACATTAGACGAGAACAGAATAAGCGAAATTGGTAAAAATTCGTTCGTGGATCTCCCTGTTTTGCAAAAGCTATATTTGACAAGTAACAATATAAGTGTGATACAGGACGGAGCTTTTAAATATCTCGTTCAACTCTTGGAACTTGAATTAGATAAGAACTCGATCGCCCCTTTGAACAGAGCCACTTTCGATGGACTTGCGAATTTGAAAAGATTGGATTTACGAAACAACCGTATCAAGATGTTGAACGATTTCACGTTCGCCGAACTCTGGAATCTGCAAGAGCTGCTCTTGGACAATAACGAGCTGAAAGTAATGTCCGAGAGGGCTTTCGACGGATTGTCACAGCTGAAGACCTTGACCCTGAGCGAGAACCGGTTGACGGTGTTGACGAGCGGTCTGTTCGAAGGTGTTAGAGGATTGACTCACCTGGATTTACGGCAGAACCGCCTGCAGACTCTAACCATAGATGACATAAGACCCATATTGGACAACCTTAAAGCGATCACCAGTCAACTGTTACTCGATGGTATGTATTTTATTCTTTTACAAGTGAACAGTGATATTATAAGAACAGTCGATTTAATTTCCAAAAAAACTAACTAACTAAACATCACGCCGTCTCCCCGAAGGGGTCGGTAGAAAGAATGGACTGCCACACTTTTCTTTCCTGATATATTTCTCTCGATTCCAGAACATTCATACATCGTGTCATGCACGCGCGTCGATTTCTCTGACTCCTCACATGGCCGACATTCAATATTTGATTTATTTGATCGTGCCACGTTTTCCTCGTTCTTCCTCTATTTCTGGTTCCATTTACACCATTAACATATAATTTTTTTTACCATTCTTTCTTCATTCATTCTATCCATATGTCCAAACCATCTTAATGATCCTTTCATTATTTTGTTCATGACACCATCATTCGCACCTCATTCACTTCTTATATTTTTATTCGACACTCTATCCTACACAAAGTATCCACATATTCGTCTAAGAGATCTCATTTCTACTGCATTTATTCTACTTTCATCCTTCTTTTGCTAGTTACATGCTTCGCTTTCATACATTAGGGTCGGTAGAAGAACACCATTGTACACTGCCATTCTAGATTTTTTTTATAGGTTTTTGTTTGCGATTTAATTTCCTTTTTATTATTTAAGAAAACATCGTATCCGTATAACTTGTTATCTTCCTCTAACTTTCATCATACCGATAACATGCCACAGCATAGAAGATGTTACAAAAACATTACCCCCCACACACGTATAATTACCCTGAAGATCGACACTGCAACGATCTTCGAAACGTTGGTAAACGAAGATAACAAGTTACATGCATATATTAAAGATCTCAGAAAAACATATATTGCTACCAACCATGAACCTTTACGCACTTTTGGTATATCATTAGTTGTTTAAAATCTTACATTTAGAAAATGAGAACTGGAACTTTTTAATGTTACATTATATAATACTATGATGGTTGTTTTACAGTTATTTTAATTCATTGTTGCAATAGTAAAGTTGCAAACTAATTTAAAATTAATAATTTCTCTTATGATTGATTTTTATATAAATATCGATCAATTTTTCATTTATTAACCCTAGAGAGATAACCTTATTTTATAGTACTGAAAAGATAAACTAGCGCCTGAGAGGCGCACAATATTTAAAACCTATTTATTCGATAAATTAAAACAATTATATATTTTTCATAACCTAAATGAATTGTTATATTATTAATATGTAAATAAAACACAATGTTCTTTTTTTAAATTTTATTTTAAGAAAAATATGTAGGATATTATAAACCCTTTACAAAAAGTAACAAAATTCAGCAGTCTTCTGTATTTAGGTAAAAAAAAATTAAACAGGTAACATTTATAGTATTTTATGTTACAAACTAATTAATTATGAGATAAACAGTCTCAAAAATCATGAAATACACAAAAAAATAATGTTTATATACAATTGTTGCAAACATCATTTTTGTGCTCTCCACACACTGTATTTTTACATTTATGCACGTCATCTTAGACATTCTTTTCTTTTTGTGGTACACAAGCCACAATTACGTCAAAATTTAGCCGGAGGTTCAGGAGATTTGGATATCTCAACATTTCTCCATTGTACAAGCTCTTGAATGATTTCGTCCGTGATGAATAATTGAAAGCATAAAAGTGGTTCAACAATATTTCTACACATGCGACTAGGACGTTTATTAGAGCGAACTATATTGATGGCGCATGTTCTTTCACTACTTTGGCCTTTAGTAGTAGACCAGACATGCCTATTCTTACCTCGAATTACCCCATGAGGCGGAATAACGATGCGGTGGTCAAGTCCGGGATTTTCAGGTGTTGAGGTGTCATCTCCGCCATTTTCAGATGTTGAGGTATCATCTCTGGGATTTTCAAGTGGTGTTGAGGTGTCATTCACATTTTCGTCGATAACTCCATCTATTTACTCGTCATCAGTATCACTTTGAACATCGTCTTCACTTCTATGATCTTCCATCTCGCTGTTACTGCCATCATCTGAACTTTAATCTTCTTCATTCATTAAGGATACTATTTCTCTGTCATCCAACACTCTTCTACTCGCCATGGTGTTAAACGATCCTAAAAACGATTAAAATTAATAAATAACAATAACCTACTTTTATATATACCGTACAAAAGTAAAAAGTATCAAAAACATAATCACAATGAAATGCATAAAAGTTACACAAAAGATAAACATGCGCTTCTCGAGCGCAACGCATTGTCATAGCAAGAAAACTGTGGTACTTACCGAGCAGAAGCAGTTGTCACTCTGCGGGGTTGATCGACGACTGAGGTGGTTTGGCAACACAAGCTTGCACGCGCGTCGGTTAGAAAAAGACAGCGATATATTTGTTTCGCGGGCGCCTCCGAGGGGCACGTTATCTTTCTAGGGTTAAACATTGTGTATCCAATAGACGCACACCTCTTAAAATTTGGTAATTTCTCATGATAACATATTCTCAAAGCTTAGTATATTTGAGGGTAAATAAGAGAGTCGGTAGTGCAATATGTATGGTATGTATCTACTACAACTGATGTGAAGATAATACCCTTTACGTCTGATATACATGGAAATTGATCATTTTATAAAAAAAAACATGTTCAGCTTTTATCACATACTCGTAAATGATACCATGTAAAGTTAAATTATATCATTTAGGCGTTTGAGATGTGGATATACCGCAGAATGTTCCATATATTGTGGACCGATAGGGTCAGTAATGTAGAGGTACTACAGAGAATCATAGCCAATAGAGAGCTGTTGTCAAGTGTGAAAGTTAGAATGGTCTCATATTTGGGTCATGTGCTATGGGGGGTAAAATAGTGGGACGTCGGAGAGTAGGTAGAAGGCAGTTTGTCCTGGTTGCAAAAAATAAAAGATTGGACAGGAATGATCAGAGTTAAGAACCTGTTGCAAGTGGCGCAGGACAGAGATGCATTTGCTACAGTGATCGCCAATATTGAGGTACCTAACACGGCACTGGAAAAACAATATCATATAGGTTAAACTTTGTTTCATACCTTATACAAATATTCCGCAAAAGCGGTACACGTTTATCATGAAAAATATTCGTGAATATTTGAAAACCCAAAACAAAAACAATAAATTTACATTTAATAAGAAAGATTCTTAAAAATATTACAATACAGTATTTTAAATTAACTTTTTCGTAGCGACCTTTAACGCTTTTGGTGACTGAACTGAAAAATATCCAATTTAAATTCACAATCGAAATAATGAAGGCCATCGCTTTTTCTAGTTTAGATTTGAAAAAAAGGGAAAAGAATTCAGTTTGTTATTTGAATGAAATATTTTGATTGCGTAGCTATCTTCTTTAGATTTCTTCTTCACAATAAAACAACACAAAATGAAACTTTCTGCTAGTGCTGGATATTTTATCAATTATAAATTGAATTAAACATAAATGTTGTTTTAAGTAAGTTTTTTTTTATTGTTTGTACATTGACAGTCATGCTCCGTTCTTACATAATGTTCCAAAAATTTTTTACCATTGGAAGGTACAATTTTTTCATTTAATTTTTAAATATTATCAGCACTTTCCTTTGATTTATATGTGGTTTAAACCAGAGATTTCTTTCAATAGTTTTCATAAATTATTGAATATGTGCATAATGGTGCTATTGTGCTGACCCTTATGTATGGAAGTGAAGCATGGAACTGGTGAAGTAGAAATGAGATCTCTAAGACGAATGTGTTGCAAATCTGTATATGATAGAGTCCAA
Source organism: Lepidostoma basale (assembly GCA_022606425.2). Lineage (NCBI taxonomy): Eukaryota > Metazoa > Arthropoda > Insecta > Trichoptera > Lepidostomatidae > Lepidostoma > Lepidostoma basale. The sequence goes on from JAHDVF020000044.1 coordinate 333,984, forward strand.
TGCAAGTATAAGAAGTGAATGCGGTGCAAATGAAAGTGTTATGAACAAAATAATGAAAGGGTCTTTAAGATGGTTTGGATACATGGAAAGAATGAGTGAAGACAGAATGGTGAAGAAGGTATATGTAAACGGTGTAAACGGAGCCAGTAATAGAGGAAGGCCGAGGAAAACGTGGCACGATCAAATCAATCAAATATTAAATATCAGTCACTTGAGGAGTCGGAGAAATCGACGTGCGTGCATGACAAGATGTATGAATGTAGAGGAATCGAGAGAAGTATGTCAGGACAGAACAGTGTGGCGTACCATTCTTTCTGCCTACACCTCCGGTGAGACGGCGTGATGGTTAGTTAGTTAGTAAGTTGGTTAGTTAGAAATATAAAATATATTAACATTGAAATTGGGTTTAGAACATCATTCCACAAATAAAGGATATTTTTTTTTTTTTTTTTTACGTATACAACAGGTTGCTTGAACCCAATTACAGTATACATTTTTTTTTTAAGCTGATATATTGATTCTCGTGACATGTGACAGGTAGCCAATCTATCGTCATTTTTATTGTCACGTGAATACTACGCCAGACCAAAGACAATGTGACAATCACACTGCCATCGCCGGGAATCGAACCCAGAACCTTCGGAATGGGAATCAGAGCTCTTACCACTCTGCCACGAAGGTCGTCACTATTACTACTATTATTCTAGTCACTATTATACCCATACAAGAACGCCTGATTTACAGTATTCCGCTGGCCTCAAAGGAATTTTCTCATTGCTTTAGGAGACGATTTCCTAGTTAGACCTCCGGCGCTAAACAGCGTTAACCGACCACTTACAAAGATAAACAGTCTGACTTACTAAGAGATAAAACTTCCCGAAGAAAGATACACAGTTCTTGCGTTAGAATACACCGATATAAACAGTCTATCAATTAACACATTCTGTTTTAATTTTACACAAACAAACCATCACGGCGTTTCTTCCGAAAGGGTAGGCAGAGAGAACGGACGCCCACACTACTCTATCCTGACACACTCATTTTGCTCCATCCACATTCATACGGCGAGTCATACATGCACATAGATTCTTCCAACTTCTAACATGGCCGCGATTTGAAATGTTATTAATTTGGTCATGCCATGTTTTCCTCGATCTTCTTCAACTCCGTACACCATTCACATCATTAATGTATATTTTATAAACCATTTTTTTTTTCATTTAGTCGTTCCGTATGTCAAAACCAACACAGTGATCCTTTCATAATTTACTCCCGCTCTACATTCCTTTTGATCTCAGAATTTGAAAATCTACTTTTTTTACATTTGTCTCTAATTTTTTACATCACAATGTTTATGAGAAAATTGTGACTTCCGGAAAGTTGTTTAGGGTGTTAAGCAGGGCTGCGTGATGTCCCCTTGGTTGTTCAATCTGTATATGGACAAGTGTATGAAAGAACTTAAAGGTATAAATGCTGGTGCTAAGATGAGTGATCTGTCTGTAAACTGTCTGCTTTACGCGGACGACGCCGTTCTCGTTGCGGATAGTGCGGACGAATTACAAGTCTTGGTGTCGAGAATGTATGAGGTATGCAAGTCGAACGATTTAATGATGAATGTCGGAAAGTCAAAGGTGTTAGTTTTTGAAAGGGAAGAGCAAATGACAGTTTGTGATATAAGTGTAAATGAAGAGAACTTGGAACAGGTGAGCGAATTTGTGTATTTAGGTAGCATGTTCACAGCGGATGGCCGAACGGACAGTGATATTGAAAGAAGGGTTGGTGCGGGTAACAAAGTGAATGGAGCTTTAAAAGTAGTTATTGGAAACAAGAATTTATCAATGAAAGCGAAAATGGCCGTTCACAATGGAGTTCTGGTTCCAACCCTTATGTATGGAAGCGAAGCATGGAACTGGCAGAAGAAAGATGAGAGCAGAATAAATGCGGTAGAGATGAGGTCCCTAAGACGTATGTGCGGTAGAACGATGTACGACAGAATCTCAAATGCTGATATTAGGAAAGAGTGTAGAGCGAAAGAAGGTATTATGAACAAAATTATGAAAGGTTCGCTTCGTTGGTTCGGACATATGGAGCGCATGGGTGAAGAAAGAATGGTTAAAAAAGTATACGTTAACAATGTAAATGGAGTAAGGAGTCGAGGTAGACCGAGGAAAACATGGCATGACCAAATTAATCAAATATTAAAAGTTGGTCATGTCAGAAGCCGGAAGAATCGACGTGCGTGTATGACTCGATGTATGAATGTGGAGGAAGCTAGAGAGGTGTGCCAGGATAGAGTAGTGTGGCGGTCCATTCTCTCTGCCTACCCCTGCGGGGAAACGGCGTGATGGTTTTGTTGTTGTTGTTGTTGTTTAGTAAAATTTGTCTCGACATATTGCAAAGTGAACGTTTCGTTACAGATGTTAGGTAGAAAATTCCCAAAATAAAATGGCGAAATTTTCCTAATTAATTCAATTTGAAGCTATTTATTGAAATTGACCCTTCATCATAAAAAAATCATTACTTTTATTAAGTTCATAACGAAACAGATTCCGAAAGATTGTATATAACATAAATGGTAACTAAAATTGAAACTATTAGATTTTAGTCAGATTGTGACATATAATTTAAAATAAATGACGACCTTCGTGGCCGAGTGGTAAATACATTGACTGCCACCCCGAAGATAGATTTGCTACCTATCACATGTCATGAGAATCACTATGACAGCTATAATACCCTTTACATCGATTTGGCTCATGCTGTCATGATGTAAATAGCGATTCAACAAAATAATAATAAAATAAATTCCATATCATCACTCAATAATATTTTTGCGTATGAGGTCTGTTACTGGTTTAATTTTTGCTGGTAGCGTAAGTTAAGTAAAATTTCTTGTACATGAATGCCTTTCTAGAAAGGGTAAATGAGCGATAAATAAATAAAAAATATACAAATTACACTACTCATGTCAAACTGCTATTCATTAAAAAAGAATCACGTAGGTATTTAAATAAAATAAAAAAATAAGTTTTTTTCCATTTACACGAGTAATTTGCCTCGGAAAAGCTTTCCATCTAGGAAGTTATTATTAAAAAAAAAAATAAAGGAAACTCGAATATGAAAGACAAACTTACAAAACCCTAGAAACAAATTAAGAAAAAAAACTTATATACTATAATATATGATTTAATTGTATCTCAATAGAGACGAATATGCAAATTGGAAACTGAATATGGTTGATCAAGGTGTTTACAGGACTTATGACCTGTCATTGGTTGGGTTAAGCGCACGTAATTACAACATTCCCCATTCCACTTTTCTTATGACCATGTCTGACAAATTTTTGGAAGTTGTACATATGTTAAAGTCCAACACCAGAATTCACATGTCAGTTTCAATGCGCCATTTATGATGATTTGATTATATATGTTAATCTCTAAGATAACTCTATATAATCTACATACTAACGCCATCTATGAAGATTTTGTGTTTATTAAGCATTAAGCAGAACATCTTTTTAACACAAAGTGAAAGGCTACCCCGCCATTAGCGCATTGTTAGAAGCCGCTTGGATATGTCACTCCTATCTATATGCCAAACTTGGATATAATATATAGAAAAAAATAATGTTTTGATTCAGAAAAATTCGTTATTATAGAGTTCCTTAGTGTAAACGCCTCAAGTATATCAACAATTTATCATTAAAATAATTACTGGATTTAATTTGAATTCCTACATCCGAGATTCGAGTTTTCTCTCACTGAATACGCTCCGAGCTAAAATCCTTGACCCAATTAAATGGGATGACGTATGACGAAAGTGTTTAAAAGCAAAGTTCTACGTAAAGTATCCGAATGTCAACGTGGCAGACTATTAACTGGGAAATGTTCGGAGTTTGGGAGGCGAGATATTGACTACAAGGATTATCGTTGTCAAGTAGATTGGGATCAACAGCAACGTTATGTTGACTGAGAGTAAATTATAATGTAAACGTGATTGTTTTCCCACCTCACACCCAAAAATATAGCATGACGATTTCTATAAGTAAAACGAAGTGCTTAACAATATCAAAAGAACCTCTCAGATGTAAAGTTGATCATCGATAACACACATATTGAGCAAGTCATGCGATTCACTTACCTAGGCATAGAGATCGGTAGCTACAGTGACCTATATGACGAGGTGCGAGCACAAACCAGCAAAGCGACAGCCGTGGCTGGCTGCTTGCGCTTCACCATGTGGAGGAAAAAACACATGCTAACCAAAAATAAAGTCAAGATATACGAGTTCACATCATATACGTATGGAATAGAGGTCAGAACCGATACCAATAGAATTAAAAACCTTCTTAGAGTAGCAGAAATGCGAACCCTACGCTCCATCGCAGGCAAAACCCTCAGAGATCGGATCAGAAATGAAACGATAAGGTCTGTCTGTGGTGTTGAAGACATAGTGAGATGGGGAAGAGCCGAAAGCGCTTTTGGAGAGACCACGTGGACCGCATGGAGAATACAAGTATTACAAAAATTGTTAGAGATGAACCCCCGCAGCAAGAGATTATCAGGAAGGCCGCCGAAGAGATGGAGACATGGCAGGACATCATTATCCCAGGACAGTCCATCGTCACAAACAGGTCATGTGACCTAAACTAAGAGGAAGAAAAAGAAGAAGATGGTTTTGTCGGTTTACAAAGATTAATTTATTCATTAAGAAACATATTCAAGGTCAGATTCAAGATTCAAGGTCGCCTAACGCGCCATGGAAAGAGCCATGCTTAGAATAACCTTGAGGGACATATTTAGAAACGAATTTATTCGACAACAAGCCAAGGTGACTGAGGTGGCTCTGAAGATGAGCGGGCTGAAGTGGCAATGGGCTGACCATATCTGTCGGAGAACCGAGGGCCAATGGGGGAGACGGGTTCTGGAGTGGAGACCGCGTACAGGTTTACGCAGAGTTGGACGTCCCCCTGCCCGCTGGACCGACGATTTGAAGAGGATTGCTGGACATGTCAACATAGGTTGTCGAAACAGCTGTCGCGAAGAATAAAAATACAATTGTGATACGTAAAACAAAGTTTTTTTTAATTTAACAGTGTATAATGTTAAAGTATCATAGTGTTTCGGCCAAAATAATGGACTACAATAAAATTGTAACACTTATGCCTTATCAAATATAGCTTACCTAAAACATAACTAATTATATAGTCCATTGTTTTGGCCGAAACACTATGATACTTCAACATTATTACTGTTCAAATTTAAAACACTGTTATAATATCACAATTTCGCCAGAGTTTATTGTAACATCTGATGATTGGTTGAATAAAAATACATTGTGATATTATAGCAGTGTTTTAAATTTTAACAATAATAACTAATTAAAAATTGTCTTCAATAACAGGATATGTTTTTACAATATCAAAAGTGGGAACGCCATGTTATCGGGAGAAAAAGGCTTTGAATGTTCGGCATGCAGCAAAAGGGTTTAAAAAAAGTCTGCATTACAAGATGCTGAATACATATTTTTTAATAAAATATATCTGATAATTAAATCTGAAGAAATCAGGAACGAAGTTATTTGGCATCTAAATCATGATCAAAACTGAGCCAATTTTTTCTCAAATTGTATCATATTCAAAATGCCATAGCAATATAAAACTTCTCACTCTTGACTCCTCATATTGGCGAAATTTTTTATTTGACTGATTTAATTATATACCCTTTTCCTGGTCGTACTTTTCGGTGTTCAAACCGACTGGCAAATATAAGTTTTGTTTAAAATGTTTTTTAACTACTTCCACTTTTATTTTTATTTCGACAGCGGCCGGTTTCGCCAGGCTCGCTGGCATCAACAGACTGGTGACACTATTGCAAACCTAGTCCTTTATATAATACAGATCAGGGGTGCTAAACATGATTCTATACAAACATGATTGACCGAATTTAAATATTGGTATTACATGTATTCAAAAAGATTCATATTCAATACAATGGATTTAAAAAAATTATTATAGCTGACATATTTATACATAATGACAAAAGTGAAATTAGTAAAAAAAACATCGTTTTATTTAATTATGATTTAATATGAACTTCCATCAAGAGATTTCAGTAAAATCTATTGATTATCATAAATTTTCATCATATTTATGCAATAAAAGATTATACACAAAAAACCCGCCATTATATTTTTTACACGTAAAGCAATTGTGATGAGAATATTACGTGTAAGCAATGCTGAAGGAAGAACTTTAAAGTATTGCGTCATATTATGATGAAGCACGCAGCTAGAATGAGTAAATGCCACAAATAATGCATCTATTTTGCATCCAAACCGATTAAAATTGAATATTGATATAAACGTATTTATGCCATTAAAGATTATATGTAAAAACATGCATTTTTCCTTTGCTATGTTTGTAACACAGAATACAATTGTGATGAGAATATTACGTGTAAACAATGTTGAAGGAAGAACTTCAAAGAAAATTAAATTCCTAAGTTAAGAGCCATATTATTATGAGGCTCGCGGCCGGAATGAGTTAATGCCACCAATACCGCGGCTACTTTGTATACTTTAAAGTGCTGTTTTCTGTTCTTAAACTTGGGTGAGACTTATAAGTCCGGAGTCGAAAATGTGAGCCACCCACCGGAAAGTTAAAAAAAAAAGTTTTAGCCGTTGCTGTATGCACGCTGTTATTTTTATTATTACTCAAAGTTGAAAGAATAATGATCTCTCAGATAATTCGTAGAGTCTTTTGAGGAAACGGGTACACCGAGAATACTCGCAAGTTAAGGCATACTTACGAGTAGTTGCGGCGTTAACTTGTTTATCACCAGTCTTATGTAACTTTTGGGAGAAATTTATTAAGACTTTTCTTTACGCAGATGGATCATATGTCTCGTGGTTTATATCGTACTTATGTTTACATCAAGAGTGAGAAAGATGTGTGGGAAAAAGATATATGAATTCTTTTATTTCATTTAATTTATTCATTTAAACATATCAAAAGCATCACAAAACTACATTACAGTACACCAATGATACATAGAGGGCTCCCTCCGCTTACCCGAATCTGTTATAGGCGTAGCGGCGCCTTTCGTCAGCTTCACTCGTACACTCCCTAGGCCCGTCCTCCGTCCATGCGGGACTTACGTTAAAAAATGATATATGTATATTTGCAACCAAGGGGGACCCAGACCACATTTAAACTACTTACTCTCCCTCGATGTCCCGCCGTACACACATAGCAATACAACAGCAAAAGAAAATATACAATTAATACAAAAATAACAGATGTTAGAGAAAGAATAAAAAATAAATAATACAAAACAGGAGGCACAGGAGGCACAGGAGGAAGGAGACAAAATGGAGGATGGGGGAAATAAGGAAATTTATTTTATATGTGGACTAAGGAAGGTAACATAGGAAGTTTATACAATATATATTTAAGAGAAGAAAAATAATGCAATTGAACTAAGGATGAGGAGGACGATGTCCGGCATTGCGGATCAGTCTTCCCTCCCCCCAGAAAGATAATCGGCACCCCCTCAAAGGGGCAAGTGATACCAAGGGACACCAATGATACATATTATTATTAATAAAAAGTTAATGACACACAGACAATAGTAAATAATATAATGAACTCACAATTATAACAAGGACAAAGACAACGCCTCCCTCAGGTCACTACTCTATAACAAAATACGCCGAGCTCCGAGGTGACACGATTTAGAAAAGATATTGCTCTACCTACCAGCATAATCATTGGCAGGTTGGTTCGTCATTGTGGGAGATAGAATAATATGTGTCCCATGTCTACGCCTATGATTGCATTATAAGTAAACTAAAAATTATATATTTGCTCTAATGGCTTATACGTATGTAACAAATGGATGACCGAAAAATGGTTAAATACTTGTATACCAGCAGGGTGAATAGAAAACGAAGCCGAAGACGATCGAGGAAAGCATGGCATTACCAAATTAATCAAATACTAAAAGACGGCCACATTCAAGGTCAGAAAAATGACAAGCGTGAATCATCCATCCAGCGCGTTGATCATCCATGTTCAGTTTCCAGTTTACGTCTTCGTCTCTATTGAGATACAATTAAAATTTGAATTAACCACCCTTTGGTGTAAATCCAGGATTTCGTATACAGGTAAAAGTATACATTCAAAAATATTTGTTCTTCAAATATTCTGGTCAAATTCTTTGGCATATAGAATGGAATAATACTCCTAGCGGCTTCTAACAATATGTTAGGCGACAGCCTTCGCATTGTGTTAATAAGGTAGTTTGCTAAATGCCGAAAATCATTCTCCATAGATGGCGTTAGTGGGTCGGTTGTATAGGTTAATTCTTGAAAAAATTCACTAGTGCAACCAAATCTACATAGATGGCTGACCTAAACTGACACGTGAAGAATATGGATTTTGAAGTATATATACTTCTTCCAAAAATTTGTCATGCATGATCACAAATAACAAAGGTGGAATGGGGAATGTTGTAATTACATAAAAGCGTGCGCTTAACCCAACCAATGACAGGTCATAAGTCCTGTAAACACCTTGATCATCCATGTTCAGTTTCCAGTTTACGTCTTCGTCTCTATTGAGATACAATTAAAACAAGCGTGAACGTTGCGATGTATGCAAGTAGAATAATCTAGAAAGGTATGTCAGAACAGAGCAGTATGTAACAGAGCAGTATGATGACAGTCTATCCTCTCTACCTATCCCTTCAGAGAAATGGCGTGATGGTTTGTTTGTTAGTTTTTTTCACGTCATATACCAAAAGTAATTAAAAATGTACCTGAAATAGCTAAAATATTTAACTAAAAATGCTAGAACTCGTATATACTCGTATAGTGTGATAAATAAATGGTAATTAATTTTTTGGCACAAATTAAATGTACAATAAATAATGAAAAGTAAAATGTTTTTAAAATTAACCAAAAATATATAATTTATTCCATTTGTTCTTCCATTTCTGACCGGTTACGGCAGCTTGCTGTTATCTTCTGTTAGTATAGTATACTATCTTAAAAACAAAGCTTCGCGACGCTTCTTGAGGAGGCATAGTGGATAGACCGCCATATTTTCTCTCCTGATACACTTTTTAAGTTTCCTAGATATTCATACGTCATGACACGTGTATCGGTTAAAATATAATATTATTTTGGATTAGTGATTAATCAAATCAAATCAAATCAAATCAAATCAAATCAAATCAAATCAGTTTATTTCATCAACAGACATTACAAAATTTATTTTTAAGGCATCTATTGAGAGCAGGTAAAATAATATATTATATATAGTATACTACCAGAAACGCATAAGAGATGGTTCAACATTAGGAAGACAGGATACTCTCCAGAATTAAGAGTATTTGCCTTCTGAACGTACTTTCACTAACATGAAAGACGTCGATCTCCGAGGAGACCGCGTTCAGCAGACTAATTGCTCTTCCCACAGGTGTCACCAGAGGCAGATTGGTTCTGGCAGCCGGTAGGTAAAACAATCTGTGCTGTCGCTGTCGGAGATATCTATCGGGGACAAAAAGCCGAACACCCTCCAGTACGGCCGAGTTCTCGAAGTATCCCCTAATTAATCTAAAGAAATGGATAATTAGATGTCCATCTCTTCGAAGCTGTAAAGAATTGGTTCCGAGCATTCCCAAAAGAAATGCCGTGGGATAGAGCCAAGGATAGCTACCATACTCCCTCATGTAGAGATACCTCAGAAATTTTTTCTGAACCCTCTCCAGCATAATGGAATATCTCGCCTCGTGATGACTCCATATCACAGAACCACTTTCGAGTCTGCTCCGAACCAATGCGTTGTATAGGACTCTGAGCACATTGGGATCCCTGAAAACTCTGCCGGTCCGGACGATGAAGCCCAACATCTTCAGTGCAGTGCCACAAATCATCTCAACATGCGCACGAAAAGTCAGCCTACTCTCATAGATGATCCCGAGATCTCTCATCGTAGATACATGTGATAGTTGCTGGTTGTTCATTGTGTATCTATAATACACAGTTCTCAATGCTCTAGTAAAAGATAGCATAACGCATTTAGAGACATTGAATTGCATTTGATTATTGTGACTCCAGTTGACAATATTATTGATGTCCGACTGGAGGCGAAGACAGTCTTCAGGATTTTTAATTTCCAGGAATAATTTCAGATCATCGGCAAATAAAAGAAATCGCGAGAAGTTTATCACCTGCGCAATATCATTTATGAAGATGGTGAAGAGGAGTGGCCCTAAGTTTGAACCTTGTGGCACCCCTGAATTTACAAGAAAAGGTTCCGATTGAAAAATTCCGTATGAGACGTATTGTTTTCTCCCCTCGAGGTAACTAATGAAAAACATAATCATCTGAGAAGAGAATCCAATTTGAGATAGCTTTGCTATCAGAATGTCGTGGTTCACAGTGTCAAAGGCCTTTGAGAAATCATTATATGAACAGTCAACTTGGTGACCATCATCCAAGGCCCTTGCAATGTAATCTGTGAATACCATGAGATTAGTTTCAGTCGAGCGCCCCTTCCTGAATCCATGTTGTTCTGTTATAATATAGGGGTCGACTTTGGGAAATATCAATTTGTGTAAAATTGATTCAAATAGCTTGGCTGGAGCCGACAGTATCGCTACAGGTCTGTAGTTTTCGACCGACTCTTTTGCGCCGCTCTTGAAAATAGGACTGATTCTGGAAAGTTTCCAGAGGTCAGGAAAAGTATTTGTACTTAACGATAGGTTAAATAAAAAATACAGCGGAGATATTAGGAGCTCAGAGCAGTCTTTTAAGAAGTAAATGGGAAGAAAATCAGGACCAACCGAGTGCGAATTCTTCATAGCTTTAATGGAGAATATAATATCATTCGCTTCTATCTGCGATATGACAAAGCCATGACCACAACAATTGGCACTTAACTCAGTCGCTGAATTGAAATTAAGCCGCGGGGGAACATTGCTATAGACAGATTGAAAGTGTTTAGCGAATGCATTCACTATATCTACACCCTCAACCTCCCTATCCCCATGCATCATAGTGTTTAGGATGCCCCCATCCTTTCGTAGACTTTTTACGTAGTTCCAGAAGGATCCAGGGTCATCCATAAGATTGCCCTCAATGGTGCCCACATATGTTCGAAAGGCTGATCGAACACTGCGTCTCACCACCGAGCGGTACAGACTGAAAAGTTCGTACTCACTCCGACAACCAGTAGCCTTCCACCTCACATGACGGGCATGTTTGGTCTTAATGTCCGCGATGATTTCCCTGGAAAACCACCTCGGATATCTCCGTCCACCATTGCTTATGCGTTTTCTGGGAAAGCACAAATGAAACAATTTATAAATTTCATTGTAAAAATACTGTAAGGCATCATTTACGGTGGTCAAGTTACACATGTCGCTCCAGTCAAGTTGAGTCATCAGCTGGTACAGCTTCAGAAAATCATCCTGACTGAAGTTCCATCCTCTGAAGATTTCTGTATTATGTCGCGGCACTCTGGTAACACCAGGATTATATTTACCTGAGTACTCAAATTCTAGCGCGGGATGGTAATCATCTTCAGAAACTAATGGGGACATTGATCTGGAAACTTGCAACTTTATGTTGCTCAAAATCAAGTCCAAGGTTCTGGAATCTGAGTTCAAAACGACATTGTGCTGGGCAAGCCCAAAAACTGCGCATAGGTACTCCAAGTCACGCTGGACATTGTCGATCCCATGAGCAGAGTGCAGGTTAAAGTCGCCCATCACAATGACATTTTTACCTCCGATCAGATTGAAGCTCGTATGCATCGCATCAAAAAATCGGTTATAAATTTCCCAATTAGACCCCGGTGGTATATATGTAACACATATATATGTTACATGATTTACCCCATACATAAGTTTTACCCAGAGATCCTCATTGACTGATTCAAGATCGGGGACGCGCTCAGCCCTCAGCGCATCCCCCCTCTCGACCGCCAACAAGCCACTGTCGGCCACTGTCGCCTTCTCGATCTCTGCGAAAGACATTAAAGTTCTCTATATCAAAAAGCTCAGAGGAGAGGACGCTCGAATTCAGCCAAGTCTCAGTGAGCGCGATTATGTTAGCGTCACTCACCGAGACATTGGAGAAGAATTTCGAGCATTTTGTCCTCAATCCACGAACATTCTGATATAGGAAGGACAAAGAATTGGAGGAACCAAGTCAGCTCGCTCTCGGAAGTCGCGGAGCCGCAACACCTGCCCGCCACTCCTTGATGAAGGAACGGCGCGGCCAGTGTTTAGGCTCCAAAACCTCCGAGACAACCAAACTCGGTATTCCAATCTTAAACGATACATAGGAACTTCCCTCCTTGGGCTTGATTCTATGCACCGTATATGATGCCTTACGTAAACCATTAAGGTAAGACGTCATGTCACCGACCGAGGTATCGGGGTGGAATGGGAAAAAGTGGTAAAATTTAATAACAGGGGAGGAGGGGGGGGGACTGTCCATTCTCCGAGTACCTCGGACAGTGGCAGGTCGCCTCCTGGACACCACATTCCACGGGCCGCCATCACTCCCCACCGGTCTGTTGGCGACTAGCGGCGCAGAGGTCTTCTCCAGCGTGGCAGTCACTGACTGGTCTCCCTCAGGTTTCCTCACACCCTTCCTCTGCGAGACACCAGATGGGGGACGTTTGCCCTTGGCGGCGTCCTTTGCAGCGTTCTCCCTCTCCACCACCAAGGATCCAGCTATAGTGGCCGCGTAGGTTGCACGCGGGGCGGGAGAAGTAGTAGTAGTTGTTGATGAGGACGGTGGAGGTATACTCATCACCTCAGGACAGCCAGATGATGACGATGCTTTTGTTTGTGCAGCCCTCGCCGCAGAAACTCCTTCCGCCTTTTCAGATGGCACAGCTGCCCGAGCGGCAGCGCGTGTATTACGACGCGCGGTTCGAGCAACGCTCGGTGCACTTGCACTCGCCGCTCCGGCTCTGTCGTGTAGTGCGGCCGCGGTACCAGTGACGTCACTGTGGGCCGGGCTAGGTACCCGGGCCGACAGTAGTGGTACTGCGCTCGGGCCGGGTAACAATTTAGTCTTACCGACCGACAGAGAAATGTCACTGCCACTAAATGTACGCCTTCGCGGGCCGGGTACATCGATCATCTCGCGCAAACTCTTCACTTCGGCAGAAAGGGACCCCACCATTAAACGCAGGGTCCTCAGTTCTACCAAGACACTATCTACTTTCCCCTCCATTAATTGATTTGGTAAGACCAGTTTCTCACAGTTAATATTTACTTTACATTCTGTCCAGATTTTTAAACAATTGAATTAAATTTAGATTTAAAGTTATTTTACATCTCAAAAAATGTATGAAAGTATCTTAATAGAATAACAAATAATCAAAAATTCGTTTTCTTTCTACTTATATAATTTTTGCAAAACATCAACAAACTTTATTATTATTTTTTCTGATATATTTTAACATATATATTGTAATTTATATGGATACATTTTATGTTTAAAAATACCTTAAAATGCAATATTTTAAAATATCATACGCAATAAAAATGTTGCTAAGATCTCATCAAATATATTTGTAAATTGATATAACACAAATGTAAATTGACAATCCAAGCTCGATTTTATTTCAAGATTGGACAAAGTATATACTCGTATTATATATGAAGAGAGGAGGATATGTTTATATGTCTTACATAAGGTATGTAGTATGGAGAGAACTTGGATCTGTATTACACCATCATGGTTTAGATCCGATCACGTTCAGAATTTCTACCCTTTGAAATGAACCGATATGCTTTAAATTCAAGGTTTGAATCTTATCACAAATTCTAACTTAAAGGTTGTACTTATAGTACATATTATATACTTAATTTATTGTGATTGTTAGAGGTAATAGCTAAGAAAATTTTCATTAAACAAATCGGCAACAAAATCATGATAAAACGAAATAGTGCCACTTGCGGTCAGAACAAATATCAGCCCACTTGCGGTCAATCGATATATTATAATTAAAATAAAAAAATGTTAGGTGTGACCTCACTTGCAGTTAAAGAAAATTTGATAATTTCTAATAGGTTTATTTAAAAAACACACAAAGTTTATTCAGTTTTTATTATTCAAGTTATAATATTTTACCAACATATTTATTTATGATTTAGAATATAAATTAGGGATTTTTACGTTTGTTTAAATCTCTTGTGTCATTGTTATTTTCCAGAATCTAACCTAACCTTATCTAACCTAACCTAACCCAACCTCATACGGCGTTGTTCGTTCTGTGTTTCTTACCATAACAGTTCCACATTTCTTTGGTGATACTTGAATGTTTTTGCCACACAAAAAAAAATCTTCTCTTCATGTCATGTAGCATTCCCGCAATTATAAAGCTAGTTACTTACTTGACTGTTTTATTAGTAAAATTGATTTACGAGTACTATAACCTAATTACTATGCTCTTGATGGTAAGTTAGGAAACATAAACACATAAACTGGAATCACGAAGTTTTTACTCTTGTCACAGAGTAACAGTCATTTACCCTGAAGGGTTTTTAGGGGCGGTGTCTAAACTTGTTATTAGTGGAAGAATTTTCACCCTATTCCTCGCCCTATTCGCTCGAAGGCATAGAGGTCACTATTCGTTATCCGTTCATGATATTATCTTTCAAAATACAGGACCTGGTGTTTTGGTTTATGTTCTTGGTGGCGTCTGTATATACATTGAAAGATCATATAAAGGTATATTTTATTGTATTGTAAATTAAAATAATTCGGGGCTGAACGAACTATACAACCAGAGGACGTCGTCAAGTTTATAAAACTTCAACAGCTTAATTAGGCTGGACATTATGTGCGAATGGTGGAGCTATAAACTTTTGCACAATTACATTTACAAACCGGAGGGAAAACGCAGCGTGGGAAGATCACGGCTTTGTAAGCTGGATGGTGTTCTGAAGGATCTGCAATTGTTGTGAGTCAGATCTGAGGAGTGGAAATCCAGGGTTAATATAATAACACCATCATTTGCATCGCATTCACTTCTTATATTTTCATTCGACACTCTTTCATACACAGAGAATCTACACATTCGTTTAAGAGATCTAATTTCTACTGCATTTATTCTACTTTTATCCTTCTTTTGCCAGTTCCATGCTTCGTTTCCATACATAAGGTTTAATTTTGATTTACTCGCCATGAGTCACCCGACAAGGAGATTTTTGTTTTCACTAGATCGATAAGTGGCCTGTCCGTCATTTGACAATTATTAAGTTTGGTGGACAGTAGCTAGTATTATTCTGAATCTTTAACATGGCGAATAAAATAGTCCGTCATATCCGTCATGTGATGCTTTGGGAATTTAAACACGTCACTAGTGCTAGAGTGACGGCCGAAAAGATACTAGAAGATACCTCGTTTTCACAAGATTTATTACATCTTCGTTCTCTTTATGTTCCTTTCGTTTGTGGAAATACTTTTACAAGCACTATTTAAAAATATCAGCTTACGCACTATTAAAAAATTTTCTCGAGCTAGTTCAATGTGATTTTAGAATTAATTATTCGATATTTAAATCTAAGGACATATTAGGTATACGTTATACCATTGAAATATCACCTTACATTGTTAATTTGTTTATGGTTCTAAATATTGCAATTTGTTAGCAGAATAGATAATTAATTTACCATAAAGGTGATATATTACAGATTATATTTATGGTAACGCTGAATATTTTGTCAGCGTAAGATAAAATTTTGCCTGTGAGGATTATGTGGTTACATTTTCCAGGGAAATTATTGTTTCGTTAGAAGTTTTGGATATTTGAGTAATTATACGATAATTATTTTATATACCTGTTAACTATTGTAAATAAGTACGTTGTTGTGTAGGTACAAGAGATATTAAAACTAACTAACTAACTAACCATCACGCCGTCTCGCAGAAGCGGTAGTCAGAAAAAATAGGCTGCCACACATTTCTTTCTTGACATATTTCTCTCGATTCCTCAACATTCATACATCGTGTCATGCACGCACGTCGATTTCTCTGACTCTTCACTTGGCCGACATTCAATATTTGATTTATTTGATCGTGCCACGTTTTCCTCGGTCTTCCTCTATTTCTGGTTCCATTTACATCGTTAACATATAATTTTTTACCATTCTTGCTTCATTCATTCTTTCCATATGTCCAAACCATCTTAATGATCCTTTCATTGTTTTGTTTATAACACCATCATTCGCACCGCATTCACTTCTTATATTTTCATTCGACACTCTATCATACACAGAGTATGCACACATTCGTCTAAGAGATCTCCTTTCTACTCCATTTATTCTACTTTTATCCTTCTTTTGCCAGTTCCATGCTTCGCTTCCATTCATAAGGGTTGGTAGAGATATTATATTAAAGACTTTTATATGAAAAATGCTAAAAATTAGAAAAATATTCTATATGTTATCAAGACACTATTTTGAACACCCTTGAAAAAAACATTTGACATAAAACTTCTTTTATTAATAACTTGATATTCAGTTTGTTGACAAATAAACTTGATATTAAGTTTGTTCACAGACAAATGAATTTTAATATTTGTATGCTACATTATATTGAAACTTTACATTAAAAAGCTCTCATAACGTTTTTATATTAATTTGATGATACCGTTAAAATCGTCTAACATTCTATGGGTATATGTTATTAAAAAAAGAATGTCAATATAAATTTAAAATTCTAGATTTTTCAACATTTATCAATGTCAAAGAAAAAAATAAAAATCAGATATTAGTAATTATATTTTTGAAACAAAAACAAATGAGTAATTTTATCACAAATAAAAACAAATAAAACAAAAACTTTTTTTTTAGATAAAGCAAAAATAATAATAATAGAGAGTTGATAGAACAGTTTTAATAACTGGAAATAATGTTTATGAAGGTTTAAACGACAATAGAAACACTTAATAGCCGCTAGACTGGAGGAGAGCAGTAATTATGCCCCTGTACAAAGGAAAAGGATCGCGTATGGAATGTGGAAACCACAGAGCTATTAGTCTTTTGAGTGTCGTTGGTAAAGTCTATGTCAGAATTTTAATAGAAAGAGTAAGAAAATTGACGAGTGACAAAGTTTGGGATGTGCAAGGTGCCTTTATGAATGGCAGAGGATGTATGGATCAAATTTTTGGACTTCGTACATTGACAGAGAAGTTTCTGGCCAAAAATCGCAAACTTTTCTGTGCATTTGTCGACTTACAAAAAGCATATGATTACGTTAATAGAGAAAAGTTGTGGAAAATATTGTCTGAATATGGAATAAGTACAAAACTGATCACGGCCATTAAGTCGCTATACACGGAAAGCACTGCTAGTGTCAGAGTAAATGGAGATCTTACAGCCTGGTTTGATATCAATAAAGGTGTCAAACAAGGTTGCGTAATGTCCCCGTGGTTATTTAGAATAAATGCAGTAGAAATGAGATCTCTTAGACGGATGTGTGGATATTCTGTGTATGATAGAGTGTCGAATGAAAATATAAGAAGTGAATGCGGTGCGAATGATGGTGTCATGAACAAAATAATGAAAGGATCATTAGATGGTTTGGACATATGGAAAGAATGAATGAAGAAAGAATGGTAAAAAAATTATATGTTAATGATGTAAATGGTACCAGAAATAGAGGAAGACCAAGGAAAACGTGGCACGATCAAATAAATCAAATATTGAATGTCAGCCATGTGAGGAGTCAGAGAAATCGACGCGCGTGCATGACACGATGTATGAATGTTGAGGAAGCGAAAGAAATATGTCAGGAAAGAAAGGTGTGGCAGTCCATTCTTTCTGCCTACCCCTTCGGGGAGACGGCGTGATGGTTAGTTAGTTAGTTAGTTAGAAACACTTAATTTAGTTTAATTTAGTTAAAATTAAAATAAATACAACAAATTCGAACCTACGTCGCTGCATACATGGAGTAAGATAAGCTAGAGATTTAATATGTGGCTGTATATTGAAGCTTCGTGAGTCTGGAGGGATCAAATAGCGCAGTGGAGTGGTGTGTTCCTCTGATAATCCTGGATTCGCTTTGCCCCTTCTGATCCTGTGTGGCTCACCAGAATATCCCGCTATCAGAATCGAGAAGCGATCGATCGCCAAACGATTTTCTTACTTATACCCACAATTACGTGATTTTGTTTAGTGTTTTCACAAATGTTGAAACATCGTGTTCTGTAATAATTTTTGGTTGCGGGCTTACCACGAGCCGTTTCTCGTTATTACTCAAAATAAACTTTGGATTTGCATCAACTATTTGTAAAGATTCATAAAATTATAGACGTTGTCAAACAAGATCTATGTTACAAGACCTATGTTCATTCAATCATAAACTTTTTTACAATCTATTGTTCCAATTGTTATTAGTATTGTTGCTGGCATTTAAAAGAGAGTTCATTTATTCTTTAAACATTTCTTTTAGATTTTTTAGAAATATATTAATAAACTTAAATTATAATGTTAACGCGATTCTTTTGTCGGTTTTACAGAGTTTTTTTTCGGTGAAAATATAAATACTTGTGATAAATATGTCTCGCGTTGCGAGAGTATTCTCAAGGTCAAGTTAAAGAATGCCCTTGCAAGGCAAAACAAATTTGTCACAAGTGTTTATATATTGTTATATGTTTATAATTATTTGAGATGTGTTTTTTTATTTTATATTGTAGTTCACTTCAAGTTCTTTCATTTCATGTAAAAAAAACATTATTTTATTTTATTTCTGGACCTTAAAAAATACAAATAAAAACCTTAGTTTTACCTTTGTTTATTTTCATGTTATACGTTGTACTTAGTATTTTTTCCATGGTATCTAAGGTATATTTTAGTTCAATTTCATCGTTGGCAACAATGGCGATATCGTCTGCAAATCTTGTCATATCTTCTTTCCGTCCGTGAATTCTTACACCTCTTCTATGTTCCATTTCCTCTCTTATTTCATTTATCGCACATTGTATATAGCCATTGAAGAGTACAGGAGAAAGAGAGCAGCCCTGTCTCACCCCTTGTCTTATTCTTGCTTCCATTTCATCCTTGCCCAGTCTGAGGATGGCGGCTTCTTCCTTATATATCGCTTGGATAATTCGTTTGTCTCTGTGTTTGACTCCAATTCTGTCCATCATCCCGAACAACCCTCTCCATTCCACCGTGTCGAATGCCTTCTCTATATCCCATGACAGGGAACAATTCATTAGAAATTGCAAAAATAATAAAAGGATAAAAATTGAAGTGGATACCGAAACCTCTTCACATTTTTTATAATAATTTACCCCACCTGAATTTACCAGTTCCTGAATATCCTCCAGAAGATCCATAAACAGATAAAACTAATAATTAAAAAATAAATCACAATCATTTTTTCAAATAAAACTCATTTTTCCCTCTATGTATGAATTTTTTTATATTTTTTATGACAGAATTTTAAAATAAACAATAAAAACACACAATCTCTATTTATTTATAATTTTCCCAATTCAAATAATTTAAATCAAGTTAAGTATAATTTTATAATTTGGCACCAACTCCCACATACTTTAGAGGCAGAAGGATGCAAATCCACAAGACTGTTTTTATTTGTATGTTTTAAGGTCCAAAAATAAAATAAAATAATGTTTTTTTTACATAAAATGAAAGTACTTGAAGTGAACTACAATATGAAATAAAAAAACACATCTCAAATAATTCATTTCAATGAATTAAAAGGCATTAATAAAAACATACTTTTGTTTTTGGCTCTACTGAAAAACTCACTATTTGGATTTGCATCCGTCTGGCTCTAAGGTACAGATATAATATGACTATATAAAATGTTGTGATGCGTCATGTTGCAATGATGCCAGTAACACTACTGCCAAGTCCAAGGCGTCCCAAGCAATGCGACAACTGACATAACCACCAGTGTCATAGCAAATAGAGAGTAAACTAATGGTAAATTTCCAACGCCATAAAACATGACACATCTTGTTAAGGAAAGGCAACTCTGATTAAAATTCTCCAGAGAAGACAAGGAAAACTACTCTAGATATTATTCCACAAGTCATCACTACGAAGAAAACTACTATCGAATGAATGTCAACTTCAGGGTGACCTAATATGAGATCTCTTAGACGAATGTGTGGATACGATAAGTGTGGAATGAAAATATTAGAAGTGAATGCGGTGCGAATGATGGTGTAATGAACAAAATAATGAAAGGATCATTAAGATGGTTTAGGAAAGAATGAATGAAGAAAAAATGGTAAAAAATTATATGTAAACGATGTAAATGGAACCAGAAATAGAGGAAGACCGAGGAAAACGTGGCACGATCAAATAAATAAAATATTGAATGTCGGCCACGTGAGGAGTCCGAGATATCGGCGCGCATGCATGACACGATGTATTAATGTTGAGGAAGCGAGAGAAATATGTCAGGAAAGAAAAGTGTGGCAGTCCATTTTTTCTGCCCATTCGGGGAGACGGCGTGATGGTTAGTTAGTTAGTTAGTTTTACTACATATTTTTCCATAAATATGAATGTTGGTTAATATCTAATATTTTTTTTTTTTAATGTGGCTAAACTATATTGAGTCTATTATTTGAATGCAAATATTGTTACTATAACGTCTATAGCAATTATTAATGGTTATAAATATTTCATTCCCAGCGATCTAAATAGTGTCCCAAAATTCATTGGCAAATATTCAAAATCTAGTTATGTAAATGCCGCCAAAGGTGTTTACTCCAGGAGCTGTTGGTTATTCATATTAACCCTTCTTGTACCACGGTGGGTTTAAGAGAGATCCCACATCATTTAAATTGGTTGATTTTGCGATTTCACATTAGAACAATATACCTACTCTAGGGTGTCCCTTATATGGGCAAATTTTTTTTTTTTTTAATTATTGAAACGCATACCCCCTAATTGTGTTAAATAGTCTATTAGATACCCAAATACAGAATTTCAACTTCCTACGTTGATTCTAACCCGTGCCGACTTGGCCTCAAAGTTTTAGAAAATATCTGTTTTATGTGTCTCTTAAATGTAGTTGTAGATGATCACTTAAAACCATTATGTTAGATTAATATTTATGAAAACATATATTTATGTAATGTTTTTCTTGTAATTATTAAAAAAGATACAAATTTATATTTATTTACTTGGATATTTCCTCTTCAAAGTCTCTTTTTTTACAGTCTGTGTAAATTTTTCTATGTTCTTGCACACAACATAATATGAACTGATTATGTTCTTCATCTGCGGTAGTCAAACCATGAAAGTTTGTCATTAGATTAACAGCTTTTTTAGCTGTGTTATTGATTGCTTTCAAGATAGTACCCTTCTTTTTAGCTTCCACAAACGCCGCGCTGTCTTTCTATGAAGATACAATTTCTTGAAGTCTCAGTCGTGAAAATAAATCTTTACTCTTGACAGAAACAAAATCACTCAAAGATTTCCATAAAACAAGATAACAAATACTTGTAGTACCTTTAAATGAAACAAATAAGTTCTAAATTAAATACCAGATTAAACAATTATTACGTACCATATACAGAGCCAGAAATCTGTTCCTTCGATGGAACATATCTCTTTCCCGAATCACCAAAACTTTATTTTTGTAAGTTTTCTACAATGTTCCCTTTGGTATGCTCATCAACGTTGTCTTCAAAAATTAAAAGGACGGGTATATCCTCTGACAAGAACCACAAATGTTGACTGAACTTGTTTAAAGCCGCTTTGGAATTTGTCAACTTCTTCGTAATCCTTTAAGGTCTTTAAAAATCAAAAATCTTGATTTAGAGCTTTTATCGCCAAACTACATTCAAGCTAAGGCTTTACATAAACTGCCACAATAAATAAACAAACATCTCGTAAAGCTTGTTTGTCCTTAGCGCACATTTTAAACTGGAACTGCAGCAAACGTATTTTTAAGGAATAAATAACTCTTGCCATCCATCGTGCTTGATGCATTGGGCCAGCAGGTCTAATTTTTATTTTATTTTCATTGCCTCCACCAGTAAAACAATAGCAAGCTCAATGAGTTTGCTATAATCATCTCGTACAATCGATTTTCCGATTCAAAGGCACTTTTGAGCATCAGGTCGTATATATGATGGCGGCAAGCAAAGAGTAACGAATCTCTTTCTAGTTTTTGCACACAAGCTCCGTTCAAGCATCCTGTATAAGATGCTGTCGTATCACAGCACATTCAAGAGCATCGACGTGTGAGATATCGAATAAATTATCTAATTCAAGTTGAAAGTTATCTTCGCGGCGCCTATGTAAGTCCTGAATCTTCTTGCTATTTTTTGCACTCCTCATCAGACCTGATGAAGATCCACTAACTTCTTAACATAATTAAGAACAGCCCTGGTAGGTAATTTAGCCTTTTATAGATTATATTGCACTCCAGAATGACAAGATATGCGCTTTCATTAAAAGTCAAATAAACTTCACGTAAGTTGAAAAATAGCACTGCAAGAACTTGACGATAAGATGGTAGTTAACACCTGTTATTTGGTGATTTACTTCACCAACAAAGAAAATACTTTTTAAGTTGCTTCTTAGTTCCACTGACATCTTCGAAATATAAAACAATCCGTGATTACTACCCGACAAGGCGAAAATAAATGATAATAACAACGACAACGCGTCGCGCCTATGACGCAATTTGTATGGGACATCTTTGCGCGCAAGTCGGTTTCGGATGTTTTAGGCCCAAATGAATAAAACAATAGCCTATGCATTGTAAAATTAAAACTTTGAAAAATAAGGGACACCCTAACCTACTCGTATATTTATTGTATCATATATTGAAATGTGTCATTTATAAAGATCAAGTTTCTATAACACATGTGATCTAACATACGGATAAACAATTGTCGCATATATGAGACTATTTTTGAATTGGCAAACAATGAATAAAACGATGTTTTTTTAACTACTTACTCATTTGTTTTTATTTCGACCGGTTTCGCCAGACCGGTTTCGCCAGACCAGTCTGTCGATGCCAGCGAGCCTGAAAAAAACGGTCGCTGTCGAAATACAGACAAAAGTGGAAGTAGTAAAAAACACTGTTTTATTTAAATATTATTTCTAATTAACTTCTATCAAAAGATTTCTGTGAAATCATTTGATTTTCTTAAAAACGCCAAAGAGCATTAAATTTTTAATTGTTTCTTGAACAATGATGAATAGCTCTATATTATTATAAATAATTAATATGAATGAAAAAAATCTATTTTGCCTTTCTAAGGTATCAATGTTTTGTAAACATTTGAGTTTATGTAAACATTTGAGTTTATGTAAACATTTGAGTTTATGTAAACATCAAATGTTTTGTAAACATTTGAGAATGTCTTAGAAGAGCTAAACATATCATTCCATCTAAAATATAATAAAACTCCTAGAAGGCACACGTTTTCATTCATATTAATGAATGAACATCATTTTTATAACACGAAATTACCAGATTCACTTTATTCAAACGTAAACTCACGTTTAACAACTTTTATTTAGAACGACCTTCGTCGCAGAGTGGCAAGAGCTATAACAAGAGCCCAAAGGTCCTGGGATTGATTTTTTTGATATAGATATTTGTAACTAATTTAGGAATTAGTATTTTTAACCAAGGGGTATTCTGGACCCAGTCGATGTAACGCCGAAGGTTAATAGTATTCCCGCTTCATTAAATAACTGTTCTGCTAACGCCTAACATTAACATGTTACTTCGTATCCCCCGAGTAAAATACGCCTAAACTATAACTAATGTAGGCTCGTTCCATATAAATCGTGGATGTTTCCTTTTGCCCTTAATGTCTCACCCGAAAACGGTTATAAAACCGCTCATAACTCCGGGCCAACATACTCACCGAGGCTCCGAGAACTATGTTCACCTGTCCGTGAGGTCAGTTTACTTGAAAACCAGTGGCGGTTGGATATTACCTCTAACTTACATCCTTTGAAATAAAACCAACCGCCTCTAATTTTACTAGTCAATTTTAATTGATTCGTGATTAAAGAAACAATATGTTTGAATATCACATATATGATAACATACTCGTATACATTAGAGTTACAGGTTTCAAGTAAATAAAAAAACTTTTAAAAAATATGTTCAATTAACAAATATTTTAATGAATTTTCATGTCAGTAAGCATTTCATAAATCATGTCATGTCATGTCATGTCAGTAAGCATAAATCAGTAAGCAAAATTTATCAAAGAAAAAAACATTTTAATTTAGAATTCCATCGCCGAATGCTCAGAGTTCCCTGGACAGACAAGGTTACCAATACCGAAGTCCTGAGGCGAGCTAGAGTTAACAGGGAATTGTTATCAACTTTCAAGGTTCGAAAGATCTCACATCTGGGTCATATACTGCATGGGGAAAAGTACCACTTCTCCAACTGATATTGGAGGGAAAAATTGAGGGACGCCGAGGGCCCGGAAGGAGACAAATGTCCTAACTGCGAAACGTGAGGGAGTGGACCGGCATCCGAAGTGTGGAGGAACTGTTCCAAGCGGCGCAGGACAGGGACAGGTTCGCCGAGGTGATCGCCAACGTTGGGGGGACCCAACAAGGTACTTGAAGAAGAAGAAGAAGAAGAATTTAGAATAAAATTAATAAAACTGTTTTTATTCCACTTTTTTGTTCATAAAACCAAATAAATTCAAATAAAGTGGATTAAATACAATGTTATTTACTCGATAAAATGTTTACTCGAAAATTACATGTCCTATGACTTTCGAGGTAATTCTGCAGGCTATTGATTTTAAAACTGTTTTTTTTATATCTCAAAACAACAGAATAACTCACAAATTGATTATTCACATATCCAAAAGTACTTATATCTGTTTATTTTGCTTAATTATTGGGAATATACGATAGAAAAGTGGTGATTTTTCTAGTGTCCCACGCTCCTTTTGCACTTTATAAAGGAAAAATATTCATTGATAAGCTACTTCTTGTCCAAGAGTTTTATGTTATTTGGAAGGATTATATGATCCAGATTCAATAATATTCCTAGATAACAGCGTATTAGAGTTCAAAATAATATAAAATACTGTTTTTATTTAGTCACTCAAAACGACGTTGGTGGAAAATTCCGTATACGCTACGTCGATATACTGATTTAAACGAAAAATTTACTATAAACTAAGTATATATTTGATTGATGGCAACATTTTATAGCTCGTCAACGGTCGCCATGTTCGTAAATTGACACCAGTCGCATTATGTTATGTGAAATAGTGGTCGGGCGTCACGACGTGCTGTTTTTATTTTCCACTACGAACGTGATTCTATAATGTAAGTATTGATTGTTTGACTTACAGCTTTTCATGGGTAAAAATGACCGACATCTAGAATCTGAATTCAATGTAATATTTAGTAAAATCATATTCATAAACCTGCATTTTGGAGTTTGTTTCAATACTGGCATCATACGTCACTTCCACTACGCGACGTGATTTATTAGTGGAACGCCAAATGTGACGTAGTGGAATTATTACGCAACGAGCAAACTTTTTGAAAAACGCCCATATACGAGCATATAATAGTTTAAAGACATTATATTTTTATTATTGATATCATTTATTTTTATTTGTTATTTTATTTTATTTTATATCATTGTATTTTATATAATTTGTTTTAGATTTATTTAGTAGACGTTGGACGATCGAAGTGTGCGCGGGAGATGCCTATTGGTGGCGATGAGGTTCGCAACCCATCACACCGCGTCTCTCGCGGGGGCGAAAAGAGAAGGATGGAGTGCCGCATCGATTAAAATGTGGCAGTCTATTCTTTCTGCCTACCCTCTCGGGGAGTCGGCGTGATGGTTAGTTAGTTAGTTTATTTACATTATCGTATGAAGCATTCACATTGTGGTTAGGAATATTTTTTTTTATAATATAATTTTTATTTAAAATAAAATAAAATAAAACGCTGTTTTTGTTTTTCACCACTATGCGGTTATTTTAACTGCCGACTAGTTTCGCTCGTACCCAAGCTTCCTCAGGGATTCGTAATAGGTGGCAGTTATTACGAAGCCTTAAGAAAGCTTGGGTACAAGCGAAACAAGTCGGTAATTAAAATAACCGCATAGTGGTGAAAAACAAAGTACAATGTTTTATTTTATTTTATTTTAAATACAAATAATAATAAAAAATACAGTGTTATTTATTATATTCCAAATAACAAGAAGATTCCGCAGTGTTTACGCCTTAACCTTCAATAAAGTAAAAAATACATTTATTTATTATTCAATGAGCAGAGAAGATAAGCTGAAAATAGAAAAGAATTAAAAAAAACTTATATGGAGTCAAAGCGTTTATCGTATTTATTATATTTTCTACTCAATGGTAAACTTAAAAAAACATAGTGATATGAGGTAAAATAATATAATAAATTAAAATATTTGTTATTATTTTCAATAAAATAAGTACCAATTTTTTTTTTGAATAATATATTATATTATATTATTGTCACAATTTACGAGTATATATTATCATTCTGCACAATTATAATTAGGCTTACGTGTACATGCTTATTGTTGAATTTATAAATATCCATTTAATCATTATAAAAGTAAAAGGTTAATTCAATGAGGTATGCGGTTTTTAAAAATTAAAATAATTATTAAAACAGCCGCCCTTGTTAGACAGGGTAGCATAAGAACAGTTAACTGTACACAGGTTGACGTGAGGGCAGTTTCCTGGAGCCGGGTAGACATGTTTACCTAATATAATAAATGTGTTTGTGTTCTCACCTTCGGATTGCCAAGTTTGAGATGGTTTGTCATACGAATTATTACCCTAACAACATTTCGGGGATGAATTATTAATGAGGCAATATATAAACAACATGCTGTTGTATTTACTGTTAACAAACTATGCACAGACCGGCTTTATGTCGAGAAATAACCATTCATCCTGGGAGCAGATAATGTAATTACTACAGAGAACTATGAAGCTATATTTATGGCAAAGTAACAGTGTTAGAATAAATAATGCTACGATATAATATGAATATAAGCGAGGATTTCGGAATTGTATATTTATTATTTTACATTATATTAATGTCTCATTGTTTCTGGTAGTACGTCAGTGAATTATTTAAATAAAACACTTACTAACCATTACGCCGTCTCTCCGAAGAGGTAGACAGAAATAATTGACCACCACATTGTTAAATCCTGGAA
Source organism: Lepidostoma basale (assembly GCA_022606425.2). Taxonomy (NCBI): domain Eukaryota; kingdom Metazoa; phylum Arthropoda; class Insecta; order Trichoptera; family Lepidostomatidae; genus Lepidostoma; species Lepidostoma basale. The sequence goes on from JAHDVF020000044.1 coordinate 361,224, forward strand.
TACTTATCTCGCTTCCTTAAAATTCCTAAATAGTTTCATGCTCGAACGTCGATTTCCCCGACTCCTCACTTAGTCGACATTTGATTGATTTGATCGTGCCACGTTTTACTCGATCTTCAGTATAAACGTTTTAAGCTACATAATATAACAAGAGACAAAAGTTCACTGAAAAAAAAAATTAACAGAAGAAAACATATTATTTGCAAAAGTAAAAAGGTTTAATATAATAGTATATTTGGTTATTTTTGCCATTTTCTGTAAGTCTTTCATAATGTTGTGTGAGACGGGAATAAAGCTTCTTTTTTCTCAGCGCTGCGGCATACATCTTCCACACTTCTTGAGCTAATCCACTAATTAATGATTTGGAGTCATACCGTAAATCTTCTGCTGAATACCAAAGTCCTTCTATTTTATATGGATAATATTTTATAGCTTATTCACCACGTAATTACATAATTAACAGTCGGAAAACAAAACTCTTTCTTACGTATAATGTACAACATTTCATAATATTGTATTTTCAATGGTTTTTTTTAAACAATTGAATTACAAGCAGTATATCGACCTTCTCACAGATTAATACGGATCAACAAATACGAATAATTTTTATGCGATTAATATATATTTTTTTAAATTTCTTCACCACATTTCGGTTTCGGTAACTCGCCTTTATCTATTTGTATTATATCTACGTAAAAAATTCTTAACATTAGAATTGCTAATGGTGCAGGCAAAAATCAATAATATTATTTAAAAAAAAATTATCATTATCATTGAAACAACAAGCTAACTAACCATCACGCCGTCTCTCTGAAGCAGAAAAGCGAATGCAGAAAAAGCCACACTTTTTCTTTCCCGACATACTTCTTTCGCGTCCGTAACATTTATTCATCGTGTCATGCACGCACGTCGATTTCTATGACTCATCATGTGGCCGACATTCAAAATTGCATTCATTTGATCGTACTGCGTTTCGTATCTTCCTCTTTTTCTAGTTTCATTACACCGTTAACATATACTTTTTTTATCATACAATTATTTCTAGATTTTTTTTTCATTTGTCCAAACCATCTTATTGTTCCTTTCATTATTTTGTTAATCACTCTTTCATTCACAAAATTTCATTCAATATCATTTCATTTTGATAATTTGAAATATCCTAAATTACCTATCAACAATTCTTTTTTACATTCTTTTTAATTATTAAACATAAGTTATTAATATACGAGTAGTATCGTTTATTATAACCCCCACCATAAGCAATCCATATATAAGTTAAATTGATTTTGATGCAGATACTAGAAGTAAACAGCGAGCTGACAAAACTGGTTCAAACTAATAGAATAATAAGTCTAATATAATATCAAGAATCATTCTAAAAAAATAAAGTTTCATAATTTACAATAAACTTCTTCCAAAAAATTCCGGTTTCTAACATTACAAAATACGTAATAATTTTTTTTGTATTTTTGTTTCAGATAACAACTTTTCCTGCGATTGCCGTCTGACGTGGGTCCACGCTCTGCGCAATGAAACGAAAAACGAAAAAACAAAATCGTCTCTCGAACAACTGAACTGCATTCTCGATGCCACGCCGCACGAGGACTTTCTGGACAATAGTCTCGAGAGATCCAAACAAAGCAAGAACTTCGGCGAATCCCTTGACAACAGGCTACACGAGAAGGCTAAACACAAGGTTCTGAGTCAAAAATCAACAGTCGAATATGTGGACGTACCAGAAGTGTTTAAAGATAATATAGATGATGATATATATGATGAGCAGCACAAAGACTCCGGCCACAAATCTCAGAATGACACGAATGCCAAAAAAGGTAACAAGAAGCTGCTGTTTCAGATTCCCGTCGAGACGCTTCCGTGCTCTGAGGAACTTAAAGATTCAACCGAAGCACCCCTATCTCGGCCGAGCCGGGGTGAGGTGAAAGATTTCAGAGGCTTGAGCTCAGGTGCTTCGTCTTTTACTACTCTCGCGATTGTCCTGCAATCGGGGACTGTTTTATGCGCAATCCGCGCCGCGCTTTTCTCCAAGTCAACTCCGTATTAAATCGTGAAGTGCTGTGAGACCAAAACTGTTTCCAGAACCCATATTATACCTGAATAATACGGATCAAATGACTCTTTGAACCATGAACGGTGTAGCATTTAAAAATCAGTGTGATTTAATATAACTTTCGGTTAATTATAATAAATGTATTTTTTCTCTTGATGTAAGAACTCTGTATATACACTGTTTTAAATTCATATTATTGTACGTGGAATGTGAAAATTACTATTTATTTTTGACAACCATTTAATTAATTTAATGTGTCTTAATTAATTAAAAAAAATCAGTAATCAAAATACGTAAAATTCTTCGTAAAACATTATAAAACTACATTTATTATATATATTTTTTTCTAAATCAGCTTAATTTTTAACGCTGTTTTAAATATACTTTTTGTAAAATCCCCTCATAATAATGTTGAATTACATACATTTGTAATGTGTAAAAAATACTTAGATTTCATATTGTCTTAATGTTTATACGTTTTAGTCATAATTATATAAACGTAAGTATTATATTTTTACTAATAATAATAATAGTTAATAAGTACACATTAAAATAAATGGATTGTGTGATACATTTGTCAATGAAAGGTGAAATTGTTAATATCGGGCGTGTTTGTGTGTGCATTAAATTGTAATGGGATAAAAAAAAACAGTTGAATTGGCAGGAATATTAATAATCTTGTATGTTTTTCAATTATAATAGCATTAATAGTATGATTACAGCATCGTAAGCTTATGTATGGTTAATTGCACGATCTTAAAGTATTATTATATAAATATGTAGCAAGTACAAACAAGTAAAACTATTCACGTACTCGAATTTCATGACACTCATACTCACAATCGTTTACTCAATTTCATTTTTAAGTGATAGAATATTGTATAAGCTATTATGAATACGCAATAAACGCACGTCAAGACCTATTCGTGTATGCCTCACTAATGGAAATTTACAATATTCGAAGTACATTAAGTATACCAATATACTAACTATAATTTAAAATATTATGTACATATGTTAGCATTGATAAGTTTTTTTTAATATTTAGACACTTTGGTGTTTTATTGATGATTTTTGTGGACTTTATAAATACATTTTAGAAAAAAAAAATGTTAATCGTTAATTTACAACCAATCGCAATGCACTCAAGTGTTGTGGTAAAATTTGGAATAGACTAAAAACAAAAGTGTTAAATTAAAATTAAAGAATGAGTCTAGAAAAATATAAACAGTTGAATAAATCATATGCGTAAATTTTTTAAACTTCTGGAAATAACTTTAAAAGAGAGTAAACTGTATTTTTATGAATTTACAATGGGTTTTTTTAATGGAAATAATCAGTATTCAAATCATTATTTTTTTGTTTTACTTGATGAAATGAAACATATTATGGTGATTATTTTAATAACATTTTGAATGTACACAAATACTTGTAGACGAATACTGGATTTTACCCATTGCGGGTTATCATTTTGAAGGATTAATTGTATCTCAAAAGAGACGAAGATGCAAATTGGAAACAGAATATGGTGGTCGGGGCGTTTAATAAAAGATCTTCTGCTTAATGCTTAATCCAATCTTAATAGATGGCGCTAGTGTAGATAGAACTAAAAAATGTGAAGCATGGTGCGACATTGTAGCATATATACGTCTTCCAAAAATTTGTCAGACGTGGTGATCGTAAGAAATGCGGAATGGGAATGTTGTATTAAATAAAACATGCGCTTAACCCAACCAATGACAGGTCATAAGTCCTGTAAACGCCTCAACCACCATATTTTGTTTCCAATTTGGATCTTCGTCTCTATTGAGATACAATTAATCCTTAATTATTATAATATTTCATATTTTCGCCAAATGTTGGATAAATTAGTCGGTTTTTGGAACGAGTCCATTTTGAACATTTAAAATAAAGTCTATATTTTATTTGTGTCAATATCATGTGGTTACTAGTATAGCCCAGATATTAATTAAACTACATACTTTTACTCTACATTCTGAATTGGTCATTTTAGTTTATTTAAGATGGCGGTTTGATGAAAAATAAGAACTCTGATTCAAAACAAAACGAAAATAAAAACATTCAGAAATCACTAATATGCACTTTTGTATTTATTGTTTTTTTTAATATGATATAAAACTCCATAATAATTATAAATACAAACGAAAACATCAGTCATCTTCAAGTTTTATTACAAAATATGCGAATGACATGTTTTGCCTGTCTGAGGTTATATCAAATCAATCAAATCAAATCAGTTTATTTACTCAAAAGACATTACAAACAGCATAAATGTTTAAGGCATCTATTGAGTACAGGTATTTTTAACCAGGAACGCATTAGTAATGGTTCGACATTAGGAAGACAAGATACTTTCTAAAGTCGAGAGTATTTGTCCCCCTGAACGTACTTCTACTAACATGAAAGACGTCGATCTCCGAGGAGACCGCGTTCAGCAGACCAATTGCTCTTCCCACCGGTGTCACCAGAGGCAGATTGGTTCGTAAAACAATCTGTGCAGGTAAAACAATCTGTGCTGTCGCTGTCGGAGATATCTATCGGGGACAAAAAGACTAACATCCTCCAGTACGGCCGAGTTCTCGAAGTATCCCCTAATTAATCTGAAGAAATGGGTAATATAAAATGTGTCAGGTCAAGACACCACTATCAAGATACATTTGATAATGCCTTAAACAGGCGAAATATGTCATTCATATAAATTATAATAAAACTTTTAGAAGTCACTTACTTCACTTTTGTACATAACTTAAATTTCAGCAAATTTAATTTTCATTCAATAATGAATCATGATTTATATAACCAATCAACACAACCATTGTCAAGCTGTTTTCACAAATGTATATTTGATTCTTTTTATATGCAAGATTTTGCTTGTGACATTTATACACAATTATTTAAGATATACAGTAAAATGATTTGAATTTATAAAAGTAAATTAGATTTTAAGAACTTCTCAGTGTATTATTGAAAAACATTCCTTTTTTATATTCTTATTAAAATACTCTTGAATATGATAAAATAAGTATTTGTTTATTCAATTTATATATAGTTGTTCTTGTAAATATTGGTATTTAAAGAATTTATGTTGCAAAAAAGTGAATAAAATAATTGGAAATACTTAAATTTTTTATTTTAGAATATTTTCTCATGGTATCATTTTTTTTTTCAATTATACATGAACAAGGAGAGAACATATATGTTTTGGGTGTTTTTGGGTACCAACGTGTGATTTCTTCTTCTCGACCGATTGGTCATTACCACCACCACATGACGCTGAAGATGGAGACTGCAACGATCTCCGAAACGTCGGTCGAGAAGGAGAAATCACACGTTGTTACCCAAAATCACCCAAAACATATTGCTGCCAACCGTGAAAATCTAGGCAAGAAGAGAAGAGTACGTTTTATTTTAAACATAAAAACCTGATAATACTCGTATAACAGTGCAGAAATATGCAAGCGTGTGTACAAAGAAATCATTGTTATCCACAATATAGTAGCATATTATTTTTTGTTAATAAATAATATATGAAAATATTAACCGCTCTACAAAATAAAGCAGAAACCAATTTGAAAGGGGAAACAGATATGTCACGAATTAAATGAGGCAGAAAGAAGTAAAATGATGACATTTAAAATTGTTTGTTATGTTTTTTTCAGATTCTTAAAATTTTCAATGGGCACATGTAGGTACCTACCAAGAATTGTAACCAAAAAAATCTTGGGAGAAAAAAAATTAAAATCACGAATAAAGAAGAAAGGTCACACGTTTAAGATTATTATGAAACATGAAGAAAGTCTAACACATTGTCCCCTTTAAAAAAAAAAAAACTAATTCCAATTTGTAAAAAATATGTGAAGGGATTTGAATAATAATTGATTAAATATAAAATTTTGATTTTTTAATTTTGACATGTAAAATAATATATTTTTATTATAACATCATATATACATGTGTACTATTATAATTAAATCTGAACAAATAATTTGAATATATTTTTTGCTTAAAACTCAAATTGAATAATTCATTAAAACATTGAATATGTTTTCTTGCTACCATTATTGTTTTCAAAACAGATATTTTAGTATAGAGGTTAATAAAAACAATGCACATTTTTTCTTGTACTTAATTGGATATTTTTGCTAATTTTTCTTATCATGTAAGATTTAGCATTTTTAGTTACCTAGAAAAGTTTAAATACATCTTCTTTGTGTACATTTTTTATGACTGATAGAATCGTTTTAAAAACCAGTTTCCTTATTAAAACAATATGTATTTTTTTTTCATATTAAAAAAAGAAATTTACAAATTGTGTGATATTAAAAAAAATATCAAGCAAGATGATGATGATGATAATATAATTATAGGAACGGGTGGTTTGCAAACGCGATAAGTAAAAGTCACAGGTTGTAGAAGTAAATATTTATTTCGATAGACACAGATACAAACATTGACTGGATTTAAATAGAGAATATGAAGAGGTTGCAGACGTCTGTGCGCGAGCGCGTGTCCGAGGCAAGTGAATGCGCGCACAGAGACATGCGTGCATGGAGTAGTCCGAGGCCACAGTGAGGCGCATTATAGCAGGACTATTGCCTATATTGAAATGCTGCTGATAGTATATATTTATCGATATGCAGCCGCAACTTGTGTATCTGAGACGCGAAATTGATATTACCATATAACAAAAGTGTTAAATTTAAGCAGTCAAATAAATAGAAATGGATTAAAATACTTGCCAGAAAGTACAACAATACTTTTGTTTGCAGGACATTTACAGCTTTATTCACTATGAACCAAAGTGCTCTCTAAGCAAACATCGACTCAAGAAACTAAATACAGTACGAAAACTTGTTATGAAGTGTGAAAAGTGCTGCGCAGCTGTCATTTCATGGCAGAGAAGAGAATTGCTTTTGTCCCTGCGAACAAAACACTAGTTTAATTCTCCGATCCGCTAGAGTAACATAAACTTAAATTCGACGAGAGCCAATACAATAAAAAAAATTAATTGTATTAGTATACTTCAATACCATGATTGTATTTTACCGTTCTCATTACATTTGATCATAACTTAAAATTAAAAGAACATTTATTTATATTTATTCTCCGTATTAATGGTAACAATGTTCATTCCTGGTTATAAACTATGTTTATAAATAAAAATAACATTTAATAATTTCGAAACAAAAATGTATGCAATTTGTCAATGTATTTTCGAATGCAAGTAAAAACAACCAATTATGTAAATGAAACACTTCACAGGTATCTGAATTTTTTTTTTGAAAAACAAGATATTTCATCTTATTTAATTTTTAATTATTTTTTACTTGTTATTTTATTGCACTAGTTCAACGAAATTTGTGATTTCTTATCTTCATATGAAAAAAAAAATGATTCAATAAAGAATCGTATAAAATATTTTTGAAATTATTGATGAGCTTTGGAATATCACTTCTAAACATTCGGCTAATTTGTTTTTTGGCAAAAGTTTCAATTGTATCATACATGGGTGTAATGTATTAGATTAAAAAAATTCTTTGAAATATGTACGAGTATGTAAGAGTTAAATTTTCATATGAATTCACTTATCCCCTTTCTTCTTAGAGCCCCTTTGACTCCACCTTAATTTATTATTATATATACTCGTACATGTAAATGTTGTGTTTTTGTTCTTAACTAACTAACTAATCATCACGCCGTCTCCCGAAAGAGTAGGCAGAAAGAATGAGCTGCCATACTTAAACCGATGCAGCATCCATCCTTCGCTTTTCGCCCACGCGGGAGGCACGGTATGTTGGGTTGCGAACCTCATCGCCACCGATAGGCATCTCACGCGCTAACTTTGATCGTCCAACATCCACAAAATAAATCTAAAACAAATGATATAAAAAAACCATGATATAAAATAAAATAACACAATAAAAATATTATAACACATAATGTTCTTTTAGATGGTGTACATGTTGTCAGCTGGACCATCCGGACTTTTGTGTTTATTTAGTCAATATATTCCACGTATCTACCGTTCTTTAAAAAAAAATAATAATTAGGAACTAAAAACCATCTATGTTTTTGTTAAGTTATTGTATTGCCCTGATGAAGCTTGGGTCCAAGCGAAACTAGTTGGCATCATTTATACTAAACATATCTAGGAATCGAAGGAGGAAGGCACCTGCTCAGAAAGGCGTGCAAGGCAAGGCATCCGAAAGGCGTGCAAGATGGATTGGCCATATAAATACGTCAAGAAGGTCTCTTACATGCCAAAATGCTATAGGGGACGCCCACGCCGAGAGTACCTGGAGGACCTGTTGGTGAACGTGCGCTGCTAATCATATGCAGATTTCAAAAGAGCCGCACAAGACAAGGAAGGATGGAAGAGAATAATAGAAGAAATTGCTGCAAACCAATCCCAGGATTGAAAATTTCTAACTAATCTAGGTTAAATTTACAAAAAAATATTCAAAATGTTTTATTGTTGAATATATATATAATTATAAATGAATGTAAGAATTGCTTAAAGCGGAACTTACTCAATTTTGTGTGAGAATTAGCGCCTCTGGCAATGGTTGGGGTAGCAGTCATTACTAGTTAAACTATTACGCTGGAAAATAGCTGTAATTAAAAAAAAATAAACATGAATCAGCTTGGTGCTGTAAAATGGTTATTCGCGCGCTCTTCCTCGTGAAAAATAATGTTAGGTCTTCATAGGCGGTCCATAATATTTTAACGGTAACAATCGAAACGAAATTTCATTTGCTCCGTTTGTAGTACTAGCAGCTCGCAATTTTTTTTAATGTATAGAAGCGTGCATATATTGCTGCTTAAATAATGATAAGAAATTTGGTTTCAAATGTTATAATGAAAATTTATTTATTAAAAATAAAAACACGTTAAATTCCACACATCTAGTTCTGACGGGTTTTGACTGCTAACGTGCGGTAAGCTGGTTGGCACTAGAATTCGAATGAGTGAAAAGTAATCCAAAATAAAAAAAAGCCCTGATATTACAATTAAAATAAATTAAAATGAAATTAAAGGCTGAAACCGGTTGGCGCTCTTTACTCAAAATAAAGTGATTTTTATACAAAGTGTTTAATTAAATTTTTAAAATAAATTCTTGGCAAAAAATAATAATAAATAGACAAAAACTCGAATGTCATCAAGAAAGAGTATGAGAATATTTTGAATATAAGAGAGCGAGAGAAGAATACTTCAATTCACTCCGAAAGTAGTTCGAAATGCACACGATGCGCATGTCCCTTGAATTTCCTTGAATGTTCTGATTATTGTCGAATAGCAGTAGTATAGAAAATAAAAGAAGAACAATTTAGTGTTGGTAATTGTGAAATTTTTAACGTGTATGATAAATAATGATTTACATTGAAAGCTAAAACTTATTTCTGATTATGCTTGTATAGTGAATGAAAGTCTATAAGGGGTCTATGAAGGGTAATCTTTACTTTCGTGAATATTTTACGGGATAGAACTTGTATTAAAATATTTTTTCATGCTCGATACGTTAAATTATATAATGATTTTACAAGATAGCTGTACTATATGTTTTGCAAGTGTTATATTAATAATCTTTGACATGCATATGTGGATTTTTCTGTATATTTGATTATCCTTTAGCAATTATTATAATTCTGAGTATTTTAAGTCTGCCGTTTTGTAAAATCAATTACTCAAAGGGCGCACTAGGAAATGACTTACCGAACAGTGCAGTCTTTATAAGTTTTTAAATTTAACGTGACTATCCTCATACTTAACACTAACATGGAGGCTATTCCACGCCAACGGACCTGCAACGCTGAAAGCACGATCATAGAAACTTGCTTTATTGGCTCTGACTGGAATTTTTACGTTGTTTGCACTTGTTTCTACTGATCGGAGTGAATCTTACCTTTTCGTTGGCATAGGTGTCACGCAGAGGTCCGATATACTCGTATATGCTGGCGCTCTCTGGTGTCGAGCCTTAAACACTCTCAAACACAATTTGTATTTTATTCGCTCTCGGATTTTAAGGCAATGAAGGTCTTTCAGGAGCGGCGTGATATGACAGTATTTTTGTTACCCTATTATCAATCGGGTAGCAGCATTGAATACGCTTTGAATTCTGCTTAATTGATTATTTGCCAATACATCGTACATTCCGTTGCAATAATCTAAACGTGACACTTCAAAAGAATTTACGAGGGTCCTAGCTTCGCCGACATCCAGAATATTTCAATGTAGGCTGTGGACAAAGATAAGGAGCGTCGGAAGGCCAACTAAAAGATGGACTGAAGACATTGCACGAATAGCTGGAACGATCTAGATGCAGAAAAATTACATGCCTCTCTTTCACTCTCTCTCTCTCTCCCTCTCTCTCTCTCTCTCTCTCTCTCTCTCTCTCTCTCTCTCTTTATCTCTCTCTTTCTCTCTCTCTCTTTCACTCTCTCTATTTCTCTCTCTCTCTTTCTCTCTCTCTCTCTCTCTCTCTCTCTCTCTCTCTCTCTCTCTCTCTCTCTCTCTATTTCTCTCTAGATTTTTAAACACGGAAGGGAACTTGTCGCGACTTAGTTTCTGATTTTTAGAATTGTCTAAATATGTAATAGGCATGAGGGTGATTTAGTAAAATAATTACTTTCAGAGTGGCACGCCAAAATTTATGAACTACCTTTATTCAGCGCGCAGTGAGATAATCCCCACCAATGGTAGATGTAGGTATATATGTGTTATGTATAATTAATGCGGATTAATCTTCCCAATGCCGTGTAAGCGATGCATAAACCGCTTTACTGAATTAATTATTAATTTATTTACGGGCACACTCTCATTCCCGTGTCGTCGTAATATTTTTAATGGGATGTTTGTATTTACATTCAAACGTAAATAATGTGTTCATATATGTATATTAAGAATCTCATAAATATGCATCGAGACCAAATGCAATTAGTTCATGAATAACTTAAATAAGAAAATCTCTCAATTTTTCATATTTTCAGAACGTACATTATTTAGTCAGCGCTGAAAGCTTTAGTAATGTAAATAACAGAATATTTGCACAAAAATTGACAACTGGATATACAAAGCCTCAACCAAATTGAAGACAACACACGTGATATAAGTATCAGTTTATATATTCTTTGCTTTTTTAAAAAAATTACATATTGCAAACCAAATCGATTTTTACTAAAAAATATATTATTATTATTATTGATATAATAATAAATAATAATAATAAAAAATAATGATAATAACATTTGACTTGCGTCTGTTTCTAAAATCACTATATTTATATAATTTATTAGCTGACCCGGCGAACTTCGTACCGCCTCAGAATCAATAAATGTTGTGTCAACTTATTAGTTGAATTAAATTCCGTTATTTATTAAGTTAAATAAAAAGATCAACTATCAAGGTACTGCGTGGGGAAAAGTACCACATTCTCCAACTGATATTGGAGGGGAAAATTGAGAGACGCCGAGGGTCCGGAAGAAGACAAATGTCGAGTTGGCTGCGAAACTTGAGGGAGTGGACCGGCATCCGAAGTGTGGAGGAGCTGTTCCGAGCGGCGCAGGACAGGGACAGGTTCGCCGAGGTGATCGCCAACGTTGGGGGGACTCGACAGGGCACTTGAAGAAGAAGAAGAAATAAAAATAAAGTTAAATATGAAAAGTATTTGAATTACATTGATATGAATGTTATTCACATGGCAGCAAGGGATTTGCTTTATTGAAGCGAATAGAAATGACTCGCGTAGCATTGTTGCACTACTTTCTGTTAAACTATTATATTTGCTGGAAGGGGATGTACTCGGGTTGATTTTGTCCGATGTTTTAATAGTTATTCTGCTATTTGGTACGGAGACAAATCCAACAAATCAAAGATCATCAAAATTGGTTCAGCCGTTCTTGAGTAATAAATGATGTTACTAATACGACTTTGTTTTGTATATATATTATAGATTAAGATATAAATTATAATACGAGCGAGTTTCATAATGATTCCATACGGTAGTTTGGGGCATAAAATATGTTAGAGTCCCTAGATCTGTCGAAGCTGAACGGAACGATTCTCATGGATTTCATCATTGAATATGAGGTACCTGGTAGTGATGTAGTGTGAAAACTTAGAAATTTATTCTAGATGGATATTACTTAATTTTTTATTTAAAATGCCTTTCCACTATTTAGTTTCTTATTTAAACCAGTTTAGCTCATGTGATCAAGGGAGAAAATAGGAATTGCTACAACTTATCATTAAGGACAAAATAGAGGGAAGTTGAGGTGTTGGCAGGAGGCGAATCTACTGGTTCCACATCAAAAGTATCTGGAATGGCTTTAGGAGCATTGGGGAGCTGTGTCAAGCTACCAGGGATAGACACGCCTACTCTCAAGTGATAGTCATCGTCGGGGGGACCTGACATGACACGAATTGAAGAAGAAGAAAAGCGAAGACTTTGAGTGCGTAACAGAAAATGCAAATTGTTTAGAACATATTTATAAATAATTTACCTGGTCGTTTTTTAATAAAATAACATGAATTGATATGATATCGATAATACCATTTCGGATTATTTTGAAAACACAGAAATGTTGGAAACAGCTCCTAGTGATTGACAGGCGCGAGTTTATTATTCATTCTTGTAACTGAAATTTCAGCTACAGGTTCACCTTTTCGTTCAGCTGTTTTCAGAGCTGAAATATTGATATTTTTGACACCTCGACTGAGTATTAAATTAATACGGTCTAGTATGTAAATAAATAATCTCCTTTATGTTTTCATACAAACATATTATGAACAGATCGGGATAATTTTTTTTTATGACAGAAACAAACGATTGGTTGTGAAAGAATTTCTGATATTTATTTTTATTTTTCTTCTTCTTCAAACTACTCTTCTGCTGGATATAGGCCTCTTCTATTATTCTCTACTTGTCTCGGTATTGTTCCTTTCATCTCTAGGCTGTCACATCATTTCGTGATAGTTGAATCAAAAATATATTTTAAAGTAATCACACACGAGGAGAATGCTATTGATTCATATTAAAACCTAATATAAAGATCAAAGTATTTCGTAGTATCAAGTAAAGTGGTATCAAGTGGAGAAAGATAGTCAAAGACTGATGCCAATGGGGGACTGTTGTGGAGAAGCCCTACTTCTACAACGGGTTGAAGCGCCGAAAAGCCGAAGACCTTGTGATCAATTAAGAGTTTAAAATGTATTATTAATATTATAAAAAAAACTCTGAAATTCATCATTAGGTCAAATCGCATGCGTACCTTAAACATACATAAAAGACACCACGACTTGTAGTTCATGATTGTTGTCTGCAACTAAGATAGCGTTTTCTGCATACAAAATACAACTTACTGACACTCCGCTCATTTTAGCACTTAGATCCAACTTTTTTAGCTCTTACATACATTTGTGAATATATGGATATATTCAATAGGAGCCGGCGAAATTGACGTGCGTGCATGAAACGATGTACGAACGTTGAGAATTCGAAAAATGTTTGCCAGAAGAGAATAGTGTTGCGGTCCATAATTGCTACCTACGACGCCGTGATAGTTAATTAGTTAGTCAAACAATAATCGTAGAGATTCCGTAAATCGGACGGCATTTATATTATTATATTACGGGCCTTTGTAGTGAAAATGGTATTTCTAATAAGAGAATCCGCTTTAGAGGCGAATAAAAAGTCTCCTTCTACCTTTGTGTTTGCGGACTGCAAATAGCGGTCCGATTGTCTACGATTATTTATCAGTATTCTCTAGCGTGGCGTACGGCGTAGCGGGCACGGCGTAGAGGCCGACATGTCCGGTGCACTCGGGTCTACGGCGGCCATAAATTGTTTGCTTTTCGAGCCTCGGTCGTGGACGCCGTAAGTAATGTCAATATAATGGGAGCTGCGGAATCCATACATCGCCGTACGTTAGCCCGCCAAATACAGCGATCCATTTAAAGCTTTTTGCGAAAGCTTTTTCCACCGCAAGACAAAACGTGATCGAACAATAAAAACACAGAATTTAATTGATGATTAGTAAGTCAACCGTCGTTTAATACAATAAATGAATTTATAAATCGTTGGGTTATTGAAGCTTATTTGACTCTAATAGAATTTTTACTTCATGATTATTTTTATAGCTTTTATATAACAAATTCATATTTAATATCTTTCGGGACATTTATACAGAACATTAAAAATACTGTCTTAAATTATAACTTCCTTGATTATGAAATGAGACAAAAATATCCTTGTTAAATTCAAAAACATATTTAAAGTTATCAATATGAAAAGATATGTTTCATATAAAGTTTTTAAAATTTTCTTCAAATAAATATTAACTTTCAAGGAATGGTTGTTTTTGGGAAATACTAGATAACTTTCATATAATAAAAATATATATATATATATATATATATTTGGTTCCCAAATTTAATATAATATATGACGTACTTATATTTAAAATGAAAGAAATTTTAAGTTATGATGTAATTAATTATTAAACAGAAAACCATAAAAAAAGGTATAAAACTTGCGTATCGCTACAATGATGGTTTTTAAAAAAAAAAAAACACTATTTTGTCCACTTACATCCAGGTTGTCAGTTTTTATTGATGATGACCTTTGAAACGGATTTCCGTGATACCGATTTTTATTAAATATAAGATTTCAATTTATATTGATGCTTCAAAGTTAAAATGCACTCGCCTTTAAGAATTTATTAAGAACCAGTTTTTTTTATCTTGATGATGAACTTTGATACAGTTTTTAAACAGTGTAAAAAAATCTAAACTAACTAACTAACCATCACGCCGTCTCCCCGAAAGGGTAGGCAGAAAGAATGGACTGTCACACTTTAACCGATGCGGCACTCCATCCTTCTCTTTTCGCCCCGCGGGAGACGCGGTGTGATGGGTTGCGAACCTCAGTGCCACCAATAGGCATCTCCCGCGCACACTTCAATCGTAAAAGATCCACAAAATAAATCTAAAACAAATAATTTAAAATACAATGATATAAAATAAAAGAACACAATAAAAATAATTTAACACAATGTTATTTTTAGATGGTGCACATTGTCTATTGTCTATTTTACACTGTCTTTTTAATTTATGTCCCACGTATCCACCTTTTTTTTAAAAAAAAAATCTAAATAAGTAAAAAATCTTATACCATGTTGATCAGTAGATTTAATTAATTTTATAGTACTAACATTTTACGCTCTGCTAATTTATGTAATTTAATAATATTTTAGCCGAAATATGTCATTCCCATAAAATATATAATATAACAAGACATATGATTTTTCACTAATTTTGTTTTTTTTTCCAAACTGTTTTATCACTGTACCAAAGTTCATAATCGACACAAAAATAACGTGGATTATAAAATATTCAAGAAAATCTATGTTTTCATTAACAATCAATATTTATCCTTTATTTTGATTTAAATATAATTGTATTACAACAAAATATTATTTACTGTAAAAGAAACATTATTTTATTGTGAATTTACATAATACTTAAGAAACCGCCTGAACAAATGAAAATCATTATGTTCCCGCCATAATTAACGGGAGATAAAGGTTTTTCAATCCAAAGTTGACAATGCAGCGCCTTCGTGCTGATAAGTTTCCGAACTTGCTAAGGAGGGGAGGATTGAAGGGGTGAGAAACAAAACAACAACTGGTATCATTTGAGCTTCGCTTTAACGCCAACTTCTAGACAGAGTAACAGCTGTCGCTATTTTTGGCCCTTAACTCATTTGCTCTGTGTTCTTAGTTTTGAACTAATAAATGGAATTAAGAATTTCAACAAAGGATTGTTTTGAATATAATGTTCTATGCTGTTTGGAATTATCATTAGATAATGAAGTTAAGAGCATTTGAGATGATGTATTAATTGCTGATATTTTTATTTTTAATATATGTTTTTTGTCTAGATCCAACGCATTTATAAATTTAAAGTCAATACAATAAAAAAACATTAATTTAGATTAAAGTGGTAATTCTTTATATACAAAATAATATCAAATAGTGCCAAATACAGATGTTATGCAGTGCAGATGAAAGCGTTATGAACGAAATAATGAAAATTTCATCAATACGGTTTGATAATATGGAAATAATGAATAAGGAAAAATACGTTAATGATGTCAAATCGAATCAAATCATATGAGTTTATTTTTTCAAAATATATAACAAAAACTAAATTCAGATTTAAAGCATCTATTGAGGACAGGTAAATATAGTATTATATATAATAAAATACCAGGAACGAATAAGGAATGGTTCTTATTTAGGGAGTTAAACTTTCACTCTCTCCACCCAGGTCAGACTGAATAGACTGAGATGGTCCGGTCACGTGCAGAGGACGCCGTCATCGCGAACCCCAAAAAGATTGCTGGAGTGGCACTCAGGTGGTAGAAGATCAATTGGACGACCAAGGCTGCGATGGGAGGATGAAGTTGGGAGAGATGGGGCGAAATTGTTACGAGTGTCAGATTGGAGGGTCGAAGCGGAGGACAGGAGGAGTTGGAGGCGAAGAATACTGGAGGCTTAAGCTCCATTGTAGGCTGTAGGGCCATTGAAGAAGAAGAAGAAACTTTCATTAATATGATAGGCGTCGATATGTGATTATGTTCAGCAGATTGATTGCTCTTTCCACCGGCATGATCAGATGCAAATTTGTTCTTGCGGTTGGCAGATAGAACGGTGGCGCTGTCGGAGATACGTGAATGGAGAATGGAAACAACCATTAAAATTTTTATACACGTTATGATTGTTACACAATACAAACAACAACAAAAAAACTACAAACGGTATATAGGAACAAACTAACTAACTGACTTATCATCACGCCGTCTCCCCGAAGGGGTAGGCAGAAAGGACGGACTCCCACATTTTTATTTCCTGATATATTTCTCTCGCTTCCATAACATTCAAACATCGTGTCATGCATCGTTAACATATATATTTTTTACCATTCTTTCTTCATTCATTATTTCCATAGATCTTTTTAATGCGAGAAATTACCCCAAAAAGCTCAAAACTCTTAATAAAACAATATATTTTTTTGTTTTTCTTTTAAAATAAATGATGAATCTGATGTGGTACATTTTACTTATGGCCTCACTTACTATTAACAACTTATTCCGGGTGTAAGTATCGTGAAAAATAAAATTTAAAACCCTCACTATTAATTAAATTTTCGTACTGTTTTTCTTTCTGCCATATACGAGTATAATAGGAAAAATAAAGCATTCGTAGTACACGCGTGTTATTAGTCCGGTCGTAAAGAAAAAAATACAGGTACTTATATAAGTACTTTATTTGCACGGGGGATATGTTATTAAGTGGTAATGGGGCCACAAAATGAAACAAATTTGGTACTTTGCAGTCATTACGACCGCTTTTAGGAAAATACCGTAATTAATTTCTTACCTCTATTCAAGAAATTAAAAAAAAAAAGTTTCACTATTATTTATATGTAAATGTACGCGTCAGTAAGTACATATGGTATTGAAATTGCCGCTCTGACAAAACACAGTGCAGAGAGACTAAGAGTCATGCAGCGAGCGATGGAGAGAGCCATGCTAGACCTGTCCTTTAGAGATAGAGTCAGGAACGAAACGGTGAGGGATAAAACAAGAGTCACAGACGTGATCCGCCGGGTGACGACTCTAAAATGGAAATGAGCAGGGCATGTCGCTAGAGCTGCAGACGAAAGATGGATCAAAATACTGCTGAATTGGAGACCGAGAGACACGAGAAGAAGAGAAGGAAGACCACAAATGAGGTGGAGGGATGACCTGGAACGATACGCTGGGGTTATATGGATGCAGGCTGCGCAGGAGAGATCGACATGGAGGGACATGTAGGAGGCTTTCGTCCCAGAGTGGACGGCGATAAGCTGAAGAAGATGAAGAAGATGTATGCGTCATCCCAAACAAAAATATATTAAAATAGCCAGAATGGTGTTTTTGTACCAATGCTTATGAATCACAAAATATGGATCCAAGTAGAAAAAATGCGGTGGAAATGAGATTTCTAAGACGAATGTCGTATAAATCTTTATGTGATATTAACGCATTTACGAGTATAAGAATTTATTGGAGTGCGAAAAAATAATGATGAAAAAAATTCATAAGGATAGAATTTTAATGGACCTAGAACATGGAGTAGAATGAGAAAAATGTGGCACAATTAAATCATTTAGATTTAAAATCCTGCCTGCCTGCCTGCCAATGGTTATGCTGGTAGGTAGAGTAATATTTTTGCTGAATCGTGTCACCTCGGAGGTCGACCTATTTAGTGATAGTGTAGTTGATCTGAGGGAGGCGCTGTCTCTGTCATAGTTTTAATTGTGAGTTCATCATATAATATTATTTTATTGGGCTTCATCGTCGGGACCGGCAGAGTTTTCAGGGATTCCAATGTCCTCAGAGTCCTATACAACGCATTGGTTCGGAGCAGACTCGAAAGTAGTTCTGTGATATGGAGTCCTCACGAGGCGAGATATTCCGTTATGTTGGAGAGGGTTCAGAAAAAAATTCTGAGGTATCTCTACATGAGGAAGTATGGTAGTTATCCGTGGCTCTATTCACGGCATTTCTGTTAGAAAATGCTTGGAACCAATTCTCTTCAATTCAGGGTGTTCGGCTTTTTGTCCCCGATAGATATCTCCGACAGCGACAGCACAGATTGTTTTACCTACTGGCCGCCAGAACCAATCTGCCTCTGGTGACCCCGGTGGGAAGAGCAATAAGTCTGCTGAACGCGGTTTCCTCGGAGATCGACGTCTTTCATGTTAGTGAAAGTACGTTCAGAAGGTAAATACTCTTAATTCTGGAGAGTATCCTGTCTTCCTAATTTTGAACCATCTCTTATGCGTTTCTGGTAGTATACTATACATAATATATTATAATATTTTACCTGTTCTCAATAGATACCCTAAAAATAAATTTTGTAATGTCTGTTGATGAAATAAACTGATTTGATTTGATTTGATTTATTATGTATTATTTTCTATTGTATCTTAAACTTTTTGTTAATAAAATAATAATTATGTGTCATTGGTGTATTGGAATTTAGTTCTGTGATGATTTTGATATGTGTAAATAAATAAATGTAATGAAATGAAAAAAAAAAAGTTGGTCAAATGAGGAGTCGGAGAAATCGATGTAAGATTTTCAATATGTGAGAGAAGCATGTATGGAAAGAAGAGTGTAGCAGTCCATCATTTTTGCTTACCTCTTTGGGAAAACGGCGTGTTGGCTAGGTTAGGTTAGTTAGTTAGTTAGAATATGTAAATATACAATCTCGTATATCAATCAATCAAATCAGTTTATTAACTCAATAGACATTACAAACAGGAAAATGTTTAAGGCATCTATTAAGCACAGGTAAAATATTATAAAAATACAACAAAGTACCAGGAACGCATTAGTATAATATCGTTTAGTATGGGAATAACACAGTCGACCATATTTCGAAAAAAAAATTGAACAAACTTGTGCTTCAAAGATTTCGATTATGAATATTAATACCTCTTTGAAGAAATGGCTTGTTGGTAAGGTTAGGTTAGTTAGTAAGAATACTCGTTATTTAATACTGTTTTGTACGAGAATAACAGAGGCGACAATTTCTAAGAAAAAAAAATTGAAACTTTAGCAACAAACACGTTCTTCAAAGATTTCGATTATGAATATTAATACGTCTAGGGGAAACGGCGTAATGGTTAGGTTAGGTTTGTAAGTAAGAATACTCGTGTGTAAATATATAATATTGTTTTGTATGAGAATAACATGGCGACAATTTCTCGAAAAAAAAAATAAAAACTTTAACAACAAACATGTTCTTCAAAGTTTTCGATTATGAATATCATTGAATAACTAGACACCAGGGTTCCGTTAACTTTACGGAGAGACTGGATTAAGCCTCGGAGAATCAGATGGTTTATGAAGCGCTTAGATTTCCCAGATAGTCGCAGAGAACTATTCGCGTACCTCGTGCCATACCAATCTACTGCAGAAGCGTTACGGTTTTACAGCGGCAGAATGTGAAAACTAAAATATTTAAAGATTCATCAACATATTTAAGAACACTATATCACAACGAATGAGATTTAAGGATTTTTCGGAAATTGTTCACTTCAAGCAGAGTTTCTAAGACAACCTTACAGTGAATCTTTCACAAAAATTGAGCTTTATAAATCATTTTATAAGGATTAATTGTATCTCAATAGAGACGAAGATGTAAATTGTTTTTTTTGGGAACAGAATATGGTGGCCGAGGCGCCAACAGGACTTATGACCTGTCATTGGTTGGGTTGAGCGATCGTGTTATGTTTAACAACATTCCCCATTCCGGCTTTTTTATGACCACCACGTCTGACAATTTTTCGGAACTTGTATATATGCTAGAATCCCACGCTTATCTTATCATTTTTAAGTTCACTCTACACTAGCGTCATCTATTAAGATTGGGAAGCATTAAGCAGAAAATCTTAATGCTTCTCTAAAAAAAAACAATTTACATCTTCGTCTCTATTGATATACAATTAATCATTATAAAATAATAATTTATTTGCAATGGGTAAAATCTAGTATTTGTCTACAAGAATTTGTATACATTCAAAATGTTCTTTATAAATCCCACAATCATTATTATTTTTACTTTATGAAAAAAATTAAAAAAGTCATTTTGGTATGTATTAAAATCTCATCAAGATAAAGAGTGCATCAAAATGGGAAGATCAATGTGAAGTCAAAAGAAGCAGTGAAAAATTATTACGTATTATTTTTTAAAAGTCAATTGTTAAAAATAAAATATTTTAGGAAAATATTCGGGAGGTAGTCAATGGGATGGACCGCTTGCTTTCTGATCCAAGGGACTTGGCTTCAAGCCTAGACACCACCCGATTGTTTCTTCATAATAATGAGTTTTTTCTGCTTAATTTTGAAAATGTATTTTATAATAAATTCTTATACCATTGATTTAATTTAAATAAATAAAAATAAAAATAAAACATTATTGCACAACTAAATCAATCTAATCATTCTCCCTTAACTTGCATGAACTGTTAAATATTAATCGAAACGGGACTCTAAATAACGGTTCATTATTGCACGTAAGGAAGATTCTGTATAATCTTCTTCTTCTTCTTTCTTGCTGTATCCTATGTGATTTGATCCCGAGAGGGTTGCTCCTCCTGTGAGGTGGAATCTCAGCTGCCTTTCCATCTTTTAGGAGGTCTTCCACGATAACGAGACCCGTGAGGATGATTATGTTGGGCAATATAGGGGAGTCTGGTGGTGTCCATTCTTTGGACATGACCATACTAGTCCCTCATTTGCTGGCTATGCCATCTTCATATGATCTCTCAGTGTCTTGCGCGCTATCATCCTAAGTGTCTCTATCTCGAAAGTCCTCTGACTGTGTCTGCCATTGCTTCAACGCCATATTTTATTATTGGTCCTACGCATGCTTCAAAAATGCTTGCTACTAATAACATTTATATTAAGCCCACGTCTTTTTAATCAAGAGCATACACAAATATTGAGTTATACTATGTCGGTATATATGATTATATAGTAAAGTAAAAACTGTTATTTTAATCCTCGACCACAGAAAAAGCAAATGTAGAAATTTCTTTAAAAATATAGTTTTATTCAATTTCGTATATGAATAATATTTTCGTTAGAGTACTCTCAGATTATTTCGTTACCCGCCATTGTCGAGTATTTTCAGTAGTTCAGATATTAACGAAGAGAGAAGTTTTGGCATAACACCAGAGTGGAATGTGTATCAAGATTTGCTTTATTTTGCCCGTAAACATAATACTTAAATGTTTAGTGCATAGCAAATACGGAAGATTGTCCTACTTTACAACCCATGAAATGTCGTAAAACGAAAATGTTTGTTTGAAAATGCATGTCTAAACAATTCAAAGAGTAATTGGGAAAGACAGTCTCTACATGGGATCAAGTGACACGGTTTTTCTTATAATTTTTACAGAAGATTTATATTTTTTCTTGAGCAATAGTGTAAAACTCAATATAAAATGATTAATATTGTTGTTCGCTAGAAGTTTTATTTATGTATGAAAATCAAAATCATCGATTACGAAAAGGAATTTGATAGAGTGAGACACACAGAACTGATGACAAATGCTCTAGGTCTGCAATATTGATTCAAAGAGCCAAAACATTATTAAGACGAAATAGCTATACGCAGAGGAGTTCGACGAGGCTGCATTTTGTTACCTCTATTGTTTAACTTTTATTTCAATCAATTCTTCCAATGTATTGAAAACTTCAGCCTGGGAGTGAAGGTTAATGGGGTTATTGTTAATAACATCAGGTATGCTGATGACACAGTTATTTTAGTTGACAGTAGTATACCCGATCTTCAAGAACTTCTAAATAAAATTGATATGGTAGAAGAGGATCTGTGCTTGAAAATCAATGTTTAGAAGAACAAATAATTGGCGTTTGGGCGACATAATTATTCTGCATCCATTCTGCAATCACATTAACATTGACCGATTTAAATACTTTGGCAGTATTATCATTAAAGCGCTTGACTTGGACATTGAAATAAAGTGCAGAAATGAAGTTTGCACGAACTGCATTTAATAAAACGAGAACATTCTTTTGCAAAGATAATCTTAACTTGAAACTCCGACAAATAATGATTAAATGTTATATATGATCTGTTTTACTATATGGCTGCGAAACCTGGACTCTGAAAGTGAATGTAATGAACTGGTTGGAAACGTTCGAGATATGGATATACCGCAGAATGCTCCGTATACCGTGGACTGATAGGGTCAGTAATGGAGACGTACTACAGAGAGCCAGAGCCAATAGAGATCTGTTGTTGAGTGTGAAAATTAGAAAGGTTGGGTCGTATCATACCATTTATTAATTTTACTTATCTACTTTATTTAGGCATGCGATTCTTGTTCTTTCTGGTACCCTCGTCACATGCAATCACACTTCGGTCATTATACTTATCGCAATGCTTAAATGTAAGAATACGCTACGCGAAGTCGCCCGCCTTGAGTAAAAGCACCGGCGAACGGTTTCATCTAATAACAATTTATTTAGTACGTAAACTTGCAGGAGAATTTCTCACAATACTCGTAATTACGTATTATATTATTACCTTCCTCATCTAAGCACGGCGCATAAGGAAGCTAGTGTTCTCCTTTATTAAGGACTATGAGGTCTGCATCGCATGAGCTCCCCTGAACTCGACAGTTTACGTAACTAGAATATATTATTTAGTACTACGCGACATGGGAGGCGCGCGAAAGTTTTATGATTTGATGAAATAAAAAAAAACTGTAATAAAAATAATATAAACAAAACAATGTTTTTTCAAACTTTGTACTCAATACGTACTTTATCAAAAAAATTAAATAATTAATTAAAGAAACAAACATGTTTCGGACACAGAAGCCCTTCATCAGTGTTATAAATATTTAAACAATTTTTTCATGAATGTGGTCAGTTTTGTCAGATATTAAAACATTTTTTTAAATATGTGTCAAAACTCTCTGATATCCTACAACAGTGTTTTAATTAAACGGTTAATAATGTTAAAATATGTGTAAATAGTGTTTCCGCCAAAATAATAAATTAACTTATCTATTTAATGCAAAAGTTTTAAAAGATTTATACAAAACAGTATGAGGGAATTGGCAGGAATTTTATTATTGTTAATATTAACATCACTTTAATAATTTTATTATTGAACTATTTAAATAAAGTCTTTTTATTGAATCTTTATTAACACCCGATGATCCCAATACAGGTTGACAAAATAGCTATCGCGACGAATTGATTTTATTTAATCGCAATGACAGTGTTTTACGAGTATATTTAAACATTTTTAAATATTTTAATTAGAAGTTTAGGATCTTGGAAAAATCCGTGTAGCTCGTCATTCTAGACCGACCTCCATCTATAGGGTGGTGATAACCATCCTGCCCCCTGTGTATACCACCTTGAAGATGGAGACTGCAACAGAAAGGCGAGCTACACGGATTTTCCCAAAATCCCAAAATACATATTACCAACTATGAAAATCTACTAAAATATTTTAATTGTTAATTTTTTTAATAAACCACGTGATTTGTAATTAATACAAAATCAATTGTTTCGCCCCCACTAGCGCTTTGTGAAAAAACATTTGAAAATAAATTAAAAAAATATGTACATTTAATTTTTTTAAGTATAAGACAGTGTATATTAATTATAATAATATTTTTATAGTGTACTTAAATACGCGACATTCAATTGCAGAAAAATATCTTAGATGTATTATATAATGAGAACAGAATTGAAATCTTGTTATGATAGAACTAATTTACGTTTCCCGATGTAGAGTGTTTTTTTTTAAGTTTTGGTGTTTAAACTGGCAACATTGTTTCAACAGACTGTCAATTTCACAGTTGACAGTTGATTTGTAATTGATACGTTTTGCCATTTTACCCAGTTGCTCAATAAAGGTGTCGAAAATTGGACTTCACGATTGCGCTTCATTCGAGCTAGCCGTGGCGCTCATATACCCGAAAGCATATTTAAACAATAATGGCATAAAATTATCTATAAAAAAAGCCAATATCATAGACATTAACATTATTTTAATGTGTTTTTTTTTTCATTTTGAATGTGTACTGTTTTTCGTCTAAAAAAACACTCTATATAACCGAAACATAAGGAAGCGACGAGCTGCTGAAACCGCTCGAAACGAAAAAACTCTTATTGTAAAGTAAATATTTGATAATTATTTTTATAATAAAAAACACAGAAACGAGAGTAGTTTCGATTTCAAATGTACACACATTGTGAAATAGCTGCCGCCATCTTGGATCTAGGTCAGCCATTTTCTGCAGTACGGTAGGCGAATTAATCAACGTCAGAAGCGTGTGAGTGTTATAACAAGTTTTTTCTGATAAATATTGTATAATAATAGTATCAATAGTGATCACAATATATCCTTAAATGTTTTTAACATTCATCCTCTATAGTTGCTTGATAAATTGGAAAAAAAACCGATCCAAAATAAATCTTTATAACATCTGTCAAAACTGACCATATTTGTAATTTTTTTTATAATATTTTAATTATCTTTATAACATCACTGAGAAAGGATTGGGTAGTCCGAAACATGCTTGATATTTAATTTTTATTTGTTTAAAAAGTGAGTGTTGTATACAAAGTATACGAGTATAAAAATAGAAAAACATAAAACATCTACAACACAAAGTATGGCGAATATAGAAAAAATGGAAAAAAAGTGTTTACATACCAGGGTATGTGTTGCCTTTTTTTATATTAAAAAGTTTTTTTTTTATAAACTTAAGGCGTTAACACTGTGAAATTCCATAATGACGAATTTTTATGAATTAAAATACTGTTTTATATCGTTCTCCTGATGATGAAGGTGTAAGCATTCGAAACATGTAGTGAAAAATAAACTCAAAAGTGGAAAAAAAAGTGTTTTAATTCATTATAATTAGAAATTTTATTGTAAATTTCACGCCACCATTGTGTAATGTACAACCTGTGTACAAAATAATTACACGCTATACTTGCTCGGGGATTCTACTTCGAAACATGAATTAAATTAAGTGATTAACTCACTCTTAAATCCTGATTTATACGAATTGTTGGCCGTGCCGGTACTATGGATCCATAAAACAAGGGAAACGTGAGTAATCTATTTAAAAAATGTAAGTATTCTAATAACCGCTTAATGAGATTTATTGTAGGTATACGCTTAAATAATTTTTCTTTAATAATTGCTTGGTGTACGATCGAAAATATATTTAAAATTCAAATTTATATACTGAGAAAATGGTTCTGTGATTCGTAACATTTTTATTAAAAGTGTAAAAAAGGCTGTGAGATTACATTTATTCTTCTTGTTTTTGTCCTGTCACACCTCAGTGGTGCATAGAGCCTCAAGGAACCTTCTCCACCCGACTCTTTCGCGTGCCTGATGCCTAACATCATCCCAAGTGAGGCCTGCTGCCTTAACCTCGTCTTACAGGGCTCTTCTCCAGGTGGCTTAGGTCTTCCTCGCTTCCTCTTTTCCCCCCATAGGGGAATAGTTTAGTGCGCTCTGAGCGATGCAGGCTAGGTACCGTCTCAGAGTGTGATCGATCCACTGCCATTTTCGTCTGATTACATTAAAAAAATTCTTCATGATTTATTTTAGAACACTTAATGATTTACATTAACCCTAACATGTTTTGGTATATAGAAACCCTTCATCAGTTTAGTTAAAATATGATATACTCGTATACAAAATAAATATTTTAAACTGTTAAATTTAAAAAACTTTGTTTATGTATCACAATTGCATTTTTATTTTCAGCTGCTTCGTCAACCTACGAGTATGTTGACATCATCAGGTGTTACAATTTGACATTTGATATATTATTGTAACACCTAATGATGTCAACAAAGGTTGACGAAACAGCTGTCGCGTAAAATAAAATTCTAATTTTAATACATAAAACAAAGTTTTTTTAATTTAACAGTTTAGAATGTTAAAGTATCATTGTGTTTCGGCCAAAACAATAAACATTCAAACAAATTTATTATTTTTAAATAAATATTCAAACAAATTTATCTTGTACGAGGTCAGTTTTGATGGATGTTAAAATGATTTGATCATTTGTTGTTACAAATATTTTGAAAAAATAAAAAATAAAATTTATTTGTTCTTGTTGAAGTCCATGTATTAATCTTGCGGCATAGGAAGTTATTCAATTATTGGACTTGAAGTTTTTTTAAATATTAAATTTATTTTTAATTATTATATCATTTTATGTTCTAAAATATCAAGATGATTCTAAGTTACATTTCTATTATTAACATGTAAAATTTCAACACCGTTATCTTTGTTGAACGAATAATATTTTTTCAATGAGATGCTTTGCGAATTCTGAAGAGTTTTTATTGGACAAATTAACACCTTATGCGCTCTTTTTATTCATTGATTGTTATTTGTATTTCTTCTTTTTAAAGTGAATTAAAAAAAATATTTATATATTTTTTCAGGTTTAAAGGCTAACTTGTCTATCGTATCACACTTAAGCCGAGGACTTCGATAAGCTGGACCCAATTGCCTTTGGACAGGGCTAAAACAAATATTCTTTTCTGATGGGATACAATAAATAAGAAGTATACAAATGATACATATCATGGGTAAGTATTTTTTAAGTTTTTGCGATACAAAATATAACATAATACAATGACTTTTTTAAAACACTCTGTAATATTGTTCGTGATTGATTTTTATTGCGATTTCCATATCTCCAACCTTTGTAAAATGTGCTTGTTTTGCAATAAACTTTACGAGTATTATACTGCAAGATTTCGTCTCCCTTCATAGCTCATTATATTTGATATCTGTACTAGTTTAAGTACATTGCAGTTACTTCGCGTAGGAAATCATCATTTTGTCAAAATACTTGGTAAAGAGATTTTTTAAGGGACTTTCTATTTATACATGTACAAAATGCTATTAAACATCTTATTTTATGTTTCTCGACATGTATTGAAGGTTTTATACCTTCATCATCGGCAGAACGATATAAACATATCATTCTCCCACCGGGTGGTGGTCTAGGGGATAGAACGCTTGGCTCCTGATCCAGGGGACATGGGTTCAAGCCTGGACAGGACCAGATTCCTTCTTCATAATAATGAGCTATTTTCCGCTCACATTGAAGATTGTAAATAAAAATTCTAATATCATTGATATAAATCCTTGATGTTAAATCTTTAAAATTTAAATCTTTAAAAAAAAAACATGTAAAACATTCAATACATGTCGAAAAAATTAAACTCAGAAATGTAACAAAACAGTGTTTTCATTCATTAAAAATGTCTCATTTTGAAATTCTGCAGTGTTAACGCCTTATGTATACAAAAAAAATATATTTATTTTTCTTATTTTAAATTTTATAAATGGAATTGGATTTAATTATGCCTATCATAGTAATAATCATATCTTCGACAGTTTTGGTTAAGCCTTGGCTGAATCCCGGAGTCTTCTGTATTATTGTGCATATATGGAAATGAACAACCAACCTTTAGTTAATTTTATAAAGTAATTGTTATATAATTAATATGTGTGAAAATGGCTGTTTTCTAGAAGTTTTTGTATATTTTATGGAAATGACATGTTTTGCCTTGCTAAGACATGAATATGTCAACATTTGACAAAGTCCTAGCAAGGTAAATTATGTCATTCCCAAAAAATATAATAAAACTAAATTATAACGATTTATTTATTTTTCTAATTGTAATTTTTATAAATGAATTTGGATTTAATTTTGACTAATATAATCATCATAAGTTTGACAGTCCCAGTTGGGCCTTGTACTGGCAAAAGAAGGATGGAATTAGAATGAATGCAGTAAAAATGAAATCTCTTAGCCGATTGTGTGAAAAATCTGTACATGCTAGAGTGTCGAATGAAAAAAAAAATGTGAATGCAGTGCAAACGAAAGTATTATGAACAAAATAATGTAAGGATCACCAAGATGTATTAAATACATTGTAAGAATGAATAAATAAATAATGGAAGAAAGGAAATAATTTAAATAGAACTAGAAATAGAGGATGACCTAGGAAAATGTGGCAAGATCAAATAAATCAAATGTTGAATGTCGGCCACGAGAGGAGAAGGAAAAATCGACATGCGTACATAAAACGATGTATGAATGTTGAGGAATCGAGAAAAGTCCATTCTTTCCATTCTTTGCACGACAGTTAGTTAGTAAGCTTTATAAAATTCTAGAAAACAGACGTTTTCATTCGTATCTCATTCATTTTAACTGAAAAATTGGCAACATTTTCACATATTCAAATATGGAAAATCCCATACAATTGTTAATGTATTCAATAAATAAGAGCATTTCCATTTTAAAACATGATTAATTATACGGATTATTCTGGCAAATTTAACGGGGCGGCTCACTTCAGCGAACCGAATGCTAGTTATTAAGTAACTAATAATTATATTTTACGATTAATTATGAGCATATATTAACATTCGACCGCCGTTATTTGTATAACTACAGAGTTCAATCAGTTATGTTAAAAATGCGCGGGAAAATTAATTAGCATTGTTTCGCCCACCGGCAAAAATTTGTGGTAAAATACAAACAAATATTCAATCACAAAATATGCTGCGAGGGTAATTATTAAGGCGGGAATGATCAATCACTCATTTTAAAACAATGTTTTGTTTTATGCTTTTGTTTCACTCAATTGACATTTCAGGGAGTGGGGCGATATCCATAAAAAATATTAAAAAATAATGTTTGAATTTAAGTGGCAATTTCCATAGTGAAAGAATGATAAAAATAAAGTAAGCCTTATTTTTTTTGGGATCTTGGAAAAATCTGTGTAACTCGTCTTTCTGAATCGACGTTTCGGAGATCGTTGCAGTCTCCATTTCTTCAGATAAGTCGGGATATTTCGAGAATTCGACCGGGCTGGAGGACGTTTGGCTTTTGTCGCTGATAGATATCTCCGATAGCGACAACATATAGTGTTTTACCTACCGGCCGCCAGAACGAACCTGCCTCTGGTGACACCGGTGGGAAGAACAATAAGTCCGCTGAAAGCGGTCTCCTCGGAGATCTATGTCTTTCATATAGTGAAAGTACATTCATAAGACAAATACTCTTGACTTTAGAGAGTGTCTCGTCTTCCTAATGTCGAACCATCTCTAATGCGTTCCTGGTATTATGTTGTAGGTTTTGTATGTAAAATTTTACCCGTACTCAATGGATGCCTTAAAAAACCGCGAAAATCTATGCAAAGTATGCCTCCTTTTTCCTTTATTGTAGATATTGTGATCTTTTTAAGTAGGATATTTATTTATTTTGTACATGACGGAATAAATTCCATAAATTTTGGTTAATATAGATAATTGACATAAATCTAAGAACATTTTAATACAATAAAAAATAAGCCTAAGATAAGTTAAGATATAAACTTTCTTCCTGTTCGACGACCAGCCTTCTCTCCATCTCTTTGGTTGTCGTCCTGGTGGTCGATGGCCCTCTAGAGTCTCGTGCATCACGATCTTAGGAATTCTTGCTGGATCCATCCTTTCGATATTGTCCCTCCCGAATCGTCGTCTCTGCCTACTCCATCTCACTATGTCATTAATTTTGCAGGATCTGCAAATCTCTTCGTTGGGTATCCTATCTCTTAGGGTTTTACCCCCGATAGGTCGCAATGTTTTCATTTCTGCTAATCTTAGGAAATGATTTAATCTGACTGTGTCTGCTCTTGCTTCGATTCCGTAAATGATTATATGTATGATGAATGTTTTAAAAATCCTAATTTTGCTTTTCATTAGCATTGTCCCAAGCAGTGTCCTTCTGGCATCCGGAGATACTGCTGCTTTATTAGTCCGTTTTGTAAATTCATTATATAAGTCGCTGTAACTAAACATCTCCACACCCAGATATATAAACTTCATGACCTGAGTTTATGTGAACGATTATTTTTGATTAAGGATTTCAAATAATGTTGTGAAAACGAGAACTCTTAGACGAACGTATAATTAATCTGTATATGAGTGATAAATAAGAAGTCGAAAAATGGCGGTTTTTAGGTAAACCTTCATTATCACTGCATTCATTTCTTATATGTGCATTTGACACCACTCTATAATGTACAGATTAATCATATAATTATTTCAATTTCTTCTGCATTTCTTCTAATTTCGTCCTTCTTTTGCCAGTTTAATGCTTCACAATACTAACTTTGTTTATGTTTATTTTCTTCAAACATAGTCAACAAATTGTATGTGTTATAAACGTAAATATTTTATTAACCCGTGATTAAACCGTAGTAAAATATTTCCGACTTGATATTTTCCATGTTGTTATAGACAAAAGTTAGTATTTCCCACAAAATATTATTTGGATGAAAACACAAATAAACAAACAAACCATCACACCGTTTCCCCGCAGGGGTAGGCAGAGAGAATGGACCGCCACATTACTCTATCCTGGCAAACCTCTCTAGCTTCCTCCACATTCATACAATGAGTCATACACGCACGTCGATTCCTCCGACTTCTAACATGACCAACCATTAAAATTTGATTAATTTGGTCATGCCATGTTTTACTCGGTCTGCCTCGACTTCGTACCCCATTTACATCATTAACGTATACTTTGTTAACCATTCTTTCTCCATCCGTGCGTTCCATATGTCCGAACCAACGCAACGCAGCGATTCTTTCATAATTTTGTTCAAAATACCTTCTTCCGCTCTACATTCCTTTCTTATATCACCATTTGAGATTCTGTCGTATATCGTTCTACCACATATACGTCTTAGGGACCTCATCTCTACCGCATTTATTCTGATCTCATCCTTCTTCTGCCGATTCCATGCTTCGCTTCCATACCTTAGGATGGATGAAATAAACACATTTGTTGATGAAATGAAAAGAAAAATAATTCTAAAGTAATTTCACCGATCATTTTATATTGTTTATTTGTATACCTTTCCATTGAAAACAATTAATATTTTAAAATAACAATTTTCCTTTCGCCCAGTTAAGGGTGAACCTGATTACAATGGAGGCAAAACTTGTACAATTTTATTTTCATGTTTAGAATGATGTTCTGTTACATCCTTATAGGGCAATATCAAATTTTATGTATGTTACATTTGATAATGCTTTCCTCAAGCCGAACAAATTTTTATGAAACATATTAATAATATTCATTCTCTTTTTTTTGTTTAGGCTTTTTGGACTTTAATTCTCAGCGTCAAGTTTCTGCTTGAGATGTAAACTGTCAGCTGTCCTTCCATATTTTTGGAGATCTTCCTTGAGGTCTGCCTACTTGAGGTAAGCTGTCTTTTGCTGCTATTATGGCCCACGATTCTTCCAATATGGTGTTAATATGTACATTTAAAATAAAAATTGATTTCTACCTTTTTGTATGGAAGCGAAAAATAGAACTGGCATGTAGGATGAGGATGAAGAAAGGATAAGATCCCGTATATGTATAATATGATTCGCTTTATAAATGTGGACGAAGCTTGATAGGTATGTGTAATAATATGGCTGTTAATACTCTCTGCTATTAGGGTAACCTTGTGGTGGTTTATTTGAATTTTTTTAAACGAATAAATATTTATTATAATGTTTATCCTGGGATTATTGACAAACGTCAATCTGTGTAATGATTTGGAAGGCGGATATTTAAGTTTTATATGAAAAGCGCATGTTATTTTTTTGCATGAAGCACTTTTTGGTTAAACAATTTAAATTTATTATTATACATAATAATATATAAAAGATAAAGGAAACATTTTTATATATTTATACATTAGAAATATAATGTATTGGAATAGGAAATTACGTTTTTGTTTGGATAATTGAAATTTTCGCTTTCATTCAAAAAACTTGAGATGAAATTACAATAATGTCGAATCATCTCCCATGTGTTTCTGGTATCGTATTGTATATATAATATTTTACCTCTACTCAATACTGAAGTGGCAATTGTGTGCCACAAACATTGATATATTTTGTAATGTCTGTTGAGATAATAAACTGATTTGATTTGATTTCATATGATTTGATATAAATGAGTGGTTAATACGAATGAAAACGTCTGTTTTCTAGAAGATTTATTATATTTAATGTGAATAACGTGTTTCGCCTGTCCAAGGCATTATAAAATGTAAATAGGCATGGACAGGCGAAACACGTCATTCACTTAAAATATAATAACACTTTTAGAAAACAGACGTTTTCATTCGTATTAATTATTAAACATGGAGTTTTATACTATTGTTCAAGAAACAATAAATAAATGAGTAAGTTTAAAATAGTAACCGATTGATATAATGAATAAATTAAAGATAATCTTGATAAATAATGAAGCATTCGATTTGATAGATGCAATTTTTTTTTCATAATTAGAAAAATTTCAATACTTTTATAGAGCCAGTAAATATACCAATTACAAATTAGTAAAAAAATTATACGTTGCATATTTAAGGTTTTACCCTTACTGTTCCTAGAAATAAATATTTTACAAAACTACCAAAACGAGTGATGAAAAATTATTTAATTTTGAATTAAAAAAAAACGCTCCACTGAAGATGTGAGATTAGATGAGTTCGTATAATATATAACCGTAGTTTTTACCATTAATTCAGAAACGCCAGGAAGAGATTCCTCAAGGAAAATCTCACAATTTTGAAGGAAAGCACCGCCATATGCTTTTGATAACTCGGCCAAAACGTGTTTATTGTTATATCAGCCGAGAGCCGGCGCACTCACTTTTCTGGAAAATTATACAGGGTGTATCAAAATACACCTTTCACTATAATTTATAAAATAAAGTTTTTCTGCATACTGAAAAGCAGCAAATATTTTTGTCGGTAAAATGGGTTATTTAGTTCCAATTATTAAACTACTGTTTGAATCAATATTATTTATTTGATTGTATCTAGCAAGATACAATGAAATAAATCATTAGGATGGTTTGGACATATGGAAAGAATGAATGATGAAAGAATGGTAAAAAATTATATGTTCACGATGTAAATAGAACCAAAAATAGAGGAAGACCGAGGAAAACGTGGTATTGAATGTCGGCCATGTGAGGAGTCAGAGAAATCGACGCGCGTGCATGACACGATATATTAATGTTGAGGAATCGAGAGAAATATGTCAGGAAAGAAAAGTGTGGCAGTCCATTCTTTCTGCCTACCCCTTCGGGGAGACGGCGTGATGGTTAGTTAGTTAGTTTGTTATCTAGCAAGATATGCTACAATAGATCATTAGTCAGCAAACTCATTAACCAAAATAGTCAAATATCAACAGTTTTAATTTTTTTTTCTCTACTTTTTAGGAGCCAAATTTATTGACAAGAACCTTGTTTTTAGAAGTAAATAAAAACTATACACAAAAAATAAAATTTAGGTATCCTTCTACATAATAATCTTACATTTATTAAAAAAAACAGTAATACGGATGAAAACGTCTGTTTTCTTATAGTTTTATTATATTTTATGTGAATAACATGTTTTGCCTATCTACGCCATTTGCTAATGATAATTATTTAAAATGGAATTTCACAATTTTATTTAAGAAACAATAAATAAAATTATATTATTGAAATTAAAACATCTTTATGATTAATTTTAAGAAAAACCACGCATTAATATATAAAGTTTAGGTAATTTATTGATGGTTAAGGCATGAACACTGTGGAATTCCATTGTAAAACACTTTGGAAATTGAAAAATAACGTTAAGTATTATCCACTAAAATATTAAATATCACAACATATTTCGGAGGAGATCTCCATCTTCAGATGTAAATAAACACCAAAAAAACTAAACAAAGAAAGACTTATAAAAACGCATTTAAAAAACTATATAATACAAAGGAACAATATGTTTGATTTAAAAAAAAATAAACTAACTAACTAACTAACTAACCATCACGCCGTCTCCCCGAAGGGGTAGGCAGAAAAAATTAAGTGCCACACTTTTCTTTCCTGTCATATTTCTCTCGCTTCCTCAACATTCATAAATCGTGTGATGCACGCACGTCGATTTCTCTGACTCCTCACATGGCCGACATTCAATATTTGATTTATTTGATCGTGCCACGTTTTCCTCGATCTTCCTCTATTTCTGGTTACATTTACATCGTTATAATATATATTTTTTACCATTATTTCTTCATTCATACTTTCCATATGTTCATAACACCATCATTCGCACCGCATTAACTTCTTATATTTTCATTCGATACTCTATCATACACAGAGTATACACACAATCGTTTAAGAGATCTCATTTCTACTGCATTTATTTTACTTTCATCCTTCTTTTGCCAGTTCCACGCTTCGCTTCCATACATAAGGGTCGGTAGAAGAACACCATTGTGCACTGCCATTCTAGCTTTTTTGGATAGGTGGATTGGTTTTTGTTTCAATAAAAAAAATAACCTGTACTATTTTCTTAAATGTTTAAGTTTTTTTTTTGTACACAACAGGTCGTTTGGACCCAATTACTGTATACAATTTGTATTTTTTAGCTATTATATTGATTCTTGTGACATGTGATAGGTAGCCAATCTATCGCCATTTTATTGTCACGTGAATTCTACACCAGACCAAAGACAGTGTGACAATCACACTGCCATCGCCGGGAATCGAACCCGGGACCTTCGGCATGGAAGTCAGAGCTCGTAACCACTCTACCACGAAGGTCGACAAGTTAGTCAGGTTTATATGTTGTTGCTTTTTATTTTAGGAATTTGTCTCTCTTACATTTGATTTATTTTATTAAAAAAAACTAATATTTTCAATTTAAACATATTTTGGAAAAAACATTTTTGGAGCCGCACTCAAGTAGCCAAAGAGACGTATTTGGCTCGTGAGTCATAGTTTGGCGTCTGATAGACATAAATGAAACTTTTGAAATTATTCCCTCTTTACATTGGATGCTGAAATAAAACTATAAAAATCACAATTTTCTTTCTAGTGCCAGGTCAGGTCGAAAGGATTGATTATCTTAAATTATAATGTTAATTGAAAAACATATGATAGGTATAACGACAAATTGTATCTATCAATTAGTCACCAACTATTTATGGGTATCTATTAATAAACTTTATATCATTGAGATAAAACAACTAGTGGAATTAACTCAAAGTTTCGCAGTGAAATAGAGTTAACTCGGTGCAGGAATCACGACCACCCTGTGAGATATGCACCCGAGTCGGGGGTTGCACAGCGCTCCTGGGGGTAGAATCAGGAACTACCCCCGAAGCGGTATAACGCGAAATATAGTTTTAATGGCGGAAGCCTCCAGTACTCGTTATAAAACGGTAAAACGAACGGTGCTGCGTCATTGTTGATAAGAAGCGATGCTTTCTAATGAATGAGCCGCGCAGACGCCATGCTAACTCCTATCAAATTCCAAGCTGGAGATTCTAGAATTGAATGTCATGCGACCCAAGATGTATTCTATTGTCTTATTTATGAGCATTTAAAGGAAATTTCAAAATTAACTACGACTCATTATGATAAACTTAAGACATAAACACTATGGAATTCCATCGTTATAATTTTAAATAAAGTTTTTTTCAACTACCGAATAACTAATTTTTAAGTTTTTGTTTTAAATATTATAAATAAACACAAGTACCTTAGAAAAATTATTGTTTTGGCCGAAACACAACGATACTTCAACAATTTGAAATGTTTAAATTTAGAGCACGGTTATTACGTATCAAGAAATATTTATTATTTATTATGAATTATTAAAGATTCAACAAACAAGACTTAATTTATTTCTATTTTACTTTTTTGTACTTTTTGTATACACAACACTTTTATTAAAAAAATATAATTATATGGTCATGTTACAGACAAACAGTCCTTATTCAGTAAAGATACATTTTTAAAAATATTATAAATTTTTTTACATGATCTGACAGATGTTATAAAGATTTATTTAAAATATGTCTATATAATTTTATTTTTTTAATTTAAGTGTTGTACATACAAAGTGTATAAAAAAGAAAAATAGAAATAAACCATCATAACAACACAAAGTGTGGCGTATATAGAAGAAAAACATAATTTATTTAGGGAACAAAAATCATTAGTGTGGTAAGACTACATCAATGATTTTTGTGTGCTATAGTTGCTTGTCACACCTGAGGTTGCCGACATAGGTTGGCGAAACAGATGTCGCGTCGAACTCATTTAAATATATTCTTCTTCTTGGAGTGCCATGTCAGGTCCCATTGACGTCGGTTGTCGCCCTGGCGTAGGCCTCTGTTCTGTGCCTGACGGTTCATAGTGATGTCCTGGGGAGTTTGCAATTGGTATCCTGTCTTCTCTGGGGGATTTTCAGTCGGGGTTTCCTTCCCTTAACTATGGGTATCCAGTTCTATAGCGCTGAAAACTCGCCATTCGCCCTCTCTCTATCTGCTATGACAGTGGTCATATTGCCCGGGGTTCGCGGGGCCTGAGAGACCTCTAGATGACGCTAGAGAGTTGAACTTGGTAGTAATGTTGCTGGTGTTGTTGCAACATGGCGCATAATGATATTTTAAGGGCATGCTTTCCAGCAAAACATGCTCCATCGTAGCCCTACTACCAATCCGAACTCCGAAATTAAATATACAATGATATACTCGTATAATAAATAACACTGTTCTAAATTTAAATTTTTTATAAGTGGTTCTTATTTACAATATTATAATGAATAACGTAGTCTTGAATTATCAATATTGATGAAATCATTTATTTTCCAGAAGTTTAAATATTTTGTGAGGAAGGCATTTGTCACTTTGCTGGGGCATTATCAAAATTTAATATTTTTAAAACTAAGAATTCCTTAAAGATGGATTGGGGCAGGCAACAAAGTGAATGGTGCACCTAAAGTTATCATTGCAAACAAAAACCTATCCAAAAAAGCTAAAATGGCAGTGCACAATGGTGTTTTTGTACCGACCCTTATGTTTGGAAGCGAAGCATGGAACTGGCAAAATAAGGATTAAAGTAGAATAAATGCAGTAGAAATAAGATAAATAGGAGTGGATACTCCAGGCGACTTCTAACAGTGCGCTAGGAGGCGGTAGCCTCTTCGCATTGTGTTAATAAAGTAGTTTGCTAAATGCTAAACAATCATTCTTCATAGATGGCGTTAGTGGATGGATTGTATAGATTAATCTTAAAAAATTAATTAGTACAATCAAATCTACATAGATGGCTAACTGGAACTGCCACGTGAAGATATGTATGGATTTGGAGTATATATACAACTTCCAAAAATGTATCATACATGATCATAATAACAATGGTGGAATGGGGAATGTTGTAATTACATAAAGCGTGCGCTTAACCCAACCAATGACAGGTCATAAGTCCTGTAAACACCTTGATCATCCATATTCAGTTCCAGTTTGTTTCTTCGTCTCTATTGAGATATAATTAAAAATTTAAATTAACCACCCACAGGTGAAAATCCAGGATTCGTATACAGATATAAGTATACATTTCACAAATATTAGAAATAAGATCTCTTGGAAGAGTGTGTGAATACTCTGTGTATGATAAAGTGTCGAATGAAAATATAAGAAGGGAATGCGGTGCGAATGATGGTGTTATGAACAAAATAATGAAAAGATCATTAAGATGGTTTGGAAATATGGAAAAAATGAATGAAGAAATAATGGTAAAAAAAAAAAGTTTTACCGATGTAAATGGAACTAGAAATAGAGGAAGACCGAGAAAAACGTGACACGATCAAATAAATCAAATATTGAATTTTGACCATGCGAGGAGTCAGAGAAATCGACGTGCGTGCATGACACGATGTATGAATGTTGAGGAAGCGAGAGAAATATGTCAGGAAAGAAAAGTGTGGCAGTCCATTATTTCTGCCTACCCCTTTAGAGAGAAAGCGTGACGGTGAGTTAGTTTGTTAGTTAGAGTTACTTTCTTACTTACTTAAAGTGATAAGGCGCTAGGAATTCCATTCGTTTAAATTTAAATGTTTTATTCAATTAATTTTTATTCGCGCATTTCGTTTCTTAAATAAACATTGAAAGAACGCTAATGGTGGCGGCCATTTTGGATTTCGATCGATAAATTGTTGTTTGCAAAAGATCTGGGAATATTTGGAGCAATTGAAAAACAGAACAAAAAGCGAATACTCGGAACAAAAACTTGACAAAAACACAATTTCGGATATTCGGGAAATGCTCAAATGGAACGAATTCTCAATTCTAAACCGATTCTCGCCTACGTAAATACGCTATTCGATTGGTACAATTAACAAATTAAAAAATATATATATTTATAGAACTTTTCACAGAAACTCTAAATCTCTTCTTCTTCTTCTTCAAGTGCCCTGTCGGGTCCCCCCAACGTTGGCGATCACCTCGGCGAACTTGTCCCTGTCCTGCGCCGCTCGGTAGATCTCCTCCACACTTCGGATACCGGTCCACTCGCTCACGTTTCGCAGCCAGGACATTTTGCACGCTTAATAGAACACTGGCTTAACTTAAAAAAAGTTAGTTTTACTTAATCTGACATAAGTCGGTGTTTTAACAAAAACAGTCTAAAAACACGTATGAATGAAAAAGACCGATATAGTGTAATGGAGGTCAATTAGCGAAACTTTGACTTAATTTTAACGCAAAACGATGGATAGCGTTAACACAAGCCTCTGTGTAATGTTAATTCAATTATGACCTAAACCATAATCGGTCAGTTTACTATTAAGCGTGCGATTTGTCTCCTACCGGGCCCTCGGCGTCCCTCAACTTTTCTTTCCAATATCAGTTGGAGAAGGTGGTACTTTTACCCACGCAGTAATCTAAATCTCTAATAAGAAACATACGAAGAGCGCCGAAAATTTTAAATATATAAATCAAACCGTAGGAACTAGAGTTTTTTAACGATTTTATTTTTCGATTTAAAAATAGTTTGTCGGATGAAATATACTGCTCGAATGCAACACACGGTGATCATTAATTGGGTATCGTTTGTTTTCAGCAACGATACGATAAATGCAATTAATTAACACAAAAGTAATTAATGCTCGCTGTAAATGTCCGTGCATTTCCTGCTCGCTACTATTATACGGCTGTTGGTTTTAAGCGCTGCTCTGTTTTGATACATGGGACAATGATTCTTTTCTGCCCTGTAACAACACGTGTTCCAGGTAGTTGGGTTCGCTAGTTGCAATTTACTTGCCAAATATTAAGCGTTTAACCATCGCGTGACAGTAAGGGATACTTTAATCAGTTTAGTTGCTTTTATACAACATTTTGAATGTATACAAATACTTGTAGACGAATACTGAATTTTATTTACCCATTGCGGGTTATCAATTCAAGGATTAACTTTATCTCAATAGAGACGAAGATGCAAACTGGAAACTGAATATGGTGATCGGTCGGGAAAACTGGTCCAAGTTAGCATATATATTGGAGTGACATTTCTAGGCGTTATCTAGCAGTGCGTTAATAGGCGGTAGCCTTTCACATTGCGTTATAAAGATCTTCTGCTTAATGCTTAAATCTAATCTTCATAGATGGCGCATTGAAACTGACATGTGAATTGTGGTGTTGGATATTAACATATATACAACTTCCAAAAATTTGTCAGACATGGTGGTCATAAGAAAAGTGGAATGGGGAATGTTGTAATTACATAAAGCGTGCGCTTAACCCAACCAATGACAGGTCATAAGTCCTGTAAACACCTCGATCACCATATTGAGTTTCCAGTTTGCATCTTCGTCTCTATTGCGATAAAATTAATCCTTGACTTAAGTTGCTGTTAATCAGTTGAATCACTACCAAAAAAAGCCAATTTAGGTATACTTTTTTGACAGCAAAAACAACAACAAACCATTACGCCGTTTCTCCGCAGGGGTAGGCATTAGTAGCGGTACGGTAGGCAGCCCAGAAGCCCGGCTTGCGTAAAAAAAATCAATCAAAACCCTCAAATCCAAAAAATCGTGCCCCCGCATAAACTACCAACTCACCAAATCACCTTCCAACAATATCCCCATCAGACGTTAGATAAATAGCCTCAAGAGCTGAACTTCTGTAAGCCAGAAATGGTTTTGATTCAAAATTTCTTACGCAAGCGGGGCTTCTGGGCTTCTATGGGAGTACCGCCACTGGTAGGAAGAGAGAATAGACCGCCACACTACTCTATCCTGGTACACCTCTCTAGCTTCCTCCACATTCATACAGCGAGTCATACACGCACGTCGATTCTTCCGACTTCTAACATAACCAACCTTTAAAATTTGATTAATCTGGTCATGTCATGTTTTTCTCGGTCTGCCTCGACTTCGTACTCTATTGAAATCATTAAAGTATACATTCTTAACCATTCCTTCTACATCCATACGCTCTATATGTTCGAACAAACGCAGCGATCCTTTAATAATTTTGTTCATAATACCTTCTTCCGCTCTATATTCCTTTCTTATATCAGCATTTAAGATTCTGTCGTATATCGTTCAACCACATAGACGTCTTAGGGACTTATTCTCTACCGCATTTTTTCTGCTTTCATTCGTCTCCTGGCAGTTCCATGCTTCGCTTCCATACATTAGGGTTGGGACCAAAACTCCCCTGTGAACGATCCTTTTTTGAATGTATTTTTTCCCGAAATCTCGTGGTGGATGATCAACATGAATTTGGCATTTAGGTTCTTCAACGATTTTGG
This sequence comes from Lepidostoma basale, assembly GCA_022606425.2. Lineage (NCBI taxonomy): Eukaryota > Metazoa > Arthropoda > Insecta > Trichoptera > Lepidostomatidae > Lepidostoma > Lepidostoma basale. The sequence continues at coordinate 402,607 of JAHDVF020000044.1, forward strand.
ACCAGTTTCGCTAGTGTCACTTAAATCCGCAGTTTTCATTTATTTATTCATTTTTATGTAGTAATTAAAACAGAACCATTTAACTTCCTTTTTTTACTATAATAACAAACTCTTTGTTTACCGCAATGATTTTATCAAAATACCAACAATTAATTAACAATGAAGTAATGCGACATAATACAGAATTTGTTTTACTGTTTCTTGAGCAATGATGTATAACTAAATTTTAAGTGCGATTTATGATATTGATGAAAATGTCCGTTCTGTAAATCTAATAAGCATAACATTTAATGGGAACTAAGGTAGTTTTAGTGTATCTCATGGCATAGATGGAAGTTAAAAACTATAATATTTTAAACATTTGTAATTGCAATCTGTGTTTAATACTCGGTAAACACATGGAGGTTCATTTATAATGATTACAGATTTATAAAAAATAGAGCATGAATACTTTTAATTTGAAATTTAATGAAAATGTCAATTTTCTAAAAGTTTAATCAAAATATATTGGGAGACATGTTTCATCTATCAGGACTTAATAGAATCTAAACGATTAAATTGAATCTTCTTCTTCTTTTTCGATGGCCCTACAGCCCATATCGAGCCTTAGCCCCCAGTATTATTCGCCTCCAACTCCTCCTGTCCTCCGCTTCGACCCTCCAATCTGATACTCTTAACAATCTTGCTCCATCTCTCCCAACTTCATCCTCCCATCGCAGCCTTGGTCGTCCAATTGGTCTTTTACCACCTGGGTGCCACTCCAGCAATCTTTTTGGGGTTCGCGATGACGGCATCCTCTGTACGTCACCGGCTCATCTCAGTCTATTCAGTCTGACCTGTGTGGAGAGACTGGGAGCTTTGTAAATATGGTACAGCTCGTCATTATGCCGCACTCTCCAGCCTTCACCGTCATTCACAGGTCCCAGATTCTGCGCAGCACCCTTCTCTCAAAAGTATCCAGTCGCTCGGCGAATTTCGCTGTCATTGTCCACGCCTCACATCCATAGGTCACTACTGTTCGGATGATTGTTTTATACAGGATGATTTTGATTTTCCAGTGTACGTTTCTTGATTTGAGCGCTGGTAGTAGAGAGGAGAATGTTTTGTTACCAATTTTGATTCTTCTTTCGATTTCCTTGTGATCTTGGTTTTTTTTTTGTTATAGACGAGCCCTATTAAATTGAATATTTGTAAAAAATCTGGAATAGTGAAACATGTCGCTCTCATTTTTTTCACGAATGACTTAATTATGATTAGTTAAACGCGTAAGTTAATTCGTAAATGAAGATTTCAATTGTTAACGTTACAATTTCACCTTAAAAAATATAGACATTACTAAAAACAAAAAAAAAATCAACCGGTTTTATGTATGTGTTGTAAGTAAAATTGACTTAAACTTGTAAGTAAAATTGACTTAAACACAAGGTGTTTACAGGATATCAACCATATTCAGTTTCCAATTTGCATCTTCGTCTCTATTGAGATACAATTAAATCATAAACTTAAAATTGTAAAATTTAAACTGTTTTTTTTGCTGCACTTTAGTTCTATTCAGTAATTATTAAAGTCAAGTTATTAAAAGTGCCAAACGTTGACTAAGCTTAAAGTTGTCGGTCATTACAATTATTTATAACGCAGAGTAAAGCTTATTAAACCCATTTGAATACAGTGGATTTATTATGGATCAAATTTAGTGGATCGATTTAATGGATCAAGTAAGTAAGTCATTTCCCGAAAAAAATGTTTATTAATTATTTAAGTACACAATTTAGGAATTTATTTCCAAAAATCATATCATCCAAATGTAAGCCCTCGCGTTCGCGGTACTCATTTAGTCGAACTGTAAAATTTCTTATGACGCCTTAGCTGACTGATAATTGACAGACTGATTACCACTCTCCACATTTTGTTTTTTCGAGTGTTGTACCGGTCTCTTCAATCTTTTTTACCTATTTTCGAATGAGAAGTATGCCTGGCGCACCATTTAAGTGGTGAAAATCTCGAATATTGCAGAATCTTTTATGCGCTACAGTTACCGAATCACCGATTTTGTACAATTCTCCCACGAATAACGCGCGATCCGCTCCAGAGAAACGCTCCATAGCGACTAAATTTCCAAAAGCCAGGCTACCAATTGACATTCCCTTCTCACCCCTCGGACTCGTTGTGTTCACGCAGTAAGCTAAACAAACATAAGCTTTCTTAAGAAACATATAAATAGACCTGTATGAAATCAAAAGTATGCTTTCTAAATTTAAGAAAGGGAAATTATATTTTAAATACGTTTTTGTGTTATCGTACATTCAGGAGTTTGAACAAAAGAAAGTTATGAATAATATGTGTGATAAAACAAGCATGCCCTCATAAAATCTCAACCTCGATAAAAAGGAATTCTATTTTCAAACAATGGAAAATAACGCACACACAAACATCTGACTTGACATTTTTAGGCGGGATTCCAGAAGTATCATATCAATAATTAAGTAAATCTTTTTGTGTCGTGAAAAAGGGAGATAAAGAAAACCAATAAAGATACGGAATTCGTGGAAAATATTCAAATATTCAAGGCTGTAGAGTGAAGGGCCCGAATAATCGATGAGAATATCAAAATGTACTTCTGTATAATATAACTAGGGAGCTCTTTAAAAAAATAGTCTTTTCCATTATTCTTCTATACAACTAAAATCGAAACATTTGCGTCTTATATTTAAATAAACAAATTTGATGAGTAAATTATTTAAAAAAAACTAATTAAGCATTATTATTTAACTTAATTTTGATTAAATTGTTTGAATGATTTGTTATTTTTAAGATTACATATTTATTATTTCCCTGTAAGACAAAAAATTACAAACTTTTTGTTAGTTTATGTCGTTCTCCCTATGATTATGGCGTTATACTTTCGAAACATGCCGAGAAAAATAATATTAAATGTGGATAAAACTGTGCTCAAGTGAATAAAAAAACCCACATCTTTAATACAAGAACGAATAAAATTTTTGTTTAAAGATGTTTCATTTTATTGTTTTTTCATGTTTTGAATTAACAAATGATTATGCCTTAGCAATGTGAAGTATTTCATTATCGATAAACTAAAATACTTTTGATTTTTATAACTACTGTGAACAATGTTTTTTATATTAATAAAAATGAATTGATGAATTGATAGGGAACAAGGATAGTCCGATTTTTATTTTTTCACTCACTTTGTGTGTGATGAATAGATGAGGAAGAAGGTTAGCCATACTCTTGTATCCTGATACACTGTCCTTAACATTTATATGTCATGTCATGCACCCAAATGATTTTTTTTTATAATACGCGGTATGTTATAAAAATTAATTAATTAGTTTGATTTCAGTTTTTCTTGCTGTCAATTTGGTATTCCATCCATACATTTTATTATCGCATACTTTTTATATCAATGTCGTAAATTGACGCGTTTATTTGACAAACGCGATTATTCAATTGAAAATTCGGTAATGATACTACCTTTTTCAATGTTCCAAATTTTACATGTCTGTGAAAAGTATAATAAAGTGTTGCAAAAATACTAAGTGCAGTTAAATTTATTTCAATAAGAATCTACAACACAAAGTAAACGCTTGAAACAACTCTGTTATTTCGAAAAACAAAAGTATTGTTTTTTTTATATTTTTACCATTTTAATTTAATTATACAGCAAACATAATCCAAAAATATAATTGTATTTAATTGTTTATCTCTCCACAAATTGACTAACAACGCGTGTAATTCTCCTATAATAAATTTTATTAAAAAAATTATACAGTACTGTATGATTTGCAGAGACTTTCACAGTACATTAATAAAGATTTGTTGCTTAATGCTTCCCAATCTTAATAGATGACGCTAGTGTAGAGTGAACTTTAAAATGTAAAGATAAACGTTGGATTCTAGCATATACACAAGTTCCAAAAATTTGTCAGATATGGTGTTCATAAGAAGGGCGGAATGGGGAATGTTGTTAAACATAAAGCGATCGCTCAACCCAACCAATGACAGGTCATAAGTCCTGTAAGCGCCTTGGCCACAACATTCTGTTCCCAAAAAAACAATTTACATCTTCATCTCTATTGAGATACATTGAATCCTTATAAAAAAATTATGTTTATGACACATTTATCTACTCGTATTTTATATCCTCTTCTTACGTGAACATAATTTTTTCCTGCTTTTGTAAGGAATTTTGTTTTTTTCTTCTATATTTAAAAAAAAAGACAATAATTTAATCCGGAATAATAGTTTCAACATTTTAAGTAAAAAACATCGCTTCTTTTAACACCATTGGAGAGTAAAATGAATGAGAAGAAATATGAATAAAAGTTTGGGAAATAATTTGAAAGAGAGAGCGACTTTATTAAAGTCTCCGTGATTTATTGCCCCTAAATATCATTACAAATATCAAACGTTTTCTTCGCCGGGAAAATTAATGGATTTCGACGATCTACAAAATCTTAACGAGTTGATAAAGGGATGATAATTAATGGTAGGTATGTTTTAACCCAAATCCGCGTAATTGGGTTTCTTGGAACCTTTTTAGATTTTAGGAATTCAATTAAAGTAAAATTTTTACCAAACTTTATAAAAGCTTTTTCTTAACGAAAAGTCGAAGTATCGTTTTATAATTTTTTGATAATATAAGATTTTTTATTTGGTTACATAATATATACAATTTAAGGAGTATTTTTTAGTTTATATTGAAGAATACAAATGATTTCCAGAGGTCTTTTTATATGTGTTGGGTAAGGGTGAGTTTCACTCTATTAAGGCCTTAACAAACGAAGTTTTACTCATTTTCATCATATAAAATATAAAGTTTTTAAATAATTGTAAAAGAAAAAAAAATAATTACAAAAATAGTATATTCATTGAAATAAAAAGTTAAAATAATCTGATAATATATCTTCTTCGTCAGAAGAAGAAGAAGAAGATATATTATCCTTTATCGGTCCTTTATCGGTCCACTGCTGGACATAGGCCTCTTCCCTTCCCTTCCACTCGTCGTCGGCCCACCTTTTTTGCGGCCTGCCGACGCTTCTTCTATTCTCCCACCTTATTATTTTCTGGGTCCATCTATCCTCACTCTGTCTCGCCACATCTCGTCTATGATCACATATAATAATATTGAATATTGATGAAAATGGCAGTTTTCCAAAAATAAAAATAAAAATATTAGAGTAACACGTTCTACCTTGCAAGGTTATTATAAAATATTTCGTTTTTATTGGATATAATAAAGGTTCAAGAAATCATTTATTTTTATCAATGATAAATATTTTATATGGAGTTTTATATTAAGCAATAAATACATTTTATAACATAACTTGTAATTTTCCGTTTTCCAATTTTTTTTTAATCCGCGTTGAACATTGTTAATAATAACTAATGTTTTAACTACCGTTCTTAAACCAGTATGAATGTTAAATATAAAAAAAAAACAGAATCGTGTTAAATAAAAGTATCAAAAACATGTTTTTTTTACATCATTTAAATTTTTACTTTCTTCGAAATCAATCGCCAAAGTTTTAAATTTTTGAAAGAAAAATTGACGTGCAACTTTAGGGTTACGGAAACTAAAGGACGTATAAAACTTAAAAAAATGACACTTTTGCGAACAAGTAAGTAGTAAAGTAATTAAAAACAACTGGGAAAGCTTTGATCATTCAGAATTCAAAGGCTTTTTTTAATCATGGAAGTGGGTACGAAATTACGAAATGTTTTTATTACGTAATTAAAATTTTGGTACGAAAAGTATAACGTTTCGGACGCGATTAATATTTTGTATGACACAATTGTTTGAAAACTGTCTTTGATGTTTTTGGGAGGTAATGGTGTGCAATAATTAAAGTTATATAATTTTAACAATATTAACAGCGCGAAGCGTTCACCCGTAATGTGTTAACAGTTCAATAATAAACTTTATAATAAACCTTCGTCCACATAACAAAATGTCGAAAGACCATTATAATGTACGGTTAATGGGCATTTTCCAAAATTAAAATAAGTATTTAAATTTTAAACGTTAGTAGAGGTGAGAACTTCCATTTTGAGTACCTAGTATTCTCATAGCTAGAACCTAAAACAGATGAAAGTCATACATGAAGTGAATCCATCAAAAGTGCTTATGACTCGATTTTTTTTAAACATTGTATTTCCAAAGCACTTTTTTCACTTTTTGTAAACATGTTTCGAGCCACAGACATTTGAACTTTGAAATTTCTACACTGTTTCTGTAGCCCGAAACTTGATTGGGAAAAGTTCAAAAAAGTATTGTGAAAATACAGTTTTCAAAAAATTATTCAAATGTTAAACCTAAATACAAAGTGATTGTGAATACATCACAACACATCTCCGAATTTTAATTTTGAGATAATTGACCTACTGTATGATTCTTTGATCGGTAGAACACGCTTTCTTACTCATTACGTTCTGTAAATAAACAAATTTTCATATTTTTTTATATAATATAAATATAAGAATCGATAAATAATGTCGTAACAAAATAATTGGAAAAACGAAAAAGAATATTTTTTGATGTATTCTTGAATAAATAAAATAAAGCTTTGTATTTCATTATACTTTATTTCGCTTTTCGCTCACAAATATTGATTGTGTCACAATCGAAACATGTTTGCAAAAAGAAAAAGAAAGTGGTGCGAAAATACAAAGTTTAATTTTATTTATTCAAATGTGAATCCACAGCATAAAGTGAAGGCGAATATAGAAGGGATGTTCTTTTATTTTAAATAAAATAAGAATGTACTATAATCAAATTCAAACTCTTTGGGCGTTCTTATAATGCATTAGAGTGGCTAATATGCAGATCAGGGCTTCCTCATTAACTCGATTCACTTATTTGTTTTTTATCCCTGGGTTCCGCTATAGGATGTGCTTATATAATAAATTGTTAGTCAGTTGTAGGGTCGGGTGATATATTTTACGTAAATTTCATTAGTAAGAGAAAATTGCCAAGCCTACCCGAAGGCATCGGGGAAGGGAGTAATAGGAAGAGGGGGGTTGTTTCCAAAACCGAAATTGCAGACTCAGAATTACATTCCCCGTGCTTGGAGTGAATAATTTATTTAAACATATTTTAAATCCTCATTTTATCCTCAACTGTTTCATTAGTGTTCGGGTTAGAAATATTCCGTAGCGCTGCCCTTGCGGCTGAGTTAGTAAGGATTCCGCACTTTCCGCTGATGCTCTCTGTTTAATTTCGGAATCAGAATAATTGTATTTCTTTGAGATTTAATGTACTCTAATTTTATTTAAACAATCATTTTCTATATATTTAAAAACCATCTATACTCGTATGTGTTTATCATGAAAAAAGTATAATAAACGGAGTAAATGTCACCTTAACTCGAACTATCACAAATACGATTCACTTCACCTAAATACGAATAAATTGTGAAAATCAATTACCATACTCAGTAAAAAATCAATTACCATACTCAGTAAGAAATCAATTATCATACTCAGTAAGAAATCAATTATCACACTCAGTAAGCGATTTATATTTTCTCACGAGAATTCTACACTAGGCCAAAAATAGCGTGAGAATTACACTGTCATCACCGAGAATCGAACCCGGCACCTTCGTCGTTGCACTCATAGCTGTTGCCACTTTGCCACGAAGTAGTAATGTGTCTGAATAACCCTCTATGTTTTAAGAACGTATTCTTTTGCACTAGGTTTCTTTCTGATATTGGAGTTATTCTGACTTACCATACACGTCGTACGATACATTATCACGCCTTTCATTCCTTTGTTCTTCTTCTGCTAGTTGCTCATTTTTCTACAATAGTTCTATATTTTCAATATGTTCTTCCATCTTTATGATCAAGAGCACGGTAATCTCCGTTTGCTGTGTCATTTCAATATCTGTTTCTATTTTTAAGGAAATAACAAAAACAAAATCTTTTGGACAATGTATGAAAATAAATCACACCTTTAAAAGGTGGCTCAAAATTATCTGCTTGGATTTTTTTAGAATCGTAGTAAGATATGGAGCAGTCGTCCTTACCTCTGAAAAAATATTGTAAATATATTGAGTGATGATATTACAGGGAGAATTACAATATTTTTTATTGCTTAAGAGGATTGGCCTATTTTTGATATAAAAAAAAATTAAAAACACGGGTAGATTTTAATACTTGCATACTTCAAATTAAGTACTTCATATGAAAGTACTCTTATGTTATTTTTATTGTGATTAAAAAAAAGACCATTTATGTAATTTTCATATTTTTTTTTCAAACAAAACGCAAAATAATAAAAATAATTGAAAAACCGACTTCCACAACTCTCTATCCTTCTGCCACTCTATGCCATTAAGCTCCTGCCACACGTTTGATGTCATCAGACCATCTTGTTTGTGGTCTGCCTGGATTTCTGTTGTGGTCGTGACCGGCAATAATAAAGTATAATGTTAACTATTCTTTATCCACTTTGCAACTGAATGATGCGAATATTGAAATGGTCGACCAAGAATTTAAATAACTTGGCAGCATTATCACAAAAACGCTTGACCCGGACATTGAAATAAAATGCAGAATTGAAGTAAGATGCAAGAGCTGCATTTAATAAAATGAGAACATTACTTTGCAACGATAATCTTAACTTGAAACTCCGACAAAGAATGATTGAATGCGATATATGGTCTATTCTACTATATAGCTGCGAAACCTGGTCTCTGAAAGTGATTGTAATGAACCGGTTTGAAGCGTTTGAGATGTGAATATACCGCAGAAAGCTCTGTATATCGTGGACCGATAGAGTCAGTAATGCAGACGTACTACAGAGAGCTAGAGCCAATAGAGAGCTGTTGGCAAGTGTGAAAATTAAAAAGGTCATGTGCTGTCATTTGGTCATGTGCTAAGGGGAGAAAAATATCACCTCTTTCGACTGATATTTTGAAGTAAAGTAGAGGGACGTCAGGAAGTTGGTATAAGGCAGCTGTCCTGGCTGTGGAACATCAAAGAGTGGACAGGAATAACAAGAGCTCAGAACCTGTTCCAAGTGGCGCAGTACAGATATGCCTTTGCTGTAGTGATCGTCAACGTTGGGAACCTGACACGGAACTGACAGAATAAGAAGAATGTTAATGATAAATTGGGATCAATGATTTCAAATAATGCAGTATAAATGAGAACTTTGGCGGGAGCAAAACCAGTTGGTTTGCTAAAACACATAAAGCGATGTAAAATCAAAATATTGAAGAATTTTAACATTACGATAGTACACAAAATAATGGTTATACTAGTCATATTTTTCTACTAGACTCAAATCAGTCGCCAATATTAAATTTATATGCGGTTTGAAATTACAGCCACTGTTGAAGCATTTATTGAGCGAACTGCAACTGCAATTTAGGGGATAGGACCCGATATTGCAAAAATGCAATTCGAAAGTGATGCGCAGATCTGCCGTGTCATTAAATTCGCATTTAAAAATATGCTCACTTATTAACCTCTGATTTTGGAACCCGATTGGGGTAGAGGCACCCCTAGCTGGCGGATCTACCGTCTGTGATGCGAGGGGTGGATTAAGATTTTATTTAAGTCTTTTGAATGTTTTTGCTGTATTAAGAGCTCTGCTTTAAAAAAATTATATCTATGAAAGTGAAGCACGGAACTGGCAAAAGAAGGATGAAAGTAGAATAAATGCAGTAGAAATGAGATCTCTAAGACGAATGCGCGGCAAATCTGTATATGATAGAGTGTCAAATGCAAGTATAATAACTAAATGTGGTGCGAATGAAAGGGTCATTAATATGGTTTGGACACATGGGAAGAATGAGTGAAGATAGAATGGTAAATAAGATATATGTAAATGGCGTGAATAGAGCTAGAAATAGAGGAAGACCGAGGATAACACGGCACGAACAAATCAATCAAATATTGAATGTCGGTCACGTGAGGAGTCGGAGAAATCGACGTGCGTGCATTACAAGATGTATTAATGTAGAGGAATCGAGAGAAGTATGTCAGGACAGAACAGTGTGGCATTTAATTCTTTCTGCCTACCCCTCCAGAGATACGGCGTGATGGTTAGTTAGTTAACTAACTAACCATCACGCCGTCTCCCCGAAGGAGTAGGCAGAAAGAATGGACTGCCACACTTTTCTTTCGTGACATATTTCTCTCGCTTTCTCAACATTCATACATCGTGTCATGCACGCGCGTCGATTTCTCCGACTTCTAACATGACCAACCTTTAAAATTTGATTAATTTGGTCATGCCATGTTTTCCTCGGTCTTTCTCGACTTCGTACCCCATTTACATCATTAACGTATACTTTCTTAACCATTCTTTCTCCATCCATGCGTTCCATATGTCCGAACCAACGCAGCGATCCTTTCATAATTAGTTAGTTAGTTAGTAAATATATGGATATTGACCCACGGTGAAAGATAAAAATATAAAATACATTTTTCCATGAGTCCAAATAATTTTGACGGCCCTTTCATTATTACATTCATAACTCTTTCACTGTGTCGAAGTACTTCTCTTCTTCTTCTTTGCTAGTGCAACCGCCTTAATTGAGACTTAGCCTCCATCAATGTTTACCTCCAACTCGTCATGTATTCAGCCACCGTCGCCCAATTTGTAACTAGTAGAAGCTGTGCTGCATCATTCTTCACTTTGTCCTTCCCCATGCCTAGGTCTTCCGATCCTTATTTAACCACCCGGATGTCCAGTCATTGTTATTAGTAGACATCCGCACACTTAACATTCTTTGTACAAAGTGTATATACTTTTAAAACTAACTAACTAACCATCACGCCATCTCTCCGAAAGGGTAGGCAGAAATGATGGACCGCCACACTGTTCTGTCCTGACATATATCTCTCCTTCATACATCGTGTCATGTACGCACGTCAATTACTCCGACTCCTCACGTGACCGACATTTTATATTTGATTGATTTGATTGTAACATGTTTTCTTCGGCCTTCCTCTATTTATATATCCGTTCACGTCGTTTATATATAACTTCCGTCTTCACTCATTCTTTCCATGTGCCCAAAACCATCTTAACGACCCTTTCAAATTTATGTATATACGGTTATATAAAGGCCATCTCTGTGAGTGGGTAGGCAAAAAAAATTGACTGCCAAACTTTTCTTTCCTGATATATTTCTCTCGTTTACTCAACATCCATACATCGTGTCATACATGCGCGTCGATTTCTAAGACTCCTCGCGTGACCGACATTCAATATTTGATTTATTTGATCGTGCTACGTTTTCCTCGGTCTTCTACTATTTCTAGTTCCTTTTATATATACTTCTTATACCACGCATTCATCATTCATTATTTCCATGTGTCCTAACCATCATTTCATTATTTTGTTCATAACACTTTCATTCGCACCGCATTCACTTTTTATATTTGCATTTGACACTCTATCATATACAGATTTAGCACACATTTGTCTTAGAGATTTTATTTCTACTGCATTTATTTTATTTTAATCCTTATTTTGCCAGTTCCATGCTTCACTTCCATACACAAGGGTCGGTACAAGAACGCCATTTTGCAGTTTTAAAATTAACTAAAAATTTCTTCTATATTCGCCATTACTTTGTGTTGCGGATTCATATTTTAATTACTTTTTGATAACTTTGTATCACAACACTTTTTTACACTTTTCACAGACATGTTTCGGGACACAGAAGCCCCTTCTTCAGTGTGTACAAATTTTAACTTATTAATTTCTAAATGGGTTAAAATTTGTACACACTGAAGAAGGGGCTTCTGTGTCCCGAAACATGTCTGGGAAAGTGTAAAAAAGTGTTGTGATACAAAGTTATCAAAAAGTAATTCAAATTAACTAAAAATGACTAAATCCGGCCCTTAATGAAACCAGTTATAACTAAATGGGTTGGGAACGCAGAAGCCTCTAAATTACTCGCAAATCGAATAAATCTAAAAATCACTGAATATATTAAATTTGATTTTTTCTCGGATTGAAAAATTATTGCCTGCAGGGGTTTGGCTGTTCATGGAATAGCCAATTTACGCATACGCAATTCGTTTTATCTTTTTGTTATACGAGTATAAACTTTACCGTTTTATTATAACGTTGAAGTTTGATTTGAAATTTTCTTCAATCCGTTCATTTTCCAGAAATTGATGGGAAAACTTTGTAAATTAAATAGTTTTTTTTATGGAATGAAAAAATATATATTAAGAATGTTATCATATTATTTCGAAATTATAATCTTTCAAATTATTCCGTTGTGCCTTCTAGAAACATTATCTACATATTTGTATTTTTACACAATGGAGTTCTAGTGCCAACCCTCATGTATAGAAGTGAAGCTTGGAGCTGGCAAAAGAAGGATGAAAGCAGGATAAACGCCGTAGAAATGAGATTACTAAGAAGAATGTGCGGGAAAACGTTGTATACCGAACGATGAAATAAGAAAGAAATGTAAGACAGATGACTGCATCATGAATAAAATTAAAAAAGGATCCCTGAGATGGTTCGGACATATGAAGCGAATGGATGAGAGTAGAATGGTTAAAAGTTGTACACAAGCAGCGTGAGTGGGAAAAGAAGCCGAGGACGACCGAGGAAAACATGGCATGACCAACTTAACCAATTACTAAAAGGCGGCCACATTCGAAGTCGGAATAATCGACGTGCGTGCATGGTGCGATGTATGAATGTGGAGGAAGCCCGAGAGGTGTGCCAGGACAGGCCAGTGTGGCGATCCATCCTCTCTGCCTACCCCTCATTTACTTTACTTCATTTTTCATTTGTTTCATAATTCCAAACCATATAAGTAACTTTTTCCTAATTTAAATTTAACGCATGGATAAAGATAAAGATTGGCCATCTTTTGCTAGTTCCATGCTTCGCTTCCATACATAAAGGTCGGTACAAGAACACCATTGTGCACTGCCATTTTAGATTTTTCGGATAGGTTTTTGTTTGCGATGACAACTTTAAGTGCTAAGTAATTACTTTATTGCCTGCCTTCTATCGATATCCATCTCCACTCGACCATCTTTTGTAAACATACTACCCAAATACACGAACTCATCTACTTGCTTCAAATTTTCACCATTCACGCTAATGTTGCAGACTGTCATGATTTCTTCTTTTTCAAAAATTCATTCACCTTGGACTTATTCATATTCATCATCAGATCATTTCGCATGCATACCTCATACTCACCAGAATTTGTAGTTCATGATCGTTGTCGGCAAGTAAGACAGCGTCATCCCTATACAAGTGACAGCTTACCGACACTCCGCTCATTTTTGCACCTACATCCAACCCTTTCAGCTCTTTCATACACTTGTCCATCTATAAAATATTTTTTTGGTATTTTTTTAAGTGATCTTAAATTAATAATAATTTTTTTAAATGATATATTAAAATTCTTTTGTTTATTCCACTTTTTTTAGTTCCAATTGGTTTCAGCAGATCGCTTTCATCTATTCGTACCTGTTAGGTATATACATTATTTTCAAACGATTTTTTTAGGCAAATACTATATTATGCTATTATAATATCCCCTTTTTTATTATTAACTTTTTGAATATCACGACAGCTGTTTCGCCAACCGATGCTGGCATCAGCAGGTAAAACAAACATCTGTTGTTTGTTACACCTTATGACACCTGATGCCAAAATCGGTTAGGGAAACAGAATTGAACTTCTTTCAAAAAATTTTAAAGACCATCACTCACACCTTTTTAAATGTCTAAAATATTCCAATATCAATATCAATTTATACAACTCTTTTGTAAAATCGTGTAATATCATTTTCCAATATCAATATCAAATGGGTATGATATTACCTTAGCAATGCAACTATATAACAACTTAATATTGCATACGTCAAAATTTTGATTAATGATCAATTATAAAAGAATATTATAGATCATATATAGAGAAGTAATAAGTTATATGATGCCTGTATATTAAAGTAGTTGTGTAGTACTTTTCGCTCCTTGTGGGGAGCCACCCGTACAATTGGGTGCGAAGGAATGATCTTCGATAATAAAACCAAGGGTTGGTTAAGGTGTTTTATTGTGGGTTCATTCTAACATACAGCTGAGTGAATTCGTAACATAAACAAAATACAATTATTATATATCGGGAAGCATTAACATTAGTCGTGTCGTATTTCTGACACAGAGAACTGACTTATCCGTCAGCGACAATATTTTAATATTACGGGACATCGGCTTACTAGATAGAGGCCGGCAAAAGGATCACTTTAACATAGGACGAAGGCGGGTGGTCTGGTTCTCGTACTTGTCCCCGTCGGCGAAGAGCCGCAGGTTCTCTCGAGAGCGGGGTAGCGTGATGCGCGGTAGGTATTCCGAGAGGGAATATTACATCGCAGCGTTATCGCCGGAGTGGGGCGATAAGGGCTATCCGCTAGGCTCTCGCAATGGTCGTAGCTCGGGCCAGGAGGGAAACTTCGTGTCTAAACACCAGGGGTTCCTCCCTACTTCGTCTCAGGCTCGTCCTCCCAGATCGTCCCTTCGAGACTTTTAATTCACCAAGAAGAAAAGAGGTCCCTCATCAGGTTGATCTTTGCGGTTCTTCCCTTCGAGACTTTAAATTCACCAAGAAAATAAGAGGTCCCTCATCAGGTCGATCCTTCCTTTGGTTCTTCCCTTCGAAACTTTAAATTCACCAAGAAGATAAGAGGTTCCTCATCAGGTTGATCCTTCCTTTGGTTCTTCCCTTCGAGACTTTAAATTCACCAAGAAAATAAGAGGTCCCTCATCAGGTTGATCCTTCCTTTGGTTCTTCCCTTCGAGACTTTAAATTCACCAAGAAAATAAGAGGTCCCTCATCAGGTTGATCCTCCCGGGTCTGCCCTTCGAGACTTTAAATTCACCAAGAAAATAAGAGGTCCCTCATCAGGCTGGTTTTACGGTTCTTCCCTTCGAAACTTTAAATTCACCAAGAAGATAAGAGGTTCCTCATCAGGTTGATCCGCCCGGCGTCGGGGTCGAACCCCAACTCTGGTTTCTGGCCGACTTAGTATGGCTTATAAAGGGCTTCTGGAGCTCTGGATCGTCGTCCCCTCCACTCTGCTGATGACGATGACAGCGCCGCCCTGAGGGTCATCCTTGAAGCTAATTTGATGATAGCAGCGCCGCTCTGGGGATAAGTTTGGGGACTAATATTTATGGTATCAGCGCCAAATCGAGTCGAATATGAACTAATCTTGATGGTATCAGCGCCAAATCGGGTTATAGGTGAACTACTATGCGGGTGCGCAGCGCCTCGTCGGTGTTCGCGTGAGACACCCTTCAGATATTAGCGCCTCTACTGGATAAATCGGGAACTATTCATTAGGGGATGATATCCGTAACGGCTGGTTCGCTCGAGGGAGAGTTTTAAAGGCTCGGGTAAGCGCTCGGGTGTCTTCGGAATCTTGGTTCGGCAATGCTCGGGATCTAGGTCCGTGGGACTGCGTGCGCGGCGGCCGTGTCCGTTTGGCGCGGTATCCAGATGTATGTCTTAATATTTGGAGTTTGCCGGGTGCGCAGATAAATATAATTTTTTTTTGAAAATTCCGTCTGGTTACATCCTCCCCCTAGGATTCTGAAAGGCGCCCCGCCTCAGGATCCTACCTTCGTTTAACAAAGATTAGCATTCTTTGTATTCTCCGGGCCTTATTTTCTCTTTCCAAGACCTCCATCGTTCGGCGCAACACATCTCGCATCTGAGTCCCCCCCCTGGTTTCCAATTCTTTACCATGGGAGCCGGCGATCTGCATCTCGTTCTACTCATTTCTTCTATTTCTCCTCCCCCTAGTTTCCAATTGCTGACTATGGGAGTCGTTGATTTGTGATTCCTTACACGCATTTCCTTCCATTGGCCTCCCCCTGGCTTTTGATTTCCGACCATGGGAGACTTCAATTCACAAATCTTCTCACTTTTCTTTTTCTTTCGGCGGTTATCATCTCTGTAGGATGTCTGCCGATTCCATTTTCTACTCTTAATGTTTAGAATAGCAATCGTAGCAAGTCCGATTCTCGGCATCTCGCTTTCTATCGAGGGACCGTATCCTCTTTCAGATAAATCATTTTCAATATGAAGAAGATCGGTTTCGTTGATAATTATTTGAGGCTCTTTTTCAGCCTTTTTCTTTCCTTTTCCACGTTTCTTTCTTGTGGTTTCACCATTTACAGAGTGAGAGTCGTCAATTTTACTTCCATTTTCCATGTTGTCAGATATCACTTCTCTTACGTGTGATACATTTTCGGGTTTGCGAGTTACGTTTAACTGATAAATTCTTTCCTTTTCCTTTTCTCTGTCTTCCTTCTTTCCTTCGTCGTTATCTTTTTCTTCAAAATTGTACTTTCTCCATGATAAGTCAGAGAAGTACCACTTCTTTTGATGGAGATCAATCACCATTCCGGAGTCTTCCATAAAGTCTACTCCCAAGAGCGTATCATTATCGGTTGCCTCTGGGAGGACCATGAATGTGGTCTGAATCGTTTTTGTTTTCAGACGCACATTTACAGTGGCAATCAGCACTTCTTGGAGTTTCTCAATTCCATCAGCCATCCGAACTAATTTCCATTCCCGTTGGAAGCTGTACCCAATCTCTCTCAATAGATTGTATAGTTCGTGGCTGGCTACAGTGGCTCTAGCACCTGTGTCAAGGAAGGCAGTTCCTTGATGTCCGTCTATTCCAATAAGGACTGCCGGTCTGCTTCGTAGTTTTGTCATCACACTCGGTCGTTTTGCATTAAAGTTGCAGAAACTGACAGGTGATACGGATGCTACCGGATTGCAGGTAGGGCATCTACTTCTTATAACACCTGGGCGACCGCATCCGTAACAAGCAAGTTGTGGTTGTGCTATGTTATTGGCGATCGGCCGTCGTGGGTGGGCTTCTTCCTTCTTAATTGCATATCTACAATTCTCAACTACATGTCCGACTCTGTTACAGTGTGTGCAGAGCGGTCGGGACCGTTTTTCGCTATCTACGGGCCTATCTTGTCGTTCTCTTCCTTTATTTCTTTCTGAAAATTTCTCTCGATCTGAATCTTCAAACAATCGAGCCCTCTGCATCAGGTCCATAAAAGTCTTGATAGACTCACGGGGTACCCTATCCCGGATTCCACGGCGAAGTAATCCATATAGGAAATCTAATTCAGTGCTTTCTGCATGTTTTATCAGGAGCTCTGCCAGAATCGCTCGTTTCCTTGTGATAAAGAGGTCTGTGGACTCGCGTTCCTCTTGTCGAGTCGAGAAGAAATCCATATACACTTGGTACGCCTGTCTCCGGGGCGCGAAAACTTCTCTGAGGAGATTCATTGCTCCCTTCCACGAGTGAATTTCGGATTTGACCCCTTGCCACCACGTAGCTGCGATGTCCTGGAGGAGTAGAGGTAGACCTTCCAAAGCCCTTTTGTCGGAGATCCCCTCGAAGTCCTTGAAGATGGTCGCCGTCCTGATGAAGTCCTCGACTCTCTGCACATTTCTGTCGCCATTGAAACGCGACGTACAGTGAGCAAAACTCCTTTTGGGTTGATTCCCAAGAATCAGCTCGAGCTGGTCAGCAGATATCTGGAGCGCCATCTCAGCTGGTAAGGCTGAGCCGTTGCGTCTAGCCATTGTGCACTTTTAATCTCTTATCACTAATTTCAAATCTCAAAAAGTTCAAAACACGAATTCCATTTCACTTTTTACAGTCATAAATCACATTTGGCAATAGTCCTTTTCTAACATATATCGTCAACCTTTTTTTTTAATAGTTCAACACAATTTTCACATTCACTGATTGTTCATCAAAATTATAACATTTCGGCACAGTTCGCGAATGCAAAACATTTAACTTCAACCTTTTTAGTTTAGCACGATTTCCGCATTCACTGATTATTCATCGAAAATTACAATCTTTCGGCAGAGTTCATGAATGCAAAACAGATTATCTGTTAGTTCTAGCACATTTTATACACTTGCACTGATTTTACTTCACTTATTTTTCATCGAAAATCCACAAATTTCGGCAAAATTAACAAACTCAGTTGTTCTTATAACACAATTATCCGATTTCTTTGCACATTCAATTGATTAGTCTAATCAATTCCTCGAAAATCTTAAAATTTCGGTAGAGTTCGCAATTACGATACTGTTATTCGACAACAGTTCGATTACTTTTATCACTTTCACTTGACTTTTAGTAAATTTTCACTGATTTTACTCATTGTTGTTTATAAAAATCCATAATTTTCTGCAAAGTTCGCAACATTAACACACGTATTTCACAAACGTTTGGTTGATTTTACATTCGAGATCGTCGGTTTCGTACCGCTGGCGCTGCCTCGGGGCGAACACCCTTAACATTTTTTTGTTTGCACTTTTATTGTTTCCAGGAATTTCGTTTCCAACATTTGACCGTTCGCTTTCGTTTGGTTTTAGAGAATTGTGTTAATTACTCAATATTTTTGCAATACGCACACGCGTGATTTCTATCATTTCGTTCACTGATTCGTAATTTTAGTCCATTTTATTCACTTTATCGTTTTTATTACGCACACTTTTTCACGTTTCCAATTTCAAATATGTTAATCGCGACGATTATTTATTTATTTTTACGCGGGATACACTTAGTTATGTAGAATGCCGCGAAGTTGGGCGCCATTTTTGTAGTACTTTTCGCTCCTTGTGGGGAGCCACCCGTACAATTGGGTGCGAAGGAATGATCTTCGATAATAAAACCAAGGGTTGGTTAAGGTGTTTTATTGTGGGTTCATTCTAACATACAGCTGAGTGAATTCGTAACATAAACAAAATACAATTATTATATATCGGGAAGCATTAACATTAGTCGTGTCGTATTTCTGACACAGAGAACTGACTTATCCGTCAGCGACAATATTTTAATATTACGGGACATCGGCTTACTAGATAGAGGCCGGCAAAAGGATCACTTTAACATAGGACGAAGGCGGGTGGTCTGGTTCTCGTACTTGTCCCCGTCGGCGAAGAGCCGCAGGTTCTCTCGAGAGCGGGGTAGCGTGATGCGCGGTAGGTATTCCGAGAGGGAATATTGCATCGCAGCGTTATCGCCGGAGTGGGGCGATAAGGGCTATCCGCTAGGCTCTCGCAATGGTCGTAGCTCGGGCCAGGAGGGAAACTTCGTGTCTAAACACCAGGGGTTCCTCCCTACTTCGTCTCAGGCTCGTCCTCCCAGATCGTCCCTTCGAGAATTTTAATTCACCAAGAAGAAAAGAGGTCCCTCATCAGGTTGATCTTTGCGGTTCTTCCCTTCGAGACTTTAAATTCACCAAGAAAATAAGAGGTCCCTCATCAGGTCGATCCTTCCTTTGGTTCTTCCCTTCGAAACTTTAAATTCACCAAGAAGATAAGAGGTTCCTCATCAGGTTGATCCTTCCTTTGGTTCTTCCCTTCGAGACTTTAAATTCACCAAGAAAATAAGAGGTCCCTCATCAGGTTGATCCTTCCTTTGGTTCTTCCCTTCGAGACTTTAAATTCACCAAGAAAATAAGAGGTCCCTCATCAGGTTGATCCTCCCGGGTCTGCCCTTCGAGACTTTAAATTCACCAAGAAAATAAGAGGTCCCTCATCAGGCTGGTTTTACGGTTCTTCCCTTCGAAACTTTAAATTCACCAAGAAGATAAGAGGTTCCTCATCAGGTTGATCCGCCCGGCGTCGGGGTCGAACCCCAACTCTGGTTTCTGGCCGACTTAGTATGGCTTATAAAGGGCTTCTGGAGCTCTGGATCGTCGTCCCCTCCACTCTGCTGATGACGATGACAGCGCCGCCCTGAGGGTCATCCTTGAAGCTAATTTGATGATAGCAGCGCCGCTCTGGGGATAAGTTTGGGGACTAATATTTATGGTATCAGCGCCAAATCGAGTCGAATATGAACTAATCTTGATGGTATCAGCGCCAAATCGGGTTATAGGTGAACTACTATGCGGGTGCGCAGCGCCTCGTCGGTGTTCGCGTGAGACACCCTTCAGATATTAGCGCCTCTACTGGATAAATCGGGAACTATTCATTAGGGGATGATATCCGTAACGGCTGGTTCGCTCGAGGGAGAGTTTTAAAGGCTCGGGTAAGCGCTCGGGTGTCTTCGGAATCTTGGTTCGGCAATGCTCGGGATCTAGGTCCGTGGGACTGCGTGCGCGGCGGCCGTGTCCGTTTGGCGCGGTATCCAGATGTATGTCTTAATATTTGGAGTTTGCCGGGTGCGCAGATAAATATAATTTTTTTTTGAAAATTCCGTCTGGTTACAGTTGTAGTATTTCAACCCCAAGATAAAAGTAATCTTGTGTGAGTCACGTAGATAATCAAGTGGGTGTTTTCGATTTGGCCTTTCCCATACATAAAACGGTTTATGTCCTCGGTTTAACGACGTTCTTTTCGCATGCAATTCTATTTTCGATGGGGATGGGATTCACCCATTATTGAGTGGCAAACATCGAACGGTCCACTGCAGCTATAATAGGGTTAATAGGATTTGCAAGGGGGTAATATTTTAGGATTTCCCGGACCTTTTTTCTATTTATTCCGCAAATCCTTTCATTACCATATAACATTATTTCGACGGCAATAATGTGGGATTTTGTACTTATAATAAATAATAACTAACCGACTTCAAAAGCTATATGGCGAGATAAAGAATCTAGTACAGATATTATAGAATAAAATGATTTTCTTTATATCACAATGATATAAAACTCATTTATGGTAATTTACCTTATCTTTAAAAACGTAATAACTTTCTTAATAATTAATTAAAATTCCCAATTTTTGCTATAATGGCTATCTTTAAGTTCAAAACAAATTATTATGTATAATTTTGATTACTATATTTTAAGTTAAAAAAAACCCAATAATTAAGTCTATATCGAAAGGCTTACATTAAATAAACTAATATTTTACGTAGCATGAGCACCCTGTTCTATTTTATCCTGATATATAATATTTTTTAAACCATTTTCTCTCAAACATTTTCTCTTGAAAGCATTATAACACATTCGTAATTTATTTTCTTAGTAATAATTAATATTTTTGAACAATTATGTAAAACTCCACCAATAATACGAATGAAAACGTCTGTTTTCTAGATGTTTAATTATATTTTATGGGAATAACTTGTTCCGCTTCGTTAATTATATACTTTGGGATGGCAAAACATGTCATTCCGGCAGATTTGTGGCAGAATGGCAACAGCTGTCACAACAAAGGTCCTGGATTCGATTTCTGGCAATGACAATCTGATTCTCATACGTAAAAATAAATAGGCGATAGATTAGATATCTATCACATGTCATGGGAATCAATATAATAGCTAAACTCCTTAACATCGATTTGAATCGCGCTGTATTAATGTAAAGAGCTATGTAAACTAATAAAATAATTATTATTTATTATTTCTTGAACAATGATGTAAAACTCCATATTAAATAATATATACGAATGAAAACGTCTG
The DNA here is from genome assembly GCA_022606425.2 of Lepidostoma basale. Taxonomy (NCBI): domain Eukaryota; kingdom Metazoa; phylum Arthropoda; class Insecta; order Trichoptera; family Lepidostomatidae; genus Lepidostoma; species Lepidostoma basale. The sequence continues at coordinate 424,091 of JAHDVF020000044.1, forward strand.
TTTTTATAAGTTATATTATATTTAATGTAAATGACATGTTTCGCTTATCATAAATTGTTACATTTGATAATGCTGTAGACAGGCGAAACATGTCGTTCACATAAAATGTAATTATTGTTATTAATATTATTTTGTTAAATCGCTCTTTACATCATGAAAGCGTGAGCCAAATCGATGTAAAGGATATTATAGCTATCATATTGATTCTCGTGACAGGTAGCTAATCTATCGCCATTTTATTGTCACGTGAATCCTACATCAGACCAAAGAGAGTATGACAATCACACTGCCCTCGCCGGGAATCGAACCTGGAACCTACGGGGTGGCAGTCAATGCACTTACCACTCGGCCACGAAGGTCGTATAAATTTTAGTAAACAGACGTTTTATTCGTATATATTAAATAATAACTCCCATAAAATATTATAAAACTTCGAGAAAATAGACTTTTTAATTCTACGAGACGTCTTGTATGGATTACACATTAAATTAACATTTAACCAGTAAGAGAATTTCACGTATTCCAGAAAAGTAAAACAAACTAATACAAATAACTCGGTTCATTGGTTCATAGTGGTGCATTTTTTAAACGGGAAATAGACTGGTGTATTTCGGGGTTGCTGATTGACACCACTCTCTATTTCCCCAGGCTTACGCTCAACCAAACCTTCCCAGCGTCCATTACCCCCATGATATTATAATGAACGCATAATTAGTTAGATTAATGCGGTGTACGCGATGACGTCACCGCACTGCCCCTACCCAGCCGGACTGGCTGGGGCTGGTCATGTTTATTTATGTATGATGCAAAGCGGAGAGCAGAGGAATTTCGTAAACTCGGAACCCCAACTTGTCAAGTAATAGTTGTTTTTCATTGGCTCATATAAAATAAATGTGCCGATTTGATGCTTTTAAGATGAATCACATTTCATTCCAAGACTGTTGAATTTATTTGTGTCGTAAGCTTGTTTTAAAAAAAATTATATTTCAGTAGTAGACTAAAATGAGAAAAAGTTTAAGCATATTGTTGAAATCTAACTGAAATCTTTTGTGTTAACAATATTGGAATAAATAAGTAATGTTTTAAAAAAATATATAAGACTATTACGTATGTAAAGGTCGTATACAGGTAAAATAAAATATTGAGATGAGCAATTCATAAAAATGGCGCTTTATAAATTATCCAATTTATTATTATTATTATTATTGTGTATTCTATACTATCAGAAACGCATGAAAGATATTAGGAAGACAGGATACTCTCCAGAATTAAGAGTATTTGCCTTCTGAACGTACTTTCACCAATATGAAGGAAGACGATCTCCGAGGAGACTGCGTTCAGCAGATTAATTGCTCTTCCCACCGGTGTCACCAGAGGCAGGTTCGTTCTGGCGGCCGGTAGGTAAAACAATCTACGCTGTCTCTGTCGGAGATATCTATCAGGGATAAAGCCGAACGTCCTCCAGCACGGCCAAGTTCTCGAAATATCCCCTGAGTAATCTAAATAAATGTGTTATGAAGTGCCCATCTCTTCGAAGCTGCAGAGAGTTGGCCCCAAGCATTCCCAAAAGAAATGCCTTGGGACAGAGCCACGGATAGCTACCATACTCTTTCATATAGAGATACCTCAATTTTTTTTTCTAAACCCTCTCCAGCATAACAGAATATCTCGCCTCGTGAGGACTCCATATCAAAGAACCATTTTTGAGTTTGCTCCGAACCAATGCGTTGTATAGGACTCTGAGCACATGAGGATCACTGAAAACTATTCCAGTCCGCTGATGAAGCCCAACATCATCAGTGCAGTGCCACAAATCTTCTCAAAATGTGTACGAAAAGTCAGCCTACTCTTATAGATGATCCCGAGATCTCTCATCGTAGATACACTATTATTTTTTTTTGTTGTTGAATCGCTCTTTACATCATGATAGCATGAGCCAAATCGATGTAAAGGGTATTAATTATAGCTATCATAGTGATTCTCGTGACATGTAAAAGGTAGCTAATCTATCGCCATTTTATTGTCACGTAATTTCTACACCAGACTAAAGACAGTGTGACAATCAGATGCCCTTACCGGGAATCGAACCCAGAACCTTCGGGGTGGCAGTCAATGCACTTACCAGTCGGCCACGAAGGTCGTCGACTACATGTGCTAGTTGCTGATTGTTCATTGTGTATCTATAATACACAGTTTTCAATGCTCTAGTAAAAGATAGCATAACCCATTTAGAGACATTGGATTACATTTGATTACTGTGACTCCAGTTAACAATATTATTAATGTCCGACTATGGGTGTAGATAGTCGTCAAGATTGTTAATGCCGTCAAATAAATAATGATGAGCTGTAAAATATTTACAAAGCTCCCAGTCTCTTCACACACGTCAGACAGAATAGACTGAGTTGGAATGGTTACGTGCAGAAGATGCCGTCATCGCTAACCCCAAAAAGGATGCTGGAGTGCACCCAGGTGGTAGAAGAACGTTTGGATAACCGAGGAGACGATAGAATAATGAAAAGGACAGGAAGAGTTGGAGGCGAAGAATAATGAATGCTAAGGCTCGATATGGGCTGTAGAGCCATCGAAGAAGAAGAAAAATACCCATTTGAACTTGAAATACTGATTGCAAATACACTAAAACTCCTGGGAATTAATGTACTACTTCTTTTCTTTTCTGTTTTAAAACGTTTTATGAATTATACGTTATTTGTGACTGGTTTATTTTAAAACTAACCATCACGCCGTCTCCCCGAAAGGGTAGGCAAAAATAATGGACTGCCACACATTAACCTTTTCTGTGCGTTTGTCGATTTGCAAAAAGCCTATGATCGAGTGAACAGAGAAAAACTGTGGTCAATCTTGTCCGAATACGGAGTGAGCACAAAACTGATACGGGCGGTTGCTTCTCTCTACGAAGGGAGCACTGCCAGTGTTAGGGTAAATGGGGACATCACGCCCTGGTTTGATATCACGAAGGGTGTTAAGCAGGGCTGCGTGATGTCCCCTTGGTTGTTCAATCTGTACATGGACAAGTGTATGAAAGAACTTAAAGGTATAAATGCTGGTGCTAAGATGAGTGATCTGTCTGTAAACTGTCTGCTTTACGCGGACGACGCCGTTCTCGTTGCGGATAGTGCGGACGAATTACAAGTCTTGGTGTCGAGAATGTATGAGGTATGCAAGTCGGACGATTTAATGATGAATGTCGGAAAGTCAAAGGTGTTAGTTTTTGAAAGGGAAGAGCAAATGACAGTTTGTAATATAAGTGTAAATGAAGAGAACTTGGAACAGGTGAGCGAATTTGTGTATTTAGGTAGCATGTTCAGCGGATGGCCGAACGGACAGTGATATTGAAAGAAGGGTTGGTGCGGGTAACAAAGTGAATGGAGCTTTAAAAGTAGTTTTTGGAAACAAGAATTTATCAATGAAAGCGAAAATGGCCGTTCACAATGGAGTTCTGGTTCCAACCCTTATGTATGGAAGCGAAGCATGGAACTGGCAGAAGAAAGATGAGAGCAGAATAAATGCGGTAGAGATGAGGTCCCTAAGACGTATGTGCGGTAGAACGATGTACGACAGAATCTCAAATGCTGATATTAGGAAAGAGTGTAGAGCGAAAGAAGGTATTATGAACAAAATTATGAAAGGTTCGCTTCGTTGGTTCGGACATATGGAGCGCATGGGTGAAGAAAGAATGGTTAAAAAAGTATACGTTAACAATGTAAATGGAGTAAGGAGTCGAGGTAGACCGAGGAAAACATGGCATGACCAAATTAATCAAATATTAAAAGTTGGTCATGTCAGAAGCCGGAAGAATCGACGTGCGTGTATGACTCGATGTATGAATGTGGAGGAAGCTAGAGAGGTGTGCCAGGATAGAGTAGTGTGGCGGTCCATTCTCTCTGCCTACCCCTGCGGGGAAACGGCGTGATGGTTTTGTTGTTGTTGTTGTTGCACACATTAACCGATGCGGCACTCTATCCTTCTCTTTTCGCCCAGCGGGAGACGCGGTGTGATGGGTTGCGAACCTCATCGCCACCGATAGGTATCTCCCACGCACACTTTGATTGTCCAAAACCTACAAAATAAATCTAGAACAAATCATTTAAAAACCAATGATATAAAATAAAATTAAATAACAAAAACGTTGGTGCACTTGTTGACATGGACTTTTGTGTTTATTTGATTTATATTACATGCATCCACTGTTTTTTAATTAAGCTGTAATTAGGCACTTAAAACAATCTAACACCAAAAAGTACTTTAAAATAATATTGAAGAAATTATTCAAATTGTCTTTGGTTTATTTTATGAATTTTATATTCTACGCAGTAAACACCAAAAATAAACACGCAATAACTATGTAAGTGTATGTATGTTCAACAACAACTTTTAACCTATTCTATTAGCTCGTTCCCACAAACAAGGCTTTGTGTTCCAGTTTTTGTTTGGTCGACACAATATTTTTACTTACACAAATAATCTGTCTATTGTGGCTTACGTGCTACATCAAAAACAGTATAAAATTCTGCAAAAAACACGTTTCTGGAGATAGGCGACGCCTTGCCGTATAATATGAATACAAAAACGTTGTTTTTAAATGCTTCTCTTATCGCCAGGCAGGCAAAATCCCTGCATATCTAGGGAGACCGATAATGTTGTTTCCACGCGTGGAGGGGATCAACTTTGGGGGACAAGATGGCATAATATTATATAGTCATAAGGAGTAGTTCATGCACAGGGTGGTTAGTACTTGATGCAGTATATACATAATAAATATTTTAAATTTTTGTATGAAGCATTCACTTTGTGTTGTTTGCCTTCTCTTAGACGTTTTAATTTTTATTATTATTTGTATTTAAAATAAAATAAAATAAAAACACTGTACCCTGTTTTTCACCACTATGCGGTTATTTTAATTGCCGACTAGTTTCGCTTGTACCTAAGCTTCCTCAGGGCTTTGTAATAATAGAACAACAACACAAATTTTCATCTATATATATTGTAGATAGAAAGAGAGGGAGGGGGAGAAAAAAGGGAGAGGTATATTAGAAAAAAAATTACCTCCAGAAAAAGCACATTTCTAAGATATTGCCCGGAATGCGAGTAAAAGTAGATCAAAAAGCTAATAAACTATGTCAAGTGGACGGGAAAATCGTTTCAAGAATTACTTAGCTTTGCTGGAAATAAGTTAATAATAGGACTGAAAGATAAATTGATTTGATTGTTGATAATGATTTGGTTACTGTTTAAGGCTTTTTTAATCTGTAAAGCTTCTAAATTATTTAATTTAATACATATAGCATTTTATGAATTAATTTTACGCCGTTGGTTAATTGATTATTATCACGCAGTTATTTTATTGTGAACATTGTCTGACTTCAAACATCTTCTTTGTGTTATTATTAAATTATCTCAAATCACTGTGGCAAGAAAGCCACCACAGTGATCGCGAACGTCGGGGAACCTGACACGGCACTATTAGAAGAAGATTAAGAAATGCAATTGCATTTAAAACCAATTAAGAGTTTGCATTAAAATAATTATACGACTGGCAATAAAACAAGCTAAAATACTCATTATGATACTCAGTATGAAATTTGTATTTGATTTTTTATTTATATTCTGTAAAAATAAAAATTTGGTTTAATTTTACAGAAATTAAGGCATTAACTGTTTTTACAATAAAACTCTTTAGCAAAATTATCAAAATATAAAAATGTTTTTTTTTTCTGTTTTTCTTTTTTATAAACTTTGTATATACAACACTTTTATAAAAATAAAATTATTTGGACATGTTTCGGACAAACAGTTTTTCTTTAGTAAAGATACACATTTATAAAAATGTTATGATTTTTGAAAAGGAAGAAACCACGACAGTCTGCAACATTAGCGTGAATGGTGAAAACTTGGAGCAAGTAGTTGAGTTTGTGTATTTAGGTAGTATGTTTACAAGAGATGGGAGAGTGGAGAGGGATATTGAAAGAAGGGTTGGGGCAGGCAACAAAGTGAATGATGCACTTAAAGTTGTCATCGCAAACAAAAACCTATCCAAAAAAGCTAGAATGGCAGTGCACAATGGTGTTCTTCTACCGACCCTCATGTATGGAAGCGAAGCATGGAACTGGCAAAAGAAGGATGAAAGTAGAATAAATGCAGTAGAAATGAGATCTCTTAGACGAATGTGTGGATACTCTGTGTATGATAGAGTGTCGAATGAAAATATAAGAAGTGAATGCGGTGCGAATGATGGTGTTATGAACAAAATAATGAAAGGATCATTAAGATGGTTTGGACATATGGAAGAATGAATGAAGAAAGAATGGTAAAAAAATTATATGTTAATGATGTAAATGGAACCAGAAATAGAGGAAGACCGAGGAAAACGTGGCACCATCAAATAAATCAAATATTGAATGTCGGCCATGTGAGGAGTCAGAGAAATCGACGCGCGTGCATGACACGATGTATGAATGATGAGGAAGCGAGAGAAATATGTCAGGAAAGAAAGGTGTGGCAGTCCATTCTTTCTGCCTACCCCTTCGGGGAGACGGCGTGATGGTTAGTTAGTTAGTTAGTTAGTTATAAAATTGTTGTTGTTTACATGATCTGACAGATGTATTTATTTTGGAACGTATATGCTTTTGTTATAACAAATATGATTCAATTTAAAATTTAAAATAATAATTTAAAGTTCTTATAGGGGTTCAGGTAATTACTTACAACAAAGGAAATATTGGACTTGACGTTAAATTTATTGGATTATTTATCATATTTTCTTCATTTTTATACCTTTTTTAATTTCTAAAATTTCGAGATTGCTCAAAGTTATATTCTATTATTAACATGCACGATTTCAACGCCAATATCTTTATTAAATGAATGATCTTTTTCTATGAGGTGGTTAGCAAATTCAGAAAAATTATTATTAGAGAGATTTATAAATATGTATCTTTACTGAAGAAGGGCTGCTTGTCCAAAACATGTCTATATAATTTTATTTTTTAATAAAAGTGTTGTACATACAAAGTGCATAAAAAAGAAAAATAGTATGGCGTATATAGAAGAAATATAAATATGTGTTTAAAATATTATTTGGTCAAGTACGAAACAAGCTGTATGCTTTATACATAATATGAAGAATGAACGACTTCACATTTTCTACCTGAAACAGCAATGCGATTACATGGCAAGTTCAGGCGGGTAAACAAAATTGGCTATCTCGTCTTGATATTAACTAAATAATAATTTTCGAAATACTTTGATGTCCTTCATAGCTCCGAAAGTGAAATGAGACAATTTCATCCCGAAAATAGGAAATAGATTCAGCATTCTTTATATATACTTGAAATAACACTATTTTACTTGAGATAAAGAAAGTAATAGAAAATAATGCAAATGAAGAATCCATGTAATGAATTTCTTGTTTTTAAAAAGTAAATCTGAATAGTGGATAAGTGGTAGATTGTCATGTGTTTTCATATGATTGTGGCAAATGCACACATAAGTACCAAATAAAAAATTAATAACTGATTCATTAATATGTATAAATTATAATAGATTGATTAATATGGTTTGAAAATATGTAGATAATGGACCGTCACACTGTTCTTCCCTGACATAGATCTCGTTTCCTACATCGTGTCACGCATGCACGTCGATTTCTCCAATTCCTTAGATGGTTGACATTCAATATTTGATTAATTTTATCATGCCACGTTTTCCTCGGTTTTCCTCCATAACTAGTTCCGTTTACATCGTTAACATATATTAATTTTACCATTCTTTTTTTATTCATGCTTTACATGCGTCCAACCATCTTAATGATCCTTTCATTATTTTGTTCATTTCACTTTCATTCGCACTGATTTCTTCTATATTTTCAACTTCTTATATTTTCATTCGACACTCAATCATACACAGATGTTTTACAAATTCGTCAAAGTTTATCTCTTATGCCAGTTCCATGCTTCATTTCCACACATTCAATAATACTTTTGTTTTCATAATTTATGTTAATATATATAAATGTGTGTATGTGTGTAAATGTGTAATTGTACAGGTATGACTGATTTATATATATTATCAACAACAAACCATCACCCCGTTTTCCCGAAGGGGTACGCAGAGAGAATGGACCGCCACACTACTCAATTCTAACAAACCTCTCTAGTTTCCTTCACATTCATACAGAGAGTCATTCACGCACATCGATTCTTCCGAATACTAACATGTTCAACCTTTAAAAATTGATTAATCTAGTCATGCCGAATTTTCCTTGATCTCCCACGACTTCGTACTCGATTCACATCACTTACGTATACTTTCTTAATCTTTTTTTTTTTCATCCATGAGTTTCATATGTCCAAACCAATGCAGTGATGTTTAATAATTTTGTTCAAAACACTTTATTCCTTTCTACATTCTTTCATATAAATTATCCGTTTTGGTAAATGAATCACTTCAAGGATGCTTGCTCAAATGTAGGTATGATCTTGTCTATCTCCACTCTCATGTATTTTATTTTCTAATGTCCAGGTACCCCACAATTTATTCGCCTGTTTGAGCCTAAAAAGCGTCCCGCTCCACAGAGCTTTTCACTGTAGGGCGAACTGAGAAGAGAAGGGGAGCAGGCGGTCGGTTCCTTTGAGGGAATAAAAGACGCAACAGTGACCGCGGATTGACAACGTCTGTTCATAAAATGTACACAGTACAGAGCGATATCAGGCGGATAATTGAAATGCTGTTAGAAGAAGAAGAAACCTCCATCTGTCCCCTTTCGATTTTTCAATTTAACATGTTATAAGAAGTACGTTTATTAGAAAGTGTTCATTTCTTAAAAAAATACTAATTATACCACTTTTTTTCAGTTTATTAATACGAGTAAGATTCAAGTCATCACTGTTTTTTAAAAAAGTTGACTGACATTTACGAAAGCTTTTATTAAGTTATATCATAGAAACTGCAACTTGAGGAGTCAGAAAAATCGACGAGCGTGCTTGACGCAATGTATGAATTTTGAGGATGCGAGAAAAGTATGTCAGGAAAGAAAATTGTAGCAGTTAATTTTTTTGTCTATTCAATAGAGAACATTTAAATACTGTTTATTTGAAGAACTCTAAAACCTCTTTAAAAAAAATCTATCCTTTTTCTTCTTCTTTCCTCTAGGTCTTTCCATCTACTTGGGGTAGATTCTTCTTAAATGGCTTCTCTTCAACTGTCTATCTTGGATGGATTCTGGTGGGATCCCGGTTCTTTTGAGACTTCTTTCGACAGTTTAGATAACATCTTTAAGAATGCTAAAACTCTTGACTTTAGAATTGTACGATCATCTGGGGTAAGTACAATATTATTTTCTGCATATAATGTGATGAAAGAATATTTGTAAAACGATATTTTTTTAAAATAAATTATTATAGCATTTAAAAGTTAATACTAATATAAAACATATTTATTGTATTTGAACAACAATGTAAAACTTGATATGTATTTATAATCAATACGAATGAAAACGTTTTTGTTGTTGTTTTGGAAATGACATATTTCGCTTTGCCAAGGTAATATCAAATGTACATAATCTTTATCAAGTGACATTTGATAATAAATGCCTTGGCTATAGAACACGCATAAAACTTTCTTGCGAAAAGAGCCTCTGACATATATACATCTTTCAAAAATTTGTCTTACGTGGTGGTCGTAAGAAAGACGGAATGGGGAATGTTGTATTACATAAAGCGATCGCTTAACCCAACCAATGACACATCATAAGTCCTGTAAACGCCTCGACTACCATATTCTGTTTCCAAAAAAAAAACAATTTACATCTTTGTCTCTATTGATATACAATTAATCCTATTAAATAATTAATAAGTTACATCGGTTTTCTGGAAGTTTCATTTTATTTTATGGGAATGATATGTTTCGCTTTGCTAATGCATTATCAAATTACGTTTTCATCCGCATAAATGGGATAAAAGCATCATCAAATTGCCCGATCATAGTTATTTTCATAATACTGTTATTTGATTCAAAACACTGCACTCTCAAGCGGAGAACAACAAATACCAAGCTCTAACATTATTGAATCCTTTGTGAAAATTCCGTCTGTTCCCTAGCTCTCCAGTCAATATTATAAATGTATTCAAAATACAAAAATAAGTAAACACGATATTAAATTCCACCCTCTACTGGAAATATTGACTGCCAACCGAAAAAATGCTACCAAAATCAATTTCATTTCCTGATATATAAAGATGCGTTTCCTCAAAACATATTGAAATCTGGGGCTCTTCAAAATTTTTGACATAGCTATTTTATGTGGGCATATCCTTCGATCACATGTTCTCCAATAAGTTTTTTTTTCTATTTTCATAAACCCGCCTTGAATTTATATATTAGGACGTGTTGACAAATCTTTATATATGTGTGAATAGAAAGTATTGAATTCGTATATATACGAGCACATATTTAAGAATTCAAGTCAAAAGTTTTAAAATACAATTATTTATATTACTGTTTTGTCAGTTTTATTTATTATTAATTTATAATAGTAAACACGATTGTTTAGAGGTTTTACTTGGATATAATTTATATAAATCGTGAGAAACTTGTTTCGCCTTGCGAGGGCATTCTTAAACTGAACCTAATCGCCAAATAGTGTATCCTTATATTGAATTTAGATATCTTAAGGGTGGGGGAGAAAGTATATAATGCAAATTGTTGAGTTGTTGAATTAAACAATTTTAAGGTTTTTCTTAGAACTATTGATAGGTAAATTTACAACTGAATTTCTAGGAATTTTGGAGGTTCAATATATAATAATGTACATTTGTTGTAAATTTGTCACAATTTATATAATTTATATAAATTACCTCCAAGTAAAACCACTTAACAATCGTGTTTACTATCATTAATTAATAATGGAGTTTTAAAAAACTAATACTTCAACCATCAATTTATTTATTATGTCTTGTAATTTATTACCACCATTATTGGCCCCAATTGAATGAAATTATTTTTACTAATGGGGGTAAGGGACTTGCCCCCGCGTGTGATACTTACAATACGAACAATTATAACACCCAACACTGCTGGAAATGACACAAAGTCGGCAAAACCTTCCACCTCAATGCCAAGAGAGGAGAAGACTTTTTTTTTTTAAATTTTTGAACGTTTCCTACAAAACTAGCTTGCTATTGACACGACGAAGAAAAATATTATTATATGTGTTTGAAACGATGCATTATCTAAAATGGATTACGTTTATTTAATAATAATAATGACCATTATCAGTGAGTAAGAGTGAGCACAAACATATTTAGATCTGTCTTCTGTGCCATCTGGTGTGGCTATATAGTCCTATTTTAGATAGAGAGATTTTCTATTACTCCGGACAAGGATATTTTGCTTCCACGGCTGGACCCCGTCCTCTCTGTCTCTCCGGCTCCTAGCACGCTGCGACTACTCTTTTCTACTCCCAGTCTGTTTGCCTGTCTACACTATTCAATGCAGTCTTCTTCTTCTTCTTCCTCAGTGGACAAAGGTTTCCTCTGTTTTGTGCAAACTGCATCCAGGTTATTCCAACATTCCGACGTGTCTGTTCAGATCATCCGTCCACCGTAGTTGCAGTCGCCCTGCACTTCTCTTTGCCGTCCACGGTCTCCAAGTCAGTAGTCTTCTAGTATACTTTTCATCTGAGCTTCTGGCTACGTGACCTGTCCATTGCCATTTTCGAGTCGCCACCCGGTGGATGATGTCAGTGACCTTTGTTTTTTCTCTCACAATATCGTTTCTTACCCTGTCTTTTAGGCTTATTCCTAACATGGCTCTTTCCATGGATCTTTCGGTCGCTCATAGTTTCTCGGCACTTTATTTGGACAATGTTACAGTTTCAAAACCATAAATACCAACTGGCAGAATGCTGGCTTCATAGACTTTTAGTTTCAGGTTATCGGTATTTTCCGGTTTTTAAGGATGTAACCCATGTTTCCGAAAGCTGCCTAGCTTAGTTCAATTATTCTTTTTTTTTACTTCAACGCAGTATTTAGGTTATTCTTATATCTCTTGCGCTGTCCTCTGTGCTTCCTTTTTTCTTTTTTTAGTTCGCAATATAAAACGTTTTTGGGGAATCTGTTGTCGTCGTCATGCGCAGCACATGACCAGACCAGTGCTAGAAAGTAAGTGAACAGTGTCTCCGTGTTAGAACAGTTAGATCTGTTTAGCATCTCGGCATCTTGACTTGTGGAACCAGCGTATCCTGCGTAGTTGGCGATGATGTCGGTGCAGAAGTTTTTCCAGAAGAATTTGGTGTGGCGTTTAAAAATGACTCATGTCTCGCATCCTTAGGCAAGTGTCGGAATGATTACTGCCTTGTACTCAGCGACGTTGGTAGCAATTGTGTAGTTGTGATTGTCGAAAAAGGTTGTGTAGATAAATAATAAAGTGATACTTCTGCTGCTTCTTCTTATTCTTCAGTCTATTTCCGTTCACTCCAGATTATTCGGACATGTTTGTTCAGATAATCATTTCACTGTAGTTGCAACTTCTGCTTTTTAACTAAGTAACTAACTAACTAACCATCACGCCGTCTTACCGGAGGGGTAAGCAGAAAGAATGGAACGCCACACTGTTATGTCCTGACATACAACTTTCGCTTCCTCTACATTCAAACATCTTGTCATGCGCGCACGTCGATTTCTCCGACTCCTCACGTGACCGACATTTAATATTTGATTGATTTGATCGTGCCACGTTTTCCTCGGTTTTTCTCAATTTCTAACTCTTTGCTATATTCCTTAATATCTATTTCTAGCTGCTTACTATTCTAGATAATTAATCTACTCTTGAGCAGGAGTCATCTTCTCGGAAAATGTAACACCAGGTATCTTAATACGTAAAATTATTAAGTAAAATTCGTAAAAATATTAGAGAACTCTTGGATTATGCGAAGCGCACAAATACATGCACGTGTAGTGTAATATTATAAACTGTGAGTGTGTAAGTTTAGTTAAGAGAGAACCTCTCCTATCCGCTCTATTCATCATATTATATGATATAGGCAGACTCCCGATATAGGGTGCATAATGGTAAAGTTTGGCGAGTAGTAATGCTTCTGGAATTAATACCGTGGATGCTCAGTCCCCTACTTCCATTCAAATCGGAACTCTCAAATTAATTGGACTTCTAATCCTCATTTTGTTCTTGAATACCTACTGTACTTTGCAATTTACCCATCGATATCAATATTATGTATAATACCATCAATCAACTAATTATTCAAATAAAAAACTAACTAACTAACTAACTAACCATCACGCCGTCTCCCCGAAAGGGCAGGCAGAAAGAATGGACTGCCACACTTTAATCGATGCGGCACTCCATCCTTCTCTTTTCGCCATCGCGAGAGACGCGGTGTGATGGTTTGCGAACCTCATCGCCACCAACAGACATCTCCCGCGCACACTTCGATCGTTCAATGATTGCATTGAATTGATTGGAAAAATTTAATATTTTTTAGACATTACTTCAATTTACAACAAATAAATGTATAATATATAAAAGAACAATTACAAATAATAAACTAGCCAATTATCACGCAATTTTTCAGAAAAGGTAGTCAGAAAAATGGAGCTCCACATTGTTCTTTCCCGACTCTTTTGATTCCTATTTATACATCTTGTCATGTATGCACATCGATTTCTCAGACTTCTGACAAAGCCGACATTCAATATTTGTTTAATTTGATCATACCACGGTTTCCTCGGTCTTCCTCTATTTCTAGTTCCATTTAAGTCGTTAAGGGATCATTCTAGTTTAAACGCTAGGAATTTTTTTTTTTTTTTAAATGAAAATACTATTATTATAACACATTCATCTAAAGATTAGTTTCTACTCCATTTATTATAATTTTATCTTTATTTTGCCAGGTCCATGCTTCACTTCAATTCAAACAATAATATAATTTTTTTTTTAACAAAGACAGTTTCAAATTTTTCGTACCCCTTATTAACAAGTTTTATACATTAGCCTACTGAAAGTTGTGACGACCAAAGTTCATTCAATTAAAACTGAAAAAAAATAAAAGTTTTTATAGCCTATTCGCACCTTAAAATTTCACGTGAGGACGCAATGTTTTAATAACTCTTTTTATGGGAATACTTTACTTTTTGTCCTCGCCAACTTTTATGATTTTGTTTATATACACGCAAAATACTTTATATATTACTAGCGGACCCGACAGACGGTTTCCTGCCTGAACTTTAACTTGCCTGCTGTTAGCTGGTTCCGCAAACGTTTTTTCGATATTCGTATTTTCGATAAACTATATACTAAATGACATTTGACATTGATTTTGAATTTTAAAGCTATGCCACGCTACAACGCAAGTGAACTGCCATCGGCGGGTATCGAACTCGGGACCTACGCTGTGGCAGTCAAAGCTATTACCACTCAGCCCCGAAGGTCTTATCGTTTACATTATTGTTAAAAAAACTAAAAAAATAACTCACTAACTAACTAATCATCACCTCCCCGAAGGGGTAGGCATAAATAATGGACTGGCACTTATCTCTCGCTTCCTCAACATTCATAGATCGTGTCATGCACGCGCGTCAATTTCTCTGACTCCTCAAGTGGTCGACATTCAATAGTTGATTTATTTGATCGTGCCACGTTTTCCTCGGTCTTCCTCTTTTTCTAGTTCCATTTATATCGTTTACAGTTTTGAGGACTTCCGAAATGAAGACACCGAGGACGATAGCAGGCAAGACACTGAGAAATCACGCGAAGAACACCAGAATAAGAGAGATATGTGAGTTTAAGGATATTATAAGATGGAGCGCACAGCGAAAAAGGACTAATACGGTCATGTCCAAAGAATGGACACCACCAGACTCCCATATATTGAATTGCATTATCAGCCTCATGGGACTCGTCCTCGTGGAAGACCTCCTAAAAGATGGAAGGACAGCTGGGAATCTATCTCATAGGAGAGGCTACACTCTGGAAAACAGATCACATAGGTCTACAACAAGGAAGAATAAGAAGATGGTTGGTCATACGAAAATAATGAATGAAGAGAGAATTTTGAAGAATGTATATTTTAACGGTTTAATTGGAACTAGAAAACGAAAAAACCGAGGAAAATGTAGCATAATCAAATCAATCAAATATGTAATGTCAGCTACGCCAGAAGTCAAAGAATTTGATGTGCATACATGGCACGATGTATAAATGTTGAGGAATCAAAAGAGTCAAGGAAGAACAATGTAGAGGTTCATTTTTTTGACTACCTCCTCGGAGAGACTCCCATATACTGCATTGCTTAATCAGCCTCATGGGACTCGTCCTCGTGAAAGACCTCCTAAGAGATGAAAGGACAGCTGGGAATCTACTTCACAGGAGAGGCTACACTCTGGAGAACAGACCACATAGGTCTACAAGAAGGAAGAAGAATAAAGAAAATATATACATATAAATAAAGATTTTTTAACAGTGTTTGAAAAATCCATTACTTTCTTATCCGATCGCGTGCAATATTATATTTTTCAATCATTTGTCGAAATTTTGGAAAGGATCCTTAATTTATTCGTATCCAATTAATATACATTTACTCGAGCAATAAATTTTCCAATTAAAAATGATTTACTTAATTAACACTGAATAATGTTTCAGTAATAACAACAACACATAATTTGCACATACAAAATTGCTCCAACGATTCCATAAATTATAAAATAATAACCCAATTTTCGCCATAATTATCAATTTATTCGCAGGAGCAATAAAACTAAATCACACCTCGTAATATTCCCACGTGTGTGCAATACATATAACTTCAAAACACAATTAGCGTAACAGATTACAAACTAAGTAATTATTGTTTGCCTGAGGTAAAGTGCTGTAACCCCATTTAAAAAAAAACTTTGATGTAGTCCAACTAACTAACTTACCATCACGCCGTTTCTCCGAAGGGGTAGGCAGAAGCAATGAACTGCCACACTTTTCTTTTCTAACACATTTCTCTCGCTTCCTCACCATTCATACATCGTGTCATGCACGCGCGTCTATATCTCTGACTCCTCAGGTGGCCGACATTCAAAATTTGATTTATTTGATCGTGCCACGTTTTTCTCGGTTTTCCTCTATTTATAGTTCCATTTACGTCGTTAACGTATAATTTTTTTACCATTCTTTCTTCAATCATTCTTTCCATATGTCCAAACCATCTTAATGATCCTTTTTTTATTATTTTGTTCAGAACATCGCATTTACTTCTTATATTTTCATTCGATACTCTATCATACGCAGAGTATCCTCACATTCATCTAAGATATCTCATTTCTACTGCATTCATTCTACTTTCATCCTTCTTTTGCCAGTTCTATGTTTCCATACATAAGGGTCGGTAGAAGAACACCATTGTGCACTGCCATTTTAGTTTTTTTGGATAGGTTTTTGTTTTTTTAGATAGACTTTATTAAAAGCGGTGGCGAAGTGGTTTTTGCATGGTTATGTAAGTTATTTGACTAGTGCTTGGAGGAGGAATATACGCTGCTTGACTGGAGGAGAGCTGTAATTATGCCCCTGTCCAAAGGAAAAAGATCGCGTATGGAATGTGGAAACCACAGAGCTATAAGTCTTTTGAGTGTCGTTGGTAAAGTCTATGGCAGAATTTTAATAGAAAGAGTAAGGAAAAACGAGTGACAAAGTTTGGGATGTGTAAGGTGCCTTTATGAATGGCAGAGGATGTATGGAACCAATTTTTGGACTTCGTACATTGACAGAGAAGTTTCTGGCCAAAAACCGCAAACTTTTTTGTGCGTTTGTCGATTTGCAAAAAGCATATGATTACCTCAATAGATTAAAGTTGTGGGAAATATTGTCTGAATATGGAATAAGTACAAAGCTGATCAAGGCAATTAAGTCGCTATACACGAAAAGCACTGCTAGTGTATCTGGAGTAGAGTAGATCTCCCTAGAGTAAATGGAGATGTTACAGCCTGGTTTGATATGAATAAAGGTGTAAAACGGGATTGGGTAATGTCTCCGTGGTAATTTAATCTATATATGGACAAGTGTATGAAAGAACTTAAAGGGTTGGATGTAGGTGTCAAAATGAGCGGAGTGTCAGTAAACTGTCTCTTGTATGCGGATGACGCTGTCCTACTTGCAGACAACGAGCATGAACTACAAGTCCTGGTGAATTGTATGTATGAGGTATACATGCGAAATGATCTGATGATGAATGTTTATATGTCCAAGGTAATGATTTTTAAAAAAGAAGATATCATGACAGTCTGCAACATTAGCGTGAATGTTGAAAATTTGGAGCAAGTAGATGAGTTTGTCTATTTAGGTAGTATGTTTACAAGAGATGGGCGAGTGGAGAGGGATATTGAAAAAAGGGTTGGAGCAGGCAACAAAGTAAAAACCTATCTCATTACAGGTAAAATATTACAAATATATAACATTAAACCAGGAACGCATGAGAGATAATTCAACACAAGGAAAACAAGATACTCTC
Organism: Lepidostoma basale; assembly: GCA_022606425.2. NCBI lineage: Eukaryota > Metazoa > Arthropoda > Insecta > Trichoptera > Lepidostomatidae > Lepidostoma > Lepidostoma basale. Next base: position 441,618 of record JAHDVF020000044.1, read on the forward strand.
TAATGTCAAGAGTATTTGTCTTCTGAACGTACCTTCACTAATATGAAAGACGTCAATCTCCGAGGAGACCGCGTTCAACAGACTAATTGCTCTTCCCATTGGTGTCACCAGAGGCAAATTAGTTCTGGCCACCGGTAGGTAAATCAATATGTGCTGTCGCTGTCGGAGATATCTATCAGGGCTAAAAATACCAACATCCTACAGTACGACCGAGTCCTCGAAGTATCCCCTGATTAAACTAAAGAAATCTCTGTTCATAACAAGTAAAACACATTTTTTCACTTTTGTGGTTTATCGCCTTTTACGTCATATCCTCACAGGAAAGGAACTCTTATTAAAGCACTTCCGAGCTAATGATTCGTAGCTAGTTAGTAGTTAGTGTACGGAATATTTAGCCTTAACAAAAGATCTCGTTCCGTTCTCGGATGAGGAGAGACAAGGGAGACTAAGCGTTGACTCGGGAAATTAATGACCTAATGGAGATATGTGTTATAAATCACACACATAGTGTTATGAAACTAAGGATTCTCCAAGCCCCAGGAAAACTCTATATCATTTATTAATATAGACATTTATTGTTGATACGCGGAAAACCAAACTAAAGTTTCTCTAGCTACTTAAACAATGAATAAATACTCAAAATTAATTTACTGTTTCTCAAAGAATGATGTAAAACTTTATATTAAATAATTAATACGAATAAAAACGTCTGTTTTGTAGAAGTATGGAAATGACATGTGTCGCCTTTCTAACGCATTATCAAAACTAGATATTAACAATTAATACTCTTGTTTATATTGTTATTAATACTAACGAATACGTTTCTTTAATAGATGTTTTATTATGGGAACATAAAAGTTTTATTAAAGGTTATGCGAATATTATAGTTTATTTCGACCGTCTAAATTACTACGATAGGCAAAACATTTTATAATGATTATATGGACTAATGATGTTGTTATGATGATTTTAAAATGATGTTATATCATGTTTCTTTTTTATATACTTTGTATACAACACTGACATTTATTAAAAAAATGAAAATTAAACATCTAACTTGTTTCCGACTAACCAGCCCGTCATCAGTGATATTATATAAATATTTAAAATGTTATATTTAAAATACAAATATGGTCAGTTTTAACAGATGTTATAATGATATATTTACTGACCATATTTGTAAATAATTTTATAATAACACTTATTTAACCCTGTTTGTACTCGGTACACAACCACTTTATTTGTGAGGATGTTAGCCTACAGGTCTCGCTCTATGCAAGCTTCCTCAGGGCTTTTCACATACTGTATGTATTACATACTGTATATTTTACACATACCGTATGTGTAAAGCCCCGAGGAAACTCGCATAGAGCGAAACCGGTAGGCCCTCATCCTCACAAATAAAGTGTTTGTATACCAAGTACAAAAAGTGTTTAATTAAGTGTTATTTTAAAATTGTTTACAAATACGGTCAGTAAATAAATCATCTGTCAAAACTGATCATATTTGTAAACAATTTTATAATATTAAAAAAATATGTACATAATATCACTGATGCTGGTTTGTCCGAAAAACGTTTGATATTTAATTTTTATTTTTTTAATAAATGTCAGTGTTGTATACAAATTATAATATATAAAAAAATAAACATAAAACATGTACAATACAAAGTTGGCGAACATAGAAGAGATGTTATATCACTTTAAAAGATTTTAAATCTTAGATTTAGGATATTTTATAATTAATAACATTAACTGTATTAACTCAACAGTTGAAAATTAGGTAAATATATTTTTTTGCAACAAGAAAGAAGTAATTAACATAAATATCTTCCGATCTGTCAAGAATATAACTATCCATTTTATCAGTGCGCTTAATTCTCCTCTCATCATAAAAATTCATAAATGTTTTTTAATATAAAAGCTTTTGTGTGTAAAAAACGATACTTATAATCTCTTAGCAATACGTTTATTTGGGAATACAAAAAAAACCCACTCAAAAGTCAATTATAATAAATACCACCCGAAAATATGCAAAAAATAATTCGAGTAAGAAAATAGCAGCCTTTTTATCACCATAACAACACATAAGAAATATGATACAAGAGTACTTGATTAATGATATCCATAGACAAAGGAAACGAAAATACAACATCATTAATTTGTTGTGAAAATAACGTATTCAAGAATTCGGTAACGTAGCACTCTCTATTATCATTTGGAATACGATTAAATATTATATTCGCGTATAATACCACTCAAATTTGAAAGAGCCAATTAAAATATTTTGATGTTCATGTTTACATACTTTATTGTTGTTACGTATATTAGGCTTAATATATACAATACGTACTTGAATAAACAAAACCAGGTATTTATTTGATTGGATCCTAGTGAACACATGCGGATTTAATTGTCTTAGCATTAAGTTAGAATTTTCTAGGTAATGATACAGTTGAGTATTAAAATAAATCGAATCAAATCAGTTTATTTCATCAATAGACATTACAAAATAAATTTTTAAGGCATCTATTGAGAAAAGGTAAAATAATTTATTGTGTATAGTATACTACCAGAAACGCATGAGAGATGGTTTAACATTAGAAAGACAGGATACTCTCCAGAATTAAGAGTATTTGCCTTCTGAACGTACTTACACTAATATGAAAGACGTCGATCTTCGAGGAGACCGCGTTCAGCAAATTAATTTCTCTTCTAACCGGTGTCACTAGAGGCAGGTTGATTCTGGCGGCTGGTAGACAAAACTATCTATGCTGCCGCTGTCGGAGATATCTATCAGGGACAAAAAGCCGAACACCCTCCAGCACGGCCGAGTTTTCGAAATATCCCCTGAGTAATTTAAAGAAATGGGTTATGAGATGCCCATCTCTTCGAAGCTGCAGAGTGTTGGCCCCAAGCATTCCCAAAAGAAATGCTGAGGGTAAATAAAATAAAACTCAGTTAAAATTAGAAACACTGCTATTTGGATAGTAGAAACATATTCTTCTTCTCCTTCTTTTCTTTTTAGACCTTTCGTCTGTTCCTATAGTCAGGATGGCCTCTCTTGAGAAACTGTCTCCCAGCTATCCCTCCATCTCTTTGGCGGTCTTCCGGGGGGATGGTAGCTAGAAGGAATCTGATGCTCCACAACATGTGGAATTCTGAAGGATCCATCTTCTGCACATGCGCATTCCAGTATCTTCTGCGTTGTCCGCCCTATCTTCCACCATGTAGATTTCGTGGATAGCCGTCGTAGTCCGTTCTCCCATTCTAACTCTTCGGGGAGAGTTAGTTAAGATGATACTATTAATTCTAAACAGAAAAAAATAAAAGTAATAATATATGGCTACCGTTTTAATGTTATATAAGTTAAAGCGTTTTTGATAATTGGATGTCATTTCGTAGTAATGTCATCGTATCTTCTTAATTCCTACTTCTGAAAACATGTTATCATAACAAATCTATTCCATTTTTTATGAAATTATTTTTTTTAAATTTACGATTCTTAAGAACAGGAATTTGAAATTCCACAAAATGTCAGTTAACATTTGAAATGTGTTCCATGAAACGGTTGCTATACACAATCTGGAGTTCTCTTATATTTTAAATCCCATCAGCTTCTGTAGGTATTCGATGAATTGCATGAATAAATTGAGTTGAAAATGTACCCACCTCGCTTTATTTCATTTACTCTTCCCAAGATTCGTCTCTATTTTTGTACCTATTTCAGAAATATAGAGAGAAGTTTCCCAGTTATCAGGGTGACCTTTCTGGTTTATTTTCGAAAAATTATTTTTGAATATTGTTGAAAAAAGCATACGCAAAAATATATAAAGATAATAACATATGCTTGAATGTTATTGACAGAATGTTTTTTACATTATGATGTGTTCTGAAAGAAATATTGAAAAAATAAAATTTAAAATTTGAAATACTCCTATTATAATGTAAGTACGACAATTGTCTCACTTCAATGAATTTAATTTTTTATTTTTTATTCTTAATTGGTTGTTTATTATTTTTTATATTTATAAAAGTGTTGTGAACTATCAGTTCGGCTATGTGAGGAGTCGACAAAATTGACTTGTGTGCGTGACACTATGTATGAATATTGAGGAAGCAAGAAAAATATGTCAGGAAAGAAAAGTGTGGCAGTCCATTTTTTCTTCCTACCCCATCGGGGAGACGGCGTGATGGTTAGTTAGTAAGTTAGTTAGTTAATTGATGATTATATGTTTTTAAAATAATTGTAACAACACTCAGTCTTATTCATTCAGCACAAGGTGATCTGCTGTTACTCCAGACTTAAAAAAATGAATTTTCATTGTAAACAGGAAAGTGTGGGAACCCCACAGAACACTTTCTTCTACTAAAAGAATATTCTAGATCCACATAATACCACTATATGTAGCGTTCCACGAGGTGTCTACGTATGTACAATCGTAGCTAGGAATACGTCTAGGCTCTTTCCAAATATCTCCGTAGGCGCAGAGAACGAGAGCTTTTACGGCAGATAGGAAAAATGTAAATATGTAAAATAACACGGGAAAATAAAAAGTTTAAAGATACAAGGGAGACAGTTTGCGGTTCGGAACTTTGAAGAAAGCTATGTACTTACCATTATTGTACTGAGATGTAAACTAAGGTATATTAAAAATCGGAAATTAGAGCTTTTTATATGTATTACTTTGCTGTATTGTATGTTATTATTTTTATTATTTGGTTGAATAGCTCTTTACACCATTACAGCGCGAGGCAAATTGATGTAAAAGGTATAGCTATCACACTGATTCACGTGTCATGTGATAGGTAACCAAACTATCGCCATTTTATTGTTACGTGAATTCTGTACCAGAACAAAGACAGTGTAATATTCACACTTACCATCGCCAGAAATCTCACCTGGGACTTTTGGGGTGGCAGTCAAAGCACTTACCACTCGGCACTTTATACCATAAAGTGATGACTTATTTAAAAAAGAACTATAAAACACATTATCAAATATTGAATGTTGACCATGTGAGGAGTCAGAGAAATCGATACGCGTGCATGACATTTTCTATGAATGTTGAGGAAGCGAGAGAAATATGTCAGGAAAGAAAAGTGTGGCAGTCCATTCTTTTTGCCTACCCCTTCGGGGAGACGGGGTGATGGTTAGTTAGTTATTTATAATATAGAATGCAAGATTTAACTTTGTGATTATAAAATATATAGATACTCTTTTAACATATTTTAATATTTGGTTTTAATATTACTTGTTTTTTCTTGTGATCCAAAAATATTTGGAAATCTATGATCTAAAAAGTCAAAGAAAATCATAAACCGCTTAGCGTTTAAAAACAGCATTTTTAACTCATATAAACAATCACATCGTCAAGAGCGCCATGGTGAACTCTCTAGTTCAATTTATTAAAAATTTTATTGTTCAAAAGTTATAATAAATGCACATTGTTTATTATCTTTGTCATAAAGTGGAATAAGCTGGAGTTGCCTTTGTTTACCTCTCACATGCAGTAGTATGCAGCTCCAAGAATGTGTTTGTGAGATACACGGCGATGAATGCAGATCGCGTGTTCGGTTAGGACGTTATACTATGTGCCTATGTGTGAGTGCAGATATGTACCATGTATGTACATATATTTTCAGAGTTGACTATACATATAAATGTTAATCTAGTAGGCATAGAAGCCTCTTTATTCTCAACTGTGCATATTTGTTGAAATTGTTTTATTATCCACATTTAAAATTATGTCTGTATCTGAAAGTGATGTTGTGTTAATATTGTTTGTTATTGTTTCTTGAATAATGTTGTAAAACTCTATAATAACTAGAAGTTTTATCATTTTTTACGGGAATGGCTTGTTTTGTCTTTCGGTGGCATTAGATAACCCTTTAGAAAGGCGACACATAAATTATAATAATCCATTTAGAAAAGATACGTTTTTGTTCGTATGAATATTCTTAATGGTATTCTTCAGAATGGTGTTCTTCTACCGACCCTTATGTATGGAAGCGAAGCCAAGGACCTGACAAAAAAAGGATGAACGTAGAATACATGCAATATAAATGAGATCTCCTAGACGAATGTGTGGATACTCTGTGTATGATAGAGTGTCGAATATAAGAAGAGAATGCGGTGCGAATGGCGGTGTTATGAACAAAATAATGAAAGGACATATGGAAAAAATGAATGAAGAAAGAATGGTAAAAATTTATATATTAACGATGTAAATGGAACACGAAATAGAGGAAGACCGAGGAAAACGTGGCACGATCAAATAAATCAAATATTGAATGTCGGCCATGTGAGAAGTCAATGGAATCGACGCGCGTGCATGACACGATGTTTAAATGTTGAAGAACCGAGAGACGGAATGATGGTTAGTTAGTTAGTTAGTTAGTTAGTTAAATATTCTTAGTATTCAAACCGTATCAAAATATAGCAAAATAGAAATAACCGTGCAAATTTAAAAATTATATTATTTAAATAAATGAAAACATATATTTTCTAGAAGTGTTATAATATTTTAAAGGAATTACATGTTTCGCCTTGCTAAGATATTGTCAAATGCTATTTGAATGCGAAACATACCATCAAGTATTAATTAGAGATTGTAATTACCCATTTTATAATAGTTTTAGATTTTCCTCACTACTACAAAATATGATAAAATTTCAGTAACTCCCATAAAATATAAAATAACTTAACATAACAAAAACAACAAACAAACCATTACGCCGTATCCCCGCAGGGGTAGGCAGAGAGAATGGATGGACACACTACTCTATCCTGGCACTACTCTCTAGCTCCTCCACATTCATGCAGCGAGTCATACACCCACGTCGATTCTTCCGACTTTTTACATGACCAACCTTTAAAATTTAATTAATTTGGTAATTCCATGTTTTCCTCGGTCTGTCTCAACTCCGTACTCTATAATCACTCCGTACTTCAATCTAGAGTTTTATAACTTCGTTAAAAATATTTTTTAAATATTATGAATATATTTAATAATTTAAGATTGTGAAAGTAATAATTAATTTTGTTAGATAATAATTAAAAGCAATTGACGATGACTCGTATGTTAGAATATTGAATTGAAGAATTATTTATGACATAGCTCAACCATTAAATCAATCCCCATAATTGTAAATGATTGTCTTTGTGGCTTGATGGTAATTTGGTGACATTACTAAGTTTTCATATAAAGCACTCACTTTGGGGTTAGATATTTTAAAAAATAACATAGGTATATGAAATGAAATTACACAATTGAAATATAATGACATATTTAATAATGTCATCAAGTAAGTAAGTATCGGAGGCAGCGTATACTAACTAACTAACCAGCAAGCCATTTCCCCGGAGTGGTAGGCAGAGAGGATGGATCGCCACAATGCTCTGTCCTGGCATACCTCTCGGGCATCTTTTACATTCATACATCGTACCATGCACGCACGTCGATTATTCCGACTTCGAATGTGGCCGCCTTTTAGTAATTGATTAATTTGGTCGTGCCATGTTTTCCTCGGTCGTCCTCGGCTTCTTTTTCCATTCACGCTACTTGCGTACAAATTTTTAACCATTTTACTCTCATCCATTCGTTCCATAAATCCAAACCATCATAGGTATCCTTTTTTAATTTTATCTATGATGCAGTCATCTGCCTTACATTTCTTTCTTATTTCATCGTTCGGTATTCTATCATACAACGTTTTCCGCACATTCTTCTTAGTGATCTCATTTCTACGGCGTTTATCCTGCTTTCATCCTTCTTTTGCCAGCTCCAAGCTTCACTTCTATACATGAGGGTTGGCACTAGAACTTCATTGTGTACTGCCATCTTTGCTTCTGTGGATATATTTCTATTTGCAGTAATGACTTTGAGTGCGCCATTTATTTTATTCCCAGCACCAACTCTTCTATCGGAGGCAGTGTGTAATAATTTAAATAATGTTTTTTTTCGGTGTTATTTTGGGACGTTTTTCATTTGCCTTATCATATGATACTTCTCTATTCGTGAATAGGTTTGTGAGAATGTATGTACTTGTAATACATTAAGGTAACAAATGGTAAAAAGCGTAGCTTTAAAAATGCATTGCGTTTCAAAGCAATTTATCTTAACAGTGAAATAAAGTGTTCCACAATACGTAGAGTAGAACTATAGTTAATATACAGCTTACTCTATGGCCCCGAGAGTGGTGTGAACGACATTCCCTTATTCTTTTGCTATTTCATTTTATAAAAGCCAGGCCTCCCGCATCTAGGGGCAGGTCTCTGGAGGCGAGGCGGTTCCCGCGGGACCAACGCATGAGTTATGATCCTCGCAATTGATGTCACGTGATGGAAGAGGGGTGTAAAACAAACGCGATGTCAAGACAAACAGACCGTCAAATGCGTTTGTAAAACTGTTGCGGAGACAGGGATAACAAAGTAAACCGAAGAACTAAAAATCTTTGATAAAAAAAGTAAATAGAATAAATTTCTGTGGCCTATAGATCATAACTTTGTGTTGCGGATTCATTGAATAAAGTTTATTTCTAAAATAATAAAAATATGAATTAAATAAAACGATATTTTTTAACTAATTCCATTTTTGCCTTTGTTTCGACAGCGATCGGTTTCGCCAGGCTCGCTGGCATCGACAGACTGGTGACACTATTTTAAACTTAGTCCTTTATATACATACAGATCAGGGGTGGTAAACATGATTTTATACAAACATAATCTTCAAATATTTATGTAAAATTAACTGAATTTAAATATTGGTATTATAGGTATTCAAGAAGATTCATAAATATTGTTCGATAAATCGAATAATCTTAAAACATCTGAAGTAACTCTATACCTAACTATCTAACCACCACGCCGTCTCTCCGAAGGGGTAGGCAGAAATAATGGACTGCCACACTTTTCTTTCCTGACATATTTATCTCGCTTCCTCAACATTTGTACCTACATCGTGCCATGCACGCGCGTCGATTTCTCTGACTTCTCACATGGTCAACATTCAATATTAGATTTATTTGATCGTGCCACGTTTTCCTCCGTCTTCCTCTATTTCTGGTTCCATTAACATCGTTAACATATATTTTTTTACCGTTCTTTCTTAATTTATTCTTTCCATATGTCCAAACCATCTTAATTATCCTTTCATTATTTTGTTCATAACACCACCATTCTCACCGCATTCACTTCATATATTTTTATTCGACACTCTATCATACACTGAGTATCCACACATTCGTCTAAGAGATCTTATTTATACTGCATTTATTTTACTTTCTTCCTTCTTATGCCAGTTCCATGCTTCGCTTCCATTCATAAGGGTTGGTAGAAGTACACCATTGGGTACTGCCATTCTAGCTTACACTCATTAACTCAGCTAACAGATAATCTTAGTTTTGTTTTATAACCCAAGATTCTTTAGAAAATCTAATCGTAAAGTTTTAAAAGTTTTGCGCTAATTATACTCAAAGGAAAAAATTACCGATTAATGTTGAATTTTGACCCACCCTGAAACGCATATGATTTTAGTTTTTTTTTACATTGTCATCACTTCTCATGCTTACATTTGACAATGATCATACACAGATTTACTACACATTTGTCTAAGAGATCTCCAAGAGTGCGAATCGATTAATATTTCGTCTAAGAGTGCGAATGAATATGCTATGATCAAAATAATGAAAGGGTCATTAAGATGCTTCGGACACATGAAAATAATGAATGAAAAAATATTGGATATGTGAATACAAGAAACAGAGGAAAACCGAGAAAAACGTGGCACGATCAAATCAATCAAATATTAAATGTCGGTCGCGTAAGATAAGTAAAATCGACGTACCTGTATGATACGATGTATGAATGTGGAGGAAATGAAAGAATTATGTTAGGTTAAAAGAATGTGGCGGTTTATTTTCATCTATTAATATTTGAAAAGGGGTGTTTGTAGTATACTATCTATTATAGTTTGTATAATAGCATGATTTTGGTTTGTAGCGCGAGTAACATATGATTATTTTATGTGATTACACCACAGCTTGAGAAGGACAGTTAAGTCCTGCCTAGAGTTATTAAAATATTATTAATATTAATGTCAATTCTCTCGAAACGATTTGATTAGTAAAATAAGTATAAAATAATAAATGTTGTTATTTGGCGATGAGGTTCGCAACCCATCACACCGCGTCTCCCGCGGAGCGAAAAGAGAAAGATGGAGTGCCGCATCAGTAAAAGTGTGACAGTCCATTCTTTCTGCCTACCCTTTCGGGGAGACGGCGTGATGGTTAGTTAGTTAGTTAGTTATTTGAAATTTCATGATAGAAGTTCATTGTAAATATTGAAAAAAAAAAATAGGTAAATACATAATATACATTTATTTAAATTCTACTTAATGTTACAACTTCGACCGGTTTCGGCAGCTCGCTGCCATCTTCTGAAGCTCTCTGCTGAAACCGGTTGAATTTTTTCTAAAAAAAAAATATTTTTTATTTTATATTTATTTCCACTACCCTGTATAATTATTTGATTTTGTATATGACGCATTTATTATAATTTCGAGAATGCGAAATGAATGTTTTCTTCGTAAAGAGGTATTATATAAATAAAGCATTCTTTGTTTTGTAATATCATATTTATACAGATGCTGGAAAGCAAATTAATTTTTTTTATAACCAGGAGATATATATTCTTTTTCGTTCTTAGATTTTTAATGAACTTTCATATATCCTTTACTGCTCCTGTATTTTTTATATTTTTTCTGTAAAAGGAAGTCAAATTAATTAAATACATATGCTGTTCTTCACATGTTATATGGAAGCAAAAATTTACTTCGCATATTTGAGAAATAATAAAATAAATCGTATATACTCGTAGATGATAACACACAAACGGCAAGTTTTATCTTGTTTTTTCAGAACGAGCTTTTTCAGAATTCTGATACTTTCGAAAACATATTTTATAATGTGGTCAGAGGATTATAATACTCGTACATATTTATAATATTTTTGTGTTGTGCATATATTGTCGCTAGCTTAAATATTATTTGGATTAAAACATAGTATGGACATAGTTTATAAATTATAGTTTATTAACAATTGAACGAGTGAAGAAAGTATTAACAATGTGAATAGGAAACAAAATAGTGATAAAGCGAGAAAAATATGGCATGATCAAATCTATAAAATTTTAAATAATGACATGGACTGAGTTAGGAAAATCAATGTTTATGATTGATTAGATGTATGAATGTTGTAAAGGAAATATAAGTATGTTTGGAAATGAATTAGTAGTGGTCCATCTTTTTTGCCTACCGTAATGGTTATGGGTAGCTAGTTATATCTCTATATTGAAAGTTACGACCACCTTTGTGGCGGAATGGCAAAAGCTATGACTGTCACACAGAATGTCCTGAGTTCGATTTCCGGCAATGGCATGATTGTTACACTGTCTTCAGTATTGACAATAAAATGACGATAGATTAGCTACCTATCACATGTCACGAGAATTAATTGACAAATGTTGTAAACGGGCTCAAATTACTTGCTGCATACAAATATGGAAAACAAAGGGGAAACTACCACATAAAAAAGGCCCAAGTGGCATCCCATGAACCAGCAAAGATGTTATTGAGCTTTGCTACAAATCAATCCTAAAGTAAACAATAGTTATAAATATCTTTATATTGTTATTTATAAATAAATCAATGTAAAACTGAGAAAGCTATCGCGCTTTCATTACAAATTAATTTTATCATGGAGTTTTGCCGAATTAAAACTGCAATCCTTAGGATTGAAACTTCAAGGTATCTCAAAAGAAAGTTTATATTTAGTGGATCGACGTAATGTGGAGATGTTAGACGACTTCTTAGTCCCTGAATTGCAAATCTTTCCTGGCTATAACCAAAGAATATGGTTCCAGCAGGACGAAGCAACGTCACACACGTTCAATACGTCTCTGCCACGAGTTTGTGAAATTTCCTGTGGCAAATTGATCTCCAAGAGAGGTGACATAAATTGGCCTCTTCGCCCTTCTATGGAGTTTTTCCTGTGAGGTTATCTCAAATCTAAAGTTTACACTTATAAATCGACTTCCTTGGTGTATTTTAAATAAAGTATTAGTCACGAAATGGTAGCCATCACGGAGTCTACCTGTCGAGCCGTCATAAGAAATTTTACTGTTCGACTAAATGAGTGCCGCGAATGCGAGAGTTTACATTCGGATAAAATTATTTATAACTTATTAAGCATCACGCCGTCCCACCGGAGGATTAGGCAGAAAGAATGGAACGCCACACTGTTCTGTCCTGACATACTTCTCTCGAGTCCTCTACATTCGCATCTTGTCATACATGCACGTCGATTTCTCCAACTCCTCGCGTGACCGACATTTCATATTTGATTGATTTGATCGTGCCACGTTTTCCTCCGCCTTTCTCTATTTCTTGCTCCGTTCACGCCGTTTACATATACCTTCTTTACCATTTTGTCTTCACTCATTCTCTCCATGTGTCCAAATCATCTTAATGACCCTTTCATTATTTTGTTCATAACGCTTTCTTTCGCACCGCATTCACTTCTTATGCTTGCATTTGACACTCATATATCATATCATATACAGATTTACCTCACATTCGACTTAGATATCTCTTTTTAAGAAAATAAATTCCCAAATTATATACTTTATTAATTAATACACATTTTTCGATAAATGGCTTATTTTAATTTTATTCGATCCACTAAATATAAACTTTATTTTGAGACACCTTGTATAACAACATAGGCAGCTTGGCATTGTCTAACACTTAATGCTATGGTTTAATTCCAATTTACCTACTATATAGATAGCATGATTGCCCTATTGGTTTCCTCAACGCTGTGATAAAGCCAATGACCTTAAGCCGATTATACTGCCACTTGATTATATTATGAGACAACGCCTACGAAACGTCGACAGAAAACATAGTTCGTGCTTTAATTAATTTTATACTTAAATGATTAATGATCTTTGTTTGAAAGATCTGAAAGGAAAAACAAATTTGGATTGTTTCTTCTTCAAATAATGGGTAATTACTGATATTCTTAATGATATTCTTAATACTTCTGCTATTCAAAGTAAGCTTTACTTTATAAAGTCATCGACACGAAGATACAACTTTAAGAACAATGTTTTTATATCTTATTTTTTATTTTTCTCATCGACATAGAAAAAGTATTATTTTATCTCATTTTATTTGTTTTTTTCACTCTGATAAAGCTCCGCTTAGAGCAAAACTGGTTGTTAGTAATCTAATTATAATGTCAAAAAATCAGACGTGGTGGTCGTAAGAAGGGCGGAATGGGGAATGTTGTATTACATAAAGCGTGCGCTTAACCCAACCAATGACAGGTCATAAGTCCTGTAAACGCCTCGACCACCATATTCTGTTTCCAATTTGCATCTTCGTCTCTATTGAGATACAATTAATCCTTATAATTATAATGTATTATCAACTCTTGGGAATACAATAAAACTATTTATTAACTAACCAACTAACAAATCATCACGCCGTCCCCCGAAGGGGTAGGCAGAAATAGCCACACTTTAGCCAATGCCGCACTCCATCCTTCTCTTTTCGCTTTTTCTTTCCCGCGGGAGACGGGTATTGATATATTTATTTAGGAAAAAATATATTTATAGTTTTATAAAAAATGTATTAAAGATTTCATATTTGGGTCATGTGCTAAGGAGAGAAAATACCACCTCCTTCGACTGATAATAATAGGTAAAGTGGAGGGACGTCGGGGAGTCGATAGAAGGCAGCTGTCCTGGCTGCGTAACATTAAAGAGTGGATGAATTACAAAAGTTCAGAATCTGTTCCAAGTGTCGCAGGACGGAGATGCCTTTGCTGCAGTAATCACCAACGTTGGGGGACCTGACACGGCACTGAAAGTAGAAGAAGAAGAATAGTTTTTAAAAAGTTGTACATTAACCAATTATCTGAGTGTTTTCGTTTATTAAAAAAATTACTTTTAAATAATGGTGATGAAATATTTTTTTGAAATGTTTTAAAAATTAAATTACTTTTAAAATCTGTATGTATTATATATTAATATAAAAATACGTAAATAAGAAAATGAATAAATTTTGAAAAATTATATGTTTTCAGAACACTAATTTGCACTTTCCATAAACATGTTTCGGACTGTACTCGTCCTTCCTAAGTTTAAAAACTTTTACCATTTTTTATTCGGCAAATAATATAAGTCTAAAATTGGTTGAAAATAAGCAATGGAGGTTGGAAATATTTCGGATGATGCTGTCTGTTGTGATGTTTTTCCTCACAAGTTAATAATTGGAGTATATAATTAATACTATTAAAATGATGTATAACGATATTTATCCTTTTCTGTAATCTTCTTTTCTTGCAATGTATTACAGGATGATTGCGACCACATACTCTATTTCATCTCTGGCCCTCGAAGCGTATACGATGCTGCCCACAGTCAACAATCCACTCCACTGTCTGACGTTTTCCATCCATGACATTCTTCTACGTCCCAGGACTCTTCTTTCTTTGATCTTCTAATTATCAACGGCAGTAAATGATTATTCTGGTTGTGCATAGAATGCCGGTAAGTAGTTCTTTTTCTTTATATTGAAGTGAGCAGCTTACGTTAGTTCTCGTGTGATGATGTTTATAATAAACCTTATGTTTATCATATCCGTGCTATTGTTTTGATCCTATAAACCTATTAACCGTCGCGTTGCCATGTGGTCAATTGAGTTTCCACTGCCAATTTAAAGTTGATTTTCTTAAAACCTATGGACCCTAATATTATAAAAAAAATTGTAATCCTCCATTGAAGTGTTCTCAATATTTCGTAATAAAAAAAAAAGCAAAAAATTACTTCCTTCATCCCAAAAAAAATATTTTCTAAGACTGCCCTCACCTTCATTCGTGTTAAGGTAGAATTTGTTTTGCTAATATTTACAACTTTATCAAAAGTGACAAATACTTACTCGCTGTTTTGAACGTATTATAAATTATATCTTTGACCTTTTCAATAGGTACGTAATAATACCGACTGGATGAAAACGCACCACGTAACTTAATAATATCAGAACTGTGAAAATATTAACACTTTACCAAAAGGGACAAATATTAATACGTACTCGTTGTCTTGAACGTACTATACATTTTGCCTAGGTGCCTTTATCTTCGCCCCGCCGGCCGCGGCGCGCAGACAAGTTTATACCTGATGTTTAGTCGCTCGTATGCTATGACGCATTACATATCAGAAATCGCATGGTTCCAGAAAAAAATTAATAATGATATGTTTTTCAAATAATCCATGTATGTTATAGATATCGATCTATTCCTAATGAAATTCCCTACAAGATGACATAAATTAAATTTTGATTCATCTAGTCATATGCTTGATATTTAGATAAAGTTAGCGGTAAACTGAACTTACCACATGGGAGCAAGCGTTTTGTTTTGAACACGGTACGTTAAGGGTTAATTGGTAACGTCTCTTTACGCCACGTTAACACATCATGTAGTTCGGTCAGTGTCGGAGACAAGCAAGTAAGTAGCGGGTGGCAATTAAGTCAAGGCACGATAATCATCAAAGCCAAATCAAATCCACAGGGACAGTGTTAGACAAAGTGATTCATTTACATTGCACACACTGTAGGATTGAACGAATAGGGTTGGCACATTTGTGATTACAATGCACATGTATTTTTATTCTATCGGCGCCGCGTCAGGTCTCCCTAACGTTGGCAATCACTGCAGCAAAGTCATCTCTATCCTGCGCCACTTGGAACAGGTTCTGAATTCTTGTTATTCCTGTTAACTTTTTGATGTTCCGCAGCCAGGACAGCTGTCTTCTACTAAATCCCCGACGTCCCTCCACTTTACCCATTAATATCAGTCGAAGGAGGTGGTATTTTTCTTCCCTTAGCACATGACCCAAATATGAGACCTTTCTAATTTTCTCACTCGACAACACCTCTCTATTGGCTCTGGTACGTTTGCATTACTGACCGTAACGGTCCAAGGTACATGGAGCATTCTGCGGTATATCCACATCTCGAACGCTTCCAACCGTTACATTATCATTACATTCACTTTTAAAGTTCAGGTTTCGCAGCCATATAGTAGAACAGACCATATTTAATGTTTATTTTATGTATGCACATGTCTATTTTACTACAATTTACAAATAACTTTAAACTCCCTCATATTTCATTTTTGATATTTTATAACTAGTCCGTTATTTTATATTTATAAATATTTATGCTAAATATGATAAAAACACATTTGTACATTTTTTGTTTTATACCACATTGTTTTATTGTTAAAACCAACCGGTTTCGCTCCCGTCGGAGCTTTGTCAAGGTTACAAAATAAACAGTTCAGTAACATTACTTACTTACTTCCAATGGCCAAACAAGTATTGAAGAGTTTTAGGCTCCTTTATGATTTTCCTTCGAGCTCCTTGATCCTGCGCCTGCAGTAACATTAAACAATTAAATTTATTTTTTATTCCTGATGAAGCTTTGGCGGGAGGGAATCCGGTTAGTTTTAACAAAAAAATAAAATAGTAGCGCTTTTTGTTAAATATTATAGTTATTTCAGAAACAGTTTTAATGACTTTTGTAATATGACATAAAACTAACTAACTAAATCACCATACAAGCGTCTCTCCGGAGAGGTAAGCAGAGAGGATGAACCACCACACTGCTTTGTCCTGATATACCTCTCTCGATTCTTTTACATCCATACATCGTAAAATGCACGTTCATCGATTTTTCCGACTTCAAATGTGGCCGCCTTTTTGTATTTGATTAATTTTATCATGCCATGCTTTTCTTGGGCCTCCATGGCATCTTCTACTCACACTGCTTGTGTACAATATTTTAACCATTTTTCTCTCGTCCGTTCGTTCCATATGTCCAAACCATCTCAGAGGTTTTTTTTTAATGTTACCTATAAATGCTTTCTTGCCTTACATTTATTTCTTATTTCGTCGTTCGGTTTTCTGTCATATATCATTTTCCCGCACTCATTTCTACCGCATTTATCTTACTTTTTTCCTTCTTTTACCAGCTCCAAGCTCCACTTTCATACATTAGGGTTGGCACTAGAACTCCATTATATAGTGCTACCTTTGCTTTGTAAATATATTAATATTTCTATTTGCAGTGATTATTTATTTTATTTCAAACACGGACCCTTCTTTAGATATCTATTTATATCAAATGAACAAATATGAAATAACTTTATGATATTCCAAAAGAATATTTACATAATGGGCTTAGATTTATGATATGATTTTTTTTTCGTACAGTACATCAAAAATAAAATTGGTATTTTATTTCTAGAAATTGATTACATGTAAAATAAAATAATAATGTTTTCATATAAAATATAACTAATAATATGAAATTTATAAAATAAAAAAAATATGTATTTCTTACTTGAACGCTACCCTTAAGACAAGATTGTGTTGGTTTCTACGCACACAAGATAAACGTACGCGTGTAAACGTAGAGACATCTAGTGACATTTGCAAGAGGCCAGTGCGGGCAGGATTGCTGGCTCGACGTGATTAATTAGTTTTCTGGCCGAGACGTTCTCTACTCCTCGAAGGATGTGTTGTGATTGATTGTCGGATCCAAGCCCTGCAGTGTTTACATTGCCGGCTCGAGTGTTCCGTAAGAAAATCTGCGGAAATGTGTCTACTTCCGGTTACATAAACTTAACCAGGAAATGCTTTTGAACGAAAATTAATTCTTTGTATTATATTTATAACATTATGTTTCTGGGCAAGGTAGGTGTTTCCGTGTGTGGTGTTACTATAACAAACAACACCCTTAGACACGACGTACTTCGGCCAAACCTTCCACCACAATTGTAAGAGAAAAGGAGGAAGAAGAAAATTAGGACGGCCCTAAAAGGAAGTGATCCGTTAAGGGCCATCCCTTCAAAACTAGCTTGCCATTGACACGATGAAGAAGAAGATTATATTTTTTTAAATTTATGATGTGCATACAGTTATAAAATTAACTAACTAACCAGCGCGCCGTCTCTCCGAAGGCAGGCAGAAATCATAGACTGCCAAACTTTTCTTTCCTGATATATTTCTCTCGTTTCCTCAACATTCATATATCGTGTCATGCACGCGCGTCGATTTCTCCGACATTCAATATTTGATTTATTTGATCGTGTCAGGTTTTCCTTGGTCTTCCTTTATTTCTAGTTCCATTTACGTACTTCTTATACCACGTTTTCTTTATTCATTCTTTCTATATGTCCAAACCATCTTAATGATCCTTTCATTATTTTGTTGATAACACTATCATTAACACCGCATTCACTTCTTATATTTTCATTCGACACTCTATCATACACTTTCATCGTTATTGTTTAGTATTGTAGTATAGTTTCATACACTGTATAATACACATTCGTCTAAAAGATCTCATTTCTACGGCATTGATTATAATTCCATCCTTCTGTTGCTAGATTCATGCTTCGCTTCCATATATAAGGGTCGATACGAGAACACCATTGTGCACTGCCATTTTAGCTTTTTTGGATACACTTTTGTTTGCGATGACAACTTTAAATTCACTTTGTTACCTGACTAAACCTTTCTTTCAATATCCTTCTCCACTCGTCCATATTTTGAAAAACATACTACCCAAATATACAAACTTATCTACTTACTCCAGATTTTCACCACTCACGCTAATGTCGCAGACTGATTTTTTCACGGTTCACTATACCATATAATGGTTCCTCAATGTTGGCGATCACTTCTGTCTTGCGCAGCCCGGACAAAAACTTTTCCACGTTTCTAAATCTAAAAGCTTTCAATCTTCCCCATTTTCATTAGTTAGAGAATCTCATATCTGTTTTCATGTTGTAATGTGACCCGATGGAAAATTTTACAGAAAAAAATATTTCCAGCTGAATCGAGTTCTCCAATAATAAATTGGTATAAACCCACAAAGTTGTTCTTGTACCGACTATTATCTATAGATGTCCCATGATATCCCATGCTCGATATGTGTCCGTTACATCTCCCCGTTGGTTGGAACTAATTAGAGATACATACTTCACATAAAAATGTTAAGAGAAATGCAGTGTGAGCAGTGTGAGTGCAAAAAAAAAGCCACGGAAGACGTAAGAAAGCATCGCATGACCGCATTGATGAATAAATGTGGAGAAAGCTAGAGAGGTCTGTCAGGACAGAGCAGTATGGTGGTCCATCCTCTTTTCCGACGCCTCCAAGGAAACGGAGTTATGGTTAGTTGGTTAAAAGAATAAATTAGTGAATTATATTTGGCTGCTGCGTAGTTAATTAGACTCAAACTCGTCGGAATATTTTTATCTGTAAGGTCTAGTCTTCAATCTGTTTTCAATGCGGCAGCACGACTTATAAAAAATACCAAAAAACCCGCATATTTCACAACATCTAAAAAAACTTCACTGGTTCAAGTGTCCCGAAAGAATCCAGTATAAACTATGCTGGACGCTTTTTAAAGCGCTTCACGGAATGGCACCAGCCTATATGTCTGAACTTTGTGTTGCTGATAGCCCTAACTTGCGGCAATCTACGCTTCGATCAGCAAACTCCTCGGCAATAGGCAGATCAGTTGAGCCAAAGCGCAACCCTCGGACAAATTTCGGAGATAGGGCTTTCGCAGTGGCTGGTCCGTCCACCTGGAATATGGTTCCTGCACGCCTCAGATGTATTGACAATCCGACAGATTTTAAATCTCACCTAAAAACCCACCTTTTCAAAATATTGCATAAAATGTAAATAATGAGAGCGAGAGATGAGAGCAGAATAAATGCGGTAGAAATGAGGTCCTTTTGTCGTATGTGTGGTGGAACGATGTACGACAGAATGTTAAATGCTGATATTAGAAAGGAACGTAGAGCGAAGTAAGGTATTATGAACAAAATCATGAAAGGATCGCAGCGTTAATTCGGACATATGGAGCGCATGGGTGAAGAAAGAATGGTTAAGAAAGTATACGTTAACGATGTAAATGGAGTACGGAGTCGAGGTTGACCGAGGAAAACATGGCATGACCAAATTAATCAAATTTTAAAGGTTGGTCATGTCAAAAGCCGGAAGAATCGACGTGCGTGTATGACTCGCTGTATGAATGTGGAGGAATCTAGAGAGGTATGTCAGGATAGAGTAGTGTGGCGGTCCATTCTTTCTGCCTACCCTTGCGGGGAAACGGCGTGATGGTTTGTTGTTGTTGTTGTATGTAAAAAATCTGATTGCTGGTGTCACATGCAGCTCTCATGACTAAAAACATTGTCAAAGCGCTCTTGACGTTAGCTATTCACGAAAACGGTGCTTTACAAGATAGCCTAATTATTATTATTATTATAAGTCATTTTTCAATGACAATGTTACCCCTTTAAAGATCAAATGCAGTTATTTACGTGTGAACAAAGTTAACTTCTTTAACCGCTGTTTTCTCTCCGTGAATTTATTTTCCTGTGTTTCCTCTTTAAGTTTGTAGCTCTTTAAGTTCATTCGAGTTTTGAAAGTTAGTGTCGTGATATATGGTTACTCTGCAGCGTTCTACAGATTTTCTACAGTATCAACGAGAGTGGTGCATGCTTAATAGTGACGAAATAGTGCTTAATAGTAAAAAGTGACCAACGCAGCGATCCTTTCATAATTTTGTTCATAATACCTTCTTCCACTCTACATTCCTTTTTTATATCAGCATTTGAGATTCTGTCGTATATCTTTCTACCATACATACGTCTTCGGGACCTCATCTCTACCGCATTTATTCTGCTCTAATCCTTCTTCTGCCAGTTCCATGCTTCGCTTCCATTCATTAGGGTTGGGACCAGAACTCCATCGTGAACGGCCGTTTTCGCTTTCATTGATAAATTCTTGTTTTCAATAACTATTTTTAAAGCTCCATTCCCTTTGTTACATTAAAGATGCAATTAAGTATTTGCAAAAAAATATATAATTTGAAATTGGTGTATTTATAAAATGAAGAAAAGTGATATTCCTCTAGTGATTTTTATCATATTTCTAGCGTAAAACTAACTAACTAACTAACTTACCATCACACCGTCTCCCCGGAGGGGTAGGCAGAAAGAATGGAACGCCACACTGTTCTGTCCTGACATACGTCTCTCGCTTCCTCTACATTCATACATCTTGTCATGCACGCACGTCGATTTTTCCGACTCCTCACGTGACCGACATTCAATATTTGATTGATTTGATCGTGCCACGTTTTCCTCGGCTTTCCTCTATTTCTAGCTCCGTTCACGCCGTTTATATATACCTTCTTTACCATTCTGTCTTCACTCATTCTTTCCATGTGTCCAAACCATCTTAATGACCCTTTCCTTATTTTGTTCATAACACTTCTAGCGTAAAAACATTACTTAAATCTTTTCTAGAAATATCGAAATACGTACATGATAAAAAATACCCAGAGAGCACGTAACATAATGTATTCCGATATCTGCAAGTAACGGCAGTTGCATAATGCGGTGACAAACAGACACCCTCGCCTCATCTCTATATATCCCTTCTTGAGCTATCTATTAGCTTGGCTGGAGACTCTTACACTTTATTGCCTCCTGGTAGTAAAAAAAATAAAAGATTTCAAAAATAAGAAATGTGATAACGTATGGCAATTGCGATGTTAGAAAACTATGAACATATCTATTCAAAGTTACGATGGTAGTGTACAGTAGTGTACTTGTACCGATGATATTGTATGAAATAAACCATGGAAATGGCGCAGAAGGATGCAATAGAAAAAATGCGGTGCAAATGTGATCCATGGGTATGATGACAACATCAACAACAACAAAAAACCATGACGTCGTTTCCCCGTAGGGGTAGGCAGAGAGAATGGACCGCCACACTTATCTATCCTGGCACACCTCTCTAGTTTCCTCCACATACATACAACGAGTCATACACGCACGTTGATTCTTCCGACTTCATGACCAACCTTTAAAATTTGATTAGTTTGGTCATGCCATGTTTTCCTCGGTCTGCCTCGACTCCGTACTCCATTCACATAATTAACATATACTTTCTTAACCATCCTTTCTCCATCCATGCGCTCCATATGTCCGAACCAACGCAGCGATCCTTTCATAATTTTGTTCATAATATCTTTTTCCGCTCTACATTCTTTTCTTATATCAGCATTTGCCAGCTCCAAGCTTCTTTTGCCAGCTCCAAGCTTCACTTCCATACATGAGGGTTGGCACTAGAACTCCATTGTGTACTGCCATCTTTGCTTCTGTGGATATATTTCTATTTGCAGTAATGACTTTGAGTGCGCCATTTATTTTATTCCCAGCACCAACCCTCCTTTCGATGTTTTTCTCCATTTTTCCGTCCCTTGTAAACATGCTTCCCAGATACGTAAATTCAGTAACTTGCTCCAATTTCTCACCCATCGCACTTATATTACAAATCGTCATACATTCTTCTTTCTCGAAAATCATCACTTTAGATTTAGACACATTCATCACCAAGTCACTCTTTTTGCATGCCTCATACATCCTTGACACTAAGACTTGCAAATAGATTGAACAACCACGGGGACATCACACAGCCCTGTTTGACACCTTTGGTGATGTCAAACCAAGATGTGACAGCCCCATTAACCCTGACACAAGCGGTGCTTCCCTCATAGAGGGATGCGATCACGCAAATCAGTTTTGTGCCCACTCCATACTCGGCCAAGACCTTCCAAAGTTTTTTCCTATCAACTCGGTCATACGCTTTCTGCAGATCCACAAACGCACAGAAAAGTTTTCGGTACTTGGCCAAAACCTTCTCTGTTAGACTGCGGAGTGCGAAAATCTGATCCATGCATCCACGTCCACTCATGAAGGCTCCTTGTACATCCCAAATCTTTCCAGATGTCACTTTCCTCATTCTTTCTATCAGTATCCTGCCGTATAGTTTGCCAACGGAGCTCAGCAGACTGATGGCCCTGTGGCTCCCACAGTCTACACGGGCTCCCTTACCCTTGTAAAGAGGCATGATAACTGCTCTCCTCCAGTCCAGCGGAGTATACCCCTCCTCCAAACATTGGTTAAGAAGTCCGCAAAGCCATGCAAGAACCACCTGGCCACTACTCTTGACAAACTCTAATGCAACGCAATCATATCAAACTGCTTTTCCACCTTTCATAATTTTCAATGCATTCTTCATCTCATTCATGCTTATCTCTTCTGTACTACTTACTTCATTTGTGTTCACAGCACTTACATTTTCTCTGGCATCCATATCAGTTGTTACGTTACTGCCATACATTTCTTTAAAATAGTTCATCCATCTTTCTTGTACACTCTTATCATCTGTCAGCATTCTTCCGTCATCTCCCAGAATTGCTTTAACACATCCGCTTTTCAAGGAGTTCCGAGATTTTTTAACCTCCTTCCAGAACATTTTTATATTCTCCTGGAAGTGGTGGGTGATTTTTTCTCCCTCTTCTATTTTCATCTTTTCCTTGCACTCTTTTACTCTCACTTTCACATTATTCTTATAAACCTTATATATTTCTTTCGCTCTCATATATTTTTCACTATCACCCCTATCCACTGCAAGCAAATTCTTCCACGCATCCTTTTTTTCTTTAACGCTGTTTTTTACGTCCTCGTTCCACCAAGCGTCACCATTCATTCTTCCTGTCTTACACGTCCCGCATACTTCTTTTGCTCCTTCATATAAACTTTCTTTCAGATGGTTCCACTTTCCATCTACACTTAAATCATCCATCTCATATTTGCTCATTCTCGTATTAACTGTATGAACATACTTCTCTTTCACTTCGTTATTTTGCAGTTTTTCGGTTTTGACTCTAGACAGGGCAGATACTATTTTGCGGGTCCTGGATCGCCATCCTCGAAACAAAATCACTCTAGCAACCACCAAGAAGTGGTCCGTCTCGAGTTTGGCTACCCTGTACACCCTGGTATCCACCATGTCGCCTCTCAGTCTAGAGTCAATTGCAACATAATCAATCATCGTTCTCTCATTCCCTCTTTGACATGTATACATATGGATCCTCTTGTGGTCGAAAATAGTATTCGCCACAAAGAGGTTCCATTCCAGACATACATCAAGCAATCTCATCCCATTATCATTCGTCTTAGGATCCCCGAATTTGCCCAGACATTCCTCAAAACCACTCCTTTGGATTCCCACCCAACCATTCATATCTCCTGCCAAAATTAATCTTTCGTTCACTTTCTTAACTTCCGCGATTTCCCTAAATTTCTCCCAAAACTCATCCTTCACCGCCTCTCCATCGGAATTGACTGGAGCATACCCTATGATGAGGAAAATCCTTGTCAATCCGATTTTAAAGCGGATCCACATAAACCTTGGGCTCACACATTCATATTCTTTCATACTTTCTGCCATTCTAGAGGAAAGTAGCGCCGCAACGCCCTGGCAGCCTCTTTGTGATTACGGCACTCCAGACCACAACACAAGCGTATAGCCATGCTCCTTCATTCCTCTCTTTTTCATCATGCTCTCAGTCACGCACAGGATGTCTACGCAATGTCTTTTCATTTCAATACACATTTCATTCATCTTTCTTTCCATTTCTCCTCTTCCATTCCACGTACCAATCCGGCACTCCACCCTCCTCTGTTCGCTATCTCAGGAGATGCGGTGTGATGGGTTGCGTGCCTCATTGCCACCTAAAGGCATTAATCCCGCGCCTACTTAATATTAATACATTATACAGCTAAGGAACAATAACAGTAGGTACATAAGTACCTACTGTACTACTAATAATAGTAACATTCTTTATAATACAAAACAACATTCTATATCTACAGATATTCCGGGTATTTCTATTACAAACTAATACAATAAAAATAAATGAAAATTCCAAGAAATGTTTACCAATAACAATCTGAATTTTAAACAGCCTTACATGCTAATTATGGGTTTTACCCAAAAGATTACAAATATGACAAACTTCTTGGAATTGGAAAAAGAAAAGGGGAGACTTGTTAATAAACAAAAGCTAAACACATATTACTAATGAAAATACTTGAAAGCTAATTGACTTGTACTAAAATGTTTATACACACAAATAAACACGAAGACTGATGCCAACAAATTTCAACATTCGATGAGCGGTGACAGAAACAGGAACCTGGTAACTGTACAGGTAATCGAAGGCTGACGAAGATATTGCCGCACTGGATGGAACAGCACTGGATGCGAGGAAGCCGACACCAACACTTTAAAAAGCGGTAGAGTCTGCCATTGTGGGCGCTGGTGGCAGAAAAAGCTGGTGTTGATGGTGGTGTTGATGAGGTCTCAGTGGGTGGGGCAGCACTGGATGCGAGGATCCGTACACCAACACTTAGAACGGGAACGGGAAATCTGTGCGTCGAAGGCAAAAGGCGTTGCTCTTCTCACCGTCTTTATTAGAGGCAGGTTGGTTTTTGCGGCCGGAAGAAAGAACAATCTATGATGGCGCTGTCGTAGACATCTGTCTGGAACAAAAATACCTACACCCTCCACCACGGCTGAGTTTTCAAAATATCCCCTAATTAATCTAAAGAAATGGGTTATGAGAAACCCGTATCTTTAAAACTGCAGAGAATTAAATCCCAACATTCCCAAAAGAAACGCTGTGGGATAGAGCCATGGGTAGCTACCATACTCCTTCATGTATAGATACCTCAGAATTTTTTCCTGAACCCTCTCCAGCATAAGGGAACATCTCGCCTCTTGCGGACTTCATATCACAAAACCACTTTCGAGTCTGCTCCCAACCAATGAATTGTATAGTACTCTGAGCACATTGGGATCTCAGAAAACCCTTCCGGTCCGAATTATGAAGCCCAACATCTTCAGCGCAATGCCACAAATTCTCTCAACATGAGCGTGAAAGGTTAATCTACTCTTATAGGTGACCCCGAGATCTCTCATAGTGGATACATGTGGCAATTGCTGGTTATTCATCGTGTATCATGATATATAGTTCTCAATGCTCTCGTAAAAGATAACATTACGCACTTAGAGACATTGAATTGCATGTGAGAATAGGATCTATGTACGAAGAATATGGCGATCCATATTACCTGCCCAACTCTTTGTAAAACGGCATGATGGTAAGTTAGTTACGTACATATTGTGAGCTTTGATCCTACGGTTAACTTTGTTTGTTGCCTATTCATGATTTAATCTAATGCATAGCCAAAATGTAGTTGCATCAATTTTGAATATACTGTAGGGATAGATATAAGCCTATTCCAGGACACGGGACTCTCCATCGATCTCCATTTATCTAATGAACTTGTCATCGGACGCCATTGTCACCCAAAATTACCTGGACGTTATGGATACAGAAGGTAAATGGAGCAAACACGAGGAATGGAAAGCCAAGCTTATCATGGAACTATCTTAACTTGTAAAATATCTTTCTTCTATATTCGCATCCACTTTTTGTTTTTGATTCATATTTGAATACATTTATCTGCACTAAGTATTTTTACACTGTTTACGCATTTTACACTTTTTACACTTTTTACGCTTGTTACACTTTTTACACTTTTTGCACTTTTTACACTTTTTACACTTTTCACAGACATGTTTTGGTTAGGACACAACCTTTTTCAATGTACAAAATTTAAAACATTAAAATTTTGTAAATTGAACAATGTTGTGTCATAACCGAAACATGTATGTGAAAAGTGTAATAAAGTATTGTAAAAATACTTAGTGCAGTGCAATATTAATTCAAATGCAAAATATCTTATCGGAATGAAAAATAAATATTAATCTCTAAAATTGTCGTAGTAATAAATAAATAAGTATTTTTTATAGGATTAATTCCGAACCTGATTACGCCCTAGTAAGGCTAAGAATATAATTTCCCCTAAATATTGAAAACTGACGTTAAATATTTTATATGAAGTTATGAAGTTATTTTATTTAAATATTTTATATGAAGTTATGAAGTTATTTTATATTATATATATTGTTAAAGAAAAAATGAATATATTTATATTCGAATAAAAAGTAGACATAGTAGAGTAACGCAAATTTACAGAATAAAACTCGTAAACTATCATCACCTCGATTAATTATGTACTTAAATTCATCTGTGTATATTTCATACCCAATTTAAAACTTATATATTTTGTTCTATTATAATTTCTTACCGATCGCGAATATCAGATGCAGCGTTCATATTTAAATTTAAAACACGTTTTAATGCACCCTTGTGATGATTAGATCACAGAAAATACGCTTTAAATGTTAGCCTATTAATTTAATTATTATTTTTTAGAACGATCATTACGTCATAATAGACAATGAAAGAGCAACGGTTTTATTTATAAGCAAAAAATAAGATTGTTATAATAAATTATTAAAACTTTTGAATGGTCTTTTATCGACTTTAGTCGAAGATGAAAATATGAAGGATGAAACTTGCAACACTTTATGTTCACCGTCTGTATACAGTCGCAATATTTTACGTGTAAAGTGTCATGTTGGGAACCCATTGAATATATTAATAGCAGACCCTTAACATCGATATAAGATACTGGTTGTATTATAAATACATTAATACACCATGCACGGTATGCACTCGAAATTAATTCAGACTTGATCATATTACATCTCAACCCAAACCCGCGTTACTTCCAGTCGATTACTGGCAAAGGGTGTCGGACCATTTCCCGGATCGCCTATTTCGGGTGCACTGATTTATCCCCTACCGATAAGGGATGATAATATTGTATTAATCTTGCAGGACGCCGTGATCGTGTGATACGCAAAGTTTGATGGACGGGTGAGAGGTGAATAAATCATTTGGGATGAATAGGGATGCAACGTGCAGTGTTGTTACGTAACATTATTACTAACAGCCCCCAAGGCAATGTAGTTTGAAACGAATCTAATAATAAACGATTTAATTTATTAATTAAAAATAAATTTCCTATCAACTTAATGGTAAACGACGATGACGTATGTATGGAAAAGAGATTTTAGTTAAAACGTTAAATTTTTCAAACAACTTTTTGATAAAAAAAAGAAGATTAAAAATAGATATCAGAAAGAGAGCAGAAATGGCATGTTGAGCCTCGTGGATGCATCGTGTCAATGGAAACTCGATCAAATCCCGTCATGCCAGATTACACTACCAGATGTTAAAACTTTAGGGTATCTCAAAAGAAAGTTAATAGTTTAGTCTTCAAATTTTAAAAGATCTGATGACATCGGATAATGACGTCCAGCTGTCCCTCCAGCTCTTAGGCAGTCTTCCAGGTGGGCGGTGTTCAGAAAGGATTTCATAAGCGGCTATTTATGCAAGTCTGTCACTATCCATTCGGGCTACATGGTCCCTCCAGTATCTTCTTCTGGATCTACTCCACTGAACGATATACTCTATTTAAAGTTTTTCTTATGTCTGTTTTTTTCCAGTATTGATTTTTCCATTCCAATTTTCCAGTAATTGATCTTAGGACCTTCGGTATAAATGTCATTATGGCTGCAGATCTCTACTCCCAAATATCTGAAACTCATTACTTGCTCCACAGGTATATCATCAACAGAGTTTTTTGTGAGACTTTTTGTTTTGCTGACGATATAGCCATATTTAGCCTTTGTGATACTGTGTGGAATTTGTTCAACATTATTTGGAAGTTATCTTCAGACTTGGCTATTTATGCGGCATCGTCTGCATAGCAAATGACGTTCACAGTTTTACTGCCCATTTTACAACCTAGTCCCAAGCCAACATTTAGTGGATCGATTTAAAAAAGAATTAATTAAAAAAAAATAGTAAATCTTCCAAATGCAAACCCTTGCGTTCGCGGCACTCATTAAGTCGATGACGACTCCGCGATGGCTGCCATTTAGTGAATAATGTTTTCTTTCAAATGCGCAAGGGAAGGCGGTTTATCCCATAACGCTCTGAATTCACATATAAATTTTTTATTTATTATTTTTATTTTTTACTATACACAACAGGTCTTCTATATTACTGTATACATTTTACATAACACATTTTACAAAAACAGCACAGACATACATGTTAAAACAATATACATATATAAGAAATTGTGATAACTACCTATATGATCCTTAAAGGACGCTTTGGTCATTTAAAGAATGTCCACATCGACTGACACCTCATTCAAGAGCACCATACCCCAGATCATTGTATCCTGCGCCATGACATTTGTTCTGCTATGCGGTATGTACAACAGATCGTGTCTTCTAGCGCGACCATACCTGTCATTGTGCATTGAAGCCTTAACACTCTAAGAGTTATGGGATATCAATAAGGTTACGGAGTATTTTAAATCCTAAGATCATCAATGTACCTTTTCCTCTTGATTCGAGACTGCGGTACTCTGTGTTAATCAATAGATTATATACCCCATTCATCCGCATGTAGAGGTATCTCAGTTTTTTTTTTCTGGATTTTGAGACACCTGGTAGTTCCTCCTCCATGCATGTCACAGGGAGCAAGGGAATTTTGTTCTTCTTATTTCTTCTTTTCCTCATTACTGAGAGTCGTGATCTATGGAACTGCCCGTGGCTCTTCAATCCTCTCTGTTCTCCGCAGTCCACACCATCGAGTAGAGGTTTCCCCCGGTTATCTCCTTAATTTAAAAATTTCGTTACGAGCAGAATAATTGGTTCAATTGCAGAGCCTCGTATTTTCATGTAGAAGCTGCACACGACGATAAATGTCGGTGGGATTTCATATAACATTTTTACTTTCATAATGTGTCGTGCCGGGTCTCTACGACGTCGATTATCACTTGAGAGTACATGTCTCTGTCTTGCGCAGTTCTAAACAGCGCCTCGACTGTTTTAATCCCCATCCAATCACGTACGTTCTGGAACCAAGAGATATGTCTTCTCCCCACACCTCGACAACTCTCTGTTTTGCCCTTTAATATTAATATCATCAACTCGTACTTTTCTCCTCTAAACACATGGCCCAGGAAGTACATCTTCTGGGCATTAATGTTAGCAACCTATTATCTATCAAATCTTGTTCTTTGTAGCTGATATTATTATTATTATTATTTTGTTGAAAAAACTCTTTACATCATTACAGCGCGAGTCAAATCGATGTAAAGGGTGAAAAAAAAAAAGAAAATCAAAGGAAATATACATAGAACCTTATGAATAGGAATATGCTAGTTATTTCCTTGCTGCCTTCATCCTAAGGGTATTCACGAATTCGCCATAATTGCATCCAAACAGGTCTATTTCTTTGCAACCTCATTTAAAAGACGAATCGCTTTTAAGACAGGAGAACTTCGAAGGGCCTCTGTGCGGCAATTTGGAGCATAAAATAATATATGCCCTTTTGCTCTGCTATAACTATGGGGAACGTGTAGATTTAGTTCTCTCAATATTGCTGGATTGTGAATACTTCCGATTAATAGTTTAAAAAAAAGCTTACCTAGAAAGATCATTCGACGTGTTTTAAGAGTGTTGAAATCCAACATTTAACACATCAAATCAAATCAAATCAGTTTATTTTATCAACAGACATTAGAAAATTTATTTTTAAGGCATCTATTGAGAACAGGTAAAATAATATATTATGTATTATGTATTATGTAATATAGTATGTATAGTATACTACGAGAAACGCATAAGAGATGGTTCAACATTAGGAAGACAGCAAGACAGGAAGACAACATTATATAACAACAAAAGAAAAGTAATTAAAAGAAATGGTTCCACAAATATGAGATTTATAAAATGTTCAGAATCAAATTAATTAAGATTCAAAGAGCCATTTTGGCTTAGTATATTCCTGGAAATAAATTCAAGAAAAACATATTCTAATATTAATAACATTCGGATCAGGACTGAAGGATCTCTTCGGCTGAAATTTGATTTGAAAAAGGATTCTGTCGGAAGAGATAAGTTTAACGCCGTTTCAAAGGAAATTTATTTTCCTCATAAAACCAAATCCCTCATAACACACCGAGTCACAATATCAATTTTGCGATTCCCGCCAAAATGCTAGGGTCTTATTTAAACTTGGGAGTTATTTTCACTTTCTTACAACGTCTAATTGCGTCAGGCGGCGCTTAGCGGTGATATTGTTATTCGCGTGACGAAAAGAGGGATTTCCACATTTTTTTATTTACCCATAGATTATCCGGGGAATATGAGAGGCTGGAGAATACGGAACGGATCCACTTTATTACTTTTTGCACAATATTGTCGGGGTGACTTAGCTAAACTCAAAGAGGAGATTTCGTTAGTGGCGAGGATTTAATGAAGGTGAGGATTCCACATCGCAATGGACGACGTACTGATCTTATGAATTAAATCTACCATTTTAAGTTCCATTTCAACAAGATTGCTCTATGATTTTTTTAACAAACACAATACGTTTCTTTTTTTATACTTTGTATACAAAACTCACTTTATTAAAATAAATTTAATACCAAACGTGTTTTGGACACACAAGCCTGTGATATTCTTCTTCTTCTTTCGGTGCCGTGTCAGGTCCCCTCAACGTTGGCGATCACTACAGCAAATACATATCTATGCTGCGCCATTTGGAACAGGTTCTGAACTCTTGTTATTCCTTGTAAGACAATTGGCCTATTCTAACTAACTAACTGAGCTTGGCGCTGTCTCTCTGAAAGAGTAAGCAGAAACCTGAAATACTTCTCTTGTTTCCCAAACATTCATACATCATCTTAAGCAAGCACGTCGATTTCTACGACTCCCCACATGGCCGACAATCAATATTTTATATTTATTTAGATTCTACATAAAAATTTACAGCTAGTTGCCTGGATTCAACGAACTAAATGACCACCAGGTCATCGAGTCGCAGAAGAATTGGACTAGCAAACTGTTTTTACCTGACATACTACGTTCAAATACTCGGCATTCATTTATCGTGCCATGGACACGTCGATTTTCCGACCACTCGTCGACATTTAATATTTGATTTATTTCAACATGCTACATTTTCTCGGTCTTCGATCTTTTCATCATTTTGTTCATAGCACTTGACATATTCGGTTAAACAAATTATATTAAAACACAACCAAATAAATTGAACCTCAATTAAATGACATAGAGAGAGACAAGTAGAAGGAGATAAGAGCAAGACTGAGAAAAACGTAGCACAATCAAATGAATCAGATATTAAATATCGACCACGCGAGGATTCGGCGAAATCGACGTGCGTTCATGACACGATATATGATTGTTGGTAGCTATCTGTGGCTTTATCCCACTGCATTCCTCTTGGGCATGCTTAGGACCAATAATTTACAGATAAGAAGGGTTGGGTGCACACTTATCCATTTTTTTCAGATTTATCAGGGGATTCTTTGAGAATTCCGTCATCTTGGAGGCTATCCTTCTTTATGTTCCGGATGGTTATCTTCGACAGCGTCAGCACAGAGTGTTTAATCTTCAGCTGGCTATGGTGATGACGGTGGGGAGAGCAATCAAACTGCTGAACATGATCGCTTCGGAGATCGACGTCTTTCATATTCGTGAAAGTACGTTCAGAAGACAAATACTCTTGACTTTGGAGAGTATCTTGTATTCCTAATGTCGAACAGTCTCTCATGCGTTCCTGGTATTATATATTTGTTATGTTTTTCCTGTTCTCAAAATATGTCTTAAACTATAATAATTGTTTGTAATATCTTTTGAGATAATAAACTGATTTGATTTGATTTAAAAGTATGTAATAAATTAAGTGGATAATGCAGTTTTTAATACTCTCCTTCCAGATATTAAAAAAATCTGATTTTCGGAGAAACATAAATTGTTTTATGTGTATTTTTTTAAGATTTGCATTTAATTTTTATATACTCTTCATTAGACCCATCATTCAATCTGATTTTTAAGCACTGCGAAATAAAAGAAGCGAGCAGAGAGCTTCTCCATCCACGCTTTATAAAATGGCGAGTAAGTTTGTCTCGCTAAGATAACGTCGGACGTGTACCGGCTCCGAAATGGCTTATTACGAAATGAAATATGCCATCAAATTAAAGCTTCGAAATTAAATGTCTTTATTTAAATTTTCAAATCTCAACGTGTTTTTATAAGGCCCCCTTAAACCTTAATCACGGTTTTGTTTATTCAATCCTACATTCTTGAGTTTTAATATAAAAATCCTCCGAGTCCTGGCTTAAATAATGACAAAAGGCGAAGTTTATTCAGTTGAATACGCGCGTTTTAGTCTCACTGATAATATTTTCTGAGCTGAATTAAATAAGAGACTGAAACTTGATTCATTTGTGTTGTAAAGGTATTCTGATTATAAAAACCAACTTAACGCAGTGATTATAATTACATATAGCTTTATTCACTGTTAATTAGATCAAGTTACTGAATTTACTTATCTAGGAAGCATGTTTGCAAAAAATGGAAAGAGAATTTGAAGCAGGTGAGTGAATTTGTGTATTTAGGTAACATGTTGACAGCGGATGGCCGAACAAAGTGATGTCGAAAGAAGGGTTGGTGCGGGTAATAAAGTGAATGGAGCTTTAAAAATAGTTATAAGAAACAATAATTTGTCAATGAAAGCGAAAACGGCCGTTCACAATGGAGTTCTGGTCCCAACCCTAATGTATGGAAGCGAAGTATGGATCTAGCAGAAGAAGGATGAGAGCAGAATAAATGCAGTAGAGATGAGGTCCCTAAGACGTATGTGTAGTAGAACGATATACGACAGAATTTCAAATGCTGTTGAAGAATGGAATGTAGAGAGATAGCAGGTATTTTGAACAAAATTATTAAAGGATCGCTGCGTTGGTTCGGACATATGGAGCGCATGGATGAAGAAAGAATGGTTAAGAAAGTATTGTTAATGATGTGAATAGAGTACGGAGTCAAGGCAAACCGAGGAAAACACGGCACGACTAAATTAATCAAATTTTAAAGGTTGGTCATGATAGAAGTCGGAAGAATTGACGTGCGTGTATGACTCGCTGTATGAATGTGGAGGAATCTAGAGAGGTATGTCAGGATAGAGTAGTTTGGAGGTCCATTCTCTCTGCCTACCTCTGTGGGAAAACGACGTAATGGTTTGTTGTTGTTGTTGTAGTTGAAGAAAGACCTCGGAAGAATTTCTGGAAATATGTAAAGTAAATGGTGCAATCAAAGCCATCACTGCAAATATAAAAATATCGACTGAACCAAAGATAATGTGAACAATGGGCTTCTAGTGCCGACCATTATGTATGGAAGGGAAGCTTGGCGTCGGAAGAAGAAGGATGAAAATAGAATAAATGCCGTAAAATGAGATCACTTAGAATAATGTGCTGAAAAATTAGTTGTGATAGAATAAACAATGAATAAATAAAGTAATGTAAGGCGGACAAATGGGTCCTAAATAAAATTAAATAGGGGCACTAAGATATATAAATCAAAAATAAGTTATTTGAGGTAGGAAGAAATAAAGTGATTCTAAGAAAACAATTTCTATACTTATTTTTTATCTTTATATTTATCTTAGTTTTTATTATGAATAAGTTCAATTCTATTTGTAATATCACCATGTTTAAAGATTTAATATTGTTTAAGTGCTGATGCTAAAAAAATCTCACTTCGCTTAGAGATTTAAGCACAGAGAGCACATGGCTGGCGGGTTAAGCCAAAACTCTGGAAGATAAATTAATACACAGAGAAATGGTTTGATCCCATTTGCGGCAATCGCGGACAGGAGCGGCTAAATAGTAACCTTGAGAGAAAACCTACAGCTTGCATACACGCTTGTATTTTAGTATTTAGTTAAGAAACTAGTCACCGAAGAATTTGTGTTAGTGTATTCCACCGGATAATTAAAATAATTAAATAAATCATGATTATAAGCTGCAAAATATGACGTAAAATGTAAAAAAAGAAAAATCAAAAAGATAATACAGTGTACTTAATCGAATATCATTTAATTGCAGTGAACATTTTTAAAAATACTATCTCCTTCGACTGATATTAATGGGTAAGGTGGAGAGACGTCGGGGAGTTGGTAGAAGGAAGCTGTCCTGGCTGCGGAACATCAAATAGTGGATAGGAATAACAAGAGTTCAGAACCTGTTCCAATAGGCGCAGAATAGATATGCCTTTGCTGCAGTGATCGTCAACGTTGGGCGGACCTGACACGGCACCGAAAGAACAAGAAAAAGTACATATTTTAAATTTCATAGTATAATAAAAAAGTCTTTTATATCTATATTATAGGTGTCGTTAGGAGTTCAGGTGAAGGTCTTAAAAATCTGGTCTGGAAGAACTAAATTAAGGTTATTACCCGTGGCTCTTTCCGACTGAATTCTTGCTAGGTATGCTAAGCTACCAATCATTGGAGAGAAGGAGGAACATTCACTTGGGAGTTCACTTCTTTCAGCTGATTGGCGGCCGTATACAGAAATCGGATGTCCTGAGTGATGTAGGTCTATTTGTCCCTGATAATTACCTTCGTCAAAGACAGCACAGATTGTTTTATTTGCCACGCTGCAGAACCAACCTGCCAATGGTAATGCCTGTGGGTAGGGCAATCTTATTGCTTAATCGGATCGCCTCGGAGGTCGACATATTTCGTGAAAGTGTGCGTTGCCTCAGGAATGCAATATCAATGTTATGATTTTTTCTTACTCTTAAGCTCAATTTTTATTTTTTTAATGCTTCTCTGTTTATAATGTAATTGCAAACGATTTGGAATTGTATGTCTGTAATGTTTGTGATTATTAGCAAAATAAATGAAATGAAAAAAAAAAATTGTATTGACAGCGATTTCAAAATTTATAAGACATGCGTACGACCTAACATTGAGTATGCTGTAGAGACCGATACTGTATGAATCAAAGGGTTTCTGAAAACAATTGAGATGAAGGCCATAAGATTCACTACTGGCAAAACTCTAAGAGACCGTAACGTAAAGTAGAAATGAAAACAACTTGCGATATTGAGGAAATCGTTTGGTGGAGTAGATTCCGAAGAAGGTGCTGGAGGGACCATGTAGCCAGAATGGATAATGACAAACTTGCATGCACAGCTAACGTAATCCTCTCCGGACAGTTCTCTCTCAGAACTCATCATCCCGGAAGATATAATTTCCGAGTCGAAAATCGTTAAAATAAAAAGGAAAATAAGATGAAGAACTGAATTTTGATTTTGGCAGTAAATCTAACGCTGCAACTCTGTCGTTGAGAAATGTGCCCATTGATTTATGCCGTGCGTTAGTTATGACCTTCGGAAAATGTTTGGCGAAAGGAAGTGCGAATGAATGTTTTGTCGGAGAACCCTTCAAACAATCGGGGAGCAGGAAGGATATAAATCTATGTCACTTTTTATGACGTGGTATAAAATCGGCGTTTTGTCTTTAGATACAGTTATTTGATAGAATTTTTCAATAGTCGAGATATTGGGAAACGATAAAGAATAATGGCTTATTGTCGACTAGGACTTACAGGGTAAGGAGAATTTTCGAGGATTCAAAATTTAAATAAGTATTTTTTAATGTTTTAATCATCCCTTAACATTACAAAACTACTGCTTTAATTTTTGTTATGGAATATTCAATTTTATACAATTAACATATTGATTAATGAAAGCGAAAAATGACGTTCACAATGGTCCCATCCCTAATAATCCAGACACATAAATATATACGAGTATTAAAAAACGTACGAATTAAATGCGAAGATTGTATATTTTCAATTAATCTATTTTAGTTTATTTTTCAGTACACCCGGAGCCCCTGTAAATAATACGAAATCGGAAAAATTTTCCACCACATTAAAAACAAAATTCTCCGCAGATTGAATCCAAGGGATTGGTAAGCAGCAAAGTGTACATTTGTTATGGTCCTTGCGATGCCTCTTCGGCCTTTAATGTGGTAGTTTCCCGTTGCTTTCCACATTTGTATTCAGTTGGTTTTTTGAACCCAATAACTGCAACCAATTTTTCCAGCTATAAATTGTTATGACATCGTACGCTTAGTAGTAAACTGACCGATTATGGTTTAGGTCATAATTGAGTTAACATTAGACAGAGGCTTGTGTTAACGCTATCCATCTATTTTTCACAATGTTAACGCTATCCATTCGTACGTACGATAATCGTTCACAATGTTAACGCTATCCTTTCGTACGTGTTTTTCGACTGTTTTTGTTAAAACACCGACTCGTGTCAGATTGAGCAAAACTTGCTTTTTTGAGTTAAGCCAGTGTTCTATTAAGCGTGCGACATGTGATATATAGCTAATCTATCGTCATTATATTGTTACAATTCGGAGTAGCCGAGAAATATGTATTAAGTTGTTACCTATATAATACAACGTACATTTTATCACAAACCAGATATTAGTTACATACGAGTATATTATGTACTCGTATCATTTCACATTATGTTATATTGAAGGGTTGCGGAGAACCCTTAGCAGAAGTAATTAGGGGACACTTCTTGTAACGAGGTTGTTGTCAACAAACAAAGCACTAATGTAAGTGGACCATTAGATAATGTATCTCTGCTAATAACTAATAACCGAGATGACATAAAGGGGTCAAGAAATACTAATATCAAGATGTTGATTGTTCCTTTGTTATAAGGAGACTACTGAGCTATAATATAATATATTCGCAGTTTATGCGTTGGCAAACTAATTAAAATATATCGTTTTACATAAAAAAAACATATTTAAACGTGTGTCCAAATTACAAACATTTTTATAACGTAATTAAGAAAGCTCAAGCTCCAAATATTCAGCAGTAGCGTTAAAAGCGTACTGCTGTACGGATGTGAGACTTGGAAGTCTACCGCGGACGTTATTGGTAAACTCCAGATGTTTATAAATAGGTGCCTTCGCTCAATATTCAAAATCTATTGGCCCCAAACAGTGTCAAATGCCGCTCTCTGGACTATGGCAGGCGAAAAGCCAATTAGAGAACAGGTCGCTAGACGCAAATGGCAGTGGATCGGTCACACTCTGAGACGGAACCCAGCCTGCATCGCTCAGGGTGCCCTAGACTGGTCCCCTATGGGGGGAAAGAGAAAGCGAGGCAGACCTAGAGCCACCTGAAGAAGAACCCTGCAGGACGAGGTTAAGGCAGCAGGCCTCACTTGGGATGATGTTAGGCATCAGGCATGCGATAGAGTCGGGTGGAGAAGGTTCCTTGAGGCCCTATGCACCACGGAGGTGTGACAGGACAAAAAGAAGAAGAAAAAGAAGAATTAAGTGGACTTACTTAGAACACATGTATATTTTGCAATGAATATTACAATACATAGCCATTATTTTGTTGAAGGTTGCGTTAATATTGGAATTCTATTGCAATTTAAAATTGAACAGTGTTATTGATTTTATTCCAAAATAGCAATATTACCGTTCACAATAGAGTTCTGGTCCCAACCCATATGTATGGAAGCGAAGCATGGAACTGGCAGAAGAAAGATGAGAGGAGAATAAATGCGGTAGAGTTGAGGTCCTTAAGACATATTTGTGGTCGAACGATGAAGGACAGAATCTCAAATGCTGATATTAGAAAGGAATGTAGAAAAATAAGGTATTATGAACAAAATTATGAATGAAAAAAGGTGAAGAAAAAATGGTTAAAGAAAAAATGGTTAAAAAATTATACGTTAACGGTGTAAATTGAGTACGGAGTTAAGGTAGACAGGAAAACATGGCATGACCAAATTAATCAAATTTTAAAAGTTGGTCATGGTCAGGAGCCGGAAGAATCCGATGTATGAAATAGAGTAGTGTGGCGGTCCATTCTCTCTGCCAACCCCTGCGGGGAAATGGTTTGTTGTTGTTGTTGTTGCCAATATTGGCGATGAGGTTCGTAACCCATCACACCGCGTCTCTTGCGGGGGCGAAAAGAGAAGGATGGAGTGCTGCATCGGTTAAAGTGTGGCAGTCCATTCTTTCTGCCTACCCTTTCGGGGAGACGGCGCGATGGTTAGATAGTTAGTTAGTTGATTTATTAATCTTACTTTTGTTATTTATATTTTATACCAATGGCTTTTGTCTAAAAACGAAATTATCTCTCTTCTATCTTTTATTGGTGGCAGTGTGAATATCACAATGTTTTTGATCTGTTATAGAATTCACGTGCCAATTAAATGGCGATAGATTATCTACCCATCACATGTCATGAGAATCAATATGATAGCTATACCCTTTACATTAATTTGGCTCGCACTTTAATAACCTAAAGAGCGATTCAACAAAATAATAATAATAAAAATAACAACAGACTCTGATGTCCCACTGTTTTTGATCTGGTATAGAATTCACGTGACAATTAAATGGCGATAAGTTATATACCCATCACATATCATGAGAATCAATTTGATAGTTATACCCTTTACATCGATTTGGCTCGCGCTATAATGATGTAAAGAACGATTCAACAAAATTATAATAGTAAAAATAACAACAGACACTGAAAATGTTCACGGAAATCATAAAAAAATAAATTGATACTCTTTGTGAAAAAATTTTTTCATCGACCGGAAAATTCTTTCAAATCTGTAAAATGAGAGAAATTTGCAGCGTGCAATTTAGGTTCTGATTGAAATTATTTTCTTTTTCATTCTGTCAAAATGCCGGATAGCAGAAGGGTCAATGGTCTTACCCCAGATTTTTCGGCTCAGCATTTTGGTACTGGCCTGAAATAAATTGGAATTTTGGACCTCACAAAGGATCTTTGAGAGTATTTTTTTTCCCAAAGCGTTACGAGGTACATGCGGACAAGACAGCGGAGTTCTCTATTACAGCATTTTGAAACTTTTTTCAAATTAGATTTTTTTTTCTGGAACAATCATTGTACTAATCTCTATAAAAATATAATATATAACAGCTATCTTTGTAGTAACGATATCAACAAAACATATAAGTATTAATGTTTTCTTTTGTTAGAAGTTACTTAGTAACTTCGAGAATATATAACAACAACCAACCATCACGCCGTTTCATCGCAGGGGTAGGCAGAGATAATGGACCGCTACACTACTCATTCCTGGCACACCTCTCTAGCTACCTCCACATTCATACAGCGAGTCATACACGCACGTCGATTCTTCCAACTTCTAACATAACTTACCTTTAAAATTTCATTAATTTAATCATGCCATGTTTTCCTGGGTCTGTCTCGACTCCGTCTTCTATTTACATCATTAACGAATACTTTCTTAACCATTCTTTCTACATCCATACGCTCTATATGTCCGAACAAACGCAGCGATCCTTTCAAAACTTGTTCATGATACCTTCTTCCGCTCTACATTCCTTTCTTATATCAGCATTCGAGATTTTGTCGTACATCTTTCTACCACAAATACGTCTTAGGGACCTCATCTCTACCGTATTTATTTTGCTTTAATCATTTTTCTACCAGATCCATACTTAGCTTCCATGCATAAGGGTTTGGACCAGAACTCCATTGTGAACGGTCATTTACACATTCATTGATAAATGTTTGTTACAAATAACTATATTAAAAACACCAACCCTTCTTTCGAGGTCACTATCCGTTCAGCCATCCGCTGTGAACATGCTACCTAAATAGACAAGTTTATTCACCTGCTCAAGTTCTCTTCGTTCACACTTAAGTTACAAACTGTCATTTGCTCTTCCCATTCAAAAATTATCACATTTGACTTATCGACATTCATCAATGAATTTTTTAAGTTGCATACATCATGTATTCTCGAAACCAAAACTTGTGATTCATCCGCACTATCCGCAACGAGAATGGTATCGTCCGCGTAAAGCAGACAATTTACAGACAAATCACTCATCTTAGCACCAGCAATTATTCCTTTCAGTTCTTTCATACGCTTGTCCATATATAGATTGAACAAACATGAAGACATCACGCAGACCTACTTAACACATTTTGTGATATCAAACCAAGGCGTGATGTCCCCATTTACCCTAACACTGGCAGTGCTTCCTTCGTAGTAGAAGCAACCGCCCATATTCACGAGTCTCACTCCGTATTCGGACAATATTGACCAGAGTTTATCTCTGTTCACTCGATCGTAAGCTTTTTTAGGCCTTTTGACCATAAACTTCTCCGCAAGCGTTCGAAGAGTAAAAATCTGATCCATACATCCTCTTCCGGTCGTAAATGCGTCTTGTACATTCCACACCCTTTCAGTCGTCGTATTTTTTACTCTTTCTATTAAAATTCGACTGTAGAGTTTACTAACGGCGCTCCAATAATATAGATATATTTTAATTATAACACATTTGTTGATTCGTGGGATGCCACTTGGGCATTTAATATAATAGTTTCCCAATGATTTCTATACATCCGACATCAGATTCCATACATCATATTATTTAGGTTTAAAACTTTTTAGCTAGTCATATACGCATGTCGATTTATCCGACTCCTAACATTCAATATTTGATTGATTTGATCGTGCCACGTTTTCCTCGGTCTTCTTTTATTTATAGTTAGATAAATAAATGAATAAATGGATTTAAGTCTGGAGGTACGGGTTATTGTTATTACTCAGAGAATGATACCTATAATAAGTGTTTGGCAATGAATAAAAGGTTTTCTGCTTAATGATTTCCAATCTTAATAGATGACGCTAGTGTAGAGTGAACTTAAAAAAAATGTAAAGATAGGCGTGGAATCCTACCATATATACAAGTTCCAAAAATTTGTTAGCCGTGGTGGTCGTAAGAAGGACGGAATGGGGAATGTTGTTAAACATAAAGCGATCGCTCAACCCAACCAATGACAGGTCATAAGTCCTAGAAGCGCCTCGGCCACCACCTTCTGTTCCCAGAAAACAATTTATATCTTCGTCTCTATTGAGATACATATAAAATAAAAATAATTTATCCGCAATGGGTGGATTCCAGTATTTGTCTACAAGAATTTGTATGCATTCAAAATGTTGTTGAATAAAAACCACGACCAGTTTTATATTAATCAATTTTTATCCGAAAAATAGAGAAGTTACGAATTCGATAAAAGATCTAGTGAGTTTACGTACTGCATTACATGTTACAAACAAAAAAAGACAATGAAACAATATTGTGCAG
The DNA here is from genome assembly GCA_022606425.2 of Lepidostoma basale. NCBI lineage: Eukaryota > Metazoa > Arthropoda > Insecta > Trichoptera > Lepidostomatidae > Lepidostoma > Lepidostoma basale. Next base: position 483,700 of record JAHDVF020000044.1, read on the forward strand.
TTGCGAATTCTACAACTGTCTAGAACTTTATTGAGTATAACTCGAAGAGCTTCCAGTTCTCGTAGAAGAAAAGCCCAGTAAAAACTTTCTCCGGTAATAAGCTTGCTTCCTGATTTCATCCCCTTACTTTGTGTCCGCCTCTCGGAGGGGTTGCTAAATACCCTTCGGGAGGCAATCAATTATAAGGCAATGATTCCTGTATTCCGTGTTAAGGGTGTTCTAATTGGTACCCTTTAAATTAAAGACCCGAGATAGTGATTACAGTGACACTTAGTCGTTGGATAAGAGAATAAATTGGATTTTGATAAACTGTTCTATTGAAAATCAATTATCTATTGCTTATACCAGCTTTTATCGCACATTGCTTACAGATAAATCTTATGAAAAATTAAGTGTTGTAGATTTAAAAAAATATAAATGTAAAATTTTTATAGGTTTATAAAACATCAGCTATTCTTGTTTTTTTTTCCTGAAACTTAACGAAAAAATCAAAGAAAATAAAGTATGGGGGATAGCCACTGTTATTGTATGAGTTTTTTTTATGTTTTAATTTAAAGTTCGTACAATCGAAAATTTCGATTTTTACTATTTTATAAGACAATATACAAAATGAAAGGTTAAGTTTTTTTTATGAATATTTACTTGTAAAATATAACTAAACAGACATAGTAGGTAATGAAGGATTCTAAGACAAAAATTTTTCTAAAAAAAAAATCAAGCAAAAACATAAACTGTAAAACTAACTTTTGAAGCCCTGCTCTTGGATAACGAGAATAATTATCGATTGCCAGTACAAATTTTATTTGTTTTTATTCATAACATAAATAATGTTTATTCCACGGGTTTATCACTTGGACTTGGACTTGGATCTTCTGGCTTACAGAGGTTCAGCTCATGTGGCTGTTCCTCTTACGTCTGATGGGAACATTGTTGGAAGGTGATTTGGTGGGTTGTTAGTTTATTCGGGGGCATGATTTGTGTGGCCCGGAGTGTTCCTCTGAAGGAGAATCGATTTTGGGCGCTTGTGGCGGCTGAAAGTGTTTGGGTCGTAATTAGAGAGGTCTTTTATTGTGGGGTTGGGATGTGAAGGGAGTCCTTTGTAAAAACGTTCGGCAAGTTTCAGAATGAATTCATCTATCATCGGGATTCCCGATTCTAGGTGCAGTTGTGTAATCCTGGTCCATGAAGGCGCACCAAGCGATAAACGGATAGCCTTATTTTGCAGGATTTGGAGTTTTTGTATGTGACTCGAAGCTGCATAGCCCCAGATTGGGGCCGCATAAGTGAAGATCGGCCTTATAACCGTTTTGTATATCAGGAGTTTATTGTCGATGCTTAGTTTACTGTTTCTAGCTAACATTGGGTAGAGGGCTAACCTAACCTAACCTAACCTATCAATCAAATGTAAAATTTTTGTGACCTTCGAATCTTAAAATTTCAGCAGGAACTTCGAAATTATATCAAAGAAATTATTCAAATTGACATAGAAACAAATACACATAAAGGTTTGAAAAATCACGAAAATTTGACATTTGATATATCGCACGTTTAATAGTAAACTGACATATTATGGCTTAGGTCACAATTGAGTTACCATTAGACAGATGCTTGTATTAATTTTTACAATGTTAATCCATTCGTAGTACGATAATCGTTCACAATGTTAACGCTATCCTTACGTACGTGTTTTTCGACTGTTTTTGTTAAAACACCGACTCATGTCAGACTGAGCAAAACTTGCTTTTTTGAGTTAAGCCAGTGTTCCATTAAGCTTGCGATATTATTGAACACCTGATGATGTCAACATAGGTTGATGAAACAGCTGTCGAGTAAAATGAAATACTATTGTGATACAAAAAACAAAGTAATTTAATTTAACAGTATAAAAATTATTCTATAGTATATCTTAACTGAACCATATGCAATTTATATTCAATATCTTTAGAAAGTAGTTTAAAATATATTTGATTATTTACCTATATATATTTCTGATTTTGAAAATTTGGTTTGGTTCATATGGTGCTCCCGTCAATTTGGAGATATTTCGTGTATAAGTGAATTGTTTTGGTCAATTTGATTATTGCCGCTCTTTATGATAGTTATTTGTGCCAAAAAATTATTTTTCCTGTTTTGGTGTTAAAATTATATAAGTTTTTTCGTTTATAAAAAGAATTTTGACAGGTGTAAAAATAAATTTTTCATTTGTTCCAATGACAATTTGAATAAATTCTTCAAATATATATTGAAGTTTTTGCTGGTGTTGGATTGTTTTAAGTGCCTTATTACAGTAGATAAAATAAAAGCAGTGGATTACGCGGAATAAAAATTAAATAAACACAAATGTCCGGATCGTCCAGCTGACGACAAGTGCACCATCTAAAAGAACATTATGTGTTAAATTATTTTTCTTTTTTATTTTATTTTATATCAGTTTATTTCAGATAATTTGTTATTAGATTTATTATTAGATTTATTATGTAGACGTTGAACGATCGAAGTGTGCGCGGGAGATGCCTGTTGGTGGCGATGAGGTTCGCAACCCATCACACCGCGTCTCTCGCGATGGCGAAAAGAGAAGGATGGAGTGCCGCATCGATTAAAGTGTGGCAGTCCATTCTTTCTGCCTACCTTTTCGGGGAAACGGCGTGATGGTTAGTTAGTTAGTTAGTTAGTTACCTTATATTTCCGTTAAGGATACACATATTACATTCAAATCAAACAAGTCAGAATTTATCTAATAAAATAACAAGAAAATCTTTATTTTTATTTCGTATCTATGCTTATTTCGTATCTATGCTTATCTTATACAGCGAATATGATAAACATTGAAACATTTAGTTTTGTAAAAGAGTTATGTCAGATGAAAGATTGGAAAAAGATTTATGATGTGGCTGTGAACGATAAAAAAAAGCTGTCCATATAAAATGTTAGCTTGTACCTTCCTCGGAAAAACAAGAGCCCCTTTTAGCATACATATATATTTTTTTAAAATATTGTACAAATTATATTAATTTTGATTGTTTGGTTTTGATTTATATCGAACGTAATACCAAACAAATTAGCAATTTTATAATACCTTAGAAGGGCGAAACATGTCATACATAAACGTTATAATAAAAATCCTTGAAAACTCTCGTTTTTTCACACATTTATAAATAATGGAGTTTTACATCACTGTACAAGAAACAATAAATAATCAAAAAGATGTTTTAAATCAATTTGTCACGTAGAAACTAGAGACAAGATTATTAATTTAAAAACAATTGTCTTGTAAATCGAAATCTTTTATATGTTTATGTTATGTCACAACGTTTATGAACATAATTTTATTTTATAGGTAGGAATTAACTATTGAATAAAGGCCACATGTGCATGGCTTGTAAAGATTATAGTGTTACTGAGTAATGAATTATGTCAAAACTTACAGTGTTGGTAGTAAATTTTCTATTTGAATACAATAGACCTCAAGATCTCTTAATAAGATATACAACTTGAACCATGAATTCCGAGTTGTTTCATGTTAATTTAACTAGATGTGTATATAGCCACACTAGGTTAGACAATAGCCTGCTGTGTATCTATGTATACACATTGATTAAAACGCTTATACACATAAACTAAATAGCATGAACACGCATTCTCCAATAGCCTATTTTAACAACGAGTACATGTTATTTCGCGAAATCGTAAATCGCAAAAACTTTTTACCAATGATCATACAAAATGAAGTTCCTATCTGTCCTTTCATTCATTAAACGTTAGGATTATCAAAGAAAGAGGATCCCTAAAAAGAAAGCGTAGTTAAACACAAATTAACTAACTATCTGAGTTTCTTCTATACACGCCATAATTTGTGTTGTTTTAATGGTTTATTTCTGAACCCCAATAAGAACTATAAATTATTATTTTTAATTTTAAATTGAATCATAATATTTGTTATTACAAAAGCATAAACGTTCCAAAATAAATCTTTATAACATCTGTCGGATCATGTCAGCAACAAGAATTTTACAATATTTTTAAAAATGTATCTGTAGTGAAGAAGGACTGTTTGTCCGAAACATGTCTATATAATTTTTTTTGAATATAAGTGTTGTATATATAAAGTATATAAAAAAGAAAAATAGAAACAAATTAACTGAGTAACCATCAAGTCGTCTCCCCGAAGAAATAGGCAGCAAGAATAGACAACTACGTTGTTTTTTTCCTGACTTTCTCTCTCGATTCCATAACATTCATACATCGTATTAATACACACGCGTCGATTTATCCGACTCCTCTCAGGATATTTTTAATCTTTAATTGATTTGATCGTGTTACTTTTTTATGGTTCTTCTTCTATTTTTAGTTCCATTTACGTCATATACACTTACTTTCTTTATTATTCTTTTTTCATTCTTTTTTTTCAAGTGTCTAATGACACGCAATGGTATAACGATTGGTTAGTTAGTAACATAAAATTAAAGACGTTAATACAGGAATTTCGTGAAACTAAATTTTCAAAATTAATTTTATATTATATTATGTAAATGTAAAACAGACCTTCACCAGGGTAACACAAAAAATATGATTTATTTTGCTTTCCTAATCAGCTTGTGCGAAATCGGTTGGTAGTATAAAAATAAAATAAAAATACTTTGGTGTTGTAACGTAATAAAAAGTATTGTATTGTATTTCTAAAAATGATTGAACCCTGATCAGTACATCGTACGAAAGTGTATTTCATATAGTATAATAACAGAATAAATAAGTAAAATTTATTGAAAGTAAAGGTGTTAAAACTGTGAAATGTTTTGTAAATTTAAATTTGAAACACAACACTGTTTATTTTTCAAATTTAAATTTGTTTTGTAAATTTAAATTTGAAACACAACACTGTGTATTTTTCACTTTACTTTATTCCATACATTATTTTAGTTATATGAGTATGCTTACACCTAAAGGTAAAGGTCACCTCCAAAACATTGTCGTATTTAAATATTTTTATTATTATTTATAATGATATTGAATAAACTAAAGTGGAAAATATTCAGTATTGTGTTTCGAATTCCAAATAAGTAATATACTAATTGCATAGATTTTCACGGTTGGTAGCAATATGTTTTGTGTGATTTTGGGTAACACCGTGTGATTTATCCTTCTCGACCGACGTTTCGGAGATCGTTGCGGTCTCCATCTTCAGGGAAATGTGTAATAATAACCACCACCACATTATCCTGAAGATGGAGGCTGCAACGATCTCCGAAACGTCGGTCGAGAAGGAGAAATCACACGGTGTTACCCAAAATCACACAAAACAAGTAATATACTATACTGTAATTGAATAACTGAGAAATAATTGTAATAACTTATGGTAACGGTGGATTCGTGGAACATAAATTAAATAGACAATATGTGCACCATCTAAAAATAACATTTTGTGTTAAATTATTATTATTTTGTTATTTTATTTTATATCATTGTATTTTATATTATTTGTTTTAGATTTATTTTGTGGATGTTTAACGATCGAAGTGTGCGCGGGAGATGCCTATTGGTGGCGATGAGGTTCGCAACCCATCACACCGCGTCTCCCGCGGGGTGAAAAGAGAAGGATGGAGTGCCGCATCAGTAAATGTGTGACAGTCCATTCTTTCTGCCTACCCTTTCGGGCAGACGGCGTGATGGTTAGTTAGTTAGTTAGTTAGTAATTGAATACTATACCACAATATGGTATTATCACAACGTAAATAAGTAAAATACTTATTTTGTCATTGAATAATTACGAAAATTAGTTTGATAGCCCTTCAATTAGTTGTTCTTTGTGATTTGAACATTTTAATTTGTTATTTGGTCCATTTTATAAACGGTGAAATGTATTGATATTAATATTGCATGCTTATGGCAACTCAATTATTTTGTCACTTGACTAACAAGTGTAGCATGTAGAAATAATATTTACATCCATCATATTATATAAGTGGGTAAATACTAAATACCTGCGTAGGTATTTTCTCTCTGTTTACTAGTAACTGGATTCAATAAACATTTGTGTTTGGACAAGCGTGTTTCTCATTGTTTTGTGACATTTCTGTGTTTACGTACAAGAACTCGTATGCACGATTGAATAATATAATATGCTTACTAAATTATTTAAGACAGCAAATACGTTAAAACGGTGAAAATTTCAGTACACTGTAAAACTATAATAATATTTATGTTATTAAAAATGAGAAGCTCTGTTTTCTAGAAGTTTTATAATATATAGTTTAGTATATATAGTTTAATGCGAAACATGTCGTTTCCACAAAACAATATAAAAAATATTAAAAATTAAAGAAATAATTATTTTTAAATTTTCATATGAAGCACTCACTTTGTAATTGGACATTAAAAACTATTACGTTTATAGAATTATAAAAAGCAACACTTCCTTATGTTCACAGGGAAGTGTTCTTTTTCACATATTCATGTAAAACAATATTTTTCATTATTATTTTTTATGTTGCTGTGATGAAGCTCGGGTAGTCGGCATAATTAAAATTCTGTGGTTAATATTCTGTATATTATTGTTATTTTCTTGTAAACTAACCCTTCTGGAATACCATGTAATAATTATGTATGGAAGCGAAGCATGAAACTGGCAGAAGAAGAGTAGAGACGAGGTCTATAAGACGTATGTGTGATAGAACGATATACGACAGAATCTCAAATGCTGATATGCATAAGAAAGGAATGTTGAGCGGAATAAAGGTATTATGAACAAAATTACGAAAGCATCACTGCATTGGTTTAGACATATGGAGCCCATGGATGGAGAAAGAATGGCTTAGAAAGTATAAGTTAAAGATGTAAATAGAGTGGACCATGAAAATAAAATTTAAAAAAATTGTCATGTTTGAAGTCAGAAGAATCGACGTGCGTGTATGAATGTCCAGGAATCTAGAGAAGTGTGTCAGGATAGAGTAGTGTGGCGGTCCATTCCCTCTGCCTATCTCTGGGGAGAGACGGCGTGATGGTTTTTTGTTGTTGTATATATAAAAAATATGATTGCTTTCTATTTAAACCACGGAAAGGTTATTATTATAATATATTGTATTGTATATTTAGTTTTGCTTGTACACAAGTAACCAGTTTTAATATTGCCCTGACAAACCTATGGTACAAGCGAAACTAGTTGGTTTCAAATATAATAACCCTTTTGCTGTTAAAATTCAACGCGTTTTTTTTATTTTTATGTTTATTTTAATAAATGAAAAACTTGTCTTTAGAATTAAAAACGATTGTATAATTTCTTTATTGTATTTGGGAAATAAAAGTTAAACAATTTTTATAGAGGTCAATTCAACCCCACGAGTACGGGAGATGTATTCTTACAGGGTCCGAAAGTCCCCTGAATTTTTGTTACGTAGGTTAAAAATATTATTGTCCGTATTTATCAGGCTATTTTGGTATGCTTATTCCGCGATACGGGCATTATGAAAGTGTACAAACCATGTACGTTTTGTACAGTGTTACAAAAATATTATACTGAACATAATATGTGAACTATATATATACTGAACATAACATAATATTATTATTAACCCCAATAGTACAGTGGGCTACATTTGCAGGCAAAAAATGTGGTTTCAAACTATGGCAGAGTATTTATTGTTTTTATTTTAAATTGACGTGAAACTTACTATTAAATAATTTATCCAATGTATTTTCAAATATTTGATATTGCCTTAAACATGTCATTTACATAATTTAACATACAACTTCTAGAAAACGGACGTTTTCATTCGTATTAATTACGGCAGAATACATTGATAGTTCATATTTGAATGTATCTTATGAACCTTTTAACTATAGTTTCTTATTACTTGTGTTATTACGATGAACTGGAACTATAGAATACCGAACGATGAAATAAGAATGAAATATAAGGCAGATGACTGCACCATGGATAAAATTAAAAAAGGATCCCTGAGATCGTTTGGACATTTAGAATGAATGGATGAGAGTAGAATGGTAAAAAAGTTGTATACTAGCAGCGTGAGTGGAAAAAGAAGCCGAGGACAACCGAGGAAAACATGGCATGACCAAATTAATCAATTACTTAAAGGCGGTTACATTCAAAGTCGGAATAATCGACGTGCGTGCATGGTACGATGTATGAATGTAGAGGAAGCCCGAGAGGTATGCCAAGATAGAGCATTGTGGCGATCCATCCTCTCTGCCTACCCCTCCGGAGAAATGGCGTGATGGTTAGTTAGTTAGTAAGTTGATTTTTAAAATATGTACGAAATACTTTCCGAACGCTCTGTTATTATACGCTTGCCTCCTTTCGCGTGAGTGACATGGAACCATTTTTATAGAAGCCGAGGTCGGAACTGGATCAAAACTGTCGATCAAGCCCCGAGATGAGCCCTAAACCCAATCAAAAAAGTGCCGACGTCACGTGCATTCCGTTAAGCGGCCAATTTTCCATAATAACGCCGAGTTTTATCTCCTTATATTTTCTTCAATCTGTATGTACAATATATCACAATAAATATAATACAGATCTTTTGAAACAAATTAATCGTACTATTATTCGTTTCGTTTGGAGTGAGATCATCAAGAAATGCCACGTTGGCATTACCAGATGTTTTTTTTATCTGATCATGAAGATCAAAACGCCAACTAAATGCCTCTACATGATGGAGTTTGGCCGCTACCAATAGCATGCATTTCTTTTGGAAATGCTGGAGAGCAATGTCTGTAGATAAGAAGGAATGGGTTGGTATAAACCCATTTCCTTAAACTTATCAGTGGTTTCTTAGAGAACTTCACCTTACTATGAACACTGAAGTGAACTCCATTTTGGATGCATCTTTATGTTCTGGATGGGTATTATATGATATATGACGATGGGTATTCTATTCTGGAGTTCTAGTGTCGACCCTTAAGTATGGAAGTGAATCTTGGAGTTGGCAGAAGAAGGATAAAAGTAGGATAAATGCCGTAGAAATAAGGTCACTAAGAAGGATGTGCGAAAAACAATGTATGATAGAATATCTAATGATGAAGTAAGAAAGGAATGTACAGCGGATAAATGCGTGATAAACAAAATAAAGAAAGGGTCACTAAGATGGTTTGGACATATGGAAAGAATGGATGAGGGAAGAATGGTTAAAAAGATTTATACAAGTAGTGTGAAGTCAAGGAAGACATAACATGACCAAATTAATCAATTACTAAAAGGTGGCCATTTTCGAAGTAGGAACAATCGACGAGCGTGCATGTCACGATGTGAGAAAGTAGAAGAGGCCTGAGAGTTATGTCAGGATAGAACAATGTGGCGATCCATCCTCTCTACCCATCCCTCCGGGGAAACGGCGTGATCGTTAGTTAGTTATTTAGTTAGTGAAACTTATTTTATGAAAAACAATTCTGCCTTTAGAGAAGCTAGTGACCAAAGCAATCCAATTATTGAACATGATTGGTTTGGAGATGATAACTTTCCAAATAAGTGAAACAATGTTCAATGTGCGGTTTCTTCAAATTGAAGAGTTACTTCATTTTCTTATTTTTCTTCAACTGGTTGCAGGCATCAAGTACCTATTTATACAGTTTGATTCCTCTTGCGATGTGGATTTACAGCTGTCTTTTAATCTCTTGTGGTGTCTTCCAGACATCCTTCTTCCCTCTAGTTTCCCATTTAGGGCAAGGCGTGGTTATCTTTAGGAGTCCATTATTCAAGTAATCAAATAAAGTATAAGTTAACTAATTCCAAAAGTTTAACTATAATTCAACGTTTACAGTTATCATACATCTTCACTTATGTGAAAATGAAATCTGTAAGGATCTCGAAAACTATTGACCGTGGTTAAGTTTTTTTTAACCCTTAACGTACCGTGTTCAAAACAAAACGCTTGCTCCCATGTGGTAAGTTCAGTTTACCGCTAACTTTATCTAAATATCAAGCATATGACTAGATGAATCAAAATTTAATTTATGTCATCTTGTAGGGAATTTCATTAGGAATAGATCGATATCTATAACATACATGGATTATTTGAAAAACATATCATTATTAATTTTTTTCTGGAACCATGCGATTTCTGATATGTAATGCGTCACGACATACGATCGACTAAAATCAGGTCTAAACAAGCGCCGCGCGGCGCGGCCCACTAAAGGCACCTAGGCAAAATGTATAGTACGTTCAAGACAACGAGTACGTATTAATATTTGTCCCTTTTGGTAAAGTGTTAATATTTTCACAGTTCTGATATTATTAAGTTGCATCCTGCGTTTCCGTCTACAGTCGGTATTATTACGTACACATTGAAAAAGCCAAAGATATAATTTATAATACTTCAAAACAGCGAGTAAGTATTTGTCACTTTTGATAAAGTTGTAAATATTAGCAAAACAAATTCTACCTTAACACGAATGAAGGTGAGGGCAGTCTTAGAAAATAAATTTTTTTGGGATGAAGGAAGTAATTTTTTGCTTTTTTTTTATTACGAAATATTGAGAACACTTCAATGGAGGATTACAATTTTTTTTATAATATTAGGGTCCATAGGTTTTAAGAAAATCAACTTTAAATTGGCAGTGGAAACTCAATTTACCACATGGCAACGCGACGGTAACAGATTCCAACTTTCTCTGTGAGTGATTACGATGTGATACAATACAATGTCTTTTTATTTATATATAATTATTAACAACAACAACAAAACATCACGCCGTTTCCCCGCAGGGGTAAGCAGAGAGAATGGACCGCCACACTACTCTATCCTGGTAAACTTCTCTATCTTCCTCCACATTTATACAGCGAGTCATACACGCACGTAGATTCTTCTGACTTCTAACATGACCTACCTTTAAAATTTGATTAATTTGGTCATGCCATGTTTTCCTCGGTCTGCTTTGACTCCGTATTCCATTCACATTATTAACGTATACGGTCTTAACCATTCTTTATCCGTCCATGCGCTCCATATCTCCGACTTAACTCCTTTCATAATTTTGTTCATAATACCTTCTTCCGCTCTACATTCCTTTCTTATATCAGCATAGATTCTGTTGTATATCGTTCTACCACACACACGTCTTGGGGACCTTATCTCTACCGCATTTATTCTGCTCTTATCCTTCTTCTGCCAGTTCCATGCTTTGCTTACGTACATAATTATAATTAATAATATTTAATACATATTGAAAAAATAAATTAAAAAAAACACACACACAATTGTCATAAAATAATGCAGTATACTGTTTTCTTTTACTGAATTTACCTCCGCATAGAACGAAATTAGTCAATACAAAACAATTGCTACGTATATAATGACATATTATGGAAATTATAGAGGAAAAGTACGTATTATGTAAAATTTGTCGAGAAAAGTTCAGGGTTGTGCCAAAATAAAATTAATGTTTTTTTTTTAATTTAAATATAAATGGTAAATTAAAATTGTTATATAATTAACATCATACAACTACATGACAATACCATAATAAGTTATTACCATAAAAAGTTATTATTATAATAATCAAGTTATTTGAATGCTTGCGTCGAATTTGAATTTGAACAGAACTAAATCTCTCAATAAAGGAGAAGAGAAGTGGTAATTCACTGTCTTATCCACAAAACTAGGTTACTAGTAATATGACAAATGAGAAGTTTAAAAAAAAATTAGAAGTTCGACGACCTTCGTGACAGAGTGGCAAGGGTTATGACTGCCACATAGATGGTGCCGGGTTCGATTTCTGCCGATGGCGGTATAAATGTCACACTGTCTTCGGTCTGGTGTAGAATTCACGTGACAATTAAATGGCGATATATTAGCCTACCTATCACATGACATGAGAATCAATAGCTAAACACATGTATATGATAATTGGGCTCAAATAAACTTCCGTAACAAATGTACAAATGTTGAATTAATGGGAAACTACCACATTAAAGGCCTAAGTATCACATTGGTTCAGATTATGGGAATCAAAAGTTAAAAAGTGGTTTACAGTAATTAGGTTCAAATAATCTGTGGTAGTCAATATGGAAAGCAACGGGAATCTCTCACATCAGGCTCAAGTGGCATCCCAATAATCAGTAAAAAAATTAAACTTTTCTACAAACGAATACCTTAGATTGAAACTAGCGAAAAATATGTATTATTAGACTAACTAACTAACTGTATTATTAGTATTATTATTATTATTATTATAATTATTTTGTTGAAAAAACTCCTTACATCATTACAGCGCGAGCTAAATCGATGTAAGGGGTGAAAAAAAAAGAATATCAAAGGAAACATACTCGTACATAGAACCTTATGAATAGAAATATGCCAGTTATTTCCTTGCTGCCATTGTCGTAAGGGTATTCTCGAATTCGCCATAATGACATCCAAATAGGTCTATCTCTTTTGCAATCTCATTTAAAAGACGAATCGCTTTCAATACATGAGATCTTCGAAGGGCATCTGTGCGGCAATTTGGGGCATAAAATAATGTATGCTCCCTTGCTCTGCTATAAATACGGGAAATGTATACTCTCAGTATTCCTGGATTGTAAATACCTCCGAATAAAAGTTGAAAAAAATGCTTACATAGAAAGATCATTAGACGATTTCAAGAGTGTCGAAATCCAACATTCCTGAGAGAAATAGTGAGAGGTACAAAAAAGGATAATAGTTATACTCCCTGAGGTATAAATATCTCAAAAATCAAGGATTAATTGTATCTCAATAGAGACGAAGATGAAAACTGGAAACAGAATATGGTGATCGAGGTGTTAACAGGACTTATGACCTGTCATTGGTTGGGTTAAGCGCACGCTTTATGTAATACAACATTCCCCATTCCACCTTTCTTACGACCACCATGTCTGTCAATTTTTTGGAAGTTGTATATATGTTAATCTGTAACACCAAATTTCACGTGTAAGTTTCAATCTACACACTAGCGCCATCTATGAAGATTGGATCTTAAGCATTAAGCATAAGATCTTTTTATTAACGTAATGTGAATAGCTACCGCCATTAACGTATTGCTAGATAACGCCTGGAGATGTCACTCCAATTTATATGCTATAACTTGGACCAGGTTTTGTTTTTACAACATTTTAAATGTATACAAATACTTGTAGACGAATACTGGATTTTACCCATTGCGGGTTATCAATTCATTTCCAATTTGCATCTTCGTCTCTAATGAGATACAATTAATCCTTGAAATGATAACCGGCAATGGGTAAAATCCAGTATTCGTCTACAAGTATTTGTATACATTCAAAATATTGTAAATCTCAAAAATCGATTCCGGATCTTTTCTAGTTCCAAGATGACTGTTCTTTCTCTGGGGTCCCAAATGTATGAACTAACTAACTAACCATCACGCCGTCTCCCCGAAAGGGTAGGCAGAAAGAATGGACTGCCACACTTTTCTTTCCTGACATATTTCTCTCGCTTCCTCAACATTCATACATCGTGTCATGCACGCTCGTCGAATTCTCTGACTCCTCACATGGCCGACATTCAATATTTGATTTATTTGATCGTGTCACGTTTTCCTCGGTCTTCCTCTATTTCTGGTTCCATTTACATTATTACCATATATTTTTTTTTACCATTCTTTCTTCATTCATTCTTTCCATATGTCCAAACCATCTTAATGATCCTTTCATTATTTTGTTCATGACACCATCATTTGCACCGCATTCACTTCTTATATTGTATGTATGTACCATATAATGTATGTATAATGTATATATCATTTCATGCAAAAAAAAAATATAACCCTTAATTCTAAAACTTTGTTTTATATCACAAATTGTATTTATTTTACTTTACGACAGCTGTTTCATCAACCAATGTTGACATCATCAGGTGTTACAAAAATATATGTCAACATTGGTTGCTGAAACAGCTGTCGTAAAGTAAAATAAATACAATTTGTGATATAAAACACAGTTATAAAATGTTAAAATATTTTAGTGTTCCGGCCAAAACAATGGACTATTTAATTTTTTTTTGCTTTTTCATTTGAAATAACAACTTATGTTACAAAAGCGTAAAATCGTTTATCATTTTGGGGGTTCGATCTCACGGCTTTGGTCTTAACCCCAACCCTAAATCGGCAGTATGGATTTACATACGCGGGACATGCATGGCGCCATATCGTGCCGTATATCGCCCTACCGCGTAAGTTAATACTTTAAATTGTGTTATTAGGTTTATCACACAAGCCTAATTCTATCCAGAGTTATTTATGGACATGGAACGGAACGCCTTGTCCATAAATTAAACCGAATGAAAAAAGGCGCCTTTCTCAATTCCTTTTGATTTATTTTTAGTCCGGGACTTAAGCAATTTTCCGGACTTTCGAGAGAAGGGGTCAGCGCGAAGGGACAGGAAAAATAAATCAATTGTCAACAGATATTTGTTAAGTGGGTGAATTGATTACAAGCAGCCAGTTCTCATCGAGATTAGTCTTACTTGAATGAATGGGTATGTCTTTATCCAATAATATACGGCATAATACAAAAAAACTAACTAACTGACCATCACGCCGTCTCCCCGAAGGGGTAGGCAGAAAGAATGGACTGCCACACCTTTCTTTCCTGACATATTTCTCTCGCTTCCTCAACATTCATACATCGTGTCATGCACGCGCGTCGATTTCTCTGACTCCTCACATGGCCGACATTCAATATTTGATTTATTTGATCGTGCCACGTTTTCCTCGGTCTTCCTCTATTTCTGGTTCCATTTACATCATTAACATATAATTTTTTTACCATTCTTTCTTCATTCATTCTTTCCATATGTCCAAACCATCTTAATGATCCTTTCATTATTTTGTTCATGACACCATCATTCGCACCGCATTCACTTCTTATATTTTCATTCGACACTCTATCATACACAGAATATCCACACATTCGTCTAAGAGATCTCATTTCTACTGCATTTATTCTACTTTCATCCTTCTTTGCCAGTTCCATGCTTCGCTTCCATACATAAGGGTCGGTAGAAGAACACCATTGTGCACTGCCATTCTAGCTTTTTTGGATAGGTTTTTGTTTGCGATGACAACTTTAAGTGCACCATTCACTTTGTTTCCTGCCCCAACCCTTCTTTCAATATCCCTCTCCACTCTCCCATCTCTTGTAAACATACTACCTAAATACACAAACTCAATTACTTGCTCCAAGTTTTCAACATTCACGCTAATGTTGCAGACTGTCGTGGTTTCTTCCTTTTCAAAAATCATTACCTTGGACTTATTAACATTCATCATCAGATCATTTCGCATGCATACCTCATACATACAATTCACCAGGACTTGTAGTTCATGCTCGTTGTCAGCAAGTAGGACAGCGTCATCCGCATACAAGAGACAGCTTACTGACACTCCGCTCATTTTGGCACCTACATCCAACCCTTTCAGCTCTCTCATACAATTGTCCATATACAGATTAAATAACCACGGGGACATTACGCAACCTTGTTTGACACCTTTATTGATATCAAACCAGGCTGTAAGATCTCCATTTACTCTGACACTAGCAGTGCTTTCCGTGTATAGCGACTTAATGGCCGTGATCAGTTTTGTACTTATTCCATATTCAGACAATATTTTCCACAACTTTTCTCTATTAACGTAATCATATGCTTTTTGTAAGTCGACAAATGCACAGAAAAGTTTGCGATTTTTGGCCAGAAACTTCTCTGTCAATGTACATACAATATTGTGTAAGGCTTGTATTGATACAACTTAAATTACAGGATGTTCTTAAATTAAATTATTAATTTACTATAACTTTTAACGAAATGATTTCAAACCTTAAAAATCCTATCAAGAAAAATATCGTTATCATCATACGAATAAAAAAGTGTTTGTTTTCTACAGTTTTATTATATTTTATAGGAGACATGTTTCGCATTGCTAAGGCATTATCAAATATCATATTTATAGTGGCTATATCAGTCAACAAAACAAAAAGTCTCATTATATCTAGGCAACCTACAAGATGTAAGCTGACTGTTGATGATATACCTGTGGAGTAAGTAATGAGTTTCAGATATTTGGGAGTAGAGATCTGCAGTCAAAATGACCTTTATACCGAAGTACGTGAACAAGTCAGTAAAGCCTCTGCCGTATCAGGATGCCTGAAGAATATGATCTGGAAGAACAAGCACATGCGTGTCGACAGCAAGATCAGAATTTATAAAACATGCGTGCGACCTATCATGACGTACGCTGTAGAGACGCGGGCTGACACTGTGCGAACCAAGGGACTACTAAGAACATCGGAGATGAAGGTCCTAAGATCAATTACTGGAAAAACCCTCCAAGATCGTGTCCGCAACGAAGACATAAGAAAAACTTGCGAAATAGAGGATATCGTTCAGTGGAGTAAATCCAGAAGAAGATACTGGAGGAACCATGTAGCCCGAATGGATAGTGACAGACTTGCATATACAGCCGCTTAAGAAATTCCCTCCAGACACCGCCCTCCTGGAAGACCGCCTAAGAGATAGAGGGACAGCTGGATCTCATCATCCGACGAGATATGATTTCTGTGTCACAGATCGTCAGATCTATTAAAAGAAGAAGAAGAAGAAAAAGAAGATATTTGATAATGTCTTAGCATGGCGAAACAGACGTTTTCATACGTATTAATTGTCAATGTCATCTTAATAACCCTTGAAACCTTTAAATAATATATATTACATTTGTACATACAGTGGAACCCCTCTCGTCCGCCCTCGGCTAGTCCACCACTCCGGTTGATTTGACCCTGCTTGAGCCGAACTTGTCCAAACTCGTCAAGTATATGTATTATTGTTTTGCTCTTTTTCAATAATAATAACACTTTTATACAGCTTATTGCTATGTTCATATAGAGAACAATACACTCATTTTTGATTTCCATCTATATTCACTTTCTTTGCAAACAAGACTTTATTAAAAACAACAATTAAATTAACACAATCACGTTTCGGACACAGAAGGCCTTCATTAGTGGAGTTAATTATTGTTTATACAAAATAAATATTTAAAACACAATTTTTAAGAATTTGGTCAGTTTTGACAGATACTATAAAGAATTTTCATGCATTTGTTATAACGAATATTTTGAATAATTCTAAAATATTATTTTAAAGTTCTTAATGGGTTCCAGGCATTAATTAACCAGGTTAGGTGTCCGAAAGGTGTAATTTAATATTTTTTAAAAATTAAGTGTTGTTTTTAAGGAAATAAACATTGTTCAAGTATTTTTTGAATTTAGAGATTATTTTAATAACAATCCGTATTTTTCTGTATTTTACTGACCATATACCCCTAGTCCCAAAATTGACGGATTAGTGGGGTTCTACTGCATACTCGTACATTATTAAAAATGAAATATTTCACATTCATACTAATTTGGTCATACCATGCTTTCCTTGATTTTCTACGACTTCTCTTTTCACTCACACTGCTTGTATACAATATTTGAACCATTCTTCTCTCGTCCATTCGTTCCGTATATCCAAAACTTAGGGATCCTTTTTTAATTTTACTTTTGATGTAATCATCTGCTTTACATTTCTTCCTTTTTTCATCGTTCGGTATTCTATAATATCATATTTAGATGTTTTCTACGTATTACTGCACATTTTTCTCAGAGATCTCATTTTTACGGCATTTATCCTAATTTAATATTTTTTTCGCAAACTTTTCAGTTATGCCATAAATGAATTATTAATTATTATCTCCGTGATATGTGTGTTCACCTCAATTAGAATCGTATAATTTGGAGCGGAAGCTAAGAATTGAAATTCCGATATGCGCTGTCTGTTCCTCGAGCTGCCAAGATGTTCTATCATCCTCTTCCTTCTCCCGTATCTGGGATCCCGGATCCCGGATTAATCAGGAAAGTCTGTTTGTTCAGCCTGCCCCGCGCCGGGTTGTTTGACACTTCAATCTGTGCTAGCTCCGTAATAAGCATGCGGGATATAAACCCAGTACCTTATTTTGCATTTATAATAGAAGTGCACTGTTGAACAATAAGATTGTGAACATTTATTCAAATAGTCCGTTGTTTTGGCCGAAACGCTATGATACTTTAACGTCAACTTATTGAAAGTTAAGGCATTAACACTGTGGAATTCCATAGTAATCTACTTTGGGAATTAAAAAAACATTGCTTAAACTAACTAACTAACTAACTAACCATCACGCCGTCTCCCGAAGGGGTAGGCAGAAAGAATGGACTGCCACACTTTTCTTTCCTGACATATTTTTCTCGCTTCCTCAACATTCATACATCGTGTCATGCACGCGCGTCGATTTCTCTGACTCCTCACATGGCCGACATTCAATATTTGATTTATTTGATCGTGACACGTTTTCCTCGGTCTTCCTCTATTTCTGGTTCCATTTACATCATTGACATATAATTTTTTTTACCATTCTTTCTTCATTCATTCATTGTTTAAACTACTTTAAAAATAATTAAAAATATTAAAATACACAACATGTTTCAGAGGATACCTCCATCTTCAGGTGTGAAAATATAACAAAAACTAAACAAATAAAGACTAATACAAATAAAATGCGTTTTTATTTATTATTTATTATTTATTAGTCTTTCTTTGTTTAGTTTTTGTGATATTTTTACAACTGAAGATGGAGGTATCCTCTGAAACACGTCGTGTATTTTAATATTTTTTTTATTAAAAAGTGATTTAAACAATGTTTTTTTAATTCTCAAAATATAATACTAACCGTTAAATTTACAACACTGTTATGATATCACAATTTTATATTTTACACTTTTTGAGATTGTCGCCACAGCTGTTTCGCCAACCGATGTTGGTATTATCAGGTGTTACAAACAACTGTCGTTTGTAAAAGCATAACCTCAATTATCGCTGCCATATTAATCGCCACCCATGTGTTATATTACGATGAGTAATTTCGTTGAATTTATTGACAAATTTGATTTATACGTAGCAAATAAAATTGTTTTCAAAAACAAAAGCATCAATTAAACTGACAGTAAAATTTGACTCATTGAAATTATCAGAAACGTACGCCAACTCTTTTAAAACATGGAAAAATGTCATCATAACACAACACATTGACGTTTTACTCGTTAAATGAATTTTAAAATTGGAAAAGTGTGCTAAAATAATGTTCTGTGTGTATTTATTCACTACATCACTCAAATGATTCTAGTTTTTCCTTCATTTCACAATTTGATACTATACCAGCGCTTTTGTAAATGACATTAATTCGGCCCAATCTTCCACTGCAATGGCAAAAGATGAAATTTAGTCGAATTACCATGGACTAAAGATTACCGTATTTTTGGAAATCAAGTCATTTTAGGAAAAAAAAAGATTTAAATTAAAATTTCTTGGTAAACGTTCATTGTAAATTATGAAGAAAAAATCCTTTGCAATAATTATTTAGTTTAATTTCAAATAGTTCAACGGCTTCGACTGGTTTAGGTAGTTGGTGGTCTTTCAGAAGATGGTAGCGACCTGCCGAAATCGGTCGAAGCCATAAAACCAAATAGAATTAAATAAAACATATATTATTAAGTAAATGAAAGTGTAATGAACAAATGAATGAAAGGATCATTACTATGGTTTGAACACATGGAAATAATGAATAAAGAAATAATGGTAATGAAAGTATATGTAAACGATGTACACGAAATTAGAAGTAGGGAAAGACTGAGGAAAACGTGACACGATCAAATAAAACAAATATTGAATGTCGGCCACGTGAGGAGTCAGAGAAATCGACGTGGGTGGATGCCACGATGTATGAATGTTGAGGAAGCGAGAGAGGTATGTCAGGAAAGAAGAGTGTGAAGGTTATTTATTTCTGTCTACCCTTTCGGAGTTAGTTTTATTATAAAGGTATTTTTATTTATTCTATTTTCGCCTTCACTTTGTGCTGTGGATTCACAATAAATCAAATCAAATCAGTTTATTAACTCAAAAGACATTACAAACCGCAAAATGTTTAAAGCATCTATTGAGTACAGGTAAATTATTATGAAAATACAACATAATACCAGGAACGCATTAGAGATGGTTCGATATTAGGAAGACAAGATACTTTCTAAAGTCAAGAGTATATGTCCCCTTCACTAATGAAAGATGTCGATCTCCGAGGAGACCGCGTTCAGCAGACTAATTTCTCTTCCCACCGGTGTCACCAGAGGCAGATTGGTTGATAATATTGTAATTATATTTGTTCAAGGCATCTTCAAGATTATTTTATTTTCATTATCTTTTTGTGACGACAAGAAAACCGAACCTAAGTTTGTAAACTATTAAAATGAAAAATTGACAGTCATTTGACATTTTTTTTCCAAGTGTAAGTTATTTAAATGATTGTTTGAATAATCCTCGAAAACTAATATTATTTGTACAAAGTGCAATCTGATTTAATCGAATATAATCCAAAGTGCATTTAGTGTAACCCATCAAGATATTGCAACAACCGTCAATTGTTACAGCATTACTAGCAATCATCGCAGGTGAAGGAGAGAAACGAGCCAGCTCTCAACCGTCAATACCAGCATGCTCTATACATCCTAAGTTGACATCTCAAACTGTTCACCAGACATTCAGTATCTGGAAGGTTAGCGCACATTCAATTTCATTGATATTATATGATCTTTAGCTTGAACTTAATAATTAAGTAGTGATAATTGAAGGCTAGTTATTACAAAGGATTTCAAAATAATAGAAAGAATAATTGGTGGTATTTTAAGGGTGTATTAAACGATGATTAAATGTTAAATATGGTCTGTTCTACTAAATGGCTGCGAAACCTGCACTATGAAAGTGAATGTAATGAACCGGTTGGAAGCATTCGAGATGTGGATATACCGCAGAATGCTCCGTATACCGTGGACCAACAGGGTTAGTAATGTAGACGTACAACAGAAAGCCAGAGCCAATAAAGAGCTCTTGTTGAGTTTGAAAAATAGAAAGGTCTCATATTTGGGTCATGTGCCATAAGAAAAACACCATCTCCTTCGACTGATATTAATGGGTAAAGTGGAGGGACGTCGAGGAGTTGGAAGAAGGCAGCTGTCCTGGCTGCGGAACATCAAAGAGTGGACAGGAATGACAATAGTTCAGAATCTGTTCCAAGTGGCGCAGGACAGAGATGCATTTGCTGCAGTGATCGCATCACTTTGCACCTTTGCACAGTTATTGGCCTTGATGTTTAACATCAACTGCGATCAAAAGACTCATTTTAGAATTTTTTGATACTTTATTTTAGTTGAAGTTAAACAACACCAGAGGTTCCCAAATATTTGTGCCCCGTAAACCACTTTTTTCTGTAGATCTCTTGACTACCGACTACTGAATTTTCCTATATGCCATTAAAGAAGCTCAATAACACCACAACAATATTTTTTAAAATAAAAATGTATTCAAAATATTTTTGCAAATAACATCTGAGCTTTTGCCAAATAAGTACGGATATGAATTGTTATCAACAGTAAGTGTAGGGAAGTAAACCTCGTCAGAAATCCGTACAAAAAATAACAAAAGTAAGTTTTTTTAAAACTGTTATAGTGTTCAATAGAGCATGGCAGGAATGAATTTTGTGCGTTAATTTAATGTTTCCACAACATTCATTATGCATTAATGTGCGCAGAAACCGCAGCGCTTTGAATGACATCCAATTAGTGTGACAGGTTGCTGGAAGGTACATCCCTAGCCCGCCGCGTGTACGCAGTACATACGGGAGTGTGTACACAATATAATTAGGTGTACACATGTTTACACTGTGCTTGATCATTGAATTGGTCCTTTGAGAACCTGTTTACGACAGATAATAAGACATTTTTTAAACAGTTATTCACTGAAGCGTGCATGGAGCTACTGAATATAACCCGAAGAGATCAGGACAACCTCAAAAGGCCCACAATAATCAAATCAAATCAGGGTATAATTGATGCATATATTTAGAACGAGTAAAATATAATAGTAGATCTACGAGTGTCCACAGATGACTCAACCCCAATCTTGCTCCACGGTGTCTCCCTTGTGACCACGACCAGCTTCTGCTGAAGCAGAAGCTGGTCGTGGTAGTATGTTGCTATCACCCCGAACTTGCTATCATACCTTGGTAGTATGATAGCAAGTTTGGGAGGTACGAAGAAAGATGAAGTCAGCAGAATTAACAAGGCAAGGGGAGCTTTCGCTATGCTTCGCCCTGTATGGCGTTCCGGTATCATTTCGAGAAAGCTCAAGCTCCAAATATTCAGCAGTAGCGTTAAAAGCGTACTGCTGTACGGAAGTGAGACTTGGAAATCTACTACGGACGTTATTGGTAAACTTCAGGTGTTTATAAATAGGTGACAAATACTACAAAAGCGAAATCATGACACTAGAGATCAAGACAAAATAAGTATTGAAAGACTACAGACCAGATGAAGCAATGACATTCACCGACACGCTTGAAGAATTCATAGATGGCTTAAGATATATTTTGTCTAGATCAGAATAACCGATTGATTCTTATAATTTGCGTACGTCATTGTTTTGAATGAAGTAGTATCTCTTTATTTTTTTGTCGCGGGAGCTATGAAGCTTTCAATTTAAATAATATCCGATCATGTAGCTAACAAAAGGATTGCATTATATAATCCTTCTTAGGAGATAGCTTTTTCATTGTGTTCTCTTTTCTTTGTTTTAATGTGTCTTTTGTCATTTTCAGACACTCACTAAAAGAAAAAACATTGTTTTTTACCACGATACGATGAGATATTGTAGATAAAACTACATTAGAGCTATATCTCTTGAAAATATATGTTTATTTCTAGTTATTGCTAAGTGACATTTCTAGTACTTTTCTTTATCGAATGGCAAAAAATTCTTCAGTGCGTAATAAAAACGCTAATGATGAAAATGTCTGTGGAGTTTTATAAGTGTATCTTGAAACAGTTCACATTAAAATATTCACGGAGGCGTTAACGAAAAAAACTAAAATATTTCTATTTCAAAGCACTAAATATGTTTTGCAATATGGAATTTAAAACGTATTCTAATTCTGTTATTTTCACAATCCACGAACACTTTATTTTTCTCATGTTTTAAATATGATATATTATCTCGGTGGTTGTTTGAATCTGCTTTTTGATTATAACTGGAAAGACGCTTTAGTTGGTTTACACCAAACCTCGAAGAATATGGTTTAAGGATTAATTTTATCTCAATAGAGACGAAGATGCAAACTGGAAACTGAATATGGTGATCGAGGTGTTTACAGGACTTATGACCTGTCATTGATTGGGTTAAGCGCACGCTTTATGTAATTACAACATTCCCCATTCCTTGTGACCACCATGTCTGACAAATTTTTGGAAGTTGTATATATGTAAATATCCAACGCCACAATTCACAAGTCAGTTTCAATTTACAGACCAGCGCCATCTATGAAGATTAGATTTAAGCATTAAGCAGAAGATCTTTATAATGCAATGTGAAAGGCTACCGCCATTAACGCACTGCTAGATAACGCCTGGAAATGTCACTCCAATTTATATGCTAACTTGGACCAGTTTTTGTTTTATACAACATTTTGAATGTATACAAATACTTGTAGACGAATACTGGATTTTATTTACCCATTGCGGGCTATCAATTCAAGGATTAATTTTTCCTTGAATTGATAGCCCGCAATGGGTATATAAAATCCAGTATTCGTCCACAAGTATTTGTATACATTCAAAATGTTGAATATGGTTTAGTTTGTGATCAGAAAAAAATCATCACACATTTTATGCCTTTATTAGTTAATATCGCTTTAGATAAAAAAATGGAACATGCTTGTTTTTATGATATACATGCATTTTAAATACACGAATGAAAACGTCTGTTCTCTAGAAGTTTTATTATTACATAATTAATGGGAATAGTATGATTTAACATTCAAAGGCATTATCAAATATGAATTATTCTTGAATATGACATTTGATAGCCTTAGAAAGGCGAAACATGTCATCTCTGTTAATTATTATAAAGCTTCTAGAGAACAGACGTCATCATTTGAATTAATTATTTAAGATGGAGTTTTACATTATTTATTTGTCTTTTTCTCTTTTTATATACTTTGTACATACATTATTATACTATTGGTGGCGATGAGGTTCGCAACCCATCACACCGCGTCTCCCGCGGGGCGAAAAGAGAAGGATGGAGTGCCACATCGGTTAAAGTGTAGCAGTCCATTTTTTTCTGCCTACCCTTTCGGGGAGACGGTGTGATGGTTAGTGAGTTAGTTAGTTTTGTATATACAACACTATTAAAATTACATATCAGACTTGTTTCGGACAACCAGTCCTTCTTCAGTGATACATATTACAAAGGTACATATTTAAAATATTATAAAATTGTTTACAAATATGATCAATTTTGACAGATGTTATTAAGATTTATTTTGGAACGTTCCAAAATAAATATTCAAAACATGTTATGAAGATTTATTACAATAAGATGTATCACTGAAGAAGGACTGTTTGTCCGAAAATTGTCTGATATGTAATTTTAATAGTGTTGTATTTACGAAGTATATAAAAAAAATAAAAAGACAAATAAAACATCTTCAACCCAAAGTATTACGAACATTTATTTTTCAAGACACAAGAACTAGAATACATATTGATAGCTTAAAGTATATTAGAACTGATAAGTGAGGAATATTTTTATGGTAGTACAAAACATACATTATAAAAATATTTTACCATGCAATCAATGTGCAAAATTTATTGAAAGGTAGCTAGCACCATTAGAAAATTAATATTCTCGAAAGAATGCCTGAATACACTTCCCTGTCGATCCCATTATAACCGATTAAAGAATTTAAAATACGTTTTCTCCGCTGGAGATCTTATCTTTCCTTTCTTTTCTTAGTTCCAGTCCTAACGGTGTCATAATGTTCTCTCCCAGTTAAATACACTGTCGTTCTTCACACTTCGTCGACTTTTTGCTCAAACTTTTGTTCCGATAGCATTCCGGACGTTTTTTTATTCCTTCGAAATTGAGTTTAAATTGGATCCCTGCAAACATTTTCTAACTGGAAGTCATTAAACCTTTCATACTGCCGATCAGTGACGGGCGGTGAAATTTTCAACCAACGTCTCACGCACGTTTTTTTTAACATATCTTAATTGAAATTTGATCATTTCGATACATTATTATTACCATGTCTGTTTTTATGAAGACTTTTCGAAAGGTATATTTTGATTAATACGAATGAAAACATCAGTTTTCTAGAAGTTTTATTATGTTATATTTTATTATTTATATTTTATTATACTTCTAAGGCATTTAACATTTGATAATGCCTTAGAATAATAATAATAGAATAACAAAATAATGAAAGGATCATTAATATGGTTTGGACATATGAAAAGAATGAATGAAGAAAGAATGGTCAAAAATTTATATGTTAACGAAGTAAATGTGAGGAGTCAGAGCATGACACGATGTATGAATGTTGAGAAATCGAGAGAAATATGCCAGGAAAGAAAAGTGTGGCAGTCCATTATTTCTGCCTACCCCTTCGGAGAGACGGCGTGATGGTTAGTTAGTTAATGCCTTAGAAGAGCGAAACATGTCATTCCCTTATATATAATAAAACCTTTAGAAAACTGACGTTTTCATTCGTATTAATTATTTAATGTGGAGTTTTACATCATTGTTCAAGAAAAAATAAATAGGTATATTTTGTCTCATTCTAATATCATGGAACTGGCAGAAGAAGGATGAGAGATGTAGTCCGTAAGATGTATGTGTGTATCTTCTGGCAGCGAGCTGCCGAAACCGGTCGACGTGAAATACAGGTGGAAGCACACTAAATACGAGATTTTGTAAAAAATATTTTTTTGTTTTCATTATTTAAAATGACCTTCTACCAAGAAAATTCCATTAAAATTATTAATTATTTATTATTGACCTTAACACTATGGAATCCCGCAATGACAATTTTTTATGAATTTATCACGGTTTTAGTAAAACATTTAATTGATCTAAAAGTTTTGAATCTCATTTTAATATTTTTTTGTATAATTTAAAATACTGTTATTTCCACTTTGTAGTTTGTTATTTTCGACATGTTTTGAAGGCTTTACACCTTGATTTTATATTGTTCTCCCGATAATCAAGGTTTAGAGCCTTCGTAAAAATAAACTCACAAGTGGAAAAACAGTATTTTTGATTATACAAAGAATATTTAAATGAGATTAAAAACTTTTAGACAAAATAAATGTTTATCTAAGAGTAATATTCGACACGAAATATTAACAAGAGTGTATAAGCAATAGTAAAGAATTTAGAATTATGTGCGAAAAGTCAATGTATGGTATGATAGATATTGAACAAAGAAGTAAGAAAGGAATATAATGCGTAAGAAAGGCTTACTGAGATGGTTTTGACACACGAAACTAATAGATGAGGGAAGAATGGTAAAAAAATATATAAACAGATAGTGTATATGGAAAAATAATTCGAGAAAGGCCTAAGAAGATATGGCATAACCAAATTATTCAATCACTAAAAGGTGGTCATGTTTGAATTCAGAACAATCAAAGAGCGTACATGTTACGGTGTATGAATAAGAAGAGAATCGCGATAGTTCTTCAGGATAGAGTAGTGTGGAGGTCTATCCTCTTTTCTTACCCTCCCGGGGAAAGAGCATTATGGTTAGTTAGTAAGATGACGTCCTTCGTGGCAGAGTGGTAAGAGCTCTGGCTTCCATACCGAAGGTCACGGGTTCGATTCCCGGCGATGGCAGTATGATTGTCACACTGTCTTTGGTCTGGCGTAGAATTCATGTGACAATAAAATGGCGATAAATTGGCTACCTATCACATATCACGAGAATCAATATCATGGCTAAAAAAATAATTGTATACAGTAATTGGGTTCAAACGACCTGTTGTATACATAAAAAATAAAAAATATATAAAAATAAAGAGATAATTTACTGTCCTGATTCGTATCAAACAATTTAAATGACATTTTTTATTGAGACATTTTCCGCAAAATTCCACGGGGCGCCAATGCCGGCTATGGTAAACTTTTATTCCAAATCTTCTTCTGTAACATTAAAGCGGATAGCTCGTTTAAAAAATATACACTGAAAAAGTCCATTTGATAAATTACTGAGGCGTTCTAGACATCTCTCAAAGTTGTGTTTGATACAGATCTGTCTTATGAACTGCTTTAGTTTTAAAAACTGTGTTGGGCTGAACTTCAGACGAACAGCCGGCCATTTTAAAAATAATTAGTCTTATTCTGTGTAGTTTTTTCATGAAGTACAAGTTTGTTTCTTAAGATTTAATTAACGTCAATTAGAAAACATAAAATCGCGGGAAAAAGTTGGCGATCAATTAGAATGGTATGTATACAATATTTAACATTTATTTTACCAAAAAAATGTTTTTGTTAGATCGTAGTTAAAACGTTTATTTTTATTTTTATTTTTTTTAATAACTCTGCTCAAACTGTATATAATATAATTTATTAAATATGAACGAAAATCTATTTTCTCCAATTAATTCAAATGAAAACGTTCTGTCTCAGGCATTGAATTTCATAAGATTTCAGTCAAAACATATCGTTCATATAAAATATATAATAATAAAACTTCTAGAGAACAGATGTATTCAATCGTATTAATTATTTTGTATGGAATTTTACATAATTGTTCAAGAAACAATAAACATTATCTATAAGTTTTATTACATTTTATGGGAATGACGTGTTTTGCCTTGCTAACACTATAAAATTTTTGGTATTAATGATTTTACATATTTCAAATTTATTTGTGAAGTATAATATGTCATGTTGCTGTGTTATGTTGGAGTTTTTAATGTGTTTGTAAATTTTTAAATGTTCCAGAAGATTCTTTAATTTCTAGCCGTTTAGAAAGGCTTTTATTTCCAATGCGTGACGGAATGAGTTACTTATTTGTATTTAAGGTAGGTATGTGTAGTTTCTTGCAAGTGTAACAATTTTTTTTAAATCTATTTTTTAAATTTAAAACAATTAGCATCTTTGCAATAATCAGTCATCAAGGTAACTTAACCTATAATATATGACGAGGAGTCAAGGTAGTAACAGAACCATCCAATTTTTGCATCTATGCAAAATAAATAAAAGCAATATTTTGACTCTTAGTTGAGTAAATTCACAGTGAAATTTTTTCAATATATTTTTAAAGTAATTTAAAACTATTTCTTCTATATACGCCATACTTTGTGTTGTTACGATGATTGATTTCTGTTTTTATTTTTTATATACTTCGTATATACAACACTAAAATCTTTATAACATCTGTCAGATCATGTAAACAAATTTATGATATTTAAAAAAAGTATCTTTACTGAAGAAGAACTGACACTTTATTACGTTTTGTCGAATCAACCGGATTCGCTACTGGTTACAAAAACAGTTCTTTGGGTATGTTAGTAGTTTTGTTATACGACAGTACAATTTTTTTATTAAACCTATCCAAAAAAGCTAGAATGGCAATGCACAATGGTGTTCTTCTAGCGAAGCATGGAACTGGCAAAAGAAGGATGAAAGAAGAATAAATGCAGAAGAAATGAGGTCTCTTAGACGAACGTGTGGATACTCTGTGTATGATAGAGTGTCGAATGAAAATATAAGAAGTGAATGCGGTCTAAATGATGGTGTCATGAACAAAATAATGAATGGATCGTTAAGATGCTTTGGACATATGGAATAAATGAATGAAGAAAGAATGGTAAAAAAATTATATGTTAATGATGTAAATGGAACCAGTAATAAAGGAGGACCGAGGAAAACGTGGCACGATCAAATAATTCAAATATTGAATGTCGGCTATGTGAGGAGTCAGAGAAATCGACGCGCGTGCATGACACGATGTACGAATGTTGAGAAAGCGAGAGAAATATCTCAGGAAAGAAAAGTGTGGCAGTCCATTCTTTCTGCCTACCCCTTCGGGGAGACGGCGTGATGGTTAGTTAGTAAGTTAATTTTTCATCATAAAAGTCGTAATGTAAATATTTTGAAGAAAAAAAAAATAATCTGCTCACCAATGACACACAAAAAACAACCCCAAATGGAAAAATCTTTCAATTCGTGTATTTGGACAGTGTGTTTTATTCGCGTTTCCGACAGAGTCACCGGTGGACATTTCCATCGCCGGGTCACGCCCGGCAGGTGGCTAACACAGTCACGGCACGATTTGTTGGCACTTCTAAAAGCTTCTTTCGGTAGTCATTAGTCAGGGCAAGGGTGAGGGCCGAGCAACTATTGAAATTAATGTGGGCGAAGGGGTGCATGGCTTCCAAAGGGTTTTATATTTTCTTTTTTCTTTTACTACATATAAAATTATAATATAAAGATGCAAGATGGTGGTAAATCAAACTTCATCGTAGAAGTTAATTTCAAATACTAAATTATTACAATATATAATATTGAATATAAATACAAATATTGAATGTCGGCCACGTGAGGAGTCAGAGAAATCGACGCGCTTGCATGACACGATGTATGAATGTTGAGGAAGCGAGAGATATATGTCAATAAAGAAAAGTGTGGCAGTCCATTCTTTCTACCTACCTCTTCGGGGAGACGGCGTGATGGCTAGTTAGTTAGTTAACTAACTAACTAACTTACCATCACGCCGTCTCCCCGGAGGGGTAGGCAGAAAGAATGGAACGCCACACTGTTCTGTCCTGACATACGCCTCTCGCTTCCTCTACATTCATACATCTTGTCATGCACGCACGTCGATTTTTCCGACTCCTCACGTGACCGACATTCAATATTTGATTGATTTGATCGTGCCACGTTTTCCTCGGCCTTCCTCTATTTCTAGCTCCGTTCACGCCGTTTACATATACCTTTTTTACCATTCTGTCTTCACTCATTCTTTCCATGTGTCCAAACCATCTTAATGACCCTTTCCTTATTTTGTTCATAACACTTTCATTCGCACCACATTCACTTCTTATACTTGCATTTGTCACTCTATCATATACAGATTTGCCACACATTCGTCTTAGAGATCTCATTTCTACTGCATTTATTCTACTTTCATCCTTCTTTTGCCAGTTCCATGCTTCACTTCCATACATAAGGGTCGGCACAAGAACACCATTGTGCACTGCCATCTTAGCTTTTTTGGATAGGCTTTTGTTTGCGATGACAACTTTAAGTGCACCATTTATTCTGTTGCCTGCCCCAACCCTTCTTTCAATATCCTTCTCCACCCTCCCATCCTTTGTAAACATACTTCCTAAATAAACAAATTCATCCACTTGTTCCAGATTTTCACCGTTTACACTAATGTTGCACACTGTCATGCTTCCTTCTTTTTCGAAAATCATTACCTTAGACTTATTCACATTCATCATCAAATCGTATCGCTTGCATACCTCATACATCCTAGACACCAGGGCTTGCAGTTCGTGCTCGTTGTCTGCAAGTAGCACAGCGTCGTCCGCATACAACAAACAGCTTACTGAAACATCTTCCATTTTTGCACCTGCTTCCAACCCTTTCAGCTCTTTCATACACTTGTCCATATATAGATTAAACAACCATGGAGACATTACACACCCCTGTTTGACACCTTTATTGATATCAAACCAGGCTGTAAGATCCCCATTTACTCTGACACTAGCAGCTTTCTGTGTAGTTAGTTAGTTAGTTTAAACTATTATGCATATTTTGTTGTCATTTTCACCAGAAGAAAATACTATGTATTCTTTAAAACACATTATTTTTTTGCTTTATTCAAGTTGTTCATTGTTTCTGGAACAGTTATATAAAACTCTATGTTAAATAATTAATATGGACCAAAACATATTTTTTCGATTAGTTTTATTATATTCTTCCCTTCTCCCTTACAAACTGTTCACCGCTAGATGGAAGTCTTTAGAAGTTTTAATATATTTTATGGGAATAACATATTTCTCCTTGCTAAGGAATTATCTTGTGTTCTTTCGTAATGGTTATTATTAAGAAAGAACACAACATTATAATAAATTAAATACAAGAGAGCGAGAGAGGAATATTTCTTTGAATGATTATTGTATGACAGAAGTGCAGAAAACAATAGGAGATCAATTTGAAATTGTTAATTGTGAAATTTTAACGTGTGTGAAAAAAATATTTACCTTAAAAGTTGAATCTGTTGCGATTGTAGAGTGAATGACTTTTGAGGGTCAAAAATCTTTACTTCAATGAACAAGAAATATATTTAAAAAAAACACTAAACAACTTGAATAATGCTAAAAATAATGTGTTTTAAGAAATATATAGTATTTGCTCCTGGCGAAAATGCCAACAAAATATGCATAATAGTTTATTATTTTATATTTATTATTTAAAATTATACGCCAAACGGACAACGCCGACCAGGAAGACCCCCGAAACGGCGGAGAGAAAGCTGGAGTTGGCGTCTCAAGAGGACTCGCCGGAAATAACAGACTCCTGAGTCTACCAAAAGTGAAGAAGAATTTAAAATTAACTTTTACGTAAAATTTGATTTATTACCATCTCTATTATAATTAATGATATGATGTTGCTTCACAAAATCATTCACTTCAAAATAGACAACTCCGAACTTCTTAGTAAATTATTACTGAATACCCCTATGCTTCGCACAAGACACACTGCGAACCAAATATTCCACCTTCCTGCTTATCGGACTAACTATGCTCAGAGTGCGGCGGTGTACCGGACGTGCGACACGTACAATAAGTGCTTTAGTAACATCGATGTGTTCCATCTTAATGAAAGTGATTTTAAAAAAAATGCTTGGAGCAACCCTTCGGGGCGAATGAAATTAGTTATTCTATTTTTTTTTCTTTTCTTGTCTTTTTCTTTTTTTTTTTTACATTTCAAAATTATATTTTATTTTTAATTCATTATTACTAATAGTTTTCTCTTTATCTTATCAAAGTGTTACTTTATTACTCTTATATATTTAACCTTATGTCAGTTGTTATATAATATTTGTGGTAGCATGTAATTGGCCTTGTTTTGTTGTCTCTATGTGTTTATACTCATATACTGTAATTGCTGTTTGTTACCCTCGATAATAAAAAATAAAAATAAAATAATAAAAGCTGTTTATTTTAATATTTTCTTAATGGATCAATTAATAAACGAATATACAAAATACAGCAGATATAAATTAAAATAATTTTTTTAAATTTAAATTGAAATTTATTTTAGTTCATGCGAGCATGAAAGGGTTAACGTCACTATAATGCTCATATGCATACATTTTATTGAGATCATTAAAATGTATCGGGAAAAGGTTTTAGTACAGATGACGCAAACCCTCAATAAGCTGCGAGCGAGATTGCGAGTACAATAATAGGGGTATTTTATATCCGCCGCTGTATAAGGCGCGGGTATTTACTGCGACGAACATGACTATTCGCCGGCTAAAAGCTTTGCCCGAACTTTGCGGGAAAAGTGGCAAAAAAGAGTCAAATCATTTGAATTCTTTTGCCCTGTAATTTGCCATTGTGGTCATGAGGCGTCGCTGACTTATTTTTGAAACCGCCCTTTGTGATACAAATAACGGTGTTACATCATAAGTTATGTAATCAAACGGCTCACGTAAAAATATAACAACGATTTGGGATTAAAGTAAAGGATGAAATGAAATCATTTTTTCTCTTTTAATTTCTTCACTGTAAAGAATAATAATTTATTCACTGTTAAGAATGTTAATAATAAACACTATATATGAAGCACTCACCGTGTGGTTACATAATTATCACATTCATAAAGCAAGGAAAATCACAAGACACTTAGAGATAGTATTAATTATACAAAATTATCGCGACAGCTATTTCGCCAACCAATCCCAATTTAAAATCATTAGGTGTTGTAAACAGCAATTTTGTTACAAACAACGTCACTACCTGATGATGTAACATTGGTTGGCGAATCAGCTTTCGCGTAGTTTTATAGTATTTTAATAAATAAATTGTGGTATTTTAAATTCCAAATTAAAGATATAATAATGTTGAATTATCACATTGTTTCTGCTAACATGGCATATTATTTCAATAATTTTATTCGTTTATTAGTCTTCTTCGTCTTTTTTTTTCCTCAGCCTATTCCCGTCCTTTCCTGGACAAAGGCCTCCTCCATTCGCTTCCATGTCACTCTGTCCTGTGCAGACTTCATCCAGGTTATTCCGACGTGTCTGTTCAGATCATCCTTCCAATGTAATTGCGGTCGCCCTGCAATTCTCTTTGCCGTCCACGGTCTCCAAGTCAGCAGTCTTCTTGTCCACTTTTCATCTGAACTTCTGGCTACTTGACCTGTCCATTGCCTTTTTTGAGCCGCCATCCGGTGGATGATGTTAGTGACCTTTGTTTTTTCTCTCGTCGTATCGTTTCTGTCTCTGTCTCTTAGGCTTATTCCTAACATGGCTCTTTCCATGGTCCTTTGGGTTACTCGTTTATTAGTATTTGTGGTAAAATAAACTTTAAATGATTTAAGTTTAGATCTAGGAATAATTGTTATTTACAGGATTGTAGGGCAAAGGAAATAAATGAACTATTGGACTTGAAGTGATGTACCTTTGGTTGTTTATAATATTTAATTTATATGTTATGACTTTAAGAGGTTATTTAATGTTTTGTATCTATTGTTAACGTCAAAATTTCAATGCCGTTTTCTTTATTATATTAACGATCTTCTTCAATCAGGACGTTGGCAAATTCTGAACTATAAACTTGGTCTATTTAGTAAATTAACTGTTAACTATTATTTAATAACCCGAATAATAGCTGATATTTATACAATTGGAATACTCGTGAATGGATCTTAATAATATTGTTTTCGTGTTTACTTTCAGAATTTCTGTCTATTCTGTGACATGAACTACATATTTATTGGTATGATACGATAATATTTATCTTGGAATATGGCTTCTTATTTTATCATCGAATAATGAAATATTTTTTATTAAATATTATGAGTAGGTACTAATATTAATATAAATATTTCATTGTGGTAAACAAATATGATGAGCTGGAGCGATTGAATCGAAATAAATAACATACCAAGGCTGTAGGTTGAATGGAAAATCAGTTTATTTTATCAG
The DNA here is from genome assembly GCA_022606425.2 of Lepidostoma basale. Classification (NCBI taxonomy): domain Eukaryota; kingdom Metazoa; phylum Arthropoda; class Insecta; order Trichoptera; family Lepidostomatidae; genus Lepidostoma; species Lepidostoma basale. The sequence goes on from JAHDVF020000044.1 coordinate 517,825, forward strand.
TTTATTTATTTACTCAAAATAAATCATAATCATATTTATAGTTTAAGGTATTTATTTGAGAAAAGATTACGTAACAGAAACGCACGAAATATTGTTTCTGCTTTAGGAAGACAAGATACTATCTAAAGTCAAGACTATTTGTCTCCTGAACGTACTTTCACTAATATGAAAGACGTCGATCACCGAGGTAATCATGTTGGGACTTAAATGGTCCAAACACCAGTAAGGATAGGTTGTTTGAAATAGCCAATTCAAAATGAAACCGGTGTTTTGCATATCTACCCATCGAAATCTGAATGAGAATAGTTCGATATTATAAAACGTGCTACCCATCTTATTCTACGGTATGGAAACGTGGACATTAAATTAAGAAATAAAGATAATATATTATAACTATGAAGTGCAGTAAACATGAATGTTTTTCCAATGTTAATTAAAGGAAAACTTAGTATCGCGAGATGATGAAAATCCTTGCTACAAAATCTTCAAGAAAGGTTCAGTTGCAGAATAACGTCCTTATTAAGAGCTGTATCCAAAGTTAAAATAGCCACGATGTTGTCAAACCTCCGATAAGAAAAGACCGCCATTACGAAAATTAAATGATCTTCCTCTATTTATTCGGCGTTACAGCCCTTGATGGATTTTAGCCTCCTCCAAAAAACGTCTCCACCCCGTCCTGTCTCTAGCCGCCCTCTCCCAGTCCTGCTTCCCTAGAACCCGACAGTCTGCTACGATACCATCCAACCATTGCATTCGCCCTACTGGATTGTCAAACAGTACTCTTTTGGGGGGCTGAATATAAAATAATGAATTTTAATGATTTAACTGAAATCTTTTGATGGAATTTTTTTTTCGTATTTTACAGATTGTTTGAACCCAATTATTCCCATGATTAGTGATAGTTAGCTAATCTATTACCATTTTCCACCAGACTAAAGACAGTGTGACAATAACACTGTTATCCCCGGGAATCGAACCCAAGTCCTTAGTAATGGCAATCAGAGCTCTAACCACCCTGCCGCGAATTAAACAAAACAATATTTTTTTATAAACTACTTCCACTTATTGTTTTTGTTTCGATAGCGAACGGTTTCGCCTGGCTAGTTGGCATTGACAGACTGTTGACGCTGTCATTAACTTACTTTTTTATTTACATACAGATCAGAAAAGGTAAACAAGATTCTATGAAAAATAATACTCAAAATAATTATGTAAAATGACTTCCGAAAATATTAAAATAATTATGTTGAAGGACTTCCGAAATGAAGATACTGAGGACGATAGCAGGCAAGACACTGAGGGATTGCGTGAGGAACACCAGATTAATAGAGATATGTGAGGTTGAGGATATTATAAGATGGAGCAGACAGCGAAAAAGGGACTGGTACGGTCATGTTCAAAGAATGGACACCACCAGACTCCCCTATATTGCATTGCATAATCAACTTCATGGGACTCGTCCTCGTGGGAGACCTCCCAAAAGATGGAAGGACAGCTGGGAATCTACCTCACAGAAGGAACAACACTCTCGAGAACAGACCACATAGGTCTACAACAAGGAAGAAGACGAAGAAGAAGAAGAAGATGTAAAATGAACTAATATACAACTTTGTATTATTTCATACGATTTTCTACTTATCGATTAGAATACTATTTGCCCTATATAGAGTAGATAATCGGTTTTTACAGTCGACACTTGCACTGTATCGTGTAAAATGCTAATCATTGCGATATATAATTAATACTTCACAATAACATAGTAAAGCTGGATCTAGCGTGACACTAAAGTCAACTTTCGATGGACTACGTGTTGATTTTAATGCTTTAATAACGCATAAAGAAAAATGCACACCTAATTACAGAGAGCTGTTAAAACGTATATAATTAAGTGAGTAAGACTTCACGTATTTTCACGTTAATTTTGATACTATCATGGAAAACTGACACGTTCACTCAAAGAGCGCGATGTTTAGTCACGTAATAATTAAATTTTTAATCTACGTACGCTGTATTATTTAAATATTTTTTTATTATTTTTCCCTTAAAGGGGTGAGATAAGGTAAATTATGCCGTTATGACATGTAACATAATCGCCATTATGAATATATGAACATATTATAAAACATTTTTATTTTACTTTATTTTTCTCTACTGGAAAATATTAAGGATGACGCAATAAAACAGCACCAAACCATCCCTTAGTTTCACTGGAATGGTAAGCAGGGAGAATGAACAACCATAGTACGACTTGTTCCAAAAAAACTCGCATATTTCACAACATCTAAAAGAACTTCACTGGGTCAAGTGTCCCGAAAGAATCCAGTATAAACTATACTGGACGGTTTTTAAAGCGATTCACGGAATGGCACCAGCCTATATATCTGAACTTTGTGTTGCTGATCGCCCTAACTTGCGGGAATTTACGCTTCGATCAGCAAACTCCTCGGCAATAGGCAGATTAGTTGAGCCAAAGCGCAATCCCCGAACAAATTTCGTATATCGGGCTTTCGCAGTCTGTCCGCCTGGAATATGTTTCCTGCACGCCTCAGACAATCCGACAGATTTTAAATCTCACCTAAAATAATAATAATAATAATAATTAGGCTAATTTGTATAGCGCCGTTTTCGTGAATAGCTCACCTCAAGGGCGCTTTGACAATGTTTTTAGTCATGAGAGCCGCATGTGACACCAGCAATCAGATAACCGTTTCACCTTTTCAAAATATCGCATAAAATTTAAACAACGGTAATCTGATTGCTGGTGTCACATGCAGCTCTCATGACTAAAAACACTGTCTAAGCGCCCTTGAGGTGAGCTATTCACGAAAACGGCGCTATACAAATTAGCCTCATTATTATTATTATTATTATCTAATAATGAGGCTAATTTGTATAGCTCTACATTCCTTCCTGATATGAGCAATTGAAATTCTATCGCACATCGTTTTAGCACACATACGTTTAAGGGATCTCATCTCTACTGCATTTATTATGCTCTCATCCTTTTTTTGCAAGATTCATTATTCGCTACTTTATACATGACTTGGAACCAGAATTTTCATCGTGAACGGGCATTTTCGCTTTCATTGATAATGCAATTCTTCTACTACTTCTACTACTTCTCAGCGCTATATCCCGGTGTGGGGGTTAGCTTCCTCCACAACAATTCTCCATTGGCTTTTTTCCTTGGCCATCTCTCACCATTCCCCAGCTCTTTCCATTTTTTCCAAGTCTTCTTCGACCATCTTTTTCTTGGTCTGCCATTGGGTCTCTTCTCGCGCGGCACCCATTTGTATAGAATTTTTGGTTTGTTTAGAAATATTTAAAATATTTTAGTGTTATCTGCACGTTAGGCGACATAGAGGAAAACATTAGTAGATTAAATGTGGCCTGGTCCCTCTTGATTTCTTTTATACATTTTTTTTCTAACGAGGGACGGGCCTAGGATTGAATGTGCGAAGCTGACGAAACGCGCCGTTCGCTTATAACAGCTTCGGGTAAGCGGTGGGAATCCTCTATGTCGTATGTCCTATTCTCTCTGTATTAGGAGCTTAGTTTTAGTTACAGATTTAAATTTGGAATTTATTACTAAGCCTGAGATATTGGAGGCTAAGTCTTTAATTTGAACTGTTGTTCCCTGCAGTATTCCTCGCAAAGCAAACATTCCTGCACTTACATATGCCGCGTACGGAACTCTAAGTTCGCCTTGCAATGTTAATCCCCAAGTTCTCCCGCGTAAGACCTCATCGCAGAAGACTTACGGCAGTTTAAAGGTGGATTAACCACAGTGTACTGATATTGAAAGATTCTAATATAAGTAAACAATTAAATATCTTATTCTTTATTGTTTCTTGAACAATGATGTAATATTTTGAATGTTTACAAATACTTGTTGACGAACAACTGGATTTCACCCATTGCGGGCCATCAATTCAAGAATCAATTGTATCTCAATAGAGACGAAGATGCAAATTGGAAACAGAATATGGTTGATCGAGGTGTTTACAGGACTTATGACCTGTCATTGGTTGGGTTGAGCGCACGCTTTAGTAAAAATATATTTTTGTAACACCTGATAATGTCAACATTGGTTGATGAAACAGCTGTCGTAAAGTAAAATAAATACAATTTGTGATATAAAACAAAGTTTTTGAATTAACAGTTATACTTTATTTTACTTAACGCAGACGTGTTTGGGATAAAACATGTTATAACCGAAACATTTCTACGTGTAAAATAAAGTGTAGTAATACCAAGTGTAATTATATTTATTCAAATTATATTCCAAAACACAAAGTGAAGGAGAAATTTGATTGGATTTTTACGTATTATTTTGACGTTAAAATGTTTATTTATCATGTCTAAGGATTTGAGTATGGTACATGTAAAACCAGATGACTTGATTTTTACTGTGACATATTCTTTTCTGACAAGGCACAGCTAATTAGATTAACTGGACCGTTATTCAAATTAACACCTTTTCAGTTTACCGCGATTTTCGTTGCATAATTAATTTTAAATTCTGACCGAGTACTTTCAGCGACTACTATAAATTTAATGAATATTATTATTTGAATGATGTTAAAAGCAAACTAAGTCCACAGTGAAAATTAATAAACAAGTTTCGCAAATTCGCTGGTTTAAATCATTATAATTAAAGAGTCCATGAATAAAATTTTCTAGCAAATGGACTTCTCCCATTTAGCTTAACCCTGTCAGTGCACGACTGCTCGTGCAATGAGATATTTTCTCACGCAAGTAAAAAAACAAACAGGTATTTAAAAAAAATCATGCTTACTTTCTATTAAAGTTTATTATAGTCTATTATAGTTCTTCTTCTTAGACAAGCAATAGACCTGACGTCTTCCCGACGTTGACGGTTACTTTGACAAAGGTTTCCTTTCCACATTAATTTCCTGGAAAATGTTATTAGAGTATTTTTTCATTTCCATCTTTAGGGATATACTGCAGAAGTTACCTTCCCTTAGCTGGCGAGTCTAGGGGATATATGGCGCCGAAGATACGCGCTGCGCCGTCTCCCTGTCTAATATGACCCTGATCAGTAACCAAATTCCCCAAGGATCCGTGGAGAACCACCACCCAAGGAAGGCACGACTTACTGAGAGTTTTTATTATATTTGTTTCTACCAAAAGGCTGCCAACCTTCAGGAAGACCACCCAAATGATGGTGAGACAGCTGGATATCTAAATAGGAATTATAGTATATCTCATTAAATTGTCCGTTCCATTAAAATATAGTTTTTTTGCGTATTTATTTAAAATAAAATATAAAATTTTCATTTCGTTACGTTTTAGTCAATGCATGTGTAACTGTAAAAGTAACGTACATTTTATTTGAAAGATAAATTTTCTACATTAACCCTATCAAAGTGAGTAGCTCTATTACAGCTTCCAAAGATTGATTAGGAAAGCAGAGTGTTATCACAAAAAAGAAAAATCGACGTGTGTTCTAAGGGACAAAAAAGTTTGGTGACCTCAGGTATAGAGAATAAAATGATACGTTTACTATTTTACGATCTTCATATCTGTAATATCCATGATAAAAGATTCCCATACAATCACTTGGTTTCGAAAATCATGGGTTAAAATTTAAAAAAATTGAGTGAGAAAAAATCTCACAAGCGACAGACTCAACGGTGTGAAAGATCAAAGCGCGTCTCTTTGAGGGTTAACCTTTTAACCTTTTATGATACAAAAACACGGTTAATGTGTTAATTTATAATCAAATTTAATCGTATTAAAGGGAATTTTCTGGATGGGTCCCTTCCATTATATTGTAGTTTCATTCAACAAAGTGCGGTGTTATATACTTTAAGGGTGATATAATTAAACTTTTATATCCGGGTGTGTCTTTTTATAGTATGACACTCATAATTGACTTTGTAATTATATTATAGTAAGCAAACTTAAGTGCTGTTTTGTTTAACTACCTCGCCTACAGTATTAACATAAGAGATGTATGTACAAACCGTTCATGTAGTGCCAACCTTTAGGTATATAAGTGAAGTTGGAGGTTAGTAAAACAGTGATGAAAGTATGATAAATGACTTAAAAATGAAATCGCTAAGAATAATTTTTGAATGGTTATTTATTGTTTTTTGAACAATGATGTAAAACTCCACGGCATTTCTGTTAGGAATGCTTGGAACCAATTCATTACAGCTTCGAAGAGATGGGCATCTCATTACCCATTTCGTTAAATTAATCAGGGGATATTTCGAGAACTCAGCCGTGCTAGAGGATGTTGGTCTTTTTATCTCTGATAGATTTCTCCGACAGCGACAGCACAGATTGTTTTACCTACTGGCCACAAGAACCAATCTGCCTCTGGTGACACCGGTGGGAAGAGCAATTAGTCTGCTGAACGCGGTCTCCTCGGAGATCGACATCTTTCATATTAGTGAAGGTACGTTCAGGAGACAAATACTCTTGACTTTAGAAAGTATCTTGTCTTCCTAATGTCAAACCATCTCTAATGAGTTCCTGGTACTATGTTTTATTTTTATAATATTTTACCTATACTCAATAGATGCATTAAACATTTTGTAATGTCTTTTGTGTTAATTAACTGATTTGATTTGATTTGAAATATTTATAAATAAATAAAATTAAACATGTCAGTTATCAAATTTGAAAGCCAAAGATTTCGGACTTTACTTCGTTCTAAGCGAAGATTCGGACAGTTTTCATTATGTTTCTTGTTCCATTTTAGTATATTTTAAGTCTAGAAGGAGACATTTATATTATTTCTTGGTTCTGCGGTTTCTAACCTTAAAGTTTGGAGTTTTAATAAAAAACTAAATAGTATTAGACTTCAGTAGTAATAACACTGGCAACCTCCAGAATGTGTCTAATTCAATTTTGGGTTAACATCTGATAAAACTTTCCGGCCATGTACCGTGAAGTTTGAGGATTAGGTACGTCTTGCGGAGATGTCGGGGACCAACCTTGAACTGGGAGCGAAGCGAAATTAAACTCTCCCAACTATCGCCTAAAGTCAATTTGAATTAAAATTATAGTTAGAGTAATGACTCTAACACAAGCTGCTAGTTGAAATATTAAAAAATGGAATATTATTATGGAAACTTATTTAAAAACTGTTAAATAATTATAAAAATAAAACAACTTTGTATTAACCACGGTAGGGTTATTATATTGATGCCAACTAGTTTCGGTTGGACCCAAGCTTCATCAGGGCAGTATAATAACTTATTATACTGTTTATAGTTATTATACTACCCTGATGAAGCTTGGGTCCAAGCGAAACTAGTTGGCATCAATATAATAACCCTACCGTGGTTAAATACAAAGTTGTTTTATTTATATAATTATTTAAAATGTCTAACCACAAAGTGAGTGCTTTATATGAAGAATTAAAAACGGTTATATTAAATAACATTGTTTTTTGGTATCACAATTGTATTTTATTTTACGCGACAGCTGTTTCATCAACCTATGCTGACATTATCTGGTGTAACAATAATATATCAAATGTCAAAAATATAGTCAAAAACCACAATTTTTTTTTTAAGGATTAATTGTATCTCAATAGAGAAGAAGATGTAAATTATTTGGAAACAGAATATGGTAGTCGAGGCGTTTACAGAACTTATGACCTGTCATTGGTTGGGTTAAGCGATCACTTTATGTTAATAACATTCCCCATTCCGCCCTTATTACGACACCACATTTGACAAATTTTTGGAACTTGTATAGGGTCGAAGCACCAGTATTTGACCGCCCCCCAGTAAATGACCGTTGGTTAATAAAACAAAATATAATAAGAATTGCTCTATGTGTCCAGTCAAAAAACTTGTTGTCCCAAGAAACTATGACAAAAGAGGTAGGCAGAGACAACTGTTGGTAAGAAACAAAACTATCAATTTTGAACTGTGCCTTGTCAAACGGTAAAAGTGCGTCTTCCCGTTGTTGTTCTGAGATTGTTAGTAGTTTTTTATAAGGAAAAGTGTGGTAAGTGTTTTTTTAATGTTATTTCTTATGCAATTCTTTGAATATTTACATATTTTTATATGTTAGGGTGTTTCATAATGTGACAATGTAACAAAATCTATGTATTGTATCCAGTGGCGGTACTACCATAGGAGCCCGGAAGCCCGGCTGACGTAAGAAATTTTGAATCAAAACCTCTTCTGGCTCAGCTCAGCTCTTGTGGCTATTTCTCTTACGTTACGATAGGAACATTGTTGAATGGTGATTTTGTGGGTTTTTGGTTTATGCGGGGGCATGATAACTTAGATTTGAGCGTTTCGATTCAAAATTTCTTAAGCAAGCCGGGCTTCTGGGCTTCTATGGAAGTACCGCCACTGATTGTATCAATATAACCTGAAGTAGTCAGTTACTGGTGAATGTGCTATTTTTCTAGAGAAATATTGATTTTAATAGTAATACTCATATTTCAATCAAAAAAGTTTGAGAATTTAGAAAAGTCAGTGTGTTTTTTATTGTTTTCTTTTATTTTGTACACTGAAATAATGAAATTAATGCCTTTAATGTGGATTTCAGTACAAGCTGAACCTTAAACGGTCATTCATTGGTGCTTTGACCCTATATATGCTACTATTTTTAATAACTTCACATTGTTATACACTAGCGCCATCTATTAAGATAATTTGCAAAAAATGATTAACCCGCAATGGGTAAAAATCGAGTATTTGTATACAAAAAAAAACAATTCTATAAAATTTTTACATATAGCGAATAATTCTAAAGAATTAAAGAAATAAGAAAATTTAGAAATTCGAAAGGCAAAAAAATGTAAACTAAATGTTATAAATAACCAAATTCCAGCTTATTCCCCATTGGTATGTAGTACATTAAAAACTTTTCTCCTTTACAATCTAGCTAAAAAATAATAATACTTCAACTTTTGTCACCTTTCCTTTTAATGTAATATACTTCCTGTTATTGTTTATCATTTTAATTTATAATATTTCATCGTTTTTTGAGACTCTATACTATGTGTAATCGTTCCTCCTAATTACTGTTTTAATATTATTATTTTATTACTATATTTTCCACTTTTGATATTTTCTCCTATAAATAGTAACTAACCGTTCTTTTAATTAAAATATTTAGATGCCTAGCTCAATTTCAGCAAGAATTTCAAAATTATATCAACAAAATTATTCAAATTGACATAGAAACAAATACACCTAAAGATTCGAAAAACCACGAAAATTTTACATTTGATATATTATTGTAACACCTGATGATGTCAACATAGGTTGATGAAACAGCCGTCGCGTAAAATAAAATACAATTGTGATACAAAAAACAAAGTTATTTAATATAACAGTTGAAAATGTTAAGGTATCAAAGTGTTTCGGCCAAAACAGTGGACTATTTAAACCTATTTAAGAAAACATAAATAACATATTTCCAGTATCAACTTGATTTTACAAGAAAAGTAAGGTTATTTTCTAAAATAAAACATAAAAATAACATATTTTGGGAAATAACCCCACTTTCATTATAGAATTAAGTAGATACTGGGGCTCATTAAGATAGTTTGGACACATGGATAGAATAAATGAAGAAAGAATGGTTAAAAAAATATATATTAACGATGTAAATGGAAATATAAATAGAGGAAGACCGATGAAAACGTATTTTTTTGTTTTTCTTTTTCTCAAAACGTCCGCCATTTTGTTATTTGTAAAAAAATATTATTGTCCGTAGTTTGCGTTAGAGCCACTGATATACTGAAGCTAAAAAAATGATTTTTTTTTGTTTTAGATGAGCCTTAATTGAGTTATCACCGCCGCCAGCGATATACTAACGCCGTTCGCCGGTTGTTTATGTTATTAAAAAAATAATGATAATAAATATAAATGTTTTTCAAAAGTGTAACCATTGAGTTAAACAGCCCTTATATCAATATCTATAACAGTATTTTCATAAAAAAATAATAAAAATATTTTTTTTAGATCGACTAAATCAGAATGATCCCTAAAAGTTCATATGAATGCAAGTTGCAACTAATTGGGCCAACGAGATAAATTTTAAAGAGGTGTCTAAGGGTACGGCCACACCGGAGTGCCAGTACTATGGGACCGGCCACACTATATGCTTCGCGCCAAGCGCGTGATCATAAGCCACTTGTGGTAAGCCCTCGGACATTTCGGCGATTGTAGCGCCGCGCCGCGGCGCCGGGTTGATCTTTTATGGTACTAATCACAATTACCGAGAAATAAAGTTCGTACCATTCCCAAATGTCACAAAATCGATAAAACTTTTAATATTTTACTTTTTTGTATAAATTAATCAATTTATGCAAAGGGCACTTATGATTAGTTACAACTAAATTAAGGATCAGAAATTTATAAATTCACATTTATTTTCAAATGGAATATTTATTTATTATGGTTAGTACCAGTTAGTAGGTTAGTGGTGATGGCCATGCTACGCTGGAGGATTGATCTGATCCCAAGTACCTATCCACACCTCCTCGACTTTGGTCTCCCCTGGAAACTATGCGAAATGTTAGAGATCGAGTGTGAATAACCTCGGTGGATAATATTGATGCATAGGCTAACGTGGAAGGACACCTCGCCAACCCGTCTGGCAAGCGTGGCGTTGTAATGCCAACCACCCCCCGTATGACATGCCATACATGGAGAAGTACGGGGGAGGCCTATGTCCAGCAGTGGACGACAACGGCTGTTTAAGAAGAAGAAGAAGAAGACCATAAAATATCACCGCGGCGCTACAATCGCCGAAATCTCAGAGTGTTTACAGTGTGGCAGGTTAGATAAGGACTCCCACCTTGACTCCTACCCGTACACTCTGGTGTGGCCGTACCTTAAATGTATTCGATATACCTATGTGCATAAGCCTATTTTAAAAAAATTAGTCAATATCAAACAAAGGAAAAAAAAACTTTCTCTTCACGATAGCCCAAACAGTAGAAAGATACTTACTGTATGTATAAATATTTGTTGAGAATTTTCTTCCAATCGACTAGGCGCCAAAAATTTACTTTCCAAAAGTACTGAATTAATGGCACGGTGAGTTTGTGTGCACTCCCTTGGCGCCTCGCGGTGCGATATCGTGATCGACACATCTCGCATCTTTGTTAGTAAGCCCACTCCTTACACACTCTGTTTTCTTCTTGGTGTTATTATTAAAGGAATAGCCTTGTTATATTGTAGTATTATACAAATAAGGTCATATTTATTTATTTATTTGAGGAAATGGTGAAGATTAAACATGTTGATAGGAATGACAGTCACTGGTAATGCTGATTTATTTGTGTAAACATAATTAATAATCACATTTCTCTCTTAACTCCCTTCTCCTTAAATACGTTGTATACATTTTATCTCACAAGCTCCCATTCCCAATCAAATGCAAATTAATCAATTTTTAATTTCTATATAAATTATGTCTTTTCAAATGTATGTTTTTTCTAAATTACAATTTTATATTTTTTTATATTATCATAGTATATTATTATTGTTTGACTGATTTTTTTGATAATAAGTTTTTACTGATAAACAAATAATTATGAGTACTTATAATAAATAGCCCAGGTTAATTTTTAATTTTAAATTATTGTAATGAAAAAAATTGGTTTCGTTCATATGGTGCTCCCGTCAATTTGGAGATATTTCGTGTATACGAGCTACGTATATTTGATTTTTGATTTTTTTGTAGCGTTATGTTGGTACTCATGTCCCTTACTTATGCTGACAAGGTCGGCCATTTTGAATGTATAGTTAATTTTTGACAGCTGTTTTGCTTGGATGTGTTTTGGCTCGTCTTCGATTTTTGCCTATTCCAAAAAATGGATCAAAGAATCTGTATCAAATTTTGTGTGAAAAACAAAATAAAGTGCGCGGACGCATTTCGAATGTTGACTGTGGCATATGGTGAAGCTACCTTGGACCAAAGCAACGTTTATCGGTGGTACAAAATGTTCTCAGAGGGCCGAGAAGATATGAACGACGAAGAGCGTGCCGGACGCCCGAGCACGTCAACAACAGACGAAAACATTGATAAAGTGAAGAAAATAGTATTAGCCAATCGTCGAATCACCGTTAGAGAAGTTGCTGAGGACCTAAACATATCGATTGGCTCGTGCCATTCGATTTTAACCAATGATTTGGGCATGAGTCGGGTCGCCGCGAAATTCGTGCCAAAATTGCTCAATTTCGACCAAAAACAGCATCGCGTTCACATTGCTGAGGAGATGTTGGACTCGGTCCGTGACGACCCAAATGTGCTCCAGAGGGTCATAACTGGTGACGAATCATGGGTTTATGGTTATGACGTGGAAACCAAAGCTCAATCATCCCAACGGAAGCTGCCGCATGAGCCAAGACCAAAAAAAGCGCGCCAAGTTCGGTCGAACGTGAAGGTTTTGCTCACAGTTTTCTTCGATTGCAGGGGCGTGGTGCATCATGAGTTCTTGCCACAGGGTAGTACGGTCAATAAGGAATATTACCTGCAAGTTATGCGCAATTTGCGCGAAGCAATCCGCCAGAAACGCCCGGATTTGTGGAAGAACAAAAACTGGCTTTTGCACCATGATAACGCCCCTGCTCACACATCGTTGCTTGTGCGCGAATATTTGGCCAAAAACAACACAGTAATGGTGCCGCAGCCACCGTATTCCCCAGACCTGGCCCCCTGTGACTTTTTCCTGTTTCCAAAACTGAAGAGGCCCATGAAAGGACGACGCTACGCCACGATTGAGGAGATAAAGACGGCATCGAAGGAGGAGCTGAACAAGATCACAAAAAATGATTTTTTTAAGTGCTTCGAGGATTGGAAAAAACGTTGGCATAAATGTATTATATCCGAGGGGAATTACTTTGAAGGGGACAAAATAGATATTCATGAATAAATAAATACTTTTTGAAAAAATATAAAATTCGCGATACTTTTTGAACAGACGACGTATGTGAATTGTTTTGGTCAATTTGATTATTGCTGCTCTTTATGATAGTTATTTGTGACAAAAAATACGTTTTTACTGTTTTGGTGTTAAAACTATATAAGTTTTTTCGTTTATAAAAAGAATTTTGACAGGTGTAAAAATTAATTTTTCATTTGTTCCAATGACAATTTGAATAAATTCTTCAATAATATTTTTAAGTTCTTGCTGGTGTTGGATTGTTTTAAGTGCCTAATTACAGTAAATTAAAAAAAAACAGTGGATAACGTGGAATAAAAATTAAATAAATACAAATTTCCGGATCGTCCAGCTGACGACAAGTGCACCATCTAAAATATAATAACATTATGTGTTAAATTATTTTTCTTTGTTATTTTATTTTATATCATTGTATTTCAGATAATTTGTTTTAGATTTATATGGTAGACGTTGAACGATCGAAGTGAGCGCGGGAGATGCCTTTTGGTGGCGATGAGGTTCGCAACCCATCACACCGCGTCTCTCGCGATGGCGAAAAGAGAAGGATAGAGTGCCGCATCGATTAAAGTGTGGCAGTCCATTCTTTCTGCCTACCCTTTCGGGGAGACGGCGTGATGGTTAGTTAGTTAGTTAGTTAGTTAGATAGTTAAATTATTGTATCGAAATTTTTAGTCTTTCTTTGTTTAGTTTTTATTATATTTTTACACCTGAAGATGGAGGTATCATCCAAAACATGTCGTGTTTTTAAATATTTGGTGGATTAAATAAAGTTATTTTCGATTTCCTAAGTAAATCATCATCAACATCAGCCTATATCCATTCACCCCTTGACGTAGGCCTCCTCCATCTGATTCCATTGTCTATGGATCCTGGGCAATAAGCATGTCGTATTAGCAATATCTTTAATGTCGTCCCTCCATCTAAGTTGAGGACGTCCTGATGTTTGGTACACAGTTCTAGGACGTCAACAAAAAGGCGTTTTGTCCATCTTTTGTCAGAGCTGCTAGCGACATGGCCTACCCAGCGATATTGGAGCACTCTTATTCTTCTGATGATGTCCGATACTTCTGTTCTGGCTCTAATAGTTGTGTTTTTTACCATGTCCACTCTATTGATACCCAATATTGCTCTTTTCTATGTTCTTTTGATAATTATTAATTAATTGATGCTTCTCTGAGACAAAGTTATCGTTTTCAAACCCATGAGTGAACACTCGTTAAATGCAGCAGTCAAATACCTTCTGTTTGAAGTTTATGAGAATATGCGAAATATATGGTCCATTTTGCCAACCCAAACAATTTTTTTGGTAGATTATCAATTAAATTATTAAGTATTTATATAATCCATTGATATGAATAAATCATGATAGTCTGCAACATTAGCGTGAATGGTGAAAATTTGGAGCAAGTAGATGAGTTCGTGTATTTAGGTTGTATGTTTACAAGAGATGGGCGAGTGAAGAGAGATTTTGAAAGAAGGGTTGGGGCAGGCAATCAAGTGAATAGTGCACTTAAAGTTGTCATCGCAAACAAAAACCTATCCAAAAAAGCTAGAATGGCAGTGCACAATGGTGTTCTTCTACTGACCTTTATGAATGGAAGCGAAGCATGGAACAGGCAAAAGAAGGATGAAAATATAATAAATGTAGTACAAAAAAGATCTCTTAGACGAATGTGTGGATACTCTGTATATGATAGAGTATCGAATGAAATTATAAAAAGTGAATGCGTTGCGAATGATGGTGTTATGAACAAAATAATGAAAGGATCATTAAGATGGTTTGGACACATGGAATGAATTAATAATAAAAGAATGGTAAAATAAATATATTTTAACGATGTCAATGGAACCACAAATAGAGGAAGACCGAGGAAAATGTGGCACGATCAAATAAATCAAATATTGAATGTGGGCCATGTGGAGAGTCAGGGTAATCGACGCGCGTGAATGACACGATGTATGAATGTTGAGGAATTGAAGAAGTGAGAGAAATATGTCAGGAAAGAAAAGTGTGGCAGTCCATTATTTCTGCCTACCCTTTCGGAGAGACGGCGTGATGGTTTGTTAGTTAGTTATCAATTAAATTATTGTATTTATATAATCTATTGATAAGTAGTATTGTAAAAAGGAAAACCTACGAAGCGTGCATCTTGCCTGTGATGACATATGGTTTGGAAGCTTTTGGTTATGGTTTGGTTACTGTCCACAAATTGAAATGCGCGCAACGATCTATAGAGCGGCAAATGTTGGGCATAAGACGCCGAACAAAAGTCGCCGGTATCATGGATCAGATCGCAAAATTGAAATGGCAATGGGCAGGACACGTAGCCATACAGCCAAGTTCAAGATGGACTTCCAAAGTCTTAAAGTGGAGGCCATGGGAAAACAAAAGGAGTGTCGGTCGGCCACGGAAGAAATGGGCCGACGATATTGTTGTGGTCGCCGGGAAAAAATGGATTGAAGCGGCACAGGATGGAGAACAGGAGAAAATGGAGACAGATTGAAGAGGCCTACATCCAGCAGTGGAGGAAAGGCTAGGAAGAAGAAGAAAATAATAAACAATTATAGACTTTAATCGTAAGGTAACATGTAATCAACTGGCGATTAAATATAACTCTCAACGAGAGTAAAAATTAATTAACAAGGTTAATGTAAGTTAATCATAGAAATGTTGCATAATAGGTGAAAAAATAATCGTAAATTCCCCAACTGATACAATTGAACTCCTCTCATTGAATGTTTAAACGAACCATTAAAACAATTGAAACTTTTTTAATCAATCTAAACAAAGCAACAACTTTATGAACTACAAGTTTTTCCGAATACTAAAGGCTTAGAGAAAATATTATGTATATTTGGATTTCAATTACTTTCGTATTAAGAGTCTTGAAATTTATTCTTTGGAGATTTCTCTTCAACTCTGATGAATAATCATTCATGCGAAAATCTCAAAGTTTGCTCCCAACTCGTTAGAAAGTTTCTTCGTTAAGTTACTAATTGATTTTAAATATACAATTAGAAGGGAAAACTGGAGGAAAAAAATCTGTTCGTTATTTTTCGAGAAAGGCAATTGGAATCAACAAAACGAGCATAAATTGTTGTTAATTACCCAAAGTACATTTAGCACTGTATCTTCTATTAACTAATTGGAAATTGTTTATTTCATGAACCCACATTTAGTGTAAACAAATAAGTCCTTATTGTCTATTTCATAGATTTCCTACGGGGGCGGATGTGGGCGCACAGTGGGCGCTGGAGCTTTTCGTGGGGGCGACAGCGGGATCAGAGGTTAATGGGGGGCTTTAAGGCAGTTAAGGGGGGCGGCCGTGATAAAAGTATTTGAATTAAAAACAATTAAAATACTTTTATCATGAAAAACAATTCACCTAATCATCTACTCAATAAACTTGTTTTAATTGTCCTTGCCCGAAAGATGGGGAAAGGTTTTAGCGTCCTTATAATTGGGCTTATAAATAATTAAGAAATACATGAATATTTGCGTACTAAAATTAATTTACTGTTTCCTGAAAAATGATGTTGGATAATACCTGAGAAGGGCGAAACATGTCATTCTTTTAATTAAATATAATACAATATCTGAAATATATGTTTTTTTTAATTAATATTAATTAGTAAAATTAAATCAATTTGATTTCTGCAATTCATTATTAATACTACTATAATATAAGAAACATACATTTTATTAATTCCGACTAAATGCTGCTATATGAATATGAGTTTTAAAAAAATAAACAAAAAAATAATGTGTTTAAAAAAAATTATATTCGACAGAAGTATATATTTTTTAAATTCGATAACAAACTTTGACTAAATTACGAACATATTTTATAAAATTAAAACTGAAATAACCAACTAACTAACCATCACGCTTTTTCCCGGAGGGGTTGGCAGTGAGGATAAATTGCCAAACTGCTCTGTTCTGACATACATATATACTAAAATCTATTTTTCCTATTTTGAATGCGGTCGCTTTTTAGAATTTGTTTAATTCGGTATTGCCACGTTTTACTTGGTCTTCCACGGCTTCTCTTTCCACTCACAGTGCATTATACAACATTTTAACCTTACACTTAATTAATATTATGGGATTAGTTTAACTAATAGTATGCTGAAAAAAAAAAGAAAATAATATATATTTTTTTAAATAGTCCATTGTTTTGGCCGAAATACTATGATACCTTAAAATTTTAAACTGTTACTCGTAAATTAAAATCTTTGTTTTTTGTATCACAATTGTATTTTATTTTACGCGACAGCTGTATTTCGTCAATCTATATTGACATCATCAGGTGTTCCAATAATTATTATTGTTATTATTACACCTGATGATGTTAACATAGGTTGATGAAACAGCTGTCGCGTAAAATATAATACAATTGTGATACAAAAAAAAGTTATTTAATTTTTTTATAAGGATTGATTGTATCTCAATAGAGACGAAGATGTAAATTGTTTTCTGGGAACAGAATATGGTGGCCGAGGAGCTTACAGGACCCATGACCTGTCATTGGTTGGGCCGAGCGATCGCTTTATATTAAACAACATTCCCCATTGCGCCCTTCATACGACACCATGTCTGACAATTTTTTAGAAGTTGCATATATGCTAGAATGCTGCGCCTATCTTCACATTTTTTAGTGTAAAGCTACTTATGATTTAATTGTATCTTAATAGAGACGAAGATGCAAATTAGAAACTGAATTTGGTTGATCAAGGTGTTTACGGGACTTATGACCTGTCATTGATTGGGTTAAGCGCACGCTTTATGTAATTACAACATTCCCCATTCCACATTTTTCTTTATGACCATGTAAGACAAATTTTTGGAAGTTGTATATATGTTACAAATCTATGCCTAATTTCACATGTCAGTTTCAATGTGCCATCTATGGAGATTTTGATTACATATGTTAATCTTTTTAAGATTACTATATAATCCACATACTAACGCCATCTATGGAGATTAATTTTAGGATTTAGCAGAACATCTTTATTAACACAATGTGAATGGCTATCGCCATTAGCGCATTGTTAGAAGCCGTCTGGAGATGTCACTCCTGTCTATATGCCAAAGAATTTGACCAGATATGATTACAATATTTTTTGTGAATGTATATAAAATAAAATAAAGTTATTTAATTTGACAATTTAAACATGTTTTAGTATGAAAAGCGTGATTTTTCACTCCAAGCAGAAGTCTCTTTACATGAACACAAGAACTACAATACATAAAAAACAGTACAATTTAAATAATTACAGTAGTTTAGATAATAATTTTCTCCTTCGTCATTGCTTTAAGCTCGGCACATTTATCTCCACCAAACACGACCTTAATTAATCTCAAACGATATCTCAATGCGCCAGCCTCGCAGCTTGTCTGTACTCCACCAAATTGTGGGGACAGTCAAACATTTGATACGAGGGTCACAAATCAACACATAGACGTAGAAACAATATGATGTTTTGGAATCGTACTCTGTAAGTCGGTGGCGTTGAAATTGCTTGCATCTCGTGCTAGAGGTAATCTCAGATTTGTAGTCAACGTTTCTGATTGACAAATACTTTGGAAGGGGAAATACCACCAAGTTAATAAAACACAAAGTAATTATTGTGCAATCAGAATTCAGTGAATGATTTTGAGTGGAATAGTTTTAGTAAAAAGTATTATACATTTTATCATATTTTCTGTATAAATGATTTGGTTAAGATTGTGATTTCAAATGCCGCAATAAATAAGTTATATTTTTCTTAATTTTTCGAGAGCTTCTAATTTAGCATTAGCTTCTAAGCTGCTAACTTCTGCTGTTCTAACTCCATACCTGCAAAATCAGCTTATCTCTTAAGGATTATAAATATTTATTTAATTTCACCGATGTTTATGTCTTTGACCAGTTTCGGAAGCTCGCTGCAATCTTCTGGTCCAGAAGATGGAATTATAAATAAAACATAATAAATATTCATTATTAACTATACAATGTACTTCTATCATGAAATCTCATATCACATTTTTTTAAAAGTATTAATACATCATATATTTCTAGAGGGGGAGTAAGGGGATCCTATTGACTCTTCGAGCGGTGGACTCTATGTTGGAGGATTGATCTGATCCCAAGTACCTATCCAAACCTCCTCGACTTTGGTCTCCCATAGAAACTATGAGAAATGTTAGAGATCGAGTGTGAATAACCTCGGTAGATAATATTGATGCATAGGCTCACGTGAAAGGAATCCTCGCTAACCCGTCTGGCAAGCGTGGCATTGTAATGCCAACCACCCCCCGTATGACATATCATACATGGAGAAGTATGGGGGAGGCTTATGTCCAGCAGTGGACGACAACGGCTGTTAAAGAAAGAAGAAAGATATCTCTAGAATGAGCACAGTTAGGGAAGGTGTGAATGTCTTTTGAGTTGATAAACCGATTTAATTTGATTTGA
This sequence comes from Lepidostoma basale, assembly GCA_022606425.2. NCBI lineage: Eukaryota > Metazoa > Arthropoda > Insecta > Trichoptera > Lepidostomatidae > Lepidostoma > Lepidostoma basale. The sequence continues at coordinate 537,202 of JAHDVF020000044.1, forward strand.
TTTGATTGATTCTGACGAAAAATAAGAGATTTCGAAACTCGATATTAATAAAGCAAAGAGAGTATTCTTACCTTTGGCACATGATAACTGTATTACTTTGAAAAATATGAATAAACATATAATTTAACAAAATATAACTGTCCTTTATTATGCCAACACGTAAATTATTAATTGTAAAATCTTTATTAGAAAAGGCAATCAAAAATATTGAATTCAATTTAAAATTGATATTGTTTTTAAGGTAATCTAACGATTTTACTGAAATTTCTTGATGGAAGCTCATTTTAAATCAGAATGGAATAAAACGATGTTTTTTTTATTAACTACTTCCACTTTTTTGTCTTTATTTCGGCAGCGACCAGTTTCATCAGGCTAGCTGGCGTTGACATACTAGATCACCGACCAATCTGTTTATGCTAGCTAGCCTCCGTCCTGCGCACGTATAGAGGATGGATCCTTCCAGAATTATACGCGTTGTGATGCATCAGATTTCTGATGGCTACTGTCCCCCGCTAGATCACCAAAAAAATGATGAGCTAGAGCTTGAGCTGGGAGTCAACTTCCCAAGAGAGGCCAGCATGACAACAATAACAGAACAAAGGTCCAAAAGAAGCAAAAAACATCGTTTAATTGAATTATTATACATATTTCATTTCTATTCATTAGAATACAATATATTATTTGTTGTAGAAATAACAAAGTCAGATTGTTTTTATAAGCCTTCTTCGTCAAAATTGTATCATTATAACATTATAATATTGTCTTATTCTTTTGACTGAAAAAGGTCTTTAGACAAAACGAAACAATGAAAAATGAAACGCCCGTTTCTAAATAAATGATAAAAAAGATAGTGGAACATTACAATTCTTGAGAACAATAGGCCACACAAGAGATATTCTCCCTGTGACCTTTATAGCAAATGAGTTTAAGGATCTATTTCGGGCAGTAAAATTGAACTGTCACTTTTATTGTGACCGCCATTGTACCAAAGAGATTTATTGTTTTTTTTTTCATTTCAATTCAATGGGATACTTTCAGATCGGGAAGATTAAATTTGCGAAACGCAACTTGCTCGATGGCACTTAAGTGTTTAATTATTATCAGTGATCATCTTACGAAAAAATTGTTTTTTTCACAAATTTACCTACCCATAATGTAAGAGTCTAATAGAGATTAAGATGTTGATACGTTTTATTTCACACTTGCCTAAGCATCTTTGTATGCAGTAGTGATTTACTCTGTTGACCTTAAAGTAAATACATATTTCATTTCTATTCATTAGAATACAATATATTATTTGTTGTAGAAATAACAAAGTCAGATTGTTTTTATAAGCCTTCTTCGTCAAAATTGTATCATTATAACATTATAATATTGTCTTATTCTTTTGACTGAAAAAGGTCTTTAGACAAAACGAAACAATGAAAAATGAAACGCCCGTTTCTAAATAAATGATAAAAAAGATAGTGGAACGTAAATATCTTTACTGAAGGGATGAAATAGGTTTAGAACGAGTTTTTTTTTTCATTTCATTGCTTAGATTTTATTTGTAATTTATTGTTACTTCAATAATTACATCTTCTTCTTCTTTTAGACATTTGGTCTGTTCCTGTAATCAAGCTGGCCTCTATTGGAAAGTCGATTTCCAGTTATCCCTCCATCACTTTGGCGGTCTTCCGGGGAACGGTAACCGGCAGGAATCTGATGCGCCACAGCGTGTGGAGTTCTGGAGGGATCCATCCTCTGCACGTGCGCATTCCAGTATCTTCTGCGTTTTCTGCTTCATCTCATGACATCTTCCACCTTTCAGATTTCGCGGATAGCCATGTTCCTCAACCTATCTCGAAGAGTCTTTTCTTGTTATCATCCTCAGCGTCCACATCTCTGCCAATCGCATTTTAGCCTTCGTTCTTGTGGTATACGCTCTGGTATCAATGCTTTATTAAAATGAACTTCCATCAAGAGATTTCAGTAAAATTATTTGATTATCTTAAAAAAATGGTTTTATATTATTATTATTAAAATAATTTGATTTTCTTATATCCAGAAATCTTATTAAAATTATTTGATTATCTTATAGCTATGTGAAAGTTAGCAAGACGAAATATGCCATTTCCATCAAATATAACAAAACTTTTTGAAAACGAATGTTTTTATTTATGTTGAGATGTATGTATATAATTTTTTTTGCTGCTTAATATTTAATAGTAAAAATAAAGACAAAATATCAAATTCATTAGGTAAGTAATACAATTAAGTAGCATTTATTATGAAGCCTTGATACCAGAAAGTTTGACTGATTTTAGAAATCTTTGGTTTGTTATTTCAGAAATTGTATAATTATAATTAATTATAATTCAAATTGATGCTCGAAAATGAGTTTCTAATTATTTGTTATTTGGCCGTTTAGCAAAACACATTCCGAAAACAATATTTAGAATTCTCGAATTTGGGATTTCTCTTTGTGTATCGATTGAAATTATTCATTTTCAAGAAAATGTTAAATTATGATTTTGAATATAATCTAAAGATTACTTCTTGTACAAATCTACCTTATAATGAAATACTCAATATGAATAGTACTTACGTACAGGATAAACCAATTTAACTTACATCAAGTAAGAAGCAAGTTTCTACACTAGATTTGTATTATTTTACAACTTTCTTTATAGTTCAACTATCTCTTGACTCATCTTTTATTGGTTTTATACTAAGGCATAGGTTCCTAAACTTTTCTGAACGCCCTGTTAATCATAATATAATAGTTATTTTAAAACTAGAACCGAAAGGAATAAATGCTGGTGCTAAGATGAGTGATTTGTCTGTAAATTGTCTGCTTTACGCGAACGATGCCGATCCGTTGCGGATAGTGCTGACGAATTACAAATCTTGGTGTCGAGAATGTCGAGAATGTATGTAAATGATTTAATGATGAATGTCTGAAATTAAAGGTAATGGTTTTTGAAAGGGAATAACAAATTAAGTTTGTAACATAAGTGTGAACGAAGAGAATTTGGAGCAGGTGAGTGGATTTGTGTATTTAGGTAGCATGTTCACAGCGGATAGCCGAACGGATAGTGACGTCGAAAGTAGGGTTAGTGCGGGTAACAAAGTGAGTGGAGCTTTAAAAATAATTATTGGAAACAATAATTTATCAATGAAAGCGAAAACAGCCGTTCACAATGGAGTTCTGGTCCCAACCCTAATGAATGGATGCGAAGCATGAAACTGGCAGAAAAAGGATGAGAGCAGAATGAATGCGGTAGAGATGAGGTCCCTAAGACATATGTGTGGTAGAACGATATACGACAGAATCTCAAATGCTGATATAAGAAAGGAATGTAGAGCGGAAGAAGGTATTATGAACAAAATTATGAAAGGATCGCTGCGTTGGTTCGGACATATAGAACGCATGAATGGTGAAAGAATTGTTAAGAAAGTATGCGTCAATGATGTAAATGGAGTACGGAGTCGAGGCAGACCGAGGAAAATATGGCATGACCAAATAAATCAAATTTTAAAGGTAGGTCATGCTAGAAGTCGGAACAATGGACGTGCGTGTATGACTTGCTGTATGGTGTGCCAGGATAGAGTAGTGTGGCGGTCCACTCACTCTGCCTACCCCTGCGGAGAAGCGGCGTGATGGTTTGTCGTTATTATTTTAAAAATTGAAATATATTAAATCATTGTATGTATTTATATTTATAATCTTCTTCTTCTCGGAGTGCCATGTCAGGTCCCCGGATGTCGGCTACCACTCGGCATTGGCCTCTCTGGAACAACTCCCTCACCCTCTGAATTCCAGTCCACTCTTTGATTATTGTCAAGCTAGAACATCTGGGGTCTTCCCACACTACGCCTACCCTCAATCTCCCCTTTCATGATGAGGTATAGCAGACCGTATTTCTCGTTGCGGAGAATGTGTCCCAAATATGCCATCTTTCTAGACTTCACATCATACAACAATTATCTTCCTACTCTGGCTCTATGTAGCACCACATTATTGATGACCATTGCAGTCCATGAGATCCGCAACATTCTACGATGCAGCTACATTTCAAGTGCTTCACAAAGTTGTTATTAAAAATATTATGAAATGAATAAAAAATAATGTGCGGGAAAACGTTGTATGATAGAATTCCGAAAAAGAAATAAATGTAAGGCAGATGACTGCATCATGGTTAAAATTAAAAAATTATCCCTGAGGTGGTTTGTTCATATGGAACGAATGGATGAGAGTAGAATGGTTAAAAATAGTACACAAGCAGTGTGAGTGGAAAAAGAAGCCGAGGACGACCGAGGAAAACATAGCATGACTAAATTAATCAATTACTAAAAGGCGGTCACATTCGAAGTCTGAACGTGCGTGCATGGTATGATGTATGAATGTAGAGGAAGCCCGAGAGGTATGCCAGGACAGAGCATTGTTGAGATTCATCCTCTCTGCCTACCCCTCCGGGGAAATGGCGTGACGGTTAGTTAGTTATCAAATGTATCTAATACTGTTAAAAAAAAATTCAAGATGTATTAACTATTAGTATTTTAAGACCTTATTCACAAAAAATTATTTAAAAATTCATATTAAAAATGCGTAATCAGTGAAGCATTAATCTATACAAAGTAACATTTTCAGAAAAGCTTTGACCAAAACGTGTTTTTAAAATTGAAAGTTTGTTACTCAAATTTTATAATATCTCGGACGATGAAAAGCCAAGAAGTGTAAATTTATTTAGAATATTCGTGAAAACATTTTGAATAGACACGTGGAACAGTCATTTCGCTGAATAGTTTGAACCTTCAATAGAAGAATTTGTTTTACAAATTTTGTGAATAAGTTGTTGTAGGACCATAAAATTAGACAACTCTTTTGAGCTTCGTCGTGAATACAAACCCGGAGACTTTTCAGTATTTAGTTTTCCGGAGATTATTTATTTCTTTGTATGAAAGGTCTTTTCTATGTAAAAGTAATAAATTGTCTAGCCCCCACTCGACGCCACTGCTATCCCGCTCTTGATCTGAATTGTTTCCCCGTTGGCATTGTTTAAAAACAAGGGCGTCACGTGAATTTAGAATATTCTCTTATCTTACGCCCTCTTCGGATAACTAGCATTCAATGTATTGTACATAATATCAGCCTTTTATGTTGTAAACACTGTTCAGGTTTTCTGCTCGCATAATTATTTGAATTAAAATCAAAGGAAGAAAGAACAAACAAACACATTATTATTATTTTTAATATGATTTAATAAAGGTACAAAATACGTAGTAATAACGGATAACTTTAGCCTGAACCAATACCTATTTAGATACAATATATGTTAAAGACACACCTCATTAATCGGAGGGAGCAACATATTTAACTAATTAAGTAACCATCATGTCGTTTCTCCGGAGGGGTAGGCAGAGAAGATAGACCGCCACATTGTTATATCCTGACATCCCTATCGCATTTATTCCACATTTATACACCGTGACACGTACGCTCGTGCTGATTTGTGCTGATTGGTGCTGATTTCGAAAATGGCCGCTTTTTGGTTTCGCTTTTTGGCCGCTTTTTGGTTTTTGATTTAGAAAATTGGTGGCGATGAGGTTCGCAACCCATCACACCGCGTCTCCCGCGGAGCGAAAAGAGAAGGATGGAGTGCCGCATTAGTAAAAGTGTGACAGTCCATTCTTTCTGCCTACCCTTTCAGGGAGATGGCGTGATGGTTAGTTAGTTAGTTAGTTAGCCGCTTTTTATTAATTGGTTAATTTGGTCACGACATGTCTTCCTTTTATATATCTTTTTAACCGTTCTTTCTCCATTCATTCGTTACATACGAGTATACATGTACATTCTTAAATTTATTTGGAATGCATTTATCCGCCTTACATTCTTTTCTTACATTTATGTTCGATATTCTATCATACATTTTTTCCACACGTTCTTCTCAGTGATTCTAAATTGTGGGTGGCAGAGATGCGGACACTGAGTACAATAGCAGGAAAGACTATTTGAGATAGGGTTAGGAATAAGGCTATCAGCGAAATCTGCAAGGTGGGATATAATGTCAGATGGGGCAGACAACGCAGAAGGCACCAGAATGCGCACGTGCATAGGATGAATTCTTTCAGAATCATACACGCTGTGATGCATCAGATTCCAAATGACTACTGCCCTCCGGAAGATCACCAAAAAGATGAAGAGGTGGAGCTGGAGCTGGAGCTGGGAGTCAACTTCCCAAAAAGGCCAGCCTGGCAATAGGAAGAGACCAAGGGTCTTAAAGGAGAAGAAGAAGAAGAAAATAATTAACCGTTTCGTTTAGTAGGTCTTAGTACCATAGCGTAGCAGAAATTCCTAACTATCAGTTGTATATATTTAAGAAAATCTATATTTAATATACAATACATTGAATAATAAGTTGATAATTTGTTTCTGTCAATATTTGGCAATAATTTATTATATATCTTCTTCTTCTTCTTCTTCTTCTTCTTCTTCTTCTGCTTTATTAAGGACTGGGTCCTGTTATTTCTCGGAGCCTGTTCCTGGGATGCAGATGTCCAACTGTCTCGCCGTCTTTTAGCTGGTCTTATTGCACGTTGATTTCCTGTACTTTATTTGCGGCTATACTCGTATCACTCTTTCAGAACATCCTATTTCCACATAATCTTTCCAGTAGCGTCTTCTCAGTCTTCCCCATCGCACGGCATCTTCTTCATTGCAGATCTTTCTTATTTCAGAATTTCTTATTCTGTCTCGAAATGTCGTTTTCGAGAGTCTTCATTTCTTCATATTATATATCAGGTAATATAAACAGGCAAAAACCCGGATGTCATAAAAAATGAGTACGAGAATATTTTGAATACAAGAGAGCGAGAGAAAAATTCTTTGATTCTCTTAGAAAATAATTCGAAATGCACACAATGCGCATGCCCGAATACGTTACAGGATTATTTAGAATTTTGTTCTCATTATTATTGTATGACAGTAGTGTCACTAGTAAAAAATATTCAAATATATAAAATATTATACAGAAACATCTGTATAACGTGAGTATTAAATGATGATTTATTTATATAATATTAAGTAATAAATAACTTTGCATTTCATATTTGTATTTATCGATAGGATTTTAATAACTAGAAGTAGCACAGTGGGACATACCCTGTTGAAAGGTATAAAATGTTGTGAAACGCTACATTGTATGAAAAGCGCAACACTTTCAGCAAGTTCGACTCCCTGGCGTCCTAGAGTGTTCCTTGTGATCTCGCTAGTCCAAGGCGATATGATGATACTGACCTTACCATCAGGGCCATAGCACGTATAGCGTGTCTTCGGGGCACAAAACACGAGACCATCCAGCTAAGAGAAGTTTACTCCTTCAGAAAATTCCTGTAAAAAAGAACGTTAAACCACTCCAGTAACACTATGTAATCGTGGCGAGAAAGCATTAGCCACAGTGATCACCTACGTCGGAGAGGGTGGGGGACCTGACACGACACCATTAGATGAAGAAGAAATTAATCTTCTTCTGCTTTATTTACGACTGTGTCCTGTTATTTCTCGGAGCTTGAACCTAGGATACAGATATCCAACTGTCTCGCCATCTTTTAGGTGGTCTTTCTGCCGGTCGATTTCCTGTTGGTACTTTATTTGCGGCTATATTGATCACTGTTTCTGAACATGCTCTTTCCACATGATCTCTCCAGTAGCATCTTCTCAGTCTTCCCCATCGCTAGACATCTTCTACATTGCAGATCTTTCTTATTTCAGAATTTCTTATTCTGTCTCGGAGTGTCGTTCCCGCAACGGATCGGAGAGTCTTCATTTTTGTGGTTCTTAGGAGACTTTTTGTGCTGATGATGTCAGCTCTTGTTAAAAATTTATCAATTATTAAAAAAAAATTGGATTATAAAAAAAAATCAAACATAAAAAGGTAAACAAAGAGGCAGTTTGTTATCATAAATACTAACGTATTAAAATGGTGAAAATTTTGCAATCAAAGTTTGTTTAATAAATATTATTTGATGACTGTTTTTCGATATTGAAAAACAATTTTTTTAAAGCACTTTCTGAAACAATATTAATTGAATCGCCGGCGGGTGATATATGTGGAATAACCAGTGTTTCTTCAACTGAGATGAACGTATGTTTAATAAATGTTTTGAAACGTTATGTGTATTTATAAGCTCATTTATTAATATCGTCTTTTTCGGACATCTTTTGTTTTTATAGTATTTAAACTTGCTTAGCCAACGTTTGATAAAAATACGTTTAAATATTCGAAAATGTCAATTATAAGTATAATATAGTATATAATACAGGAGTATTTGTGACTGTTATTTTTTTAAATACAAATTTCATATAAATATCCAATACGGAAAATGCCATAAGCTACAAAGATTTAATTATTATTATCAATATTATTTTAATGACTTATATTTCAAGTGCGCCGTTTTATAAAATCAATTACTCCAAGGGCGCAATAGGAAATGGCTGACCAAACAGTGCAGTCTTTAGAAGTCACTTAAATTTAAAGTCACTATCCTCATACTTAATACTAACATGGAGACTATTCCACGCCAACGGACCCGCAACGCTGAAAGCACGATCATTGAAACTTGCTTAATTGGCTCTGACTGGAATTGTTATGTAGTTTGAACTTGTTTCTACTTATCGGAGTAAACGTTGCCTTTACGTTGGTATGGGTGTCACGCAGAGGTCCGATATATACGCTGGTGCTCTCTGGTGTCGAGCCTTTAACACTTTCAATCACAATTTGTATTTTTCTCACTCTCGGATTTTAAACCAGTGAAGTTCCTTCAGGAGCGGCGTAATATGACAGTATTTTTTTTGCCCCATAGTCAATCGGGCAGCAGTTGATTATTTGGCAATCCAGCGTATATTCCGTTGTAATAATTTAAACGTGACACTATAAAATAATTCACGAGGGCCCTAGCTTCATCAGTAGGTAAATATCTCATTTTATGTTTTAGCTGTATCAGTTGGAAGAAACCTGTGTTAATATACTATATATCAGAAATTTTCTGCCTTTAGTCAAATGTTTCGTCAAAAATGTTGTCCTAAGGGTAGATTAAGCTTATATATGTTTACACGTTCATCATCGGGAAAACGATATAAACGATAATGATATAACGATATAAGATTGTATCGTCCTCCCAAAATATGGTGTCATCCTTTCGAATATGAAATTATTTTTCTTCTTCTTATGAGTCCGATTACCTGTTATTGGTTGCATCTCTGTCCTCCTGGGATGTGGATTGTAAACTAACTCGCCATCTTTTAGTTGACCGCCGAATGGTAGGGAGCCCTCCGGTAGGCTGTCGCGAGGTATTTGGGATTCTATTTTCTTGCATTCGGGAGACCTAGTATATTCTTCGGATTTCTGTATTTCTTATTCGGTCACGAATGCTTTTGCCGGCTGAAGATCGTAGTACTTTCATATCGTTGATGCGCAGGAGTTGCTTGGTTCGAATTGTGTTGACTCTGGATTCTATTGCATACGTTAAGATCGACGCAGGTTTTGTAGATCCTCACTTTAACCTTGAAGCTCATGTGCTTATTTTTCCAGATGGTATCCTTTAGACAGCTTTTTTTGATGAAGCCTTGTATGCTTGCTATGTCGCATCGTCATATTTAATGTTGGTGGCTTGCCATCATTATACCCAAGTATTTTAATTACGTTACTTGCTCGATTGCAACATTCTCGATTGTCAGATTACACAATTGGTGTTCCATGGCTATCGTCATGATTTTTTTTGGCAATAGAGAAGATCATATTATATTAAGCATATATAAACTGAAAATAGGAACAAATTGTGTTTAAATTCATATTAAATTGGACTGATTGTTCAAAATTAAAAAAAAACTCCATTCAATGTTTAAAGTACACTGGAATGAAATGTATCACAAAGAGAAATGGAAACTACAAATTGATTCTGTTTGATCCTTTGTACTAACGAAAACAATTAAAATGCCTTCGGTGATGGGCGCCACATTTGAAAATGGAGTTGCGGGGTTATGACAATCAAAGCATGATCACTTTTAAAGGGTTGACTAGTCTGAAAGACGAGATTCATAATTTCGATACGGCGAGTTGTAGTTGCTTTGAATTCATATTATACAATTGCAAAAATCTATTAAATATTTATTTTAATCAATAATTTTTCGTTATTGTTGTGAAAACAATAGAATAGGTTTTCAGAGTATTATACTCGTATATGAAATTTTGATCACAAGATTTAAGGTTTATGGAAATACATAGTTTGCATTAATATTTTCTAGCGCCAACCCTTATGCATGGAGTGAAGCTCGGAGCTGGTAAAAAATGATGAACTTAGGATTTATGCCGTAGAAATGAGATTACTGAGAAGAACTTGCGGTAAAACGATATTTGATAGAATTCGATAGAATATTATAGAATTTGAACGATATATGATAAAACGATATTGAGTGCATCATAAGTGAATTTAAAAAAGGATCCATCAGATGGACATATGAAACGAATGGACGAGAGAATAATGATTAAAATTATCGTGGAAGAAAGCATGGCAAGAATAATAAATCAAATACTAAAAGGCGGCCACATTCGAAGTCGGAAAAATCAATGAATGTGTATGTTACGATGTATGTACAGGTATGTGTAGGTATGTCCGGACAGAACGGAATGGCGGTCCATCCTCTCTGCCTACCCCAACGAGGAAACGGCGTGATGGTTAGTCAGTTAGTTTTTTTGTAAAGTTCTTCTTTTTCTTTCTTCTTTTTAGCCAATTTTACTCCACTCCTGGGCAAAGGCTTTTTATAAACTCCTACAATAATTTCTATCGTGGACTTTCTGATTCCATCGAAGACCCGAAAGTTGGATAACATCATTCGTTTACCTTTTCTGTGGTCTTTCTATTCCTTTTCTGTTATTTCAAGGTCTCTACTTCAGGATTTTAGGTGACCACCTGACCTTATCCTGTCTTGTTACTTGCCCGACCCACTATAAAGAGATGTTACAATATGTTCCAATCCAATAAAAACTACATAATCAGTAAACACCATGTGCTGAGATTTGATGGACTCCAATTTTTTTTATACAAGTTGTCATTTTTCTACATAAATATTCCAATTTAAAATAAAGTTAAGAACTATCAACCACGTAGGCGACTTTAATATGGGCAAACAAATAATGCTTCAGGTACTAAGGGCAGACTTGGTTAAATAGCCTTAATAAGAGCGGAGTTACTGGTGAACCCGTTCGCTTATCTTAAACGCAGAAGAATGGCATAGTCGTTGATATATGTTCATACTTTAAGAAAATATTGAAATATGTCTCAAAAGTAAGTATAGGCATGGCTTCGAAATATGAGTTGGTGGATGATTTGAGAACTTTAAATCTGTGTAGGAAATTGTGGGCACTGAAGAAAATGATAAGTTCTTCTTAAATATAGCCAAAATAATTAACCTTTAACTGTACTGAAGGAAAATATTTTCTAGTTGATATTTTCAATATTCCTATAGAAATAGTTTAGTTAAATCTATTCAATGTTTCAATTCAATTTAACTGTTTATTTTCGAACGCTGTTACAATTTCACATCTAAAGAATATATATTTCTCTGCAATCGTTGCGACAGATGTTTCGGCAATCAATGTTTGCGTCATCAGGTGTTAACATCAACTGATGTTGCTAATTTAGTCAGCGAAACAGCTGTCGCGAAAAATTAATTGAATTACAATTTCATTCAATTAAATAAATGAATAGTGATATTATAATAGTGTTCCAAATTAATATGTTAACAATATTGAAGTATCAGTGTTTTTGCCAAAATAATGAATTATATAAATTTACGTGTTTGTCCATACAGCGAAAATAATAATAATTCAAAAGAAGCCCGTAAACTTAATTTTTGTACTTTTCCGTTGATAACTATATTATTTAAAGGGGTTCACCCATGTGACGGCCTGTTTTTTAAGCATTTTTAGGGAAATTTTTTTGACGACCAGTAAAAAGATAGAACTTTAAGTTTTATATCATTCATTTGAATGTATTTTAAGAGTGTGTATTATTTATAAATATTAGGCCAAAAATATCCCATAGAACGTGAGTTATAGCGCTCTGAACACAGCCGCCTCAAAAAATGGACGCTCACTTCCTCCACGATCCCGGCTGATTGGCTTTTCTGAAAAAAAAAAAATTAACGGCGTTTTAATCTCTAAGATTAAATGCACAGAATAAACTATACTCAATGAAAATAGCAAAAATGAATTTTTGGTATACCTCTGAAGAATAAAAACGAATTTCATATTTTTTTTTGTTATGTTTTTGTTATAAAAAATATTAATATTCTGAATTTTGGAATGACAGTTAACCATTCCGTGCGTCTTTATGTGCTGAATCTACTTTATAAATTTGAAGTCATTTGGTCAAATCGTTCTTGAGATATGATGGAGGAATGTTTGAAAAACACAGTTTTGAGAAAATACACCTTTAAAGTTTCAAATCCGGTCGTGTTTAATTTATTATGTTTCATCGTTTTTGACCTTATACTATGTGTAATTGTTCCTTCTTATTACTGTTTTATTATTATTATTACTATTTTTTAATTATATTTTCCATCTTTAATATTTTCTCCTATAAATGGTTACAAACCGTTCTTTAAATCAAAATATTTAGGTACCTAACTAAATTCGAAATTATATCAAAGAAATTATTCGAATTGACATAGTAACAAATACACATAAAGATTCTAAAAATCACGAAAATTTAATATTTGAAATATTATTGTAACATCTGATGATGTCAACATAGGTTGATGAAACAGCTGTTGCGTAACATAAAATACAATTGTGATACAAAAACAAAGTTATTTAATTTATCAGTATTAAATTTGTTTTTATTATTAACTTCTGCATAAATCGCAGCCTAACATTAAGAGGTTGGCAATAAAAATTAGAGTGATGACGTCACGGAATATTTAAAAAGTGATTTGATTTGTAGGGTGTATAGCCTGTGTCCTGCCAGTGTTCACCTGTGGTATTGAGACATTCACAATGTCACAAAAAAGTGCCAACAAGCTAAGAGTCTTTTAGAGAGCAATGGAGAGAGCCATGCTGGGTATCAGCTTACGAGACAGACTCAGAAATGAGGATATAAGAGTCAGGACAAAGGTTTCCGATGTTATCGAGATGGCCGCTACCCTCAAGTGGCGATGGGCGGGTCATGTCGCTCGCGATCCAGATGAAAAGTGGACAAGGCGACTGCTGTGCTGGTGGCCAAGGACGGCAAAGCGTGAAGTTGGGCGTCCACAGTTGCGTTGGTCAATACAGGCTGAATAATACGAATAAGAAGACAGTAACATTGCTAAAAACTTGGAACATTTGTGACAAATAGTTCACAGATGCCAGTATCGTTCGGTATTCGGGAAAAAGTTAAGAAATACATTATTTGTAGACACAACTATACCGGTATGGTCATACTACCGGACAGATTAAACATCATAACGAATTTTGATATACAAGTAGGTTTGTAATGTTTGAACGCAATATACATATATGGAATGTTATACATACTGAATACATAATCCCATGCATTGAATCGTTTGATAATGTATTTGCTTATTGAATTCTCATCTCTGATTTGGCCTGTATCTAAATATGTTTGCAACTTTGCAGGCGAATGAGTAATTGAACTATTTGATGAATCCTGAATATTGGAGAGTTTATCAAATATTAACATTGCATTGTTGACTATTGCAAAATATAACTCCCCAACCCTGACTGTTTGCAAAACTCTATCAGTTTGAAGGGTTATATGTTGACTTATTTGTAATATACAAAATTAAATGGACAATATTTAAAAAGATTTTATTAAAAAAATTAAGCGGAAGATTTACTCTTTGCTTGCTACGACTGACTTTTGTCAGATTTTTAAGTAATGCGCATCAGAATCTCGAGTGCGTGTTGAGTATCCATCCAGATTTATCACACATTCATCTAAGAAATTTAATTTATTACACTTTCATCCTTCTTTTGCCAGTTCCATGCTTCACTCTCATACATAAGGGTCGGCACAATAACACCATTGTGCACTGCCATCTTAGCTTCTTGCCAATCATAGTATATTTTATAACTTATTGAACGATAAGGCATTATTAATACTGTGGAATTTCATATTAATATACTTAGGAAATTAAAAATAACTTTGTTTAATCCACTAATTATTGAAAAAATATTAAAAAACACGACATGTTTCGGAGGATACCCCATCTTAACATCGTCACCTGAGAGTAAGGTTCCATATGTAAAAAGTAAAAAGCTGAGAAAAATTAAGTCAAAGTTTTGTTGGTTTCGGGTGTTTATCTTGGTATAAAAGGGTTCCATCTGAAGCAGATAAAAAAAAATTCCTAGAAGCGTGTAAATATTCTCTGGCGACAGTTGGAATAATAAATTTCTAAGTGTTAATGAATCCTTCTTTAGTGAATCGTGTGTTTGAATGATCAGATGGAACTTGATTCTTTTCGTAACATCAAAATGACGATACTATTACATGTTTTTTTAATTGTACGTATAGATAAGGTTAGTAAGAACCCTCTTCACGAAAAAAAGCCAAATGGGAAATTTTGTTAGTTGGAACCCTCTTACTCCCAGGTGACGACATTTGGATTATCAGTCATTAATTAGGATCTGAATAAAGTCCTGGAGAAGCATTTTATTGCAGCGTTACCATGTGAGATTACATGACAACATAACATTTATTTTAATTATGTAATCATAGTTGATGTCTAGATATACGAATAAAATAATGGTATTTTAGTGTGCAGTATTATCAAATAATAATTTAGATGACCTCTTTTGCATTCCGTGTGCTCTTCAAAATGGCTGCCAGTGTGCTCCTCAAAATGGCTGCTCGGTTTTTATACAGACTTAATACTGAATGCATTTCAATGAAATCCTAACCCGGGCGGTATGAAATTAACAAAGCATTGTTTAAAATGCGGAATAATATTGCGAAACTCGACGTTTTGCATATTTCCAAAAGCGCGCTGCCGCGGGAGGCCTGAGGGGTTAGAAGGTTTTAATTAGCATTAAACGTACAAATTAGTTAGCAAGATGCAAACCTACTCAGGTTAATTAAAAATGTATTTATGGTACGCGGCAAAAAAGGTTTTGTATTTATACTCCTTAATTAACTTGTATATATTATTGCCATAACACGACATATTTTATACGTGTTTAATCACTGGATAGCTTTTTTCGTTTGACGAAAAGTTTTTATAATGTTATCATTCACACCAAATAAAAATTATTGTGCCCACTTGCACTCTGGTGATAGATACTTGACGCTTGAAATTATTCCTGTCACGACTGTCGCAGGCAAGACCTGTATACATACGTTGCATAAATGCAATTCAGTATTAAATAATTAATACGAATGAAAACGTCAGTTTTCTAGAAGTTTTATTATATTTTATGGGAATGACATATTTCGCTCTTCTAAGGCATACAAATGATATGATAACGAGACATTTGATAATACCTTAAAAGTGCGAAACTTGTCATTTCCATAAAATAGAATAAAACTTCTAGAAAACTGACGTTTTCATTCGTATTAATTATTTGATATGGAGTTTTACATCATTGTTCAAGAAAAAATAAATACATTTCAGTATTGTTCGTCTTCTCGGCGCGACATCTTGGTGTAGGATTTGGCCTCCTCTATAGCAGCCTTCCACTAGTTCCTGTTTCTGGTTATCCATCTCTATTCTCTAGGTCTTTTCAGATTCCTTTTCCAGTCATCTTTGTATCCCGCATAGACGGGAGACGGGCCTTAGGATTGCATGAGCGATGCTTGCGAAAGGGTGCTGCTACGTCCTATAACAGCTTTGAATAAGCGGTGGGTTACCTTCTATGATCTGGCTCTTGGTTATTTTTGGATAGAATCTGGACATTATATATATTTTTTTATTTGACGTTTAATTCCTGATACAACAATTTTCATAGCTAATTAAACTAATTTGACTGTAGTTTTGCTTAGTGCCAATTAAAAACACACACTTTTTAACTGAATAGCCATAGTTGTCAAGTATCCATTATGTGGTGAAGGACGGAGATAGCATTTAAATAGTGTGTATAATTCTTCTTCTTCGTGTAAATTGAAAATTGTAGGAACTTAATCTCTTTCTCTTTGGATTTTGGTCTAATGTTTGGCTGATTTTGTGTCGTTTTCAGGGGTGACGGGAGTTTTAGTGTCAATTTATCATCATCGGCTGTCCCAAGACTATCCTTCACGGTTGTGGATCTGCATGTGACTGAAAAGCCCGATCCTGGACCCACAAATTCTGAAGCATCTGGGGCAGGGGAAGGCGCTTGTAATGGAGCCGTCATCGTCTCCAAGTGGTCTCTCCTTTCTCCTCCTCCTTATCTCTGCGACATCGTCTCTACGCTGTGCTTCAAAGACTTGCGTGCCTTTATGTACTGTTGTTCTCCACCTAGGTCTGTCTTCTGCAGTCTTTTCCCAGCAATCACAGTCGATGCCAGTTTTTGTAGGTTTCCTTTAAGGGAGTCCTTAAAGCGTTTTCTCTGACCACCGTGTGAGCGTTTACCTTGGGTGAGCTGAGAGTACATATTCTTCCTTGGGAGTCTTGTCTCAGGCATTCTGACGACGTGACCAGCCCAGCGCAGTTGTCTCTGAATAATGGCAGCCTCAATACTTGTCATATTGACCTCAGCAAGTATGCTGTCATTTGTCCGTTTGTCCTGCCATTTCACATTTAGGATCCTACGTAAACAGCGTTGGTGATATCATTCTAGGGCTTTTATGTGTCTTCTGTATGGGGTCCATGTTTCCGAGACACACAGGAGTGGTGGTAGTTTCAATTACACTACGCGTGGAGACACTTTACTTGATCATTAGGTGCTCCATGGTCAATTATTTATAATTGATAGAGCATTTTACTGTTGCTCATATTTTCCACACTTTTTCATCGTTATTTCATTTATCAATCATAATTTATTTACTATTCAGCAATTTTATTAAATTAATTCATGTGATAGACATAAATTCATTTTTTTCAACTTCTTCGAAGAGTACAATTTTTGTATGTTCGTGTTTTAGGCCTGGTGTTACAGCAAGAATTTGGAGACATAGCAGCGACCAGAAGATTAGTACAATGACTCAGAAGCCCCATAGCGAGCACGAGTACAGTTGTCGCCTAGCATGGATTCTGCACGTGTGCCGATCCAGAGAGACCATATCAAGACCCTGAACGCGTCAAGGACCAATCGGGGTAAGATCTTTAGGAATGCCTAGACAGCGCTTAATGGATAATATTCTGGCTGATCTGGCTAGGTTAGGCCAAACGGACTGCTGGGAGCAAAGGCGTAGTAGGATCGATGAGCTTGGAATAAAATTACCAAAACTCTTCCAGAGTCGTACTTATATGATGTATGGTAAGTAAGTTAGTATTTTAGGTAACAACAACAAACCATCACGCCATTTCACCGCAGGGATAGGCAGAGAGAATGGACCGCCACACTACTCTATCCTGACATACCTCTCTAGCTTCTTCCACATTCATACATCGAGTCATACACGCACGTCGATTCTTCCGGCTTCTGACATGACCAACCTTTAAATATTTGATTATTTTGATCATGCCATGTTTTCCTCGGTCTACCTCGACTCCTTACTCCATTTACATCGTTAACGTATACTTTTTTAACCATTCTTTCTTCACCCATGCCCTCCATATCGTCACTTCAAAGGTAAAATTCACTAAGTGACATTTGAATTTTTTTTTTTTTGCAATTTCTGTATCAGACTTGTGAATTCTACGTCAGAAAGTAATAACCAAGTGTTTTTATTAAAGAATAACTGTTATTCTTTAATAAATACACTTGGTGATTGTTTTCTGACGTAGAATTCACAAGTCTAATGCGGAAGTTGCAAGAAAAGGAGAAAAATTTGAAATGTCACTTAATGAGTTTTACCTTTGAAGTGACGATATGTCCGAACCTACGCAGCGATCCTTTCATAATTTTGTTCTTAATACCTTATTTCGCTCTACATTCCTTCTTAATATCAGCATCATTATTTTTTTCATGGTGTTCTTCTACCGACCCTTATGTATGGAAGCGAAGCATGGAACTGGCAAAAGAGGATGAAAGTAGAATAAATGCAGTAGAAATGAGATCTCTTAGACGAATGTGTAGATACTCTGTGTATGATAGAGTGTTGAATGAAAATATAAGAAGTGAATGCCGTGCGAATGATGGTGTCATGAACAAAATAATGAAAGGATCATTAAGATGGTTTGGACATATGGAAAGAATGAATGAAGAAAGAATGGTAAAAAAATTATGTTAATGATGTAAATGGAACCAGAAATAGAGGAAGACCGAGGAAAACGTGGCACGATCAAATAAATCAAATATTGAATGTCGGCCATGTAAGGAGTCAGAGAAATGAGACACGATGTATGAATGTTAAGGAACCGAGAGAAATATGTTAGGAAAAAAAAGTGAGGCAGTCCATTCTTTCTGCCTACCCCTTCGGGGAGACGGCGTGATGGTTAGTTAGTTAGTTAGTTATTTAATATCAACATCATATTTTAGGTAGCTCTATTTTAGGTAACGATACCCCTATATAATTTAGAAAATATTTTAGTGATATGCAAAGATTTTTACTCACCGTAAATAAACGTAATGACTTTTTCTTAAAACTAACAGAAAATCTATTAAATTCGGTTATTACTTTAATGGCGAGTGTGTGCTGTGTCATTTTGTCATTTCGCTCTCAGGGGGGTATTTTTAATCCCAACATTTCATTGTAATACAATATACTGAACGGGACATCTATTATCCAGAAACACGAAACCTTTCAAAGAATATTCTTTCATCAGACACTGGGTTCGCCAGCGGCGCCTCAGGATGATAATTTATCAGCAATGACAGTAATAGTTATGATACAACAGCAATATCAACTATAGAATAGCAATAGCTATGATTGAATTGCAAAATCTATGATAGAATAGAAATAGTTACGATAGAATAGCAATATCTATAATAGAATAGCAAAAGCTATAATAGAATAGCAATACAATATATTACAAATGGAAAATAAAATTTTGTTTCTTGGTGGATGTAGTGGGTTGGGTCCGACATTTTGATAAAACGAGTAGCTTGCGTATCCTGACGCGTTTTTTAATGATTTATGTATACATGATAAGTTAAGAGCATTTGCATTGCCAGTGATAGATCACAAATTCACTATTTTTAAAAGAATGTCATTTTCACCGTTTTCAAGATGTTTCGTAATTGTTATTATTTTTCTTCTTAGTTAAGGTCTTTTGGGCTGTAAACACTGGGTCAAGTTCCATAAACTTATTGTTGTGTTTCCATATTTTTGTATGTCGTCCATGAGGTTTGCTTTTTTGAGGTTAACCACTATTTGCTGCTCTTATAGCCCTTCGATTCTGCCAATAAATAATATTTGAAAAAAACGTTTTATCTCGTAATTATTATCGAAACGGAACTTTGCAATATCTTCATTCGGTGTCGTGTCAGGTCCCCCCTACGTTAGTGATCACTACA
The DNA here is from genome assembly GCA_022606425.2 of Lepidostoma basale. Taxonomy (NCBI): domain Eukaryota; kingdom Metazoa; phylum Arthropoda; class Insecta; order Trichoptera; family Lepidostomatidae; genus Lepidostoma; species Lepidostoma basale. The sequence goes on from JAHDVF020000044.1 coordinate 556,779, forward strand.
GCAAAAACATCTCTATCCTACACCACTTGGAACAGGTTCTGAACTCTTGTTATTCCTGTCCAATCCTTGGTGTTCTGCAGCCAGGACAGCTGCCTTCTACGAACTCCCCGACGTACCTCCACTTTACCCATTAATATCAGTCGAAGGAGGTGGTTTGCAATATAGATAATTAAAATTTATTAATTTTTCGATAATTCACGTATGTGTTCATGTAATAAATACTTCAGAAAGCAACCACTTTACAAACAATTTGTTTTGACAAGAGGAAATTTAACTTTGATACAACTTTCTATAGAAGGTTGTAAACTTCTCAAGAATGAGGAAGGTTACATCTAAAACTAGTTTTAGTGAATGCAACATCCTAGTAAAACATAATTGAATTGTTTTCTGCTGCTAAAATTCAAGTGAAAATTGAAGGATTTACCTACACTCTTTTTTTAAATTTAATCCCAGGGAATGGTTTGCAGCAAAGTCTTTGTACATAATGGGTAATTTGAGCCTAATTATTGTATAAACTTTTCAAGCTATTGATTCTCTTGACATGTGATAGATAAATGGTCTATCGCTATGTTTATTGAAGCGTTTATTTTACCAGATCAATTATTTACTTCTTCTTGTTCTTTCGGTGGCGTGTCAGGTCCCCCCAACGTTGGCGATCATTACAGAAAAGGCATATCTGTCCTGCGCCATTTGAAATAGGTTCTGAACTCTTGTAATTCCTATCCACGCTTTGATGGTCGCAGCCAGGGGACAGCTAGCTGCCTTCTACCAACTCTCTGACATCCTCAAATTATTTGCTCATGAAAGCAAATTTAATACATGAAATAAAAAATAAAGAAATTGTATAAATGATATGATTTCGCTTGAATTAATATTATACAAAAATTATGTATTTTCATTCAGAAGATTTTTTTTTACACTTTATACTCTTATAAGATTGTTTTGATATAATAATATAAATGAAAATTGTTTTCAATAATAGAAAATAATGAAATATTTTGAAAATAATATCAATAATTCCTGAATTTGGTTTTATCTTCATATCATAAAGGAGGAAGGTTTATCAACCACGAACCGTATCTAACAAAAGTATAAAAGAAAAGCGATGTAAAAATTCTTGTTTCAAATTTTAAATAAAGTTTTTAAATTAAACAGTTTTCAAGGAAAAACATATAAGAAACTTTGCGAAATTATTTTTCATTGGATATAAAAGATTTGTATAAATATTAGAAAACTTAGATTTTTCATAACATTTTGTTTCACTGTTTCACGTAGATAAGTAAATAGGTTTTATCACACATTATTTAAAAAATCTAAGCTTTGAAATATGTTAAAATCGTTTCTTATCTTCTTCTTCTTCTTATTCTTTTGATAGATCTGACGATCTGTGACACAGAAATCATATCTCCAGCTGTCCCTCCATCTCTTAGGCGGTCTTCCAGGTGGGCGGTGTCCGGAAGGGATTTAACAACGGTAGTTAATTAATTAGTACGAATGAAAACGTCTGCTTTCTAGAAATTTTTAAAAATTCACGCGAATAATATGTTTTGAATATCTAAGGCATTCTTCTCTTCTTCTTTTTGTCCTGTCACACCTCCGTGGTGCTAAGGGCCTCAAGGAAACTTCTCCGCCCGACTCTATCGCATGTCTGTTGCCTAACATCATCCCAAGTGAGGCCTGCTGCTTTAATCTCGTCCTGCAGGTATCTTCTCCATATGGCTCAAGGTCTGCCTCGCTTCCTCTTTCCTCCCATAACGGACCAGTCTAGTGCGTCCTGAGCGACGCAGGCTGGGTTCCGTCTCAGAGTGTGACCGATCCACTGCCATCTAAGGCATTATCAAATGTCAAATGTCGTTAACATGAAATATAATGAAACTTCTAGAAAACAGACGGTTTAATTATTTAATATAGAGTTATACATCATTATTTAATAAACAATAAAATGGGGATAATTTTTTTCATATGAATTAAAACACTTTTTTTTTTAAATTTAGAATTTATTTTTTTCGACATGTTTTGAAGGCTTTACACCCGACGGTGAAGGGTTTAGCCTTTGAAACATGTCGAAAAAAATAAACTCAAAAGTGGAAAAAAACGTGTTTAATAAAAAAAAAAATCGTCATTATGAAATTCCAAAATGTTAACGTCATATGGTTTGAAAATACTCTCGCAAGGCGAAATAAATTTGTCATTATTGTTAATATATTTTTGTATGTAAATTTATTAATGCACAACTGAAAAAGCAATTACGATTTTAATAAACATTAATTTAATTGTAATTTAAAATGAATATCAATTAAGATATTTCAGTAAATTCATTTGAATATCTTGACTCTTCATTCTTATAGTTTGGAGTTACCAGTTGTCTCAAGACACATTTCAGTATATTGGAGTTTTACTTGTTTAATTTTACTGCGACACTTGTAATAAGAGTAAAGATGGCCACGGGTCGCCTTTGACCTGTGGCGTGGACCCGGAAAACTTACGCAATAAAAGTAATTGCCGGGATGAAATTTGAAACCTCCCCCCCTGAGATGGATTCTTATGGGCTAACCGCGGCGTGAACCTTTGGCTTTACAACCTGTCCTATCTGCGATATTGAAATTTCAAATAAGCCCCAAAGTATTAACTCGATTTTAATTGCCCCATTTCAACATCTAAGCAAACCGAAACCGAATAATTTGATGCCATTAATTCGGAAATAAAATTATCATATCTCAATTTAATTAATCTAGGGCGTTGACATTAAAACCGACTTTTACCTCCGCGAAACAAAGTTTATTAATTTCTAAGCTTTAATTGAAAATTCAAGTGGATACCATCAAGTGAGTTTTATATCAATTTTGTAGATTTGCAGAAGAAACCCGTACAATTCATTTATATTAAGATAAGTTTAGCAAATTCAAATGAAATTGAATTAATATGACTCCATTTAGTATTTTTACAACACTATTATACACTTTTCATAGATATGTTTCGGTTATGACAAAGCCATTTTCAATGTTAAAATTTTGTAAATTGAAAAATATTGTGTCATTACTAATGTGAATATTTATTTTTTACCCCAAACCGAGACATTTGGACAACTTATTCAGCGCTGTTTTCGCAAAAAAATGCCAAAATTGTCATTTTAAAAGCTGACGGTTCACACATAAGGCATTTTAATCACTTTTACTTTGTAGACGTCAGATCAAAGAGCAAGAGACTGATTTCTTTTATCTGTAGTTAGATGCATTATGAGATTTAATGCGCAACCGCAATGAGAATACTGTATTATTTTACTGCGCATGTCCACGTCTTCATCTACTAGTACTAGATACGCCAGGATTATTATTTAGTTTTTTTTTTAATATTTAAAAAAATTCTACAGCGAGTTTCTTTCCTTTCGAAAACATGACATATTGGCGTTCCGGAACTGTTTTCAGGGACACCGCGACACTCTGCCTGAAAACGAGACTGTCCCGGTGAAAACCGGACGTCTGGTCACATTCGCCATAATCGAAATATATCCTTTAAAATTGTAATAAAGTGTTGTAAAAATACTAAGAGTAGTTACATTTATTTCAATGTGAATCCATAAAACTTAGTGAATATATGGGAGAAATTCTAATGTAATTTTTCGACATATTTTTCTCAATATTAAAAATAAAATATTTAAATAAGCAAATTGGTAATATAACCTTTTGTCGGAAGCATAACGTTGTTCCCTAGTCTGGAAATGGCAATAGCAATGTTGTTGATGAGCACATAGTCGTATTATAAAAAAAAAACGTAAAAATCATCTAATTAAATTATTTTATACAACTGCCAAGAGATGGACATCATTATAAGGGGTGTCATAGAAGATATAAGAAGGTTTCCGGAATAAATAAATATTAACAAAGATAATTAATTAGAATGAAAACGTCAGTTTTCTAGAAGTTTTATTATATTTTATGGGAATGACATGTTTCGCCCTTCACATTTGATAATGTTTTAGAAGGGCAAAACATGTCATTCCTATAGAATATAATAAAATTTCTAGAAAACTGACGTTTTCATTTGTATAATTTTTTTAATATAGAGTTTTACATCTTTGTTCAAGAAACAATAATTTAACAAAGATTACAATATATATGAATGTAGAGGAAGCGAGAAAAGTATGTCAGGACAGAACAGTGTATCGGTCCATTCTTTCTGCCTACCCCTCCGGAGAGACGACGTGATGGTTAGTTATTTGGTTTGTTTTATTAATAAAGAACAAATACTTGTTCAGTCGCAGTATGTTATACAGGTTAAGATAACATTTTAAGAAAATTAATAAAGAACAAATACTTGTTCAGTCGCAGTATGTTAAACAGTTTAAGATAACATTTTAAGAAAATTATTGAAAATTCTAAAAGCGATTATTTCTAAATGACATTAAGGATAGACTAAGCAGGAAGGATGTATAAAATACGTTAAAAAAAAAGCTATTGAGAATACCAGGAGCGAACGCCGCCAAACAGCAGGGGGATATGTCAAGGTGGGCGCACTGTGAAAGTCAGACCAGTTGCGTCCGACTGAAGGTTAACCCTGGGTTCGAACATCGTCTGACATTGACAATAAACATTTTTTTCCTCTAATTCAAAGTGTAAAATCTCAGCTTCCGCGTTCGACATTTAAAACAAATAACCGTTGAAAAGAATTTAGAGAAAAAAATCATTTCTTGTAAAATGATAAATAACTCCATATAAAATATTTCAAATTGATTAACGTCTCTTTTCTAGAAGTTTTATTATTTCTGTACACAAATTGCTTTTAGAACCCAATTTCTGTACACAATTTTTTTAAACTATTATTGTTGATTTTTATGATAGATGATAGGTAGTTAATCTACCGCCGATTTATTCAAGCAAATTCTACACCAGACTACAGCCAGCGTGACAATTACAATGCCATCATTGGGAAAAGAAACCGGGACCTTTGGTGTAGCCGGCATAGATCTTGCCACTTTGCACAATATCGTCTTTCTCCTATATAATAAATATTATAAAACTTAGGGAAAACATATTTTCATAAATGTGAAAAATATTAAAACATAAAAAAATTGCAATACAAAGTTAGATCATATAAAAATACATCTAACTTGTGATAACATTTGAATTGGAAGTTTCTTTATTATGTGATTTACTTCAATGAGCTAACTTCAAGATTATTTTAATCAAAATACGTAGAATAAACAAAATTTTACAATCTATTCTTGCGTGTTGTTCGTAAGAACTCATTACTTGGGAGAGTTATATAAAATGTGATTTTTTTATATTGGAATAAAATTCATGAAAAAACTTTTCACGAGTAGAGCCGCAGATGCCTCTGATTCAGCGATCCAAGGAAAGGATTCCTCACATATAGACGCTTCAAGAGCAGCTCTATCGTGGGCTTCATTGTATTTCGGATATATCCAAAGAGAACAACTCGAAAGATGGTGCTCCCTCGTATAAAACTTGCCCGGCCGCCGTAAAAATCCGTCATAATAAAAAAAGTTTCATTTGAATTTACATCATTTGTCAAGTGAATGCCTCGGTCAAAACCGACGTGAATGCCGTTATTCCGAGGAGAATTTATTCAGGCCGGAGTATCTTTTTATGCCTATTTTATGCTGCTTTTCAAAACTGCTTTAGTGTAATCAAATTTTTGCGCACTGAATGGAATTCTCGCGTTTACGATTGTGGCGGCGCAATACAGTGTGCAATATCGGCTTTGTCCGGTACCTGCAATTTTATGGGTGGATGTGGTATGTACGAGAATAAAAAAAACACAGGTTTTATGTAACTTTTTACGGTATAAAGAAGTAATTAAAACCTGGAAAAACTTCATTTATGAAAATTTACTTTGTTATAACAATGTTATAAAAATGAGATCTCTTAGACGAATGTGGTTGTTCTATGTGTATGATAGACGTATGACAAGCTTTGTGGCAGAGTAGTAAGTGCATTGAGGTTCAAGGTTCCGGGTCTGTGATTGTCACACTGTCATTGGTCTGGTGTAGAATTCACGTGACAATAAAATGGCGGTAGATTAACTACCTATCACTATGATAGCTAAAATACCCTGTTCATCAATTTGGCTCCCTGTATATGATGTAAAAAGCGATTCAACAAAATAAAAATAAAAATAATAATAAGTGTCGAATGAAAATATAAGAAGTGAATGCGGTGCAAATGATAGTTTTATGAACAAAATAACGAAAGGATCATTAAGATGGTTTGGACAAATGGAAATAATGAATGAAGAAAGAATGGTACAAAAAGTATATGTTAACGATGTAAATGGAACTAGAATTAGAGGAAGCCCGAGAACAACGTGCCACGATCAAATTAATCAAATATTGAATGTCGGCCATGTGAGGAGTCAGATAAATCTATGCGCGTGTATGACACGATGTATGAATGTTGAGAAATCGAGCGAAATTTGTCAGGACGAAAAAAAGAAGAACAGTTTAAATTTATGTATCAAAGTGAATGGAGCCAGATATTGAAAACCACTATTTATCATTTTTAAAGATTAATTGTATCTCAATAGAGAGGAAGATGTAAATTGTTTTTTTTTGGAAACAGAATATGATCGTCGAGGGGTTTACAGGACTTATGACCTATAAATTGTTAGGTCAAGCGATCACTTTATGTTAACAACTTCCCCATTCCGACCTTCTTACGACCACCACGTCTGACAATTTTTTGGAACTTGTTTATATGCTACTATGTTAAAACACTTCATATTTTTAGGTCAATCTATACTAGCGCCATCAAATATTACAAATAATCTTAATAGATTAATATTAGGTTCAAACAACCTGTTGTATACAGGGAAAAAACGTGCTTGATTCTCATTAAATTTATTGTTTCTTGAACAATTATTTAAAACTCCATATTAAAACAAAAAAAGAATCAAAACGTCTGTTTTCTAAAAGTTTTATTAAATTTTATGTTTTGTCTATCCAAAGCATTATCAAATGTCATTTGATCATGTCTTTTACAGGCAAAACAAGTTATTCATATAAAGTTTAATAATAACATCTAGAAAACAGTAATAATCATTTTATAAGGAGGTTTACAACATTATTCAATTAACATTATTAGTTTATGTTTTAGGTGATGTTCTTTCAGTTGTTTCAATAAATAAAGTAGTGTAAATATATGATTAAAACAAACTCACAAAAAATAATTAGTTTGCACAGCATACGTAAATGTTTGCAGACGAGCATGTTACCAAGAATTGATGACATTAAATATAATATATAATAATATTATATAATACCAACAAAATTGGAGTGATGAAACAATTTGGGCAGGCATAACATCAAATTATTATATTATAGTGGAGAAAGTTTGGCCGATATGGGCTAGTTCCAAGCTCACTAGCGGGCAATATATTTAGCCGAATTTCATTAGCTTTGGCAAATTACTACATAACACCCCGAGACTTGGAAGGGAAGGCCGGGATGGATTTAAGCCACCCCCCAGCAGCCGGCATTACTAGCTCTACATGATTAGGCTAATGACGAGGGTAGCTACCCGTCACGCTGTGACACTACCGACCCATTATGATGTCACGAGGACTTAAAAAAAAAATATATATTTTTTTTCGTTTTTGCGCGAGATTTTCGAAGCTACCTTTTAATGTGATGTATATGTAGATGACCTTCGTGGCCGAGTGGCATGTGCTATGACTGTCCTAGATTCGATTACCGGCGATGACGGTATGATTGTCACACTATCGTTGGTCTGATGTAGAATCCATCAGACAAAATGGTGATAGATTAACTAACTATCACATGTCATGAGAATTAATATGATAACTATACCTTTACATCGATTTGGCTCGCGCTATAATGACGTTAAAAGCGATTCAACATAAAAAATATAATTATTATAATATTACTGTAAATATTTAATAACCATCTTCAACAATGCTTTTTTAAAATTATAATTATAATATCTTCATCATCAGTCATTATTTGTTTAGTGATGGATATAGGATTCCATTCCCGACTTCCTCAACTCTATCCCTCGCCATTCTGTGCTTTTGACCTCCTGACATTCTTTAGATGTAATCATACTATTTTGCTTGTATATGTAGATTATAGGCAGAGAGAATGGACCACCACAACAATCTATCCTGACACACCTCTTGAGCTTCCTCCACATTCATACAACGAGTCATACACGCACGTCGATTCTTCGGACTTCTAACATAACCAAGTTTCATTTTAGATTTTTTTGGTCATGTCATGTTTTCCTCGGTCCACCTCGACTCCGTATTCCGTATTATATTATAGTTTAAATAAAATAAAATTCGTTTTGTGTGTTTGATGTATATGGAAATATTATTTAAATGATTTCTGTCTTACGAAAAACAATTCAAATTAAAGATACACCCTAAAAAATGGTTCTCTTAAATATCAGCAAGGGTTTCATGAACAGTAAGCATATACAACTTCCAATATTTTTGTATGCAAAAATAATGTTGTTAAATTTTCGCAGCTATAAACAAAATTTCTTCAGCCCAGTAGGCAAAGCATTCGTCTGGAAAGCGATAGGTCTCGTATTCAAATCTTGCTGAGGGGAGTTTTGTTTTTCTCATTTTACGATTGTTTACACTATATTTTTTACTTTTATCAAATTTTAAGTTCAATCGGATAACATTTTTTGTGCATATTATATTATATTTCACATAGAAATTTCAGTATATTTTTATTCAGATTTAATTTAGTTTTCGTATATTTATTTGTTAAAAATGTACTATGTCTGTGATCCTGACATTTATTGTTTCCTGAGCAATGATGTAAAAATCTATATTAAATGATTAATGCAAATGAAAAACTTACCATTTGTTAATGCTATTACATTATCATTATAAAGAATAAATGGTGAGAAAGTAATAGAGGAATGTTAAAGAAAAGGTAGCACGATCAAATATTCAATGTCAGTCTTGTGAGCAATCGGAGAAATCGAAGTGCATGACACGATGTGAATATGCAAAGGAATCGAGAGAAGTTCGTAAGAACAGAACAGTGTGGTGGTCTATTATTTCTGCCTACCTCTTTGGAGAGACGGTGTGATGGTTAGTTAGTTAGAAATCTCTTGACGGTTAATTTTAAAATAATAATTAAGTAAAACGTCATTTTTGGTGGATGAATAAGTGGAAATGGTTATATTTCGTATTAAAAATCTGACACCAAGGTTGTAATCGATGATGTTAAGAATTTATTAGCCAATCATCAATATAAGGGTAGGGCAATCTTATTGCTTAATCGGGTCGCCTCGGAGGTCGACATATTTCGTGATAGTGTGAGTTGCCTCAGGTTTGCAATATTTATGTTATGATTTTTTCTTATTCTTAAGCTTAATATTTATTTTTTTAATCCTTCTCTTTTTTTAAATGTAATTGCAGACGATTTGGAATTGTATGTCTGTAATGTTTGTGATTTTTATCAAAATAAATTAAATGAAATAAGCAAAAAATAATTCATTATTATGAATAAGTAATCTGCTATCTTTTACAAGAGCATTGAGAACTATGTATCATACATACACGATGAACAGCCAACAACTAGTATATGTATCTACGATGAGAAATCTCGGGATCATCTATGAGAGTAGCCCGACTTTTCGTGCACATATTGAGAGAATTTGTGACACTGAGGATGTTGGGCTTTATCGTCCGGACCGGAAGAGTTTTCAGAGATCCCAATGTGCTCAGAGTCCTAAACAACACATTGTATTTCGGAGGAGACTCGAAAGTGGTTCTGTGATATGAAATCCTCACGAGGCGAGATATTCCGTTATGCTGGATAGGGTTCAGAAAAAAATATGAGATATCTCTACATGAGGGAGTATGGTAGTTATCCGTGGCTCTATACCACGGCATTTCTTTTGGGAATGCTCGGAACTAATTCTCTACAGCTTCGAAGATTTGGGCACCTAAAAACCCTTTTCTTTAGATTAATCAGGGGATATTTCAATAACTCGGCCGTGTGAGTGGATGTTGGCCTTGTGTCCCCGATAGATATCTCCGACAGCGACAGCACAGATTGTTTTACCTACCGGTCGCCTGAACCAATCTGCCTCTGGTGACACCGTTGGGCTGAGCAATTAGTCTGCTGAACGTGGTATCCTCGGAGATCGACGTCTTTCATATTAGTGAAAGTACGTTCTGAGGACAAATATTCTCGACTTAAGAAAACATCTTGTTTTCCTAATGTCGAACCATCTCTAATGCGTTTATTGTATTATGTTGAATGTATATAGGTAATATTTTACCTGTACTCAATAGATGCCTTAAACATTTATGTTGATTGTAATGTCTTTTGAGTAAATAAACGGATTTGATTTGATTTAATTTGATTTGGTCGTGTCCAGGCTTGAACCCAAGTTCAGGAGCCCAGCGTTCTATTCCCTGGGCCCTAAAACATGATAAATGTTCTATAAAACATACGTTTTCATTATTATTAATTAGAACTAATGTTAAATTAATTTTTTCGTTTGTTCCAATGACAATTTGAATATTTTCTTCAATAATATTTGAAAGCCCTTGCTAGTATTGGATGGTTATAAGTGCCTATTTAAAGTGTATTTAAAAAAAACTGTGGATAAGTGGAGTAATAAATTATATTATTTAATTCAAAATTCAAAATTTGATGACACTTTGAAGTTCTTACTAGAGTTAGATTCTTTAAAGTGCCTAATTACTATTGTTGAAAAGAACAGTGGATAGTGGAATATGAATTAAATAAACACAAAAGTCCGGATCGTCCAGATGACAACATTTGCACCATCTAAAAGAAAATTGTGTTTTTTTGTTTTTCTTTTGTTATTTAATATTATATTATTTTTTTTAAATTTATTTTTTGACGTTGGACGATCGAAGTGCGCGCGGTAGATGCCTATTGGTGGCGATGAGGTTCGCAACCTATCACACCGCGTCTCCCGTGGGGGCGAAGAGAGAAGGATGGAGTGCCGCATCGGTTAAAGTGTGGCAGTCCATTCTTTCTAACTACCCCTTCGGAAAAACGCGTGATGGTTAATTAGTTAGTTAATTAGAACTTACTTACTAGCCAACACGCCGTCTATTCTATTCTGATATACTTCACACGCTCCCTCCACATTCATACATAGTGTCATGCACGCACGTCGATTTTTCTGATTCCTCGTGTGGCCGATATTCAATATTTGTTTTATTTAATCATGCCACTTTTTCCTCCAATTGCCAATTGCCATTATCATAGTTTTTTTCATCAGAGCCAATTTACAATTCAATAAAACTAAAGTAGCACAATTGTTTTCCATGGCACGACAATTTGGTTATGTGCCTGCCTTTTTATATTAAAAAAAACGCTGAATACAAAACGATTTTGTCGCATAGCATTCACTCTAACAATGCGGCTTGCCCTTTGTTGACAATATTTAGTGAAAGCATTATTCAAAAAGGGTTGAAAATAGGCCTTTCATTTTACAGTGATTTACCGTGGAAATGAACGGAAGCTCAATTCTGGAACACTCGTAAAAAAAACTGCAAACAATATAATGGAAAGCAAAAAAATACTTCTGCACTTCGCGGTAGTTTACGTGAGGATATTTTTGCACTGTTTAATATTTATTAATATCGTTTTTTGATTTAGGGCGATAAAACCAATTATAAACTAACATCGGCGGTATGGTATAGCTCGTCATATATTCCTTATTTTTTTTTTCTTTGCTAGTTTCAATCTGTGGTAGTTTACGTGAGAATATTTTTACACAGGTTAAAATTTGTTTGTTTAGTTTTTGACGTTGGGCGATAACACCAATTGATGAATTATATTGTCGGCGGTATGGTATAGCTCGTTAGATATTCCGTAATATATCTCTTTCTTTGACAGTTTCAATCCAAGGTTTGCGTGTATGTTAGGGATACATGTAACATTTTTCTGGTTCTTGGGATGCCATTTGGGCCTTTCATGTGGTGGTTTCCCGTTACTTTTCACATAAATATACAGCAGGTTATTTGAATTACTGTTTACATTTTTTAAACTATTTATTCTCATGGCATGTGACAGGTATCTAATCTATGGGCATTTCATTGTCATTAGAATTCTACCATACACCAGACCAAAGACAGTATGAAAATCACACAACCATCGCGATGGTTGTGTGATTTTCATGGGCTGGGCATGGGATGGTTGTATGATTTTCATGGGCGTGATTTTAAACTCCCGGCGATGCATCGCCGGGAGTTTAATTCGGAACCCTCGACGTGAGAGTCATAGCTCTTGCCACTCTGCCACGAAGGTCGTCTTAAAACTTTACAAAAGTAATCTCTAATACAATTATCCCAAAGAAACAAGACAAGGATATGCCTTAGATTCAAATAATAGTAGCCAGTTTTGACTCCTTAGGAAATTACAAAATTACAGGGATGCTCTCTGTCACCTGCTCTTTTTAACGTTTACATACAGAATGCGATTGACGACTTGAGAGAGAGAATGAGTCACAGAGAAGGTGTAAGGATACACGGGCAAAAGATAGACATGATAAGGTTTGCTGACGATATTGCTATGGTTGCTGAAAGTGAGGAGGAACTGCAGGAGGCCTTAGATACTTTGCAAGACATTCTTCAAGATAGCTACAACATGAAGATAAATAAGGACAAAACAAAGCTGCTGACTGTAGGCCGAACGCAACATCAGATGAGAGTAGTGATGTCAGGAGTTCCACTAAAGAACACCAAGGAGTTTGTCTACCTCGGGAGCAAAATAACATGGGACGGTCGGTCTAAGAGCGAGGTCGACAGCCGTATACATCAGGCTAGGCTTGCATTTAATAAAAGGTCGAAAATAATAGAATCAAATAATATAGACCTAAAACTGAGAATACTCCTCATCAAGACCTATGTATGGAGTGTCTTGATGTACGGCTGCGAGACATGGTGCCTATCCGAAAGGGATAAGCGGAGACTAGAGGCTTTTGAGATGTGGTCCTATAGAAGACTCTTAGGAATTTCCTGGAGAGACCACATCACGAATGAGGAAGTTCTTCAAGGAATCGAAGGAGGAAGGCACCTGCTCAGGACCTTGTCCGAAAGGCGTGCAAGATGGATCGGCCATGTAATACGTCAAGAAGGTCTCTTGCATGCCATAATGGAGGGTATGATCGAGGGGACAAACTCTAGGGGACGCCCACGCCGAGAGTACCTGGAGGACCTGTTGGTGGACGTACGCTGCTCATCATATGCAGATCTCAAAAGAGTCGCACAAGACAGGGAAAAATGGAAGAGAATAATGGAGGAAATTGCTGCAAACCAATCCCAGGATTGAAACCAGAGAAGAAGAGGAAATTACTGTTTTTTAATGAATTTTGCAAATTACTGAAATGGTTTCATTTTCGTTAGTTGTTTCAAAGTGGAAATAGTACACTATAAGCTCACGTGTATAATTTAATTACCGACACCACTATTCAGTTTCTACAGAAGCAGTGATTAACGATTTAATAACAATTTATATAAAAATGCTTCTTTTTTAATTTCAGTCATATTGTTGCTATAAAAGGAATCTAAACTACAATTTATAGTATAATTTAACCACTAAAAAGGGATTCCATATTACTTTCGATTTATATTCAATATATGTTGACAGCGCAAATAATAAGCATTTTAATAACTAGTAGTTATTAACATAAATGTCGAAAATAAATATTTTTTTGTAATCAAAATGGAAACCAGGACTCAAGGTAAAATTTTACCACAGACAATGACATGTTTTAATCGCGGATTATTTATTAACGTTAAGTGCAAACGGCGGGAAATTGAAATATTGCAAATAACTTAATCTACCAGGAAAGTATGTTTGCAAGAGGCTTACGAATTGTAAACACCGAAATAAATATTTTTGATTAAAACCAAATAAAGGGTGTAATCAAAATCATAATGCCAACAATTCCATATTATATCGATCGAAGCTAAGATGGCAGTACACAACGGAGTCTGGGTATCATCCCTAACGCATAGAGTTGAAATTAGAGCACTCAGAAAAATGAGCAGAATAACGATGTGTGATAGTGAGAAAATGAGACAGAAATATGAGGCGGATGAGTGTCTTCCAAATTAAATTAAGCAACGGTCACTTATATGACATTTACATATGGAACGAATGGATGAATGTTACATTATTACTGTGTGAATAGAAAAAAATAATTGTAAAAGGCCGAATAATATATGGCATTACCAAATAAATATATTTCTTAACGGCAGTCATGTTTGAGGTCGGAAAAATAAGCGAGCGTGCGTATCACGATTTATGAAGATACAGAAAGTTCGAATAAGAAAAATAAAAAAATGACTAGTAGCGACTGCTCCTGGAAAACGGCGTGATTATTTTGAAGGTCATTTTGTTTAATTAATTGGATGCAACTCTTAAAGATAAATGTGTAATAGAGATATAAGATATTGCCCATTTTTAAGAATAATACTTTTGATAAAAAATTGAAGATATTAACGTTGTCTCATTTCATAAAGATGCTTTAATTCTTAAAAAATACGTCATTTTAGAGTTTTGAACTGAGTTTTTCAAGAATTTTGATGTTCACACATCTCAAATGCCTTTTTAATATTCATTATCAGATTATTACTAAATTTCACAACCTTAGATAACCGGCCATTGCAAAATATACAAGTATTATCTTTAACTCGTTTTTTATTACTATTGGAGTGATATTAAAACTACGATATCTGTTCCTTTATATGAATTCTATTCTCGTCTATGATTCTGGTGATACAAAACTTATGGAAGAATCTTCGGTGTGAACTATAAAGGAAAACTAATTAATAAGTTTGCTCGTTAGTGAAACAGAAAATATCTTCTGTATGCAGGATAACAAAATATTATTTAGTGTTATCATAATTAGTTTGTAGTAACTAACAGCAACATTACAACGAAAGAAAACAAATTTCGTTACTTGAATAATAGTCAACAATTCATTTTCTTCTTTTAGAATTAGATTGCGTGATTTTTGTTTTGGGATTTGCTCCTCTTGCAATGCGAAAGGCAAGCTATCTCTCCATCTTATGGGTGTCCTGCTAGGTGGACACTGGTCTACGGGTATCTTATTTGCAGCATTTGTATGGGATTCTGTGTCTCACGACGCACAGTGGTCCGGATTTGGGAAACAGTGGACTTAGGAACCAAAGTCATTATTTCGATTTGAAAAAAATTGCTTGCTGTAGAAAATCTAATTTGTAACAATATTTGTCATGTTCAACTTTTCGTTATTTGGAGCTTAACATGGTTTAAAAAAATACAAACGAAAAAAATGTATGGAGTAAAATTGAATTATATTTTTTTCTCAATATATTTTAAATTGCAAGCAACGAAACTTTTTGTATATTAACGTATGTAATTAGTACTTTATGTCCATATTTTTTTCTTTCCAATATACTTGCAACCTTGGCGTTAAATTGCAGTTGAACTTTAAAAAAAAATATTTTTATTTCACAACACAACAAATGTTTCTGCCAGAAGATTTGGTTGGGTGGTTATGATGCACAATTATTTCTTTATTACAAATAAGAAAACCAAAATTGCCTATCACCTCCAGTTTTTTTAAATATTCTCCAAAAACTGCATTTTAAAGTATGAAAACCCATGCTTACAAATATAATGGAGTGCTACATAATAATTTATTTTATGAATGAGTCGTTACTGCAGTTTTTAAGAATTATACGAAACAAATAAATAATTATTAATACTTTCTTTATGGTAATAATTCACCGTTATGACTTATTTGATGAATCATTAAAGGAATTTCCTGCACTTTCTGAGAATTATATGGAATAAATAATATAAAATTAGAATATTATTAATACCATGTTATTTATATTATTTATATTATTTATTTATAAACATACAATAGTTACATTGTATTCCCATGAGTAGAAAACTCATTATGGAACAGAAGGGATAAGTTACATATAAAATAATTATGGACATTCAGAAAACAGAAAAAGAAATTGACTTAAAACTAAAACATTATACAAAATGAACATTTTGTTGCTTTATAAAATTATTTTACATAATATTTTATCATTTTAATACATCATAAATTGCACTATAAAAAGGAAATATAAGAACATATTTAAATAGTGAATTCCATTAACTTAATAGTATTCACCTTATGAAAATGAAAAACAAAAACCATATAAAAATAATAATTTTACGCAATTGCACGTTAATAAAATTGATGTTAAAAGTGCAACTATATTTCTAATATCATTTAGGTATATGAAATTTCTACTCAACTTCCATTAAATTAACTAAATCATCATATCATACAGTTTTTAATTTTACACAATTGCGGATGGTATGAAATATGAACACAGTTCGAATACATGTTAATAAGAAAATCCAAATAATATCACTGTTTTTCTAGTAGCATTCATATTCAATATCTATCCAAAATATTCCTATACTTATTCTCACATACACATTCATAATAAAACACAGACACGTACATACACTTACATTTAAATGCATGATAATGCACTTACACACAAGTACATATCACGAAATTTCGTCAAATCACACAAAAATTACATTACAGAGAGATACCTAAGAGCATTACACTACAGAGAAATACACTACAGTGAAGTACATTACAAATAAGTACAACACTACAACACAGAAAAGTATATTACAGAGAAATACCTGAAAGCATTAAATTACAGAGATATACATTACAGTGAAATATATTACAAAGAAGTACATTACAGAAATAAATATATTATAGAGAAATTACATTACAGAAAAGCGCATTACGGGGAAATATTACTTATTACAGAGAGATTTATATTGCAGACATACTCGTATGTCTGCAATATAAATTACTCATTAGCATTACAGCGAAAATATGTGCATATAAACAAAATTAGAAACTTTAGATTAAACACTTTACACCCATTGAACTTACATATTTTACTCCTATCTGTACATTCACAATAAGAAGAGAGAGAAGGACAGAGTGACGGTACATAAGAGCGAAATGTCTCTATATTCTGTACCTGCGTAGACATATCTACTTTCATATATACCTTCATAGACATATCTACTTTCATATATTATTCCAAAGGATCTGGAATGTTTTCTGGAACTATATAGACCTCGATCTCTTCTTCATCCACTACTTCTACTGATGCTAGCAGTTCCATAGCTTCTGGATATAAATTTAATTGTTTGAATTTATTATATTTAGGTCTAATGTGAGATATATAAGGATCTGAAGATATCAAAAAATTATTTAGAATATCTTGATTAGTTTGTATTCTTCCTATTTTCCTCGTGTGATACTCTCTGGTATTCCTAAAGTCCTTGTTTCTTGCTTCTGCGGCTTCTTCTGACAATATTCCGATAGGAAGACTCGAGAAATGCTTGCAAATTTCACCACCATGAATCAGCATCTTATGTATGCTGGCTGGCATATTGTACCAGGGGTAAAGACGCACATAAAGCTCAGCTGTCTCCCTGCAGTATGCCTGGAATTTTTCGATGTTTATATCATTACCAGACGATATCACTTGCAAAATTACTGCGAAACGTTTAATTAAACTTTCGTCTATCTTCGTGATTTTCGCAGTCTTTTCGTACTCCCTGAAGAACTTCCTCGCGGTGTTTCCGTCATTGGTAGTTCCATACCCCTGTTTGACAATGTCTATCAGCAGTCCCATCTGTTTCTTGAATTCACATTGTGTCATGTTCTTCCTTGACTCCTTCAGATTCTTGTTCTCACCTCTTGCAGACCACATCTTGAAATCTAAATTATAAGATATGTGTAGCAAACACTCCATGCTTCGGATCCACATATGAAGTGACGAGAGTCCATATTGGTAGACATCATCTCGAACAGGTTTTGAAAACATTTGTGGCAGGTCATTCATCTCACTCGGTTTAGCAAGACATACATTGCAGATAGCTGCGGATGAAGTATCTGTAATAATAGTAGCTACTTTGCCATCTATCATTGTCATGTGCAGCTCATGAGTAATTTCGTAATTACCGCATTTTGATGCAACCAAATTACGTATTTCTTCCTTCATTGCCGCATTTTCTTGGTTGACAAAGTCAATGGTTTCTTTTGCGAACTGGAATTTGACAGGCCTACAGTAAAACGTCGAAGATGGCTTCGGATTTTCCCAAATGATCACATTGTTCGACTCCAGCTTCAAAGGAACAAGGCTCGTCATGAACACCGAAGACTCATCAAATTCTGTCAGTTCACTTTTCTGCCTATAAATGCTTTGTGATGAAGATCCGTCGAATCCCCATTTGCTTGTTAGCTTCAGATTCCCACTCGAAATAGCTAGTTTGTCTCCCACAATTTGCAGGATCTTCTGAATAGTCAAATCCAAAAGTGCTTGCAAATTCACTTTTGCTCCGTGTTCAGATATTTCAACGTCTTTGGCATCCGGATAGCACCTCTTCTTAGCTTCTAATAATTTGTGGTAGGAAGGAAGCTGCAGAGAATTCTTCCAATCTGACATTGCAGCCCTTAACGTCAGATATTTCCACTTTGACAGATCTAATGAAGTAGTAAGAGCCAAAGCTTGGTCTTCCTGATTTGTTTTCTTCTTTTCCTTATCGAATAAATGCGATTTGACATCTGGGGCTTTGTCAGGGTTCTTCAAGAGGTGATCAATAATGCGAGCAAGGATCTCTTTTCCATTCGATTTTAGCCTAGTGACCAAAGCAAAAGATAACTCCTCTTCCGAATAGTCACTCAATGTACCCGACCGCCTTTTCTTCTGCTTGTTCCCCAGGTCTGCAAATGGTTTTCTTGTTTGAACTTCTGTAGAAGTGCCCATATCTTTAGTGGCCATAGATGTAGATGCTATGATGATTTCATTAGATTCCACTAAATATTGATCCTCTTGCTCTAAATTTTCGGTTTCTGCAATATTTTCGGTTTCTTTAAAAATCTCGGCGAGATTTACGGAATTGCAGGAAGGCCACTGGATTCTTGCTTTCAACCAGTTCAAATTCTTATTTATAAATTTGTTTTGAATTCTGTGGGCCGCGGTCCATCTGCTCTTCAAGTTGACAGTGAGATATCTTGCAAATTTCAATATCACTTCAGAATCTTCTGGTGAGATTTCAAGCGAAATGGAGTTCAAAATTGCTCGGTGGAGTCGCTTGTAGTCCTTGAGGTCTCCTTCTCGTAGAAATGTGTAAATGTCCATATGAGTGCCAAATCGAGTCATGATTTTCAGGCCCTTTTCTGGTCGCGGTCAAGTTCAAGGTATGTTGCTTCTTCAAAAATTCAGTAGCTAGTAACCCAAAAATGCGCTCCTGCGTGTTTTATATACGGAAAGAAGTAGGTGAATTGATATGGTGATACATAAAATGAGTCATGAAGGTACCATTACAATTAAACGGGTATTCATGAGTCTATTTTTATATTTGTTGCATATAATCCTTAGCAACTGCAGGAAATTGCCATAATGATTCATCAAATAAGCCGCGCTACCATTACCACGAAACAGGTAAAAATAGTATTTTTGTATATTATTTGTTCCATATAATTCTCAGAAAGTGCAGGAAATTCCTTTAATGATTCATCAAGTAAGTCATAACGGTGAATTATTACCATAAAGAAAGTATTAATAATTATTTATTTGTTTCGTAAAATTCTTAAAAACTGCAGTAACGACTCATTCATAAAATAAATTATTATGTAGCACTCCATTATATTTGTAAGCATGGGTTTTCATACTTTAAAATGCAGTTTTTGGAGAATATTTAAAAAACTGGAGGTGATAGGCAATTTTGGTTTTCTTATTTGTAATAAAGAAATAATTGTGCATCATAACCACCCAACCAAATCTTCTGGCAGAAACATTTGTTGTGTTGTGAAATAAAAATATTTTTTTTTAAAGTTCAACTGCAATTTAACGCCAAGGTTGCAAGTATATTGGAAAGAAAAAAATATGGACATAAAGTACTAATTACATACGTTAATATACAAAAAGTTTCGTTGCTTGCAATTTAAAATATATTGAGAAAAAAATATAATTCAATTTTACTCCATACATTTTTTTCGTTTGTATTTTTTAAACCATGTTAAGCTCCAAATAACGAAAAGTTGAACATGACAAATATTGTTACAAATTAGATTTTCTACAGCAAGCAATTTTTTTCAAATCGAAATAATGACTTTGGTTCCTAAGTCCACTGTTTCCCAAATCCGGACCACTGTGCGACGTCTTAAGTATTACAGATTTTCATTATTTATATGGAAAATTTAATATCGCATAGTCATAAAAAAAGGAACGTTTGAATGATAATATTTTACCTTACAATAGTATTACCATACGTAAGAACTTTAAAAAATAACTAAGGAGCTTATAGGAGTAAAGGAGTATGAAAATTGCATAATAATCTATTATAATGAAGATTTTTTTTCTATATTCGCCATCACTTTGTGTTGTGGATTCACATTTGAATGTTTTTAAAAAAACATTGTATTTTTACATCACTTAATTGCACTTTTTACCAAAAAGTTTTGGACCATAGACTTAGACCATAGAATCTTCCATGGTGTAGTTTTTTTTAATCGACTGTTATTATGCATTTAAATCAATCCAACTCCAGCAAGAACTTTAAAATGTTATCAAATAAAATATTCAAATTGACATTGGAACAAATCGACATAAAGGTTCGAAAAAATCACGAAAATTAATTATAACAGCTGTTAAAACTCTCCACATAAACGAAAAACTCTTCGTGCACATCTGTATCCCGTACAACTCCACCCAACTCGGTCCCATATCCCGATACATCTATAAATTATGTTACACCAGCAGAAACGACGGAGCAGCGGGTGTTCTCAGGCATTACCTAACAATGGTCCCAATTATAAGAACAGCGAAATCGAGTTAAAGGATCTGCTATCGGTCGGGAAACACATTCTGCAAATCCGAAAGCCTGTTAAATGTTAAATTACATCTAATTATGGATTCTTTGTATTCATATTCCATTTCGCTCCATCCATTATCGGCGTGCTATATAATTCACGAAAATATGAAAGCGTGTTTCAATGTGCGAACCGAAGATGCGACGGGACGAGATTTTCCGTAGAGAATATTAATGAGTAAGTACTTTTATCAATTTTATTACCTGTTTATTACCTTATCGTTCATATAGGTAAGTGTACCGAGTTGATAGACGGTATTTATATTTTGATTCTCTTGGGTTTCTGCGTTCGTTTGAAGATATGGAACGCATAGATGGAGAAATAATGGTTTAGAAAGTGTGATTATATGAGTCGTGGGAGTCGAGGAAAACTTCATTATCAGCCGTCTGTCATCCACTGCTGAATGTAGGTAGGCCTTCCCCAAAACACGCCACCGCCCTCTATTCATTGCCGCTTCCATCTATCCACGTCTAGCAATCCTCTTCAGATCGTCGGTCCAGCGGGCAAGGGGACGTCCTATTCTGCGGAATCCTGTACGTAGTCTCCATTCCAGAACCAGACTCTATCGGCCGTCGGTTCTCCGACAGACATGGCCAGCCCATCGCCACTTCAGTCCGCCCATCCTCAGAGCCACGGTGTTTCCAAGTATGGCTCTTTTCATGGCGCGTTGGGTGACCTTGAATCTGTAGATTAGACCTTTTGTCAGTGTCCACGTCTTGGCTCCGTACGTCATGACTGGCAAGACGCACTGGTTGTAATTTTAGTCTTGAGGCATTGTGGTATTTTAGAAGTGAGAACATGACGTAATTTTCTAAAGGTCGCCCAACCCAACGGAATTCTTCAGTCGGCTTCTTTCTCGAAATCCGAAGAGATGTCGGGATAACCCTCTGGATAACTACTTGTACAAATGAACATCTGTGACGGGCAGCAGCGCCACTGGAATAAGTAGGCAAACTCTGCAATCACCAACCCGCCTGCCCAGCGTGGTGATTAGGGCAAAACCTCCCAAACCAAAACGAGGAAAACTTAGCATGATCAAATTGGCCTCTTTAGAAGTCGGAAAAAAATCGTTTAGTAGTTTAGGGATCAGAACGCATTCTGATCCAGGGGACCTAGGTTCTTGCTTGGAGACGACCCAATTTCTTCTTAACCCTTACCACTCCTTTGTCGAATGCCAGCCGACATCGCTGTATGTACGCTACAACTCGGTGGTCGACAATATAAGATTTGCGTGCGCGGTGTATTTTCGCACGCAAAACTTGACATGTCGTTGTTTCTTGTGATTATTCGCTAAAAAAAAACATTTAATTTCACGTTTTAATAAGATTTTGACTGTTTTCCGTTTTTATTTTACTATAAAATAATCCTTGCAAATTCACATAACCTAAAATGGCGGGAACTTTGCGTGATACGTCATGCAGAGAAGTGATTAGAGTACAAGCCCCACTTCATTGCAAAACTGGACAAAGGTTCTAATGACTGTACTGTGTGCAGTAACAGAAAGATTCCGTGGAGAAGACGAGAAAAAGTGTGGTTTTGTGAGACACGTTCCAAAAAACCTGGTCTCTATCCTGGAGATTGTTTTAAAAAGTACCATACTATTCGAAACTATAAGTAGTCCATAATGTTTTTTGAAATTTGTTTTTTATTTGAAGAATAAATCATTACAAATGAATTCTTAACGATTTTTTTTGTAACTAATCAATTTAAATATTTAGACATTATTTAAATTAGAGTTGGCTGACAAACAATGTCAACAAATAATGGAGTGGTAAGGATTAATGAATATAGAGGAAGCTAAAAAGGTGTGTCAGGATTGAGTATTGAGGCGATCCATTCTCTCTGCATACACCTCCGGGGAAACGGTGGGATGGTTTGTTTGTTTGTTCATTAAATATAACTATTTTAATACACTATTCTGTCAGGTTTCATCATTAGCCGTCTGCCATCCACTGCTGAATGTAGGCCTCTCCCAAAGCCCGCCACCGCCCCCTATCCATTGTCGCTCCCATCCATCTATGTCCAGCAATCCTCTTCAGATCATCGGTCCACCGGGCAGGGGACGTCCAGCGTCAGGTTTAAGTGTATTCAATATATAATTTAATATGAGTGAGTAAATCTTAAAACATTGCGATATTGTTGTTTTTGTTGTTGTTGCACGTTTTTCACCTAAACGCTTCATTTACTTGTATTATTATTATTATCTTTTTCTTAATTTTTATACTACCTTAGTTAGTTTTATCTTGATTTTAGTTTAGTTAAATCTCGTTTCATAAAGCTACAATGTTAACTGTGCTCATTCATTTATATTTGTTGTAACATGTTATTGGCCTTATTTAAGTACTTCTTTGAATATTTTTATATATTATATATACTTACTCGCTGTTTGTTACCCTAAAATAAATAAATAAATAGCTATTAATCGTTCTGGTATACGCATTATAATACGAATCAGTTTGATTAATATCATGTATGTGTTGATTGGATGGGTTTGTAAAGCATCGCTGCATTGCTTCGAGTCCCATCACTTGAGTCCCGCCGATCAGATTATTCGAGAAGCCGGATTATCATTACTGCAGCTGCATACCTGAAAGGGGGCGATTCCACGAATTTGAATATCTTAGCTTCATGGATATCTGGATTTGAGACGATGCTAATTAGACTGAACTCCTATTATGTTGCTGGATCAGCGATGATAAGGCAAATCTCTCGGATTACGGGAAATTATTATATCATATTAATGATTGTATTGTTAAATAATAATGAAATAAAACGATGTTTTTTAACTACTTCCACTTTTGTCTTTATTTCGACAGCAACCGGTTTCGCCAGGCTCGCTGGCATCGACAGACTGATATGTCGTCGATGCCAGCGAGCCTGGCTAAACCGTTCGCTGTCGAAATAAAGACAAAAGTGGAAGTTTATTTATTTTATTTATTTTTATTTATTTATTTTATAAAGTTGTAAAAAATTACAGAATCATTTTACAACTTAAAAAACAACATTTTATAAACATTTAAAAAGTAGTTTAAAAACATCGTTTTATTAAATTATTATTCAAAATGAACTTCCATCAAGAGATTTCAGTAAAATCATTGGATTGAATTGTTATATTCTTGTGATCGTTGTAGGAAATTATACATAATTTTAATTAATATTGTTATTTTATTTTATAATAAGATTCAATATTGTTGTATCATGAGAGGTCTCTTATTTTTTTTATAAAAAGAAGAATGTGCGAAAAAACAATGTATGACAGAATATCTAATGATGAAGTCAGAAAGAAATGTAGAGTGGATAAATGAAAATTGTTTCCTGAGCAATGACATAAAAATCTAGTTTAAATATTATAATTAATACGAAACGCATATTTTCTTATATTTCATGGGAACAACGTGTTTTGCCTTCTTAATTAATATTTGATAATATTAATTAACAGTCTCCGAGATAGAATCAGAAATGAGGAGATTAGACGCCGAACAAAAATAATGGATATCATGGAACGACTAGCGAGACTGAAGTGGCAATGGGCGGGTCATGTGGCGAGACATAGTGAGGATAGATGGACCCAGAAAATAATAAGGTGGAGACCATGGGAGAATAGGAGAAACGTCGGCAGGCCGCAAAAAAAGGTGGGCCGACGACATTGCTGCCGTGGGGGGGGGAAATGTGGCTACGGCTGGCAGGAGATAGAGACGAGTGGAAGGGAAGGGAGGAGGCCTATGTCCAGCAGTGGACCGATAAGGGCTGACGAAGAAGAAGAAGAAGAATATAAATATTTCAAAACGTACTTTTTCGTTACTAAAATATTTTTATGAATACATGTATTTTTCTGCCTACTATTAGAAAGCTCTTAAAAAGTAATATTCTAAACATATCTAGGCATTCATTTTTTTTAGTTTCAGTGTCCCCGATGGTATGGGCACTTCTTTGATATGCCTTTTTTCCACCGTTTACATAGATTTGACTCGCGCTGTAATGATGTAATGTAACACTAAAAATAATGATTATATATGTGTATAAAAAAAAGGAATGATATTTATAATCCTGATACTAATATAATAATAATAATAATAATAATAATTATAATTATAATAATAATAATAATAATAATAATAATAATAATAATAATAATAATAATAATAATAATAATAACAATAATAATAATAATAATAATAATAATATTAATATTAATAATAATAATTATTACAAGAATAATAGTAAAAATAATAATATTAACAATATATTTATTATAATAATATTGATATCATATTGTCACGCGACTATTCTACACCATTCTACACCAGACCAAAGACAGTGTGACAATCACACTGCCCTCGCCAGGAATCGAACCCGGAACCTTCGGGGTGGCAGTCAATGCACTTACCACTCGGCCACGAAGGTCGTCATTATAATAATTATAATAAATATAATAATAATAATAATAAAAGAAGAAAAAGAAGAAAAGAAAAATAATTACAATAATAAAAAGATGAAGAAGAATAAGATTATAATGATAATAATACTAATACTAATAATTCTATTAAAAAAATATATTATTATTATTATAATAATAATTATAGTCCAAGTAATAATGTTAATAATAATGATAATAATAATAGTTATAATTATAATAATAATGATAATAACTAACTAACTAACTAACTTACCATCACGCCGTCTCCCCGGAGGGTTAGGCAGAAAGAATGGAACGCCACACTATTCTGTCCTACGTCTCTCGAATCCTCTACATTCATACATCTTGTCATGCACGCACGTCGATTTCTCCGACTCCTCACGTGACCGACATTCAATATTTGATTGATTTGATCGTACCACGTTTTCCTCGGCCTTCCTCTATTTCTAGATCCGTTCACGCCGTTTACATATACCTTCTTTACCATTCTGTCTTCACTCATTCTTTCCATGTGTCCAAACCATCTTAATGACCCTTTCCTTATTTTGTTCATAACACTTTCATTCGCACCACATTTACTTCTTATACTTGCATTTGTCACTCTATCATATACAGATTTGCCACACATTCGTCTTAGAGATCTCATTTCTACTGCATTTATTCTACTTTCATCCTTCTTTTGCCAGTTCCATGCTTCACTTCCATACATAAGGGTCGGCATAAGAACACCATTGTGCACTGCCATCTTGGAGGATAATAATGATAATAATAATAATAATAATAATAATAATAATAATAATAATAATAATAATAATAATAAAATACTTATAACAATAATATAATAACAACCATCAACAAAAATAACAATAACCTTTTTTTTAAATCACAATAATAATTACAACAACAACAATAAAAATAAAAATTATAATTACAATAATATCCTATATTTTCCTATAAGTAAATTATTTGTGGAATGCGCATTCGTAGTTCTGGCAGAACAACTAATAACATTTATTAGGATCACATGAGCACAAACAGGTAACATTAGTAACTGCTAGTAGCTTTGACAGCCATAAATAATTGACACAGAGATAAGGGGAAACAAACTGCTGCGGTTTCAGAATATTTGTACTGAGCACAGGAACATTAATCTAAACACAGCTGATTGTATGATTTTTTGAGTATGTCATGAAAATAATGTTCCATTTTTTAGGGGTATATATTTGAATTTGTTCAAATATACAAACGTTTAGGGGTATCAGTATGATTCGTGTTAAAATTATATACTTATTTTTCTTGTTTGGAGATTCAATCCATGGGATTGGATTGCGGCTTCATCTTCAGTCTCAGTTTTCTTTAGACCACTTTAACTTGAATGAGATAATCTTGTATGAGATGCAAATTTATGTCATCGCACACCTGTTTCAGATATTCCCATCGAAGGCCCTCTATATTTGTCCCATCATATAGATGACCCTCAAGGCGCGTAATATGGTCGATCCATTTTTCGATTTGATCAGTTGCCCTTCTCCTTTGATTCTAATGAGAACCTTATCATTCGTGATATAGTCTCTCCAGGAAATTCCTAAAATTCTTCTGTAATATCTACATCTCAAACGACTCATAATAGGACATGATACCTATAAGACAATAATTAAAAGATAAGTTAACGAAACAAAAAGAAAATAATACATATATACATTTAAAACATAAATAACGAATGGAAAAACGTGCCTTTCAACGAGGTATTCGGAAAAATCAAAGAAAATGAATTTCTTGATGTGTTTATGACTGTACACCCGGGCCGAAGGGTAGAAGGGTAGGAAGACCAAGGCTGAGGTGGGAGAATGAAGTAAAGAAGGATGCAGCACAACTTCTTCGGGTACCAAACTGGAGGACGACTGCTGAGGACAGGGACTGCTGGAGGCGAAAGTTGACGAAGCCCAAGGATCGATATGGGCTGTTGCGCCATCGGAATAAGAAGAGTTAAAAAGAGGAAGCTAAAAAGGTAACATGTCAATAGTATGATTATCCATCCTTAATGAATACCCCTTCTGGAAACAGCGTCATGGTTAGTTAGTTAGTTTGTTGTTTTATGAAAAAAATACAAAAATGCTTTTAAATATTTGTAAACAGACATTTTAAGCTTATAGATATAAAATAATAAACCATGTTGTATTTAACCATGGTATGCCGTAAGAGTTTATTATTTTACATCAGATGTAGATTCTATAAGTTAAACATTTATTTTTGATTGATCCAATTTAGAAATATTATTTATTCGGTATTAGTTTCGTCTTGCTTCGACATTATTAACGCGCAAAATCAAAAACACATGTAGAATTTAAAGTGTTTCTAACTTAATTTTATCAAAAGTCTAATATCCGTCAATTATGCCATAAAAAAACAAATGTGCTTTATAAATAACTTTGATCGTACACTCAACATTCAACACGCAAAGCTTTGATTAGAAATGTCGTGTTTTGTACCGTCGACCACAGAAAATGGAGACGTCATAACACATGTATTAAATTAATGAAGAAAACATATTATTTTCTTTGGATTTATTCCATAATTTTTTTTAATACAATGTATTTCTACTCATAAAAAAAACTGAAAACATTGTTTATACCATTTAAACTCTAGAATTATACTTATTTTTCAAAAAACATTTATTTATCTGAAAGTGTATACTCGTATTTAAGAAGTTTTAATAGAAATATAGAAACGATAGCAAAACAAAATTGATCACATTTTCATAGAAAACCTTTTTTTTGCAGTATGTTGTTTGTAAGTTGTAAAAATAACCTTTTTGATGTGAAAAGTGTTGTTGACTCGAATAATTATTTTTTCTGAACGTTTTTTTTACAAATAAGTGTAAAAAAATTAATGAAGACGTCTATTTTCGAAAACTTCTAGAAGTTTTATTATATGTGGATGATATAATTCGCCTGTCTAAGGTATTATCAAATGTCAACATGTCATTAACGTAAAATATAATAAAACTTTATTGAAAATTAAACGCTGTGGAATTCCATGGTAAAAACATTGGTGTTGAGAAAACAATGCTGTTTATGTTCCACTTTCATTTGATTAATATTTTTATAAAATAAATAATTACTAATATTAACCACGACATGTTTCGGAGGTGACCTCTATCCTCTATCCTCTATCTAAATATATAAAACTGTTATATATTTACTCCTGAGGATAGAGGTCGCCGCCAAAACATGTCGTGGAAAATATTTTTATTTGATAAATAACATATAATTAATAAATTAAAGTAGAACAAAAGACAGCAGTGTTTTTTCAATTTCAAATAATTAAACTTATTAACAGACTTTTCATTCGTATTAATTATTTATTTTTTTATACATTATTGTACAAGAAACAATAAATAATTCGGAAAATTCGTTTGCTGGAACTTCAAATTTTTGTAATATATTCAAAATTTCTATAATTTAGCCAACGATCATTTCAAATATACAATTTTATTGGCATACATTCTTTTAGTTCAAGAAAGTATGTTTACCAACGAAAAAAAAAACTTTAATGTATTTTACGAATGCAACTGCGGGTCTTGGTTATTTTTTGCATCTCCTGGAACTGGAACTTCCAGCACAAGAATTCACTTATTTGCTTGCAGGAAACTGAATTTGTATATTCAATTGAGCTTTATCTATCTGAAACTTTCCTACCACACAAAGAGACATTGTGACAAACTAACAAGGAATCCGTACAAATATATTTCATTCTGTTCACTTAATTCCAGGCCCGGCGTGAGTGAGTACGTATACGTACTAAATGAAAAACGCTAAAAACACTATTTCTTCAATCGTTCTTCAGATTATGAAGGTGTAAAACCTTATTATAGTATCGAGAAAAAATTACTTATGGTTTCTGAGACATTTGTTAAACTCACGTTAATAAGGATTTTAAACTAATGGAATATCACACTTTTCTTTACTGACATACCTCCCTCGAGTCCTCGTCATGCACGCACGTCGTTTTTTCTGACTCCTCAAATGCCTGAGTTTAAATATTTGATTTCTTTTATTGTGCCACGGTTTCCTCGGTCTTTATCCATTTCTAGTAAATGTAAATATAAATAAAACAATTTTTTTACATACGAGTAAGTAAAATTATTTATTACAGATTATTGAGAGCAGACCCAAGACATCGTGTTAGGAGAGCCGAGGGAGCAAAGACAAAGAAGAAGAATAAGTTAAATTATTTATTTCATCGTGTTTTGAAGGTAATATATGGTATTTGATAAGGTATGAACGATATATGTATGTAAAATCATCAATATTGATGAATTGTGTTGTCTCACAAAAAAAAATGTCACATGCAATAAAGAAATGCCCAAATTAAATGAAATTTAATTTTTCATGCAGGTTTTACCACTGTTAATAACAATAGAAATATTTTTTTCCTTTTAATAGAACCAATCGCGATAGCGCACCGCCGTGCTTTTTCGCGTTAAGAATGTGTTTGACCTTAAAATTGTTCTGTATTTATGCCACATTTCGCCAACTGACCCAAATATTTGGGTCAAAGCTCGCATTATCAATTTGCATTTTGTTGACAAGAACAATCTTTGATGGACTGTCAAGTTATAGTAGTGGAATCATATTCCCGTTTAAGTAAATGCTACAGTTAAACCGTTTAAAATATTTGATATCAAACAATTAGGAGCGTTTTCGTTGTGTTTTTTTATGCAACGTGGCTGCATTTTAAAGTTGCAAATCATGGAAATGGAACCGCATCGTACGTGAGTAAAGATTGATCTGGTTGTCTTATGGATGTTGTATAGTGGAATTAAGTGTTTATTTATCACATTATTTCGATCCATCGCGCTTCTTCTACCGTTCTACCCGTATGTTCAGAGGGAGATGTTTACTTGTGTATTACACTGCAATCACCGTTCCCTTGAGGGTGAAGGTGTTTGCTAGAATCAATTCCCTAGATCGCAATATAGACACAGACTAGAGGTGAAAATGATATTCTCAATTCATATTACCAACACGTGTAAGACTAGTAAAGAATAAACACTTTCTTTCTTTTTTCTTTCTTTAACAGCCGTTGTCGTCCACTGCTGGACATAGGCCTCCCCCATACTTCTCCACGTATGACATGTCATACGGGAGGTGGTTGGCATTACAACGCCACGCTTGTCAGACGGGTTGGCGAGAATAAACACTGCACACGATTTTTTTTAACAATGATGTAAAACTCCATATTAAATAATTAATACGAATTAAAACGCTTGTATTATAGAAGTTTTATTATATAATTAATACGAATGAAAAAACATAGTTTTTCTAGAAGTCATATTATATTTTTTGGGGGATGACATGTTTCGACCTTCTAAGGCAATATCAAATGTCTCAAATATCACAGGTATTATCAAATGTCTCAAATATCAAATGTCTCAAATATCAAATATCACATTTGATAATGCCTTAGAAGGGCGAAACATGTCTTCCCCAAAAAAAATAATAAAACTTCTAGAAAAACATAAACTTTTTCATTCGTATTAATTACTGCATACTAATTTAAAAGCACGAATGTCGAAGTGATTTTATTATTGTTATAGACGACAAAATGCTAGGACCCTAATCCAGGGGACTAAGGTTCATCTTAGGACGTCTGAATATTGTAAACCAAATTCCAATCCATTGATTTAAAACATCATTGTGTGTGTTTGTGTGTGTGTGTTATTAATTTGAATACGAAAAATAAATGCTCATACTTCTTAAGCCGGGGCCTTTTGTTTTTTTTAATATAACTGATTGGTATGAAAGATACGAATGTATAATCTTCTCAATTTAACGTACTGGCTTAAATTGAGAAAGAATAAAAAGGAAATGGTAGAAAAATAATAATTTATAGTCTTTGAAAGATTAAATAACAGCTAAAAGTCCACCTTTTAAGAAAGATCATGATGCAGAGAATAACAAACCGAAAGGCCTACACTATAAATAAATAAACAAAAATGAAAATTCCTAAAAAATAAAGAGATTATAAGATTACGGATACATAATCGTATTTTATTTTATTTAAATCTTAAATCAGCGAGGATAGGCCAAAACATGATATCTAACATAAATGAAATACCCGATACAAACTCCCATTCATTCATTTCCCGAATCGACATTGAAAAAAAAATCATTGTAGTATATCCTGTGAGTCGACGGCTTTTCAGATGCACCCTTCTCGTAACATTACTTGATTTTGTATGGGGTTATTTGAAGAGGTTTGTTTTGTTTGATATTATTGTGTATCATTTTTAAATGAAATTTTAAAATAACATCTCTTAAAATTGTGTTTAAGTACTATTTAATTTTTATATTTGAAAACAATAGCTGAATATTAATATTAATGTCGACCAATTTTAGGCAAACAAATTTTACATAATATTTTCATATTACCCCACATAATTCTCAAAATATTTAAAGGGGAATATTCGACAGCAGATTCTAATACAGTGGGCTTTGTAAAATTAAGTTCGGGATCCTGTATGATAATGCAAATCTCTGCTTATGTCGACATGTAAATGAGGGCCGCGGGTGTACTAAAACCCCGATCCGTACCCGCCGATACAGCCACACGCACACTTCTGAGCAGAAACACAGTTCTTACTCAGCTAAACTTGGAGGGAGTTAACTTTGATTCAATTTGCATACACGCTCAGGGTGATGTGTGGACAAGGCAAAGGCAGAATAGCGGAGCGTAAAGAGATGTCTCACGTTTTAAAGGAAGGCGTTTTACACGGTGACAGAACAAATCTAGCACTGTTTGAAGATTATATCCTTTCATTATATAATATATAGCTCAATCACAACCCTCACAAAATTACGCAAGTCAATATCTAAACTAATACGCCCGCTATCTAGTAACAAATACGCCCTTAGATATATTCTTGTACATTTATTTACTTGTTGTAGATGAGTCTGTTGTTACAGGATTCTCCTTCTACGAAGCTAAACATCAGCTATTTCTCCATCGTTTTGAAGGTATTTCTGGTGGACATCGTCCATCTGGTATTCCATGCAGAGCCATGTTTGAAATTCTTGTGGGATTTTTTCTCTGGATATATTAGTATCAGTACCATCGACGTTGTATATCAATTAATGTTTTACGTACATATTTTCTGATATTATTCATTTTGATTTCTAGTTCAAATCATTATTGTAAGGCTTATGTTTTAATTTTAATATCATGTATTATATTTTTTAAATAATCTATTTTTAATCGAATTTCTTGGTAGAAGTTCATTTTAAATAATGAAAACAAAAAAAAATTAATACAAAATTTCTTTATTATTATTTAGTGTGTTTCCATTTGTGTTTATCATTCACCGGTTTCGGCAGCTTGCTGCCTGACCAGAAGATGGCAGCAAGCTGACGAAACTGGTCGACGATAAACACAAGTGGAAGCCCACAACTTTTGTTTTGTTTTCATTATTCGGGTGGTGGTCTAGGGGATAGAACGCTTGGCTCCTGATCCAGGAGACATGGGTTCAAGCCTGGACACGACCAGATTCCTTCTTCATAATAATGAGCTATTCTCTGCTCACATTGAAGATTGTTAAATAAATTCTAATATCATTGATGTAAATCTTTGATATTAGTCTTTTTTAAAAAAAAAAAAAAAAATTATGTATTTTTTTATAAAACTGTACGATTATTAAAAATAATGATATATTGTTTTTATAAAGCGTACATAGTTTAGACCGATTTTTAAAAACAAGGTTCTCATAATTTATAAAAGTAAACACGATTGTTTACTGGTTTTACTTGAATTTAGTGTCAGAGTAAATGGGGATCTTACAGCCTGGTTTGATATCAATAAAGGTGTCAAACAGGGGTGTGTAATGTCTCCATGGTTGTTTAATCTATATATGGACAAGTGTATGAAAGAGCTGAAAGGGTTGGAAACAGGTGCAAAAATGGAAGATGTTTCAGTAAGCTGTTTGTTGTATGCGGACGACGCTGTGCTACTTGCAGACAACGAGCACGAACTGCAAGCCCTGGTGTCTAGGATGTATGAGGTATGCAAGCGATACGATTTGATGATGAATGTGAATAAGTCTAAGGTAGTGATTTTCGAAAAAGAAGGAAGCATGACAGTGTGCAACATTAGTGTAAACGGTGAAAATCTGGAACAAGTGGATGAATTTGTTTATTTAGGAAGTATGTTTACTAAGGATGGGAGGGTGGAGAAGGATATTGAAAGAAGGGTTGGGGCAGGCAACAGAATAAATGGTGCACTTAAAGTTGTCATCGCAAACAAAAGCCTATCCAAAAAAGCTAAGATGGCAGTGCACAATGGTGTTCTTGTGCCGACCCTTATGTATGGAAGTGAAGCATGGAACTGGCAAAAGAAGGATGAAAGTAGAATAAATGCAGTAGAAATGAGATCTCTAAGACGAATGTGTGGCAAATCTGTTTATGATAGAGTGACAAATGCAAGTATAAGAAGTGAATGTGGTGCGAATGAAAGTGTTATGAACAAAATAAGGAAAGGGTCATTAAGATGGTTTGGACACATGGAAAGAATGAGTGAAGACAGAATGGTAAAGAAGGTATATGTAAACGGCGTGAACGGAGCTAGAAATAGAGGAAGGCCGAGGAAAACGTGGCACGATCAAATCAATCAAATATTGAATGTCGGTCACGTGAGGAGTCGGAAAAATCGACGTGCGTGCATGACAAGATGTATGAATGTAGAGGAAGCGAGAGGCGTATGTCAGGACAGAACAGTGTGGCGTTCCATTCTTTCTGCCTACCCCTCCGGGGAGACGACGTGATGGCAAGTTAGTTAGTTAGTTAGTTTTTAATTTATACAAATAGTGAAAAATTTATTTAAGAATGTCCTCGCAAGGCGAAACAAATTTGTCTTTATATAGTCCATATAAATAAAATTCAAGTAAACTCACTAAACAATCGTGTTTACTATTGTAAATTAATAATGGAGTTTTACAAAACTAATACCTCAACCATCAATAAGGTTATCGTAAACAAAATGAAATATAATCGTTGTATTGCTAATATTTAGTCCTTAAAGCTTATGAGTTTGCCGACTATTGTCCTAGGGTTTCAATTTCGTTTATTGAAAGAAATGTTCCCTTTTGAAATCACAAATTTATCACTAAGTCGACGATCAAATGGATATTTGATTACAATCGGAATCGAAATGTTTCTCTTTTCAGTTTCAAGTATAAAATAAATATTGTTTGGAATGTGCTCAAATGTCAAGAGATAAGAAATCGAGTGTGAAAACGACTTTTGTATTGGTCATCAATTTGACCCCCATATTTTCATGAAAAGTAGGAAATCTGAACCAATAAATTATTTTTCAAAAAACAAACAAAACAAAAGACGCCCTGCTGCATTTGAGGAGAAAGACATTTAAATGATAAATGTTCTCCTTATAGCGGGCAGCTTAGTATTGGGAATTTTTACTCGGTGGATTCTTTCTGTGTATTGTGGGAGCAGATTGCCCCCGATGTCCGTGATACAGGAAATGTTCACTTTGTATCGATTCTGGAAACTCGGAAGAATATATTTTAGGAAAGTTTTGAAAGGGGAAACTATTTGTTATCTGGTTTCTCTTGACCTATCAGAATAATGAATAACCCAGATATATGAAAATATTCCACTTGAAAAAAATAATACCAAAAATAAATAATGAACAGTAAGCAGCAAAGTCGACGCTGGTTCATGGGATGACAAATTGGACCTTTAATGTTATACTTTTCTGAGTTTCTTTCTTTCTTTTCAACTTGATTTTAAGACCTGACGATGCTTACATCGGTAAGCGTCACAGCTGTCGCGAGAAAATATAATCAATTGTGATATTTATAAAAATGTTTTTTTATAAAGAAAGTAAAAAAAAAATTAAAATACATATAAAAAAATGAGAGATGGGGCGAAATTATTGAGCGTCAGATTGGAGGGTCGAAGCGGAGGACAGGAGGAGTTGGAGGCGAAGAATACTGGAGGCTAAGGCTCGATATGGGCTGTAGGGCCTCGAAGAAGAAGAAGAAGAAGATAAAAAAGTTTTTTACTTTTAAACAGTCAATAATACTTTTCTGTGGCTTTCCAAATTTTTTGTATACAACATTTTTTTTTAATCCAATTACTGCTTATATTTTTTTAACTATTGATTTTCGTGACGTGTGATAGGTAGCTAGTCTATTGTTATTTTTATTGTCACGTGAATTCTATCAGACCGAAAATAGCGTGAGAAATAATATAATTATTATAATACATATGAAAATGTATGTGTTGTTAGAAGTTTTACTACAATATAATGATGAAAAAAAAATTATTGTACATTTAGTTAAATTCCACTTAGGGCCATGTCCTTGACCGGCTTCAGCAGCTCGCTGCCATCTTTTGGAGATACCGGAGGCACCAGCTAGAAGCATATTCTACCAGAAGAAGGCAGCAAGCTGCCGAAGCCGATCATAGACATTAAGTGGAATTTGACATAATGTACTTTTTATAACAAAATTTACATTATATTATTTTTTAAATTGTTAATCTTATTTATTTTCTTCACTTTTGATAGACTCAGGAGTCTGTTATATCAGGCGAGTCCTCTTGAGACGCTGAACTCCAGCTTTCTCTTCACCGTTTCGGGGGTCTTCCTGGTCGGCGTTGTCCGTTTGGCGTTCCATGGAGAGCTATGTATGGTATCCTATTTGAGCTCATTCTTTCTACATATTGATGCCAGTATCACCTTCTTTGACGTGTCCATCTGACCGCATCTTCGACTTTGCAGATTTATCGGATTTCTGTATTCCTAACTCGATCACGTAAGGTTTTTCATCTCGGTTGTCCTGAGCATGCTCTTTGTCTTGACAGTGTCTGCCCTCGATTCAATGCCATATGTGAGGGTTAGTCGCACACAGGTCTTATAAATCCGTACCTTGCTGTCAGTCCTCATGTCCTTGTTTCTCCATATGACATCTTTCAGGCAGCCTGCAACCGCTGCAGCCTTATCTACCTGTGACCTTACTTCTCTGGGGAGGTCATAAATTATTTATAATATAATGAATTTTTAACTTCTTATTCTTTTTCTTCTCCGGCGCTACAACCCTTGGTGGGTCTAAGCCTCTTCCAAGAAACGTCTCCATCCCGTTCCCAGTCTTGCTGCTCCAGGACCCGACAGTCTGCCGCGGCACCATCCAACCATCGCAGTCTCGGCCTGCCGACGCTTCTTCGCCCTACTGGATTGTCATACAACACTCTATTGGGGAGCTCCAGATCCCCCATGCGGTGCAAGTGCCCTAGGCAGCGCAGTCTGTTAATCTTTTCCATGACCTAATTACCACAAAATTGTAAACAATATACATTGTCTAAGAATTGTGGAATGAATCCATGTAAGAGTGTCTCGATACAACTTAAGTTTTAACGTCATAACACGTAGACGCATCCAACATGCAAAACTTAGCACTCATGTCGGTCATTTCAAAACATACATAAAAGTTGGTTCGCCCGGAAGTGTCGTTCATTAAGACGTGAGGCGACATGACGACTTACCCCCTGCAAAGTGCAGCCCTTTAGCTGCGCAAAGTGTCACAGGAGTCTGTAAACTTTGCACCTTAAGTTTTCTCGTCGAGTTTACGTTTCGAATAAATTTCTTTATTCAAACACCGTTTCAACTGCCTTTATGACTTTTTAATGGCTCTTCAAAAGGAAACACGTATCAAACGTTGCCTCCAAGACGAATGTATTTATAAGTTTTTATAATTGAGGACCCTTTGGTGGAATGCTACAACCGTTATTTTTCAAAAAAGTTGTTTTCATATTTTAATTAAATAATTACATTATAGAACAAGTAATTATTAATTTTGTATTTCTCCGGATGAGGAGGCAGAACGAATGCCCCGCCACACTATTTTATACTGACGTAACTCTCTAGATTCCTCCCCAATCATAGAGCGGGCCATACACGCACGTCGATTTTTCCCTCTTCTAACATGACCTTTAAAATTTGATTGATTAAGACATGCCAAGTTTTTCTCGGTGTCCCACAACTCCAAACTACATTCAGATCATTAACGTATACTTTTCTAACCATCCTTCTTTCAACTTATTGAAAGTTAAGGCATTAACACTGTGGAATTCAATAGTAATATACTTTGGGAATTAAAAAAAACTTTGTTTTAACCACTTTATAATAAAAAATATTAAAATACACGACATGTTTTGGAGGATACCTCCATCTTCAGGTGTAAAAATATAATCTTAACAATGAAAGACTAATTAAAAACGCATATCAAATTCGATACAGTAATTCAAATTTAAAAATAAATTTTTAAATTTAAATAATCAATTTTTTAATTTGAATTATTGTATCGAATTTTAAATGTGTTTTTATTAGTCTTTCTTTGTTTAATTTTTGTTATATTTTTACACCTGAAGATGGAGGTATCCTCCGAAACATGTCGTGTATTTTTATATTTTTTATTAAAAAGTGGTTTAAACAAAGTTTTTTTAATTCCCAAAGTATTCTTCCTTCATCCAAGCGTGCCGTATGTTCAAACAATGTTGTTTTTAGTACCTGATGATGCCAACATAGGTTGGCAAAATAGCCGTTGCGTCAATCTCTTAAAAATAAATTGAGATATGTATCAATAATAGGGTTTCAAATTTATACATTTAGTATCATTGGGTTTAGACCAAAAAAAAAAGTTATACTATTAATCTTTGATTTTATTAAATGATGTAAGAATTGGTCTAAATCACCCCACTTTAAGCACCTCTTTTATCATACACTTATGCCTGTAAATCTCATATTTTGTGGAGTAAGCAATTATCAAAATATATTTCATATTGGAATCAATATAACTTTATTATTTTCTAAGATAAGTTAAAATCTTAGCTTATGTATATCTATTAATATTTAAATCCAATTTAAATATTACCAAAAAAAAGGCCATTTTTGGTTTTCCGTAAAAAAATTTTTTTTTCTTGTTTTCTTTATTGTTTCGGATAAACAAAAAGTCTAACCGCAAATTTGAAAAATCACACCGATGTTTGATGTAAGCTCAGATAAGACAAAGCCCTTAAAAAAGTCAACCATAAATATTCTAATGGTTGTATCATTATTCGCGGAGGGAATTCAATTGTAAATTAATGCCAAAGTTGTAACTCTTTTCCGTTGAAATGTTTCTGTGAACGGACACAAAATTCAGCTTTTAAAAACGTTAAAATAAACTTTTAATTAACATCGAATACGATTAAAACTTTTCCAATTAATAAGCTATTGAAAACTGAGAAAATGACATCACCAAAGCAGACTACCTCAAAATATGTACACTTTGAAAATTTTAATAGCATTTTTTTTGTATACGTAATCGCGTGAAAAAATAATACCGTTTAAATGAATACACGCGAAACATTTTATTCAAATAAAATAAAATAAAACTTATAAAATAAAGACATTTTTATTCGTCTTATTTAAATAATCATTGTTTAAGAAGCTTATTGTTTTAAATTAAACGAAAACTTGCATTGTAGCTATTCAATTACATTGTATGTAATTGATAAAGGCATATTTTTTGTCTATTCAAAACTAAAGACTAGTTCGTTAACTGTTCGTAATCAAAACACGAATGAATTGTTCTCAAAATATTGGAGAAGATATATGAGTATTTTTTCTGACAGAATAATTTTGTATTAATTTCTAATTGAATTGTAAACTTTTAACTGAATCGTTCTATTCGAACATCAAAATTTAGTTTTAAATAATAATATATTTTTTTCTTCCTCATTCACCACCACTTTGTGTTATGTATTCACATTGGAATAACTGTTTAAAACATTGTTTTTTCACCATATTTTTTTGCATTTTTCAAATTGTAATTTAGTTAAAATAATAGGAGAAAAATAAACAAATCGTATAACCGACTTGAAATTTAGTTTTTTTAATATCTTCTTACAAGTAAGTATAAATTGCTTTATGATTTTTTTAAAGTTTTTCAAATAATTTTTTTTATTTTAATGTGCAAAATTTAACGCCGTTATCTTTATTAATCGAATGATCTTTTTCAATAAGATGTGTTGCGAATTCAAAAAGTTATAATTGGAGAGACATATTAGTTACTCTTTTATTCTTAAATAAAAGTTGCGCGTTGTTCTACATATTTAAAAAAATATACTAGATGATTATTTCTAACAAATTAATTATGTTTACAAATGATCGGTAGTTGGGAAGGATAACTTGGATAGATATCAACTATTATTCATTCTTCGTTTGTGGGGATCTCTTTGTGGTAAAAATCGGGTTACACAGTAAGCTTAGTTATTTTGTTCAATCCCAGACATGTAATAGAAACCGTTCGATTTGTAAGATTTCACTCTTCAATAGGTTATCTGTATCTCTGGAGTAAAATTGGTTAATTCTGGTTTCAATAAACTTTTTTTTTTTTTAGATAATTTAATAAATTTACTGAAATCTCTTTATAGAAGATCATTTAAAATAATAATGAAATGAAATGATGATTTAAAAATAAAAAGTTATTATACTTCCACATTTCGACAGCGACCAGTTTTGGTGGCCTCATAGACACACTAGGGGGTCTCACTAAATCCCAGATAGTCTGGCAAAAAATAAGGATAGATCAATGTTTCGATACCAGTTTGCCAGGCGAAACCGGTCGATGTC
The DNA here is from genome assembly GCA_022606425.2 of Lepidostoma basale. Lineage (NCBI taxonomy): Eukaryota > Metazoa > Arthropoda > Insecta > Trichoptera > Lepidostomatidae > Lepidostoma > Lepidostoma basale. The sequence continues at coordinate 596,835 of JAHDVF020000044.1, forward strand.
GAAATAAAGACAAAAATAGTTATTAATTTTTTTTTTGATTTCATTATAGTAGGTATTGGGTGTTTCGGGAGTTCGGTTCGTTTTTTGTATGAATACGGATTTATTTGGAAGGTCAAAAAACCACATCAATCAAAATATTTTCCATCGTCAGTCAATACTGTTTATTAAAAAAAACATCGAAACCGGATACCAAAGGATTAAATGTTATCATGTCGTGAAAGAAAACTAAGCAGTTTAATATTTGTAACATTAAATTTTAATGTAGTAGTCACCTTTTTCTTATTTTTATTCTAGATCAGTAATCTGTTCTTGAAGGAAAGTCATCTTCTTGGGATGTGGAACACCAGCCATATTTCCATCTATGTGTAGTCTTTCTGGCAGGCAATATCCCAGGCTATATTGTGGGTAACCATATGGGGAATTTTTACACTGTCTATCCTACCCACGTGATCTCTGCAGTACCACCGTTTTTGCCTGCCTCATCTCACGATGTCTTCGGTAAGACAAGTTTCTCATATTTCGTAGTTTCAAACCCTGTACTTAAGAGTAAGAGGTTGAAACAAGGCTTTTGGTCATAAATGTGTCAGCTTTACCTTTTAGTAAGCTTAATATTTAAGATCTATTGCCCCTAAACAGTGTCAAATGCCGTTATATAGACCAGGGCAGGCGAAAAACCAATTAGAGAAAAAGTCGCTAAACGCAAATCGCAGTGGATCGGTCACACTCTGAGACGGAACCCAGCCTGCATCGCTCAGGGCGCACTAGCCTGGTCCCCTATGGGGAAAGAGGAAGTGAGGCAAACCTAGAACCACCTAGAACCACCTAGAAAAGAGCCTGACAGGACGAGGTTAAAGCAGCTGGCCTCACTCGGGATAATGTTAGGCATCAAGCATTGTATAGAGTCGGGTGGAGAAGGTTCCTTTGGCCCTATGCACCACGGAGGTGTGACAGGACAAAAAGAATAAGAAGTCACAATTAACTTTAATATAAAATGTGAAATCGTTTTATACACTCTTCTTCTTCTTAAAAGTCTGATGACTTGTTGATGGTTGCATCCGCGTCCTCTTGAGAAATGGACTGCCGACTATCTCGCCATCTTTTCGTTGGTCTGAAACCCTTCGGTAAACTGTCACGAGCTATTTTCGGGATCTTATTTTCTTATACTTTTATTTGTTTTATTATCTTACTTTAATATTATTAAAATATGGTTCAGAATAAATGAATTTATACGAAAATATATTTCGTTCATAACGGAGTAACCGCTCTTTACCTCTGATGTACAGCTATTCTTCTCCAATAGCTAAGATGAAATAATCCTTTATCCAGTTATACCTTTGACTGTACCGTCGAATCGTTCGCCTTCAAGTCGTCCTCCCATTCGCGTATACCCCATTGCATTTCCCAAGCACTGCGAGTACAGATAGGATAACAGAGACGAATTGCACTGAACATTTCTCAGATGTACAAGTATGCAATGTGGGTCAGGAAATCATTTATGTGATAATATTTAATGTGACTCCTGAAATACAATTGCTGTTTGAATTGGCTGCAAATAATGTATGTGCATTGAACACGTTGTGTTTTTTATATTGGTTAAATTATAAATACTAAACTCTAATTATCATATTTTTATGTAACTAACTAACCATCACGCCGTCTTCCTGAAGGGGTCGGTAAAAAATAGAACGCCACACTGTAGATAATAAATGTATTTGATATTATTGCTTGAAAAACGATACAGTATCATTTGATTGATCAATATTAATACTAAATGTGATCACTTCGGAGATCGACGTCATTTATATTAGTGAAAGTACGTTCAGAATACAAATAATCTTGACCTAAGAGAGTATCTTGTATCCCTAATGTCGAACTATCTCTCATGCGTTCCTGGTATTTTACATGTTCTCAAATAGATGTTAACATGTTTGTAATGTCTGTTGAGAGGAATAAACTGATTTAATTTGAATTTCATAATATTATGTAAGTTAATACTATAAGAGACTTACATGTTTTGCCTTGTGCGGACATTCTAAAAACTAACTAATTGTTCGTCAGCAGAAATGGTGGGTCGAAAGAATGGACTGCCAGAGTGTTATTTCCTGACATACTTCTCTCCCTGCCTCAACATTATTATTCGTGACATGTACGAACGTTGATTTTTCCGACTCCTCGTGTGGCTTTCATACAAAAAATCATTGATTTGATCTTAGCACATTTTTCTAGGTATTTCTCTATTCTTGCTCAATGGCTTAAAAAACATGCTTTTTATTGAATGCCTGAAAATTCAAATCATAATCTTTTTCTAATGATCCAATATGAATGAAACCGCCTGTTTTCTAGAAGGATTTTTATATTTTAGGATAAAGAAATGAAATGCCACATTTTTCTAGGTATTTCTCTATTTCTTGCTCAATGGCTAAAAACATGCAATTTGTAAATGTCTGTAAATATTAAACATTTTGTTCTTCTTCATCTTCTGGATAAAGAGCTTCTCGATTTACTTCCATGTCATTCTGTCCTGTGCAGACTGCATCCAGATTATTCCGACGTGTCTGTTTAGATCATCCTTCCACCGTAGTTGCGGTCGCCCTGCACTTCTATTTGCCGTCCACGGTCTGAAAGTCAGCAGTCTTCTTGTCCACTTTTCATCTGACCTGCCCTTTGCCATTTTAGAGTCGCCACCCGGTGGGTCGGGTGGATATAAAACATCATCTGTTTCTATTGATCTAATATAAATGAAAGCGTCTGTTTTCTAGAAGGATTTTTACATTTCTGGGAATGATTTTTTAATTTTTTTATCTGTTTTTATTATATAATGGTACAAAATTATTTAAACATTTATTATCGTTTCCTAATTAAGAAAATGTGTTGTGTTAAGGAGAAGAATTCGGTTTTATTTTTGTGAAATTATGTTTTTAGTGAATATTTTGAAAAATCGTTTGACTTTGGCTTAAAGTAAGTCTTAATACGAAATATTAATTTAGTGGAAGAATTGAACAAAATATAACAAAATATATAAAAAATTATACCAATCATATGGCTCGACTTTCTGTGATAAATAAATACGATTATATATACGGCGAAAATCTACATATTTCTTGTGATGTTTTATAGAAAACATCTCATTTTTGTAGGTACATCATTGTTAGGAATGAGATATTGGGAGCCGTTCATATGAAGAATGTTATGAGCTTAACATGAAATATCTTTCTCAAACATTAACTGCTGAAGTGCTTACAGGGGTGTATTCTTTGAACCTGCAGCCAATGTTGTATTGTGTGAGAAGAGGCGATCAAAGGAAACAATATCCACTAAAAACAAATATATAACCACAGTGGTGTACCGGCTATTTTTTCAGATATGAAATTTATTTTGTCTAACTAACTAACTAACTAACTAACCATCACGCCGTCTCCCCGAAGGGGTAGGCAGAAAGAATGGACTGCCACACTTTTCTTTCCTGACATATTTCTCTCGCTTTCTCAACATTCATACATGGTGCCATGCACGCGCGTCGATTTCTCTGACTCCCCACGTGGTCGACATTCAATATTTGATTTATTTGACCGTGCCACGTTTTCCTCGGTCTTCCTCTATTTCTGGTTCCATTTACATCATTAACATATATTTTTTTTACCATTCTTTCTTCATTAATTCTTTCCATATGTCCAAACCATCTTAATGATCCTTTCATTATTTTGTTTATGACACCATCATTCGCACCGCATTCACTTCTTATATTTTCATTCGACACTCTATCATACACAGAGTATCTACACATTCGTCTAAGAGATTTCATTTCTACTGCATTTATTCTACAACATTTGTCTTAATAACAAAAGGTTTTTCAAATGATAACAATGAATAATATCGTTAGCGACAAACATTTTACGTGATTTTTTCTTGCTGTATCGTTTCGCAATATAAATCGCTGTGTAAATTATTAAATGCAAAATTGATTAATATTTCTAGATTTCTAAAAAATAGTCAAACGTAAAAGCATGGAACTGGCAAAAGAAGCAAGAAAGTAGAATAAATGCAGTAATAATGAGATCTCTAAGACGATTGTGAGGATACTCTGTGTATGATAGAGTGTCGAATAAAAATATACGAAGTGAATGCGGTGCGAATGACGGTGTTATGAACAAAATAATGAAAGGATCATTAAGATGGTTTTAATACATGGAAAGAATGAATGTAGAAAGAATGGAAAAAAATATGTTAACGATGTAAATGGAACTAGAAATAGTAGAAGACCGAGGAAAACATGGCACGATCAAATAAGATCTCTTAGACGAATGTGTGGAAAACTCTGTGTATAATAAAGTGTCGATCGAAAATATAAGAAGTGAATGCGGTGCGAATGATGGTGTTATGAACAAAATAATGAAAGGATCATTAAGATGGTTTGGACACATGGGAAGAATAATGAAGAAAGGATGGTAAAAAAAATATATGTTAACGATGTGAATGGAACTGGACATAGAAGAAGACCGAGGAAAACATGGCACGATCAAATAAATCAAATATTGAATGTCGGCCACGTGAGGAGTCAGATAAATCGACGCGCGTGCATGACACGCTGTATGAATGTTGAGGAAGCGAGAGAAATAAGTCAGGAAAGAAAAGTTTCAATTCTTTCTGCCTACGCCTTCGGGGAGACGGCGTGATGGTTAGTTGGTTAGTCAAATGTTTTTTTTTATAGTTATTAGTGAAACAAACAAATGTAACTGTTACACCTCTGACTGAAGACGTTTCACACGATGAAACAATACACCCTCGTATCTTTCTGTGAAATTTTGTCAGATATTGATAAAGCTTGACTCGTTCAGGATAGCTGAAATATTTGTATAGGGGTACTTCAATAAGCATCCAATATAGATATATTGAAATGATAATAATATTTTAAGGGGTAGGCAGAAATAATGGACAGCTATACTTTAACCGATTCGGCAATCCATCCTTCTCTTTTCGCCCCCACGGGAGACGCGTTGTGATGCAACAATAGGCATCTCCCGAACACACTTTGTAACTAAAACGTCCACAAAATAAATCTAACATTGATAAAATGAATAACAATGTTATAAAAAAATAACAAAATAAAAATAACATAACAAATAATTAGTTCTTTTTGATGGTGCGCATGTTGTCAGCTGGACGATCCGGACTTCTTTGTTTATGAAATTTATTTTCGAAATATCCACTGTTATTTTAATTAACTGTAATTCTTCTTCTTCTTCTCCCTCAGCCTATTCCCGTCCACTCCTGGACAAAGACCTCCTCCATTCGCTTCCATGTCACTCTGTTCTGTGTAGACTGCATCCAGATTATTCAGACGTGTCTGTTCAGATCATCCTTCCACCGTAGTTGCGGTCGCCCTGCAATTCTCTTTGCCGTCCACGGTCTCCAAGTTAGCAGTCTTTTTGTACACTTTTAAACAACTAAACTGGTATTAGGCACTTAAAACAAGCCAACTCCAGCGAGAACTTCAAAATGTTATCAAAGAAATTATTCAAATTTACATTGGAACAAAAGTACATAACTGCTCGAAAAAAATCACGATTATGTATTTTTACAGCTGTCAAAACTCTCCACATAAATAAAAAACTAATATAATTTTTACATCAAAATAGAACATATAATAACTTCAAGGATGAAAAAAATATCAAGGATAATTTAAGTAAAAAAAAAATTAAACTGTTTTTTAACAAGTACGTGTCGTCCTGAATATTATTTTAAGTACATTGGTACTGTGATATTTATAATAAGTATTGGAATCATTGGCTGATAGCACGGCTGCCAATACCGCTTAGACTTCGCTTCAAGGAAAAATAATCCTTATGATTTTACAACATTGATCCAAGGGTTAGCGCTAAAGGCTTTTATCTCTGTAGTATGTTTTCAAGTGGATTTAATCTGTCGCCGTTAGTCAGCCGCTAATTCAATATACTTCGGAGAAGCTTTTAGCTAGTGAAATATTTTTAATATCGCAGAAAACACTTTGACACACACTCATGGTAAAAAAAGTCAATTCTCTATTTTCCCAAGAACAGAACTCCATTTATTGATTGTGTCAACAGTGAAATATATAAGAGTTTTATTAAGTTAACTATTGTATTTTTAACATACAGAATTTTTTTGTACACAACAGGTCCTTTGGACCCAATTACTGTATACAATTTGTTATTAGGTAATAATATTAATTCTCATAACATGTGATAGTGTGCTCATCTATCACCATTTTATTGAATGAATTCTGCACAAGATCAAAGATAGTGTGATAATCACATTTCACACTTTCTAAACAAAATTTAAAAAAATCCAGAAGTGTTCTCGGGCGTGCGCACCGTGTGCATTTTTAATTACTTTTGTAGACATAATCAAATGATTTTACTGAAATCTCTTGATGGAAGTTCATTTTAAATATTAATTAAATAAAACGATGTTTTTTAACTACTTCCACTTTTGTCTTTATTTAGACAGCGACCGGTTTCGCCAGGCTCGCTGGCAACGACAGACTGGTCGAGCCTGGCGAAACCGGTCGCTGTCTAAATAAAGACAAAAGTGGAAGTAGTTAAAAAACATCGTTTTATTTAATTATTACTTTTGTAGAGAATCGAAGTATTTAAAATATTCTCCCACTCTTTCTTTAGCGATATCCGGGTTTTTGCAATTAATATTGTGATACATGATAATATAGATTGGTACAAATGCGAAATATTGAATTATAGTAGCCGACTCGTTAAATCTTTACATAGAGGAAAACAGTTGATCAGTTATGAAAATGAATGCCTACACCCCTTTGAAAATAATATTATTTATCCTTTTAAATAGCCTTTTGTATTAGAGGGTCGCTAAGTTACTCTGCCTTAATAGCAAAAGTTGGGCACAAAGACAAACTCGGAGACAAACAAGTGTGTAAAACTTTAGTGAATGGAAAGAGAAATAAAAGGATACAACAAAACACTGGAGGTGTATGAATGAGTACATTATCTAACTTTGTATTGTTTTCCCATTCTGCATTCAATTTTCAGAATCGCGACTCATTACGACTTCTTTGGGCCAATTTAATTTCAGTCTTAATTGAAAAAGTTTAGTTACTCACACCAACAGTCGTCTACAATAATGCTCGTACAGGTAATCACGGCGAAGTCAACTAAAGATTATAAATTAATAATATCGTAATAATAAAAATTGTATTTTTCTTTTTTATATATAGGGTGTTTTTTTTTTTGAGGTTTGGTTTATAAACTAGCAACATTGTTTCTACAGACCGTCAATTTGACCGTTGATAGTTAATTTGTAATTAATACGTTTTGCCATTTTACTCAATTGCTCAATAAAGGTTTCGAAAATTGGATTTCACGATTGCGCTTCATTCGAGCTAGCCGTGGCACTCATATGCCCGAAATTTTATTTAAACAATAATGGCATAAAATTATCTATTGAATAAAGCCAATATCATAGACATTTACATGATTTGAATGTATTTTTTTTTCATTATTAATTTGTATATCTCTAAAAAAACACCTTTATATACATAACAATGTGTACAATGTTGTGTGTCTTTGTATACAATACTAACTTTTTAAACAAATTAAAATTATATATATAACATGTTTCGGACAACCCGGTCCTACCTCAGTGATATTATATAGATATTTAAAATATTATAAAATAGTTTACAAATATATCTCTTATAACAATTTTTCTGAATTTGCTAACCACCTCATTGAAAAAGATCATTCGTTTTGTAATGGCGTTGAAATTTTGTATGTTAATAATAGAAATGTAGCTTGGAGCAATCTAGAATTTTTAGAAATTAAAAAAGCTATTGAAAATAAAGAAAATATTATAAATAATCAAATACATTTGACGTCAAGTCCAATCTTTGATTTATTTCCATTGTTGTAAGTAATTACCTGAACCCCAATAAAAACTTTTTATTATCATTTAAAATTTTTAATTGATTCGTAATATTTGTTATAACAAAAGCATAAACGTTCCAAATAAAATCTTTATAACATCTGTCAAAACTGATCATATTTGAAAACAATTTTATAATATTTTGAATATCTTTATAATATCACTAAGGAAGGACCGTGTTGTCCGAAATAAGTTAGTGTTGTATGTAAAGTTTATAAAAAAAGAAAAAGACAAATAATAAAAATTGTGTTTGAATAAAATAAAAGTTTATTTTCACAACGCGTTTGTGAAAATACTGTGTTACTCAAATTTTAATCTTCTTCTTTTTCAGCCTTTTTCCCTCCACTGCTGGATATAGACCTCTTTTATTTTCTTATACTCGTTCCTGTTTTGTCTCTTCTGCATCCAGGTCGTTCTATTTTTTCGGACAATATCGTCAGTCAATCTTTTAGGCAAGCAAAGAGAACCGGGAAGCCACCTAAAAGAAATTTGAATCCTCAACAAAAAATTATGTCTAAGCTTAGAAGAAATTTAAATTTTGAATTTCTTGAATGTTTCTGTGTCCAAGTATTAATTTATACACCATTTTTATGAAATGAAAATATTCTGTTACTATTCTTTTTAATTTATTTGGTGTCTGGCCTTGTTGTGTTTTGAAAAAAAAATACATAAAATAAAAGTTATTAAAATCTTAATTCATAACACAAAGTGATGACAAATATAGAAGAAACATTCGTTTGAATTATTGTAAACTTTTAAAGTAGTGCAATACAACATTTTTGCAAAAAATATTCGATTGTTAACAGCTTTTAAAATAATTTGATTTATGGTGATTTAGTTATTAAATTAATTAATATTGTTTTGTTTGTTAAACATACGGTACGAATTTTGTTTTAGGCACAGTATGTTAAAATGGAAAGCCGAAAAATTGATTTAAATTTAGAATTATAAACAATAGTTCTAGAATTTTCAAACATTTACACGTATTACCAGAAATATAAATTAAGAAAATGAAACCGGGTTTCGTCCTGAATTGTACCCTTATTACTCAGATTAGGAGCGAAGTCTTCCGGTCTGTAAACCACATTATTACTGGTTGTGAAATAATTACTTAAAGTCTAGAAATGTTAAAGAGAACTATCAAATTATCACTATTGTTATATTAATTCTAAAAAGTATATTTTCATATATCTGCGGTTATTCGATTAACTACATATAAATATAATCTCAAGTACTGCTCGTTGGTCCATTCATATCTATGTAATAAAGAGAGCTTTCATGTGGCGTAATTTGATTTGAATGTGTTCTGAAAGTACGTAACAACAATCCCTTTAAAAACTTATGCCTAGCGATACTTCGTCTTTCCATTTTATTGTGCCATAAAACCCTCAGACAGTTTGGCTCGCGAGCGCCGGGGAGTTGGGTATAAAATTTTAGCATCTCCTTACAAAAATACCAGTCTGGGGTAGAAATCACATCTCGTGCCTATCTGGGAACCGAGGATATAAATTTTTAATGGCTTTCAACTTGTTAATCCGCAACACAACATTGTAAAACAATAAATTTCAATCTCGGGATGAATACGTAAAGACGCTTTAATGTCTTTGAAGTACTTAACCAATAAATTGATTTCAAGTGTCTTTTGGATACAAATTATGACGTATCAAAGTATAAATTGTTTCTGCTATAAAATAGCTTATACATTTTTCATCATCTTTCGATGTCTTCTTCTTCTTTCTCTTAGTTTAGGTTGTATAACTTGTTTGTGACGGTGGGCTGCCCCAGTGTCCTGGGATAATGATGTCCAGCATCACTCAATCTCTTTGGCGGCCTTCCTGGTAATCTCTTGCTGCTTTGGTTTTCATCTTTAACATTTCTTGTATTCTCCATGCGGTCCACGTGGTCTCTTCAAAAGCACCTTCTGCTTTTTCCCCATCTTACTATGTCCTCAACATCACAGACATACCTTATTGTTTTATTTCTGATCCGATCTCTGAGGGTTTTTGCCTGCGATGGAGCGTAGGGTTGGAATTTCTGTTACTCTAAGAAGGTTCTTAGTTCTATTGGTATCGGCTCTGACCTCCATTCCATACGTCATGATGTGGCGAACGCATGCCTTGTATATCTTGACTTTACATTCGGTTAGCATGTATTTGTTCCTCCATATGGTGTCGTGCAAGCAGCCAGCCACGGCTGTCGCTTTGTTGGTTTGTGCTCGCACTTCGTCATTTAGGTCACTGTAGCTACCTATCTCTAGGCCTAGGTAAGTGAATCGCATGACTTGCTCAATAGGTGTGTTATCAATGATTATTTTACAACTAAGCGGCTCGATTTCTACTATTAAAACGAAGTGCTTAAAGGCTTTTGATATCGTTAAGCACTTCGTTTTACTAGTAGAAATCGTCATGTTATATTTTTTAGATGTGAGGTAGAATTTGTTTTGGGCATTCTCTGAAGGTCATCTTCATTCTCTGCCAGTATTGCAGCGTCGTCAGCATCTTTCGATGTAATTTATATTTATTCTTTGTTAGTTTCAATCAAATATATTATTTTGCAGGAAAATGAAACATTTTCACGGTTTTTGGGATGCCACTTGGGCCTTTTTGATATGGTAGTTTCCCATTGCTTTTAGGTAGAACATTTATCACCATTTTATTGTCACGTGAATTTTACACCAGATTATAGACAGTGGCAAGGAAAATATAAATTTGAAATCCTATTTATAGAAATATCTATAAGGCGAATGGTATTGACATGTTTTGCCTATTTTAGATAATATATTGTCTTAGAAAGGCGAAACATGTCATTTCCATGAATTATAATAAAATTACTATGAAACAGATGTTTTCATTGTATAGTTTATAGAGTTTTATGAAATATTGAACTATTAATAAATATCTTAAATTAATAAACTGTCTATAATCTGGTGTAGAATTCACGTGACAATAAAATGGTAGTTTCCCATTGCTTTTCGTATTCGTATACAGTAGGTTATTTAAACGAAATTACTATGATGATATGATTACATGATTCAATGAGATGTGATAGGTAGAACATTTATCACCATTTTATTGTCACGTGAATTCTACACCAGATTATAGACAGTTTATTAATTTAAGATATTTATTAATAGTTCAATATTTCATAAAACTCTATAAACTATACAATGAAAACATCTGTTTCATAGTAATTTTATTATAATTCATGGAAATGACATGTTTCGCCTTTCTAAGACAATATATTATCTAAAATAGGCAAAACATGTCAATACCATTCGCCTTATAGATATTTCTATAAATAGGATTTCAAATTTATATTTTCCTTGCCATTGTAGTGAGAGGTTGAGTCGACATTGTGTCGATTACATGGCCACCAAATGTTACTGTAACACCGCACGTTGAGGCATCTTCCATCCTCCCGCTTATTTAAAAAAAATATAATAAAACTTCTTTAAAACAGATGTTTTAGAATATTTCCTTTTAATGGTATGACGGTATTTACTTTTCATAGGGTAGAATTTATTTATTAATTAAATAATATCAATTTTAAATATGTCATTCGATAGCCAAACGGTTGATATACAGGGGTATGTTCCTTAAACTTTACTTTTCTTCGCATTCCTCCCCAAGCCAAGTATTCACCCTCGCGCAATATTTTCTCCCTATCGACTTCCTGTATGTTCCTCAAGTGGCTGAGGCCACGTTTTGCGAAAAAAGATAAAGTACTTTCGAAACTGCCTAAAAAAATCAACATTTATTTAGACTCTTGAGATATTTGAAGTAAAAATTTGGTCTCCTAATTAACAAAGTCAGATTTTAATGAACACTCCACAATCTATTGACTATTTATTTTTACACATTTGGCTTATCTATAATTATTAAATAGCAGAAAGCAATAATGATAAAAAAGAAAAAGCAAGCATCAGTAGGTAGGTAACAAAAAAGGACAAAAAAGTGTGCTAAAGTGTTAATCGATAAAATAATCTAATGGTTTAAAGGAAGGGTCATATTAAAGAATGAAATTAAGTATAAAGTAACTAGAAGAAGCAACAAATTACGACTAAAAGAAAACAAATGAAAAAAAATCACCCATTAACTATTTAATTATGAATTGAAGTGAATCATCTATGTATATTTTTTAGTTTAAATTTAAATAGAAAAAATCACTTAAATTTTCATGCATATTTTAACATATTGCAAATTGTAAAATCAAAAAACTTTGTTTTATACATAGCAATTGTATTTTATATATTATATGAAATAACCAAATTCCAGCTCATTCCCCATTAGTATTTAGTACATTTAAAAAATTTCCCCTATACAATCTAGCAAAAAAATAATAATACTACCTTCAACTTTTGTCACCTTTCTAATTATTGTTATCTACTTCCTCTTATTGTTAATCGTCTTTAATTTATTATGTTTCATCTTTTTGACTCTTCTTCTAATTACTGTTATTATTATTATTATGATTATTATTATAATTTTAATTATTATATTTTCCACCTCTAATATTTTCTCCTATAAATAGTAACTTACCGTTCCTTAACTTAAAATATTTAGGTACCTAACTCAACTCTAGCAAGAATTTCAAAATTATATCAAATAAATAATTCAAATTGACATAGGATCAAATACGCATAAAGGTTCGAAAAATTACGAAAATTTGACATTTGATATATTATTGTAACACCCGATGATGTCAACATAGGTTGACGAAACAGCTGTCTCGTAAAATAAAAATACAGTTGTGATACATGAAACCATTTTTTTATATTCAACAGTTTATCATGTTAAAGTATCATAGTGTTTCGGCCAAAACAATGGATTATTTAACATATTTCATATGTATATTTCTTTGTTACTAAACATGTCATTTTTTGTAAAAGTCCTTGCGGCGTTTATGTCAAAAATAAATATTTAATCACCTTTGAATTTTTTCTATCCATTCATCAAGTTTTCTTTCTTTGATGTCCCTGCATATTTTTAACCGATATTCACCGCATATTGATCCAATTACTGTACTGAAGATTGTGTACTACAGTCATTGTTATTTCAAAGAAACAGAACTCTCCCGTAACTTTTTGTAATCTTCAATAGCATTTCTCTCGTGGCTATGTACGCAACTTCTCAAGGAGATATCAATACAACCCTTACCCGAATAATTTCGAATTGAATAAAGCTGAACTCTTGAAAACATAGGCATTTACCAAAACACAAACACACTCAGAAACAAGAACTAGGAAATCGAGTAATTGGTTGGTTGGTACTACAATATATAATAATATAGGCGTAAACAACCGACGCTATGTAACTTTAATAAAATATTTATTATTAATTAAACAGTGGCGTAAAATTCAATTTTAAATAATTGATACGAATAAAAACGTCACTTTTATAGAAGTTTTATTGTATTTATTGGGAATGACATGATTCTTCTTTCTAAGAGCTTATAAAATTAAAAATACCTTAGGATTTCTTCAATGTTCGCCATACTTTGTGTTATAGATGTTTTATTTGTCTCTTTTTATTTTTTATATACTTTGTATATAAAACACTAACTTTAAAAAAATAAAATTACATATTAGACATGTTTCAGACAACCGGTCCTTCTTCAGTGATACATATTATAAAGATACATATTTAAAACATATTTATTTTAAATATGTATCTTTATAATATGTATCACTGAAGAAGGACCTGCTGTCCAAAACGTGTCTGATATGTAATTTTAAGTTAGTGTTGTATGTACAAAGTATAAAAAAGAAAAAGACAAATAATACCTTAGAAAGTTGAAACATGTAATACCCATAAGATATATAAAAATTCTAGAAAACAGTAGAAATCGCCCAAGCCATAAAAAAGGACGTTCGTAAAAAATATCTTACTAAATTTTTATGCAACAAAACATGCTTTTTAATTGATATGATATTATTTTTCATAATATATTTTGTATTCGATATAATTTCAGTCTACCTAGAATTTTTCTTCCAAAAAAATGAAGTATATGTGTCATTGATTTTAAAAACGGATTTAATTAATTCCAGAGTGATTGTTTTCCTCTTTCTTCGTTTCATCATTACTGAGGGTCTTGATCTATGAATTGCCTGTGGTTAAAACAAAATGCCTCGACTTATATTTTACTTATTAGAATTAATCAAAATATGGGACCAGAACTTAAGGAAGTACTTTGATAATTTTACGTATTGAAGGCGTATTTGAGTTCTCAACGAGTAGACTTTTCCGATGTAGACCTCTTTTTAAGGTAGTATCGAATTCAAGAACTCTCTAACGATGATGGGAACAAAAGTAAATATCCTGTTTGCATTTACAACATTGGAAACATTGCTAGCGCTTCAATATTAGCAGCAAACGACAACAACAACAACAGTAATAATAATAATAATAAAAATAATAATTATTATAATCATAATTTGAATTATGTTTTTAATCATTATTATCAAACATTGATACTTATAGTCATAAAAAATATGATAATCCTACCTGATCCATACTACTCTACATATTTATCTAGTCACCAGCAATCTTCCTAATGTCATCAAACCATCATGTGGGGGGTCTCCTTTGCATCTTCTATCATCACGAGGTCTCCACTACATTACCCTTCTGATCTATCAGTTATGAAAATAATATAAAATATATTTATTATTATGAAAATAAATTTAATTTTTAATATTTCTTGATTTTTTTTATTTACATTTTGTAATTTTCAATATCGACTAAACATTCTTCATTCGTATAAATCTGAAAATTGTATGAAGTATGGAATTCAAATATGATTTTCTCTTTGGTGATAATGAAATTTCCATTGACGCTATGAAAAACGGAAAAGCCCTAACAAATTTAAGACTCCCACGTCACAAATACGTGTGCGAAAAATGAGAATTTATGACAAAAATATTCGGAATTTGTACGGATTATCACCCTGCGACTCGGAGCAATGATAACAAAGTATTCTCTTTGTTTGAAAATGTGATTTTATTTATTTAATTCTGGTTAAATGTTAACATGTCTAGAGTTTATGAAAATACACAAACTCAGATATGTGTTTTATATAAAACCCACGACATGCCCAAAGCGTCAATGTTGTCGGAAACAGTGATCAAAACCGCCGAGGTAAAGCTAAAAATTAAGCTTTTGTATATTATAATATATTGCTTTTCTGATCATTTGAAAATGCGAAAGGTAGAAACGACTTACGAATATTGCTATCTTTTATTTTTTTAAATTGTAATGTATAACATCTCACAATAAATAAAATATTTGTATAAGCTTATTTATTTAAAGGTAAAAAATTTCATGATATTAAAAGAGTCTAGAATGTGGAAGAGGACTGGGAGATATAAGAAAGATCAGGAACAGGAGCCAGTGTAGGACTGTTGTAGAGGAGGCCAAATCCCACATAGGGATTTAGCGCTTAAACGAAAAAGAATAATAATAATCATATTCTACCTTCCCAATGAACAACCAAATGAAATATACTGAAGTTTTAGTAAGACTTCACCATTTTAATTCTCAACAGAAATTGTAAATTGTATGTTTCAGAAATCTGTATCTACTTTATTAAATCGATTTTTGAAAATTGCACCTATTTCCCATTTGAAATTATTCAGCTCAAATGACCTCCCCAGAGAAGTAAGGTCACAGGTAGATAAGGCTGCAGCGGTTGCAGGCTGCCATGGTACGCATTTATAAGACCAGTGTGCTATCAATCCTCACATATGGCATTAAATGGAGGGCAGACACTGTCAAGACAATGAGCATGCTCAGGACAACCGAGATGAAAACACTCCGCGCTATAGCTGGCAAAACCCTACATGATCGAGTTAGGAATACAGCAATCCGAGAAATCTGCGAGGTAAAAGATGTGGTCAGATGGGGACGTCAAAGACAGCGATACTGGCATGAACATGTAGAAAGAATGGGCTCAAATAGGATACCATTCATAGCTTTCCATGGAACGCCAAACGGACAACGCCGACCAGGAAGAACCCCGAAACGGTGGAGAGAAAACTGGAGTTCAGCGTCTCAAGAGAACCCGCCTGATATAACAGACTCCTGAGTCTATCGGAAGTAAAGAATAAGAAGAAGAGGAATATACTATCCATGTTTATATACACGTAAAATACTTGAATGTTGTATCAATTAAATGAAAAAAATTGTATACGATAAGTAAAGAAAAATTATTCAGAAGATTATTGGGATTATTAATCCTACCACACTATACCAATAAAACAATATAACAATCAACTATTGTTTCGAGAACAATGATATAAACCCCGTGTTAAATAATTCATGGAGGGCAGAATTAACAATATTCAATAAATTCAATTCAATTCAATAAATGAAACGATCTGTTTTCTAGAAGTATTAATATATTATATTTTATGTTAATGATATCGTTCGCCTTGCTTAGGCATTATCAAGTGTCTTAGGAAGGCGAAATATGTAATTAAGATAAAATAAAAGGAATCTTTTTGAAATCAGACGTTTTCATTCGTTATAATTAAATACCATATTGGGTTTTTGTATGTATAATATAAAAACTTTATAAAGAATATAAACATCACTTACAAATGATTTTGTTCCGGTTATTGCTTTAAAATAAATAAAAATCATTTCCGATGAAACAAAATATAGCCAGAATTGCCAAATATTGGTGCCCATACGAGGCACTGTGTAAATCCATTGCCCAACACCAACGGCAGACGTAGGAATTTCGTCGACTCTGCGGGACTATCAGAGAAGTGGCCACTAATTCACAGCAAACGAACCCCCGCCCACGGCATTAATCATACCGGAAACAAAAGCACCCGCGGGAAAATAAAAGCTAACACAATTTGGCGGGAAAACAAAACGGCATCCGTAAGGCGCAGTTTAAAGACTATAAAAAGGCACAGAGCTCAAAGTTATACATCATGGGAAGTGAATTATCGCGGGATAGGCTCGGTCTATATAGTTACTCTATCCGATGCCATGTATTGATTTTTTCATAGCCATGAAGTCTTGAAACATTATACACAAACTCAAAAGACTTTGTGCGTAAAAGGGTAGATGAAGCAGAAAGCCGAAGTGAATTTTGGATAAACTATAAAAAGATATCGCAAATAACTTGCGTATGTTGTAAAATTCTTAAAAATAGATTTGATAAAATCGGTTTGGATCTATTTTTCTTTAACGGTTTCAGGTTGTAATAACGCTTTAGATTTTTTTGCATGAAATAATGGTTTCACTTAAGGGCTAACGTTGCAAATATATATCCTTTTTTATGTGTGCGTATTATATTATTTTACACTTTGTTACCCACACCAACCCTTCTTTAGGTGTCACTGTCCGCTCGGCCATCTGCAGTTAAAATGCTCCCTAAATAGACAAATTCTTGGTTTTCGTCAAGATTTCTTGGTTTAATAATTTATACGAATAAAATGTCCACATTCTAGAAGATTTGTTATATTTTATGTGAATGACATTTTTCGCTTGTCTAACGCATTATCAAATGTCTCATAACAAATGACATATTTGTTAATGCCTTAGACAGGCGAAGCATGTCATTCTTAAAAAAATATAATAAAATTTCTAGAAAACTAGTGTTTTCTTTAGTATTAATTATTTAATTTGGAGTTTTATATCATCGTTCAAGAAACAAAAAATATCATCTTGGTTTTCTCACTAAAATTTGTTTTATATACGATAAAAATAATCATTCAAAATAAACACTCATCATTTGATGGAAACCACTTGCGCATTAATCTGTAAGTTAATAATGATAAATCCATTCCTTATTCCTTGTTCTGAAATCGGATTTTCCGAGTATCATAAGAAAAATATACTTTCCATAATTTTCCGTTAAAAAGCAATATTTTATCATTAGCTTCCTTCCCATGCTCAGGGCGCAAGGCGTTAAGTTGGGGCCAAGGAAAATAAAGGAAACAGGATGTATGAATCTTTCCAAAATGCTAACAACTGTGCGTATGAAAATTATTCTAAATAGCGCTCCCGAAATGTGAATTATTTATTACACTGGTTGTAAGTTCTTCGAAAAACGAAACACTGGAAAATTAAATAATATAATTGCATTATAATTTTACGTATCTCTTTGAAAATGTTATTTATAGCTCATAGCTTTAAAAGTACTTATGTATAATAAAATAATTTTAGTAACAGCAAACGCCTTTTAAAGTAATAACTAAACTGGATAGTCAAATGATTCTACTGAAAGCTCTTGATGGAAGTTAATTTTAAATAATAATTGAATAAAGTTAGTATTTTTTCCTATTGCCACTTTTGTAATCAACAGTGACCGTTTTTGACTGATGAAACTATTTCAAACTGTGTCCTTTATATACATACAGATCAGGGGTAGTTAACATGATTCAGTACAAAAATAATCTTGAAACAATTATGTAAAATTTAATAAATTTAAATATTGGTATTAAAGTTGTTTAAGAGAATTCGGATTTCATATACGGGAATTAAAATTGTAGTACAGCTGACATATTTATATATATAATGAAAACATTGTATTTTTATTATTCTTTTTCTTCTTCAAGTGCTCTGTCGGGTCCCCCCAACGTTGGCCATCACCTCAGTGAACCTGTCCCTGTCCTGCGTCGCTCGGAACAGCTCCTCTACACTTCGGATGCCGGTCCACTCCCTCACGTTTCGCAGCCAGGACATCGCCTTCCGGGCCCTCAGCGTCCCTCAATTTCTCCCTCCAATATCAGTTGGATAAGGTGGTACTTTTCTCCACGCAGTATGTGACCCAGATGTGAGATCTTTCGAACCTTGATAGTTGATAACAGTTCTCTGTCAACTCTAGCTCGCCTCAGGACTTCGGTATTGGTAACCATGTCTGTCTAGGGAACTCTGAGCATTCGGCGATGGAGCCACATTTTTATTATTTCTGAATTGAAATATAATATTTAAAAAAGTGATCGGAGCAACATTTCGGCGCGGATGTTACCACGATGTAACGTGATATTATAATACTTGTATATTACTTTTTATTTTATTTCATCTTAATTTTATTTTTTATTTCCAGTACTATAAGTATTTTAACTCTTAAATATTATGTTTACCTTATTTTGTCTTAGTTTAACTCCAATCTTGTTTCTCACTATCATTTGTTGATTGTTAACTATTATTTTTAATCTGTGGTAGCATGTAATTGGCCTTATTTTAATTATTCTGAATGTTTCTTTTATATATATGTTATTGATATCGCTGTATGTTACCCTAAATAAAAAAAAATAAAAAATAAATAAATAATATGTTATATATTTTGGTCCGTTAGGATAGCGTCCCCTTTTTTGGTTTTTCCTTCCATTAGTCCATGTTTGAGCCGCAAAAGTCTGGAATCATAACAAAACAATTTTTCGGCAGTAATCGATTCTAGGAATATTTTTTATTTATTTATAATGGGTTTAACAGCGGTGAGTAAGCAAACAATAATTGATCGTTAAGGATTATTTAGTCAGGGGTGTTGTATTTGAGCATTTTATTTACTAAAATTTCAAATTTATATTTTTTTGACCCTTTAAATTTTTTTAAACTTTACTACCCATAATTTACTTCAGTTAATTTAACATATTTATTTTAAGAATTTTTTTGTAAAGAATCATGTTAACCAACCCGTGATCTGCATGTACATAAAGGGCCCATTTTGTAAAAGTGTCACCAGTCTGTCGATGCCAGCTAGCCTGGCAAAATTGCTCGCTGTTGAAATAAAGCCAAAAGTGGAAGTAGTAAAAAAACAAAGTTTTCTTTTATCATTAACAAAAATGGGTATGTATTAAAATAAAACTAACTAACTAACTAACCATCACGCCGTCTCTCCAAAGAGGTAGGCAGAAATAATGGACTGCCACACTTTTCTTTCCTGACATATTTCTCTCGATTCCTCAACATTCATACATCGTGTCATGCACGCGCGTCGATTTCTCTGACTCCTCACATGGCCGACATTCAATATTTGATTTATTTGATCGTCCCACGTTTTCCTCGGTCAACATGGTATATATGGTATATATTATTGTATCAGAGCAATATAAAAAAATACATAAAAATACAAGTATTTGATTTATTTCATCGTGCCACGTTTTCCTCGTTCTTCCTCTTTTTCTGGTTCCATTTACATCGTTAATTAATATAATTTTTTTACCATTCTTTCTCCATTAATTCTTCCCATATGTCCAAACCATCTTAATAATCCTTTCATTATTTTGTTCATAGCACCATCATTTGCACCGCATTCACTTCTAATACTTAAGAAAAAAATGAAAATCATCTGATAAATTGTATATTGAAAGATTAATTGATGTTCACTTGTTATTACGGTTTATTCACTATGTTACATAAATGTTTTACTAATTGGTAAAAATTTGTTTTTCAGAATTCACGTGACAATAAATGGCGACCAATCACATGTCATAAGAATCAATAGTAATTTATACAAATATGGAAAGCAACGGAAAATAACCACATTCAAGACCCAAGTTTCATACCAAAAAACAGAAAAAATGTTTCACTCTGCTGCAAACCAATGCCTTAGATTGACACTAGTTAATAGTAGGATTGAAATATTTTAAATTCGTTTATATTTTACAAATAAAATGTGAGTGAGAAGAAAACAATCGTTTTCATAGCGCTGAGTCATTTTGAAAATCTATTCGTATGCACAATATTTTAACTTAACGCCAACGTGACCTATATTCTACGAGAATGTTATATGCGCGCAAATTGGCGTAAGTCTTGGGTAGTAATGTTATTCTCTCATTTTTATTACCAAGTATAATATAAGAATTTTCAATCCATTTTACCACTGAAATTTACTTATATAGTCACCTCAGTTCTAGTCAGAACTAACTAACTAACCATCACGCCGTCTCCCCGTAGGGGTAGGCAGAAAAATTGGAACACTACACTGTTCTGTCCTGGCATACTTCTCTCGATTCCTCTTCATTCATACATCTTGTCATGCACGCACGTCGATTTCTCCGACTCCTCACGTGACCGACATTCAATATTTGATTGATTTGATCGTGCCACGTTTTCCTCGGCCTTCCTCTATTTCTAGCTCCGTTCACACCGTTTACATATACCTTCTTTACCATTCTGTCTTCACTCATTCTTTCCATGTATCCAAACCATCTTAATGACCCTTTCCTTATTTTGTTCATAACACTTTCATTCGCACCACATTCACTTCTTATACTTGCATTTGTCACTCTATTATATACAGATTTGCCACACATTCGTCTTAGAGATCTCATTTCTACTGCATTTATTCTACTTTCATCCTTCTTTTGCCGGTTCCATGCTTCACTTCCATACATAAGGGTCGGCACAAGAACACCATTGTGCACTGCCATCTTAGCTTTTTTGGATAGGCTTTTGTTTGCTATGACAACTTTAAGTGCACCATTTATTCTGTTGCCTGCCCCAACCCTTCTTTCAATATCCTTCTCCACCCTCCCATCCTTTGTAAACATACTTCCTAAATAAACAAATACATCCACTTGTTCCAGATTTTCACCGTTTACACTAATGTTGCAGACTGTCATGCTTCCTTCTTTTTCGAAAATCATTACCTTAGACTTATTCACATTCATCATCAAATCGTATCGCTTGCATACCTCATACATACTAGACACCAGGGCTTGCAGTTCGTGCTCGTTGTCTGCAAGTAGCACAGCGTCGTCCGCATACAACAAACAGCTTACTGACACACCTTCCATTTTTGCACCTGCTTCCAACCCTTTCAGCTCTTTCATACACTTGTCCATATATAGATTAAACAACCATGGAGACATTACACACACCTGTTTGACACCTTTATTGATATCAAACCAGGCTGTAAGATCCCCATTTACTCTGACACTAGCAGTGCTTTCTGTGTACAGCGATGTAATTGCCGTGATCAGTTTTGTATTTATTCCATATTCCGACAATATTTCCCACAGTTTACCTCTATCTATCTATATAAATAATATACTGCATAAATATCAAATCGAAATACAGTAATAATATAAATTCACATTATTATTTAATAAGATTGTAGGAGTCAAATATATTCGTTTTTCTTCTATTTATAACAAGCGCGGCCATGAAAATATCCTATTCTCATAAAGCCAATAGTCCCGTTAATAAAACTTACGTACAAAAAAAGTATTGAAGAGTATTTGTTTGCGGGCAAAAAATAAGGCCCACGAAACTACAGAGTAAGAAAAACAACACTCTTCGATATCTGGTTTATATTGACACATCTAGACAGAAAAATAAATCCCGAAGATGGAACATTTATTATAGTTTTTGGCATAAAAGTATTGTGGCGTTTTTATTCAGCAAGGGTCATTTTGTCACAAGTGATAATTACCAAGTATTAAAGTTTGTGTATTAAAATAATATTCTGAACTTCTTCTTCTTCTTCTTCGTCAGCCCTTATCGGTCCACTGCTGGACATAGGCCTCCTCCCTTCCCTTCCACTCGTCCCTATCTCCTGCCAGCCGTAGCCACATTCCCCCCCCCCCCCACGGCAGCAATGTCGTCGGCCCACCTTTTTTGCGGCCTGCCGACGTTTCTTCTATTCTCCCATGGTCTCCACCTTATTATTTTCTGGGTCCATCTATCCTCACTCTGTCTCGCCACACGACCCGTCCATTGCCACTTCAGCCTCGCTAGTCGTTCCATGATGTCCGTTATTTTTGAACGGCGTCTAATCTCCTCATTTCTGATTCTATCTCGGAGACTGACGCCGAGCATATGTCTTTTCATGGAACGCTGCGTGACTCTCAATCTTTCTACATTTCTCTTGGTGAGGGTCACAGTTTCCATCCCATACGTCATCACCGTCAGTATGCATGAATCATAAATTTTTCTCTTCAGATATATTATATTCTGAACACCCGATTTAAATTTTGCTAAGACTCACTCCACTTCCAAATTCTGATTCATATCAATAATTAAAAAAAAACTTCTGCTTATTTTTCCTTACTGTAGACCTACGTGGTATTTTCTCTAGAGGGTTGTTCCTCTTGTGGTGTGAAATCTCTGCTATCCTTCCATCTTTTATGAGGTCTTCCGCGAACAAGTCCTCTGAGGCCGATTTCATAGTGCAAATATAGAGGAGTCTAATGGTGTATATTCTTTGACCATGACCGTGCCTGTCTTTCTTTCTCTGCCTACTCCATCTTATAATCTTCTTAGCCTCACTTCTTATTCTAGTGTTCCAAACGCGATCTCTTAGTGTATACCCTGCAATCATCCTAAGTGCCTTCATATCGGAAGTCCTCATAACCAATTTGGTCTTGACTGTGTCTGTCCTTGCTTCAACTTCCTAAAGGGATCGCATGGACCTAGCAAGGATTTTCAAGATCATGATGCATGAGACTCCAAAGGGCCGTCGATCACCGACACGACCATCCAAGAGATGGCAAAAAAGTTAAACGTCTTCATCACAAAACCAAATTATTTCGTATATATTATAAGCAGATGGCAAAATTTAAGACAATGAATAAAAAAATAAAAAATTACATTGATATTAAATTTTTGTGATTAAAAACACAAATTTCACCACATTCATATTTCGAAAGTAGAATACATTCATCATCGGGAGGATATTATCTTAATTTATGACTTATTTATAATTTCCTGAATGCAAAACTCCATATTTAATATTAAATGCGAATGAAAACGTCTGTTATCTAGTAATTTTATTATATTTTATGTGAAAGACATGTTTTGTCTATCTAATTTACGTTAAATAAGAATATTAATATATAAGAGTTTCTATACTGTTAGTTTATCTATAATTTATTACTAAATAAGAAATATCCTATTTCAAATAATCGAAACAACGAAATGTTCTGATGATATTGTTTATGGTTCTATTTACAAAACTGATGGCGATAGAAAGAGATAGAAAATATTAGGTTCAATTAAATTAGAAAATACTAAACATACCTTCGGAATAACCTCGCCCTTCGCGTTCTACAAAAACAAAGTTTCTTTTGTGTATGCGAGCCTCCACAGTTCAGGCACTTTGGAAGATTAAACCGTACTCCCTTATAAAGAAAGCGTGAGGGTAGGCAGGGCTTGTCACGAGCCTTTATCCTTGTCATTAACCAATCGTAAGGGCTGGAATCCTGGCCCAGTGGTAACGATGTGGTAACCAGTTAATTAGAAGGCCGTAGTTACTATTCTGTGAGCTTGTGTGCGTCTATGGATCTGTGGTCACGATTTCACTTCGTACGTATTTGCTGATTGTGACAAAAAAATGTATACACTTCCAATACTCGATTAAAAGCATAAAAACGATGAATATCCTTTAAAAAACACAACGATTTGATATTCTAGAACAAAATTCGCTGTGTGTAAAATGAAATTATATTTCTTATATTTGGTCAAATAATGGTTTCCGCAGATCACAGATTTAACAATTTGCGACCTTAAATTATTTTAAAATAATTTATTGTTTCTTAAACAATGGTGTAAAACTCCATATTAAATAATTGATACGAATAAAAAGGTCAGTTTTCTAAAGGCGTTATTATAATTCATTAGAATAACATGTTTCGCCTTTCTAAGGCATTATCAAATGTTATATAATATATAATAAATAATTAAAAAATGTCATTCCCATAAACCAAACATAAACATATAGAAAGTATACGTTTTCATTCATATACACTATTTTATGTTGTATAATTAATTATTTTTTGGGTAGGCCTAATTTAAATACAAAATACATAATTCTGAGAAAATGTTATGTTAAAGAATGTACTCTTTAAAAAAAGGAATTCTTTGTTTACTTTATGATTCTTCTTAAGGCTGGTTACTTTGAAATCGCCTACTAAAAAAAATGTGTTTATTTAAAAAAGTTTGTGTTCTCAAAATCTTATTTATTTTTATTCTGTACAAGAAACTGAATAATATTTATTATATGTATAAGTATTGGTTTTCATGGCCCATCGTATACGTGCATGCAAGTGTGTATGTGAAGAGGCAATAGAAAGAGGGATAAATTGGAGTTTAATGGCGACTCTGAGGTTATCTCGGCTCTGTGGAAGGGGTGGGTCGGGGAGGACAGTTAAATTAAACAACGCTCAAGATACGTTTGCAAATTATCTTTGGTTTGTTGGGCGATACACCTACTGGATCTTAAGCACTAATAATGGAGTTTCTCCACTGAAATCCGAGATTCCAAATATCGCATAATAATCACTTCACATGTAATACTGGAGATTATCCATTACTATTTACTTAATTCACAATTAATGAAATTATGTATCAGTGTTAATGAATTTATTGTTTCTTGAACAATTATGTAAAGTTTCATATTCAATAGTTAATACGAATGAAAACGTCTGTTTTCAAGAAGTTTTATTATATTTTATAGGAATTACATATTTCGCAATGCTAAGGCATTTGAATAAGCCTTAGCAAGTAGAAACATGTATTTTCTAAAAAATATAATAAAACTTTTAGAAAACAGTCGTTTTCATTCATATTAATAAGCTATTAATGAACTTTTCTGTAATGATATACTACCTCTCGTTATATTACAGGTCCAACTCAAAGGAAGATGATTCCCGCGCAGCCACTTAATACTTTGAAACAAAATATTTTATTTTCGAATTCGAATTCTTAATACTTCTTTTAGGACACAATATATGAGCCGTTATATTTGAAAGTGAAAAAAGTCAATTTTTTCTTGTTTCGAGATATTTAAGAATTCGTTTGAATGTACTTAAAAAATATATATTTTACCACTATAATAATGTTAAACTTTAAAATGTAATAATGATTACTGTACTTTGGAAATTAAAAAACTTTGTTTAATCCACTATTTAATAAAAAATATTCAAAAACACGACATGTTTCGGAGGATACCTCCATCTTCAGGTGTAAAAATATAACAAAAACTAAACAAAGAAAAGCCATTAAAAAAACTATTTATTACAATAATTCAAATTAAAAAATTAACCTGGGCTATTTGTTATAAGTAGGTACTAATAATTATTTTTTAACAGTAAGTAATAATAAATAATATTAAATAATAATAATACATGATGAAAATAAATAAAAAATTAAAAATGTAATTTATTATAAAAGTTATAACTTATTACAATGACTGATTACAATGTACAGTGAACCAAGTTTTTATAGGGTAGAACTTTTTTACTTTCGTGAATATTTCACGGGTTATAAACTAGTTATAGCAATAAATGGTTACTTTTGTATATTCCTCGATTATCGAAGCATCAAAAACACATACTCGAGATCCTGACGCACACGACTATAGTCAGTCGCCGCGGGCAAAAGGTTAATAATAATTCTATTCTCGAGATACTGACGCACATGACTATAGTCAGTCGCCGCGGGCAAAGGGTTAATAATAATTCTATTTTCCATGAGTTTACGGGTTTCCCTCGTAGTAATGCAGCATTCATCTCGCTGTGAAGATAGCCGAGAAATGTTTATCTTTTGCGTGACATCGTATTTGCATATGACATCTATCATCGCTCATTTCATTGATAGGCAATTAAACCTTCACTTAGGGTATCTTTGATCGCGGTACACTATTGCGAAATCACATTGGGGAAATGTCAAACTACAATATCTCATATTGCGTACATTAATCACCCCGCTCTTGAATCGTTCAATATTATGCTCCATGATGAATTGATGACATTTCATAAGATTAATATTATATACTAGGAAATGTATTAAAGACAAACAAGTGAACTATTGAATTTAGGTCAAATGGAACGTAACGCACGCTAGTATTTTAGAAAATTCAATTGTTTTTATTTATTTATTTATTTAATAGAGTTATACAAAATAACAGAATCATTTTACAACTTATTAAATAACATTTTATGAACAATAAATAATATTAAAAAAAAACACAAATGAAAAAAAAAAAAAAAATTAAAAATATCGGTACTTACGACAACTTTAAACATCGGTACTTATAAAACAACATTTTATAAACAATTAATAATATAAAAAAATACAAATGGAAAAAAAAACTTAAAAACATCGGTACTTACAACAACTTTAAACATCGGTACTTATAAAAACAACATTTTATAAACAATTAATAATATAAAAAAAACACAAATGAAAAAAAAATAAAAAACTTAAAAATATCGGTACTTACAACAACTTTAAACATCGGTACTTATAAAACAACAAATTGTCATGTATTTTATAAAAGTATGTGAAAAGACTGGAAGCATTTGAAATGTGGCTCCATCGCCGAATGCTCAGAATCCCTGGACAGACATTTTTACCAATACCGAAGTCCTGAGGCGAGCTAGAGTTGACAGGGAATTGTTATCAACTATCAAGGTTCGAAAGATCTCACGTCTGGGTCATATACTGCGTTGGGAAAAGTACCACCTTCTCCAACTGATATTGGAGGGGAAAATTGAGGGACGCCGAGGGCCCGGAAGGAGACAAATGTCCTGGCTGCGAAATGTGAGGGAGTGGACCGGCATCCGAATTGTGGACGAGCTGTTCGAGGCGCAGGACAGGGACAGGTTCGCCGAGGTGATCGCCAACGTTGGGGGGGACCCGACAGGGCACTTAAAGAAGAAGTTGTGGAAAACAAAATCTTCTAGGATTGTTATGGATAATGAATCCAGTATCCATTCGATCCCCAAGAAATTAAACTCTTAAATAATTCAGCGACAATTTCTAAGGTATAGGGTGATTTTTTTAGAGGTTTGGTTTTTAAACTGGCAACATTGTTTCTACAGAATGTCAATTTGACAGATGACCATTGACTTTTAGTCAGTACGTCTTGCCATTTTACAATAAATAGACATAGACTGACGTCAGAAAAACGCTTGTTAATTGTGTAAATTTATTTTAAAAATCATGGTTGGGTTCGCCAAACTTAACGTGCACTACGCCCATTATACGGTCGACATAATCGTCCACCCGAGCAAGTTATTCGGAAGGCCATGGCCACGTTTTTGCATCACGTACACTCTAGTGGATAATACGCATCCACAAATACGACAATTGTCGAAAATTGTACTTCACGATTGCGCTTCATTCGTGCTGGCCGTGGCGCTCATATGCCTTAAATCATATTAAAACAATAATGGCAAAAAATTGTCTATTAAATAAGCCAATATCATAGACATTTATTTTTTTTCATTTTGAATATGTATTTTATACCTGTAAAACCACCCTATATGTAGTGATGTATCCTATAATACGAGTAGTATGATTGCAAGTCATTATTGACGTGATTATATGACCGTAACAAAGTATGTAATGAGACTTATACGAGTATGAGATGTATGGGATATAAACTTCAGTATTGCGTATAATTATTTATTGATCAAGAATTTATGTTGAAACTGTTAATACACTTTTTTGTGAATGTCGCGACAGTTTTTTCGCCAAACGATGTTGGCATCATTAGGCGTTACAAACAACAACGGGTGTTACAAACAATTGTTTGTGGCACCTGATGATGCCAACTGTGTCAAGAAGTGTGTAATAATATTTTGCGATATCATAACAGTGTTGTAAATTTAACAGTAAAAATATAAGTTTGGTAGTGTTTCGGCCAAAACAATGGATTATATAATTTATGTAATTGAAAATAAAAACATTAGATGGGGCAATGAAATAATAAGAGAAGTGTAATCAAATCTTACACTTGCAAATATATAATAAGTATCAAATTAATATCCAGATTAATCCAATCTTATTTTAAAAATGTAAGGTTATGTACTTCTTACAATAAATTGAGACAATAACTGCGATGTCTTTGCCAATATGAAGATTTAAGATAAAACCTTCCATGAATTTGGCAACGACCTTTAGCGATGAGACCATGTTGTCGAAATGGGGTTATTTGAAAAATGCATTAGAGATCATTTAAAAATACACGTTTTTAAAACCTTTCAACAAGGATAGAACTCGTACGTTTGTGGGAGGCATTTAAAACATATAAAACATATAAGGAGCCATATAAAACATCGTGTAAATTTGATATTTTTACGTTGAAACTAAGGATACCCAAAACACATATTGGAAATTGTTCTCTTTCAGAAAATTTAGTGAAAGGATTAAAAAACATACTTTGGCGAAGATTTATATGAGTAATTTACACTTTTGTCAGATTTAAAAAAAACATTTATTTCAAAAGACTGAGAAAAACATTCGAAAGGCGAAACATGTCACTCCCATAAAGCATAATAAACAAGAAGTTCAGTTGAGAATTATTACCATTTTAAAAACATTAGTATATATTAAAACGTTT
This sequence comes from Lepidostoma basale, assembly GCA_022606425.2. Taxonomy (NCBI): domain Eukaryota; kingdom Metazoa; phylum Arthropoda; class Insecta; order Trichoptera; family Lepidostomatidae; genus Lepidostoma; species Lepidostoma basale. Next base: position 626,070 of record JAHDVF020000044.1, read on the forward strand.
TTTTAATAATTTTTTTTAATATATATAATATAATTTGTTTGATTATATATATTAGATAATTTTTTTTTTCGAACAATAATGCAAAACTCCATATTAAATAATTAATACGAATGAGAGCATTAATTCGTAATTGTTAGTAACTGTTAAATAAAAATCGGATTCTACAAAACTCCTAAAATCAATATTCTCAAAACCGAGCTTCGAATTTTTATGTTTAAGTTTCAATCTATCGTGTTTACAGGTTTGAAGGATGCCATTTGTGCATTTTTAATGTATGAGTTTCTCGTTGCTTTTCACATTTTGAATATGAAAGGTTATTTGAACCCAATCATTGCATCAATTGATTTTAGCTATTGATTCTCGTGACATATGACACGTGGCTTTACCAGTTTTGCTTATAAAGGGTTATCATAAATGATTCCCATATAATGAAAATTAAATAATTTTATGCTTCAAAAATAGTAATTTTTTTCAAATAATAAATGTTTATTATTTGAAAAAAAAAATCAAAAGTCGCAATCGCCTGTTAATTATTAATATTGCCAGTTAAAAAATTTAGTTATTTGTTTTTTTAACTTCACCAAAAATCTTTTAAATGAAACTAAAAAAAAAACATTAACATACGAGCAAGTGCAGATGGAATTTCGTTAGATAAAGTGGTAGTGTCTTACCCACAATAACAGTTACATTTGGAAGCTGCGTTCCTGAATCTGAACCCCAAACCACACAAGAGCAAGTCAGAGATATTAGTAAAGGAGGGCACATTCCAAGCTGTGACAAATGACTTGTCTCGACATATTTCTGAATCCATGTTCGGCTGTATCTGAGGCTAAATTCACGTTTTGCCGAAACGGTATACAAGACTCAAATACACCATATAACTATGTACCTACAACGCGTAGATATAAATTAAAATTCTATTTTATGATTCCAAGGAAAACAGTTTTGTAAAAACTAACTAACTAAACATAACGCCGTTTCCCCGGAGTGGTAGGCAGAGAGAATGAATCGCCACATTGTTCTTTATTGACATAATTGTATATAAATAAGAGTAGAAAGATAGTAAGAATACACAATCTCTGCAAGAAAAATTAACCTCCTGACGTTGGTCGGTCTTATTGAAAAGGGGATTTTTGTAGAAGTCGAGCACAAGGGTTACCACTTATGGTGAGATTAATATAAATGATCAAAATGATATCACTTGAAAGAATTAAATTTCAAGTGATAATAGACAAGAACTGATACAAAACACTTTGATTTTTTAATGTTTGCTTTCAATAAATATATATTTTTAAAAAAATGTAAATAATTATATTTATTTATGCTTATGACAACCCTGAAAGATAAATCAAATATACGAAATTTCAATAGTGCAACTTGAAAATTTTTAACTTGATATATCATTTTACAGGTAAACTTTAAACATAATGTTTAAAATCCATTGGCCCTATTTTTAAAAAATAATTAAAAACATGCGGTATGTGAGTGTTCCTAAGCTCAAAACATCACGGTACTAAAACGGTTAAGTACAATATGTAATATTGATGAAAATGTTATTTTCTAGAAATTGTTTAAATCGATATGTTTGGTCTAGTTTCGTCATAGTTGAATGTTCTTTAAATTTATAAAGGCTATAATTTGAAATCGAATTCAAAAAGCGCATTTAGCCCAAAAGTTATTGATTAATCATTGAGAGTTTTGCTTAACCGTCGCGTTGCCATGTGGTCAATTGAGTTTCCACTGCCAATTTAAAGTTGATTTTCTTAAAACCTATGGACCCTAATATTATAAAAAAAATTGTAATCCTCCATTGAAGTGTTCTCAATATTTCGTAATAAAAAAAAAAGCAAAAAATTACTTCCTTCATCCCAAAAAAAAATATTTTCTAAGACTGCCCTCACCTTCATTCGTGTTAAGGTAGAATTTGTTTTGCTAATATTTACAACTTTATCAAAAGTGACAAATACTTACTCGCTGTTTTGAACGTATTATAAATTATATCTTTGACCTTTTCAATAGGTACGTAATAATACCGACTGGATGAAAACGCAGCACGTAACTTAATAATATCAGAACTGTGAAAATATTAACACTTTACCAAAAGGGACAAATATTAATACATACTCGTTGTCTTGAACGTACTATACATTTTGCCTAGGTGCCTTTATCCTCGCCCCGCCGGCCGCGGCGCGCAGACAAGTTTATACCCGATGTCCAGTCGCCCGTATGCTGTGACGCATTACATATCAGAAATCGCATGGTTCCAGAAAAAAATTAATAATGATATGTTTTTCAAATAATCCATGTATGTTATAGATATCGATCTATTCCTAATGAAATTCCCTACAAGATGACATAAATTAAATTTTGATTCATCTAGTCATATGCTTGATATTTAGATAAAGTTAGCGGTAAACTGAACTTACCACATGGGAGCGAGCGTTTTGTTTTGAACACGGTACGTTAAGGGTTAAAAAGCGTACTATATTTAATCCAAAGTATTTTGTGTTTTTGGTAAGTTTACTTTACCCCCAATTGTGCGAGTGTTCTGATAAGTTTCCCCCAAGATCTGTTACAGTATTATGCGGTTACCGATCCCGTACTTAGTGATTAGGACGGAGTCTGTGTGTAATTTATTCCTGTTTATTACAAACCACTTAAATACATTTACTTGTTGGTCTACGAGAAAGAGTTCAAGGACGTATCTTGTGAATAGTAAATCAATTATTTCCATACATTCAAATTCTATGTTTTTAGTTTATACAAAATGTAACACTATATATTCTTAATTTAAAATGTATAAAATTGACATAATTTGGAAACACCTTGATAATGTCATAAATTTTACAGATTTTTTTAATATTATCGTTTTACTTTGTAAGTCAACACCTTATTAAATTAAAATAGAAGAAAATTTATAAACTAACAACTAACCATCACGTCGTCTCCCCGAAGGGTAAGGCAGAAAAAATGGATTGCCACACTTTTCTTACTTGACATATTTCTCTCGCTTCCTCAACATTTATACATCGTGTCATGTACGAAAAATTAAACATTGTTAAATTTAAAAACTTTGTTTTATGTATCACAATTTTTTTATTTTATTAATTTATATTATTTTAACATCTGATGATGTCAACATTGGTTGACGAAACAGCGGTCGCGGAAAAAATAAATACAATTGTGATACATAAAACAAAGTTTTTAAATTTAACAGTGTATGATGTTAAAGTATCATAGCGTTTCGGCCAAAACAATGGACTAGAAGTAAAATTAATAATTGAATACAAAAACAAACACGTTTCGGGACGCAGAAGCCCTATATCAGTTTAGTTACATAAATACTTAATAAATATATTTTTTTAAACTGTGTCGCGAAGTACGTGTGTTTTTAATTTTTGTTTTTATTTTAATATTTATGATACAGTGTTGTATTACATAAATAGAAAAAATATCATTCAATTATAAATCCACAATACAAAGTGATGGTGAACATAGAAAAAGCAAAAATACTATTTGACTATAATTATAAATGGGCATAAACCTTTATTTATTTATTTTTGGATAAAATATGTGAAAATTTGGATTGTTTTTATGGCAACATAATATCTACTCTGATAATTAATTATAAAGTTTTTTATTGTAGGTATTATTAAGTTAGTGTCTAAAACTCTATCGAAATCTCGGCGGGAGTGAAATTGGTTGGTTCTTTAACAAATTGCACGCTTAATAGAACACTAGCTTAACTCAAAAAAGCAAGTTTTGCTCAATCTGACATGAGTCGGTGTTTTAACAAAAACAGTTGAAAAACACGTACGAATGAAAAATACCGATATAGTGTAATGAAGGTCAATTGGTGGAATTTTGACTTAATTTTAACGCGAAATGATGAATAGTGTTAACACAAGCCTCTGTCTAATGTTAACTCAATTATGACCAAAACCATAATCGGTCAGTTTACTATTAAGCGTGCGAAATATTGTAAAATAAAATAATTTATTTTGAATGCAAATGAAGTGCTTCATACGAAATGTTTAAATTAGATTGATTATGAAATATTTCTAACAAAATTTAGTAAACACACTCTATGTTGTTTATTATATATTCATTTTCTTGTGTTAAAATTATTTCAGCAGCAATGTTTCGTAATATCGTAATATACTCAATGAACGAGAGTACCCCCGAGGGGAGAAAAACACGCAAATGTTTGGACTTCAATGAGATTTTTTGTGATGTTTTCAGTCAATTTATACAAACAGCCGTCGGTATTTGAACTTAATTTAAATGATTGGTTTATACTCCCCGATGGAATTCTTTTACTGTGAACAGTGAGTTATAAATATCAATGGTTATGAAATATATCATTGATTTGCGTTTTTTTGTTTTGTTTTGTTCGTGAATTCAGAAATTTCAGCAAGTTTTGATTAATATTAAATAAAATACAAGTAGTGTTTTGAGTAATATGAGATTTTTTTTTAATTCAATGTTCCGAGTATTTCATGTTGTTTCAGTTATAAGTTTGAAAATGTTTGAGCTAGATTTAGAAAATTTAATATAATAGATCAATTAACACTGAAGAAGGACGTCTGTTGTCCGAAAATATTTGTAAAAAATGCAAAATAGTGTAAATACAATGTTTTTAAAAAAATATTTAAAAAATTAATTACAAAACAATATTTTATATACTGATTTGTTTGCACGGTTATATTCCGATGATGAGGATGAAAGATTACTTACTCTGATTCAAGATATATCTTATATACCTGTGTTAAAAAAAAAAACTGTTTAAGTACTATAATTATAGTTTACAAAATAATAGTTGGTCTTATTTCAAAATTGAGATAGCTTAAATATTTTATTATTCTACACGATTCGATAAATTGTGCTACATTAAATAAATAAAGCATTTTAAAATGTGTCGCATAATTATAATTTTTTTTAAAATGTAAGGTTCATGAAAACTTGAGCATCATTGTTAGTTTAGGTTAGGTAAGGATAAGTTAAATAAATAAAACATTTTAGAATGTGTCACATAATTATACATTTTTAAAATATAAGGTTCATAAAAACTTGTACATCATTGTTAGGAAATTTCAACAAAATAGTAATAAAGCTCCTATGCTGAAAGTTTTTTATTACCGAAGCACACCGTAACACCTCACAGCGAGGGCGCTAGTACTAAGTACCGTCAAACTAAATTATTTCTTATTACGACATTCTCAAGAGCACTCGATCTGTCTGCTTATTGTTTTAAAACAATGCTTTCTTCTTTATCCGTAACTTTAGTGTTGTTTGCCCATTGTTCCACTGTCTTATGCCGCCGGAGTTGGTGGAAATTCGTATAGATAAACACTAAGGCTGAAATACACCATACGCGGAATTTAAACAAAATCTGGTATAGTTTAAATAAACTTAATACGTTATACTTATGCCCATAAATAATGATTTATTTAATGAATAAAGACAGTGTTTTTTTACAGTTTTGACAAATAGGATAGTAGAAAATAAAATAAAAACCAATGATTTAATTAATAAAAAAATTTTAAATATTTAATTATAAATATTATATTAAATAAATGGAAATAACCCTTATAGGTTTTTTTTTTCGTTTTAGGTACGTTTAAAATAGTTGAAAGATAATTAGATTCCGAAGTATATATGTTGATGAAGCGAAAGACAAAAATAACTGTTGCGGTCCAATATTTATGCCTACCCATTCGGGGAGATAAGGTGATGGTTATTTAATTATTTAAATATAGTACAATACTTCGCGGGGTCTCCACTCTATCACACTTCTGGTCCTTTTATCGTCTACCAATCTGGCAATATGTCAAGAAAGGCGAAGACAAACGAAACAGATGGAGACCCCCCACACGATGGTCCGATGACATTACAAGAATTGCTGGCGGTTGGATGCAAAAGGCACAAGATAGGGATACGTGGAGAAGTATGGGGGAGGCCTATGTCCAGCAGTGGACGACAACGACTGTCTATTGTTAATATATTGTCTTATATTAGGTCCTTACATATGAAATTGGCGTTTTGTATGGGAGGAACATAAAGTTAATTTTTTTTAAATATAATATTTTTATTTAATCAAAGTATGTACCATTGATATCTATGCACTTTTGCCAGTCGAAATTTCCAGAACGAAAACGTTGGAACCAAAAACGCACTGTGTTTTCTTTTGGGGCACCGTCGCCATACACATCATGAATCCTTCGAGCCGTTTCTGCAGCACTGGTGCCACGGTGGAACTCGTACTCGTAAATAACGCGATATTTCAAGTTTTTCATTTTGTAAACTGAGTGACGCAAAGAAAAAAAACAATTGAGGAAAAAACAAATGAATTATAATTTTCGAAACACAAATACTTGAGTAGATAGCTGTATAAATTTGAATTTGGAATTCCTAACCAAAGAGAAGATATTTGAGATCAAAGTTGCCAGTACGGCAAAACGCCAATTTCATATGTAAGGACATAATATAATATTAAAAAAACAAAAACCAAAATAAATTTCATAAAATTTACTTTGTATTTATATATAATAATATAATAAAATGTTTTATTATCACCATCATCATCATCTTTTACGTAGGCCTCCCTTCCCGACTTCCTAACCAAAGAGAAGATATTTGAGATCAAATTTGCCAGTACGGCAAAACGCCAATTTCATACGTAAGGACCTAATATATTGTAAGTAAAGTACAAAACACATTTTATTTCAGACTATTTTCGGATAAAACTATAATATTTCGTAATTAATACGAATGAAAACGTCTGTTTTATAGAAGTTTTATTACAATTTATATGAATGATTCGCTTTTATAAACATTATCAAATTAATCATGTTTTGCCATTTCTAAAAATTATAATAAAACTTAAAAAATAGTATTGATTATTTAAAATAAAATTGTACATCATTTTTCAAGAAACCATAATAATATTTTTGAATAAAATAATAATACACTAATATTTGTATCAAAACCACTTTTATTTGTACCAACGGGTTTCGCTCCCTCCGGAGAATCGTCACCTCTTTCTCCCTCCCTCCTTTAATATTTCTTTTTTCATATGTTACTCTCTGATTTTATGTTAAGTTAATTCTTTCACCCAACGAAGCTCCGGCTGCAGCGAACCCGGTTGGTGTTAACAAATAAAAGTGGTTGAGATACAAACATTAAAGTGTATATATATTTTTTTAAGACAATCAATTGTTTTGGCGGAAACACTTTGATATTTCAACTTAATTAACTGTTTAAAAAAAAACTTTGACTATAAACATCACAATTGATTATATTTTGTAACGACAGCTGTTTCGCTAACCGGTGTTAGTATCGTCAGGTTTTATTATAGAATCAACTAGCAAAACTACTGTCGCGACAAAATAAAATCAATTGTGATATTAATAACAAAGTTTTTTTTTATTATAAAGAGTTAATATTTTACTTATGAACTGTTAAATTATAAAACACTGTTTTTTCGTCACCTATGTTGACATCATCATTATATTATTACATGAATGTATCATTGTACCACCTGATGATGTCAACTTGGGTTAACGAAACAGCTGTCACGAATAATTAAAATAAAATTGTGATAAACATAAACAGAGTTTTATAATTACAGATTATAATGTTGAATTATCATAGTGTTTTAGCCAAAACAATGGAATATTTTATTAAATAATGTCACAAAACAAATTAAGAGATTCATACGGAAGAATAATATTTAGCTTATTTTGTCCGTTCATTAAGTCTTATTCATTCACCGAGGAGTTGATATCTCTGTTCGGGGCGGTTTTCAAAAGTGATTCTGTTTTATATCAACTACATGCGAGGCCATAAACACTCTGTCTATGGCACTCGAGGCACTTCACTGCGCTGTTTGACTCCATTCGGGATATTCAGTATTCGCTAGAGTAACGTTTCATGATTGCACACAGCCTAGGTATGTTGCTCCACGAGGCTGTGACCGAATACACTAACAATAATGAACTGGAGATTGTTAAGTGGCTGATATAACCCATTTCCATTGATATACCAATAAAGCTGTAATCTTTCGTATGAAGCACTTAATTTTTGGTGTGACATTATTAAATAAAATAACAGTCCATTGTTTTGGCCGAAACACTATGATACCTTAACATTTTAAACTGTTTAATAATATAACTTTGTTTACGTATCACAATTGTATTTTATTTTACGCGACAGCTGTTTCATCAACCTATGTTGACATCATTAGGTGTTACAATAATATATCAAATGTCAAATTTTCGTGATTTTTCGAATCTTTATGTGTATTTGTTCCTATATAAATTATATAAAATACAATGATACAAAATAAAATAACAAAAGAAAAATAATTTAACACATCATGTTCTTTTAGATGGTGCACTTGTTATTAGCTGGACGATCCAGACATTTGTGTTTATTTCATTTATATTCCACGTATCCACCGTTTTATTAAACTGTAATTAGGCACTTTAAAGAATCCAAGAGCTGCAAGAACTATAAATATTATGGAAGAATTTATTCAAATTGTCATTGGAACAAACGAAAAAAATATTTTTACACCGGTCAAAATTCTTTACATAAACGAAAAAAAATTATAAAATTTTAACCACAAAACAGTAAAAACGTATTTCGTGTCACAACTAACTATTATAAAGTGCGGCAAACAATCAAATTGACCAACATAATTCACTAACATATATAGCCTATAATTTTTAAAATACAAAACTTATATTTTTTTTACATTTTTCTCATAACTAGTATGACTTGCTCTATCATCCGTTTTCGACTTGACTTTGACTTCTGAGACACCCCTGTATTTTTCTCAAACTTGATTCACTTATATGCAGGATTTTGTTTGCGATGACAATGTAAGAGCACCATTCACTTTTTTGCCTACCCCAACCTTTCATTCAATATCCCTCTACCATCGCACATTCTTTATAAACATACTACCATTATTATCAAATTCATTTACTTGTGTGGTATTTATGTTTTGTAAATATTTGTTCACCGGCAAATATTTAACAAAATATAAAATAATTCTTACCTGCTATGGAAGTAGGAGGTTGAAAGCGATATTTTGACGATATGATTCTGCTACATTTGATTGGCAAGTTTCCCGTTAATAATATCCCGCTTCCCAGATAGGCACCTTCCACTAGGGAGCGTGTTATTCCGAACAGCCGAGTAAATGGCCTAGCCCGGTTTCGGTATATTTCATTTTTTTATTTTCACACCTTTACCAGTGAGAGGCGCGCTCTTTTACGAGTCGGGACAAAGGCACCTAGATGACATAAAAAAGTGCTAAAACAAAAACACGCGACAAAATTGTCGGAAAAACTCGTCGAAAAATATTAACGGGAAAATGCGAACAGTTTCATGCATAATATATTACATAAGAAACGGGCTAATCCCCGTCGGGACATTTGATAAAACATTAACTCACTTTGCGAACTCTTCCTCTCTCACCAACCCCCTCAATTTAAGTACCTACCTGGTGAGTTAGTCTACCATATTCCTAGTGAACGGAGTGCTTCTTGGCAGTCTAGAATAATTATTTTTACTACGTTCTAAGACACAGCTGTCGTGTAATGTTTTACATCTAACATTATATATGTACATACTAAGTTTTTCTATTGGCCAATCTTTCTAATAACAAAACTATCCAAGAGGCACGTGACGTTCAATAAAACACGTAAAACCTGAATAGAATTTTTTTTTCCAATTTCAAACGCGTTTTTTAAACACAGACGTTCAAATGTGTTTTATTACTTAAAATTTTTGAAATCTGGGGACTTCATGTAAATGTTATAATTATGTAATATTAAAGAAAACGTACGTTCTCTGAAAAATAAATAACAATCAAAAAGTAATATGAGTAACTGAATAGTGTCAATTAAGTAACAGAGACGACCTTCGTGGCTGAGGGGTAAGTGCTACGATTTCCACACCGAAGGTCTCAGGTTCGATTTCAGGCAATGGCATTGTGATTGTCACACTGTCTTTGGCCTGGGGAAACATTCACGTGAAAATTAAAAAAAATGACAAAATAATAGCTACCTACAACACGTCATGAGAATCAATATGATAGCTGTATCCTTTACCTTTAGTTAAGACCACTCACAATGATGTAAAGACCGATTCGACAAAATAATAATAATAATATATTGTTTAACAAACTTAAATGTAATGCTTATCAGCAGCTTCCAACAAGTTCTATCCTCATTCACATATATAATTTAAATATAAATTTTGTGGATTAAAAAAATATATCGATCATTTGACAGGGAAGAAAAATAATATATTATATATGCTTTTTGAACTTTAAAATTATTATACTATTTTTCAACACAATATGGTGGGCTAGTATAAAAAAGGAGCAGCAGCACGAGAACAGTGGAGATGAGCCAGGAAAAGTTTGGCGTCTTCGTACGGGGAGGACCGACCCCATTTGTTGGTAAATGGATAGTAAAGTATAATATTGTAATATAAGACTGACGTTATAATTTTCTTCTTTAATTTTTTTATTCGTTCAGAAGTAAACTGATTAAATATGGAGTTTTATATAAATGTTAAAAAAATATCATTTAAAAAAAAATACTATTCCAATTTTAAAACATGAAAATGGTTCGCTGAAATTTAGAATTAATTTTAAATCGTATTATATGTATTAAATTAATTTGATTTTTTATAATATTTTCTTTATTATAAATAATCAAATAAATTTAACGTCAAGTCCAATCTTTGATTTATTTCCTTAGTTGTAAGTTAATACCTGAACGCCAATAAGAAATTTAAAATATTATTTTAAATTTTAAATTGATTCATAATATTTGTTATAACAAAAGCATAAACGTTCCAAAATAAAAATCTTTCTGACATCTGTCAAAACTGACTATATTTTTAACAATTTTATAATATTTTAAATATCTTTATCACTGAAGAAGGTCTGGATAGTCCGAAACATGTTTGATATTTAATTTTAATTTGTTTATAAAGTGAGTGTTGTATACAAAGTTTATTTAAAAAAATGTTATTTTTTTTAACTATTATATATGTAGCGTTTACTCTTCTCCTGCCAAAGTTGTTCTGTGTTTTTTCACCATGTTAAAATAAATGTGTGAAGAACGTACACAAAAAACGTATTTCCTGGACATTAATTCAATGCCTACTCTCATTATCAGGATAGTATCTCTCTAGGGGCAGTTTAAGCATTGGATAGGACATGAGACGCACTGAGGTCGCTAGAATTTATCTGTCGTTTTATAGTAAACTGGGTGACATATATTCACTAATTACAAGTTTCCGTATGTACCATAAATTAGCATATACATTTGCATACATGCCAACTTGCATAATTTATTTTATTTAACTAACTAACTTCCTCGCCACCATCCTCCGGAAAAGAAGCTGTTAAATATACACGTGGCATTTATAAAATATACTTCTTCTAACCCTTAGTGTGTCTTAGCCTCCTCCAAGAAACGTCTTCATCCCGTCCTGTCTCTGGCCGTCACTTCTTAGTCTTGCTGCTCCAGGACCCGACAGTCTGCCACGACACCATCCAACCATTGCAGTCTTGGCCTGCCGACGCTTCTTCGCCCTACTGGATTGTCATTCAACACTGATCCCTCTCTAATGCCTCTCCCAATGCACTCCACCGCCCTCTATCCATTGTCGCTCCCATCCATCCATGCCCAGCAATCCTCTTTAGATCGTCGGTCCAGCGGACAGGAGGATGCCCAACTCTACGGAATCCTGTACACGGTCTCCACTCCAGAACCCGTCTTCCCCATTGGCTGTCGGTTTTCCGACAGATATGGCCAGCCCATCGCCTATCCGCAAAGCCACCTCAGTCACCTTGGTTTGTTGTCGAAAAAATTTGTTTCTAAATATATCCCTCAAGGATATTCCAAGCATGGCTCTTTCAATAGTAGCAGTCTGTTAACCTTTATAAACTTGACTACGCCGATGTCTTGGTATAGATTGTAGAGCTTTGTGTTGTATATCCTCCACGTCTGACCATCCTTTTTCCACCATCCATCCATGAAAATTTGATTAATCTGGTCCTATTACGTTTTTCTCGGTCTCCCACGACTCCTACTACATTCACAACGTTAACAAATACTTTCTGAACCACTCTTCCTTCATCTATGCGTTCTATATGTCCAAACCAATGCAGTGATTCTTTAAAACAAATTGTTTATAATACTTTCATCCGATCTACATTCCTTTCTTATTTGAAATTCTGTCGTACTCGTATATCGTTTTGCAAAACATGCGTCTAAGTGATCTCTTCGGCATTTATTCTGCTCTCATCCTCCTTCTGCCAATTCCATGCTTTACTTACATATATCAGGGTTGGTACTAAAACTCCATTGTAATCGGTCGTTTTTGCTTTCATCTGTTTGGGCATCCGCTGTGAGCACGCTACAGTAAAATATCTGTTATGTGCATGAGACATAGTACTTGATAACCAAGTTCTTTATAATGTGTAGATACTGCTTAGTACATAAAAATACTTTTTATAAAAAAAAAAAAATTTAAGGTAATTTATAAAACCATGATATTCTCAAAAGAATCTTAGGATGCAGGTTATCCTTGAATGACAGAATGCTGGAGCAGGTTGCAATATTTAGATATCTGGTAGTGGATCTGCTCAGTCAAAATGAACTTGTCAGTAAAACAATAGGACAAGTCAACAAGGCTTCGGTGGTATCAGGTTGTCTCAAGGATATCATATGGAAAAACAAGTATATGAGAACTGACAGTAAGGTCAGAATATATAAAACCGTCGGTCAGAATATATAACTGCGTAAGGCCTATACTGACATATAGCATTGAGACCAGAGCGGATACCACAAGAACAAAGGCTTAAGTACAGGTGGCAGAGATGAGCACGCTGAGTATAATAGCAGGAAGGACTATTCGAGATAGGGCAAGGAACACGGCTATCCGCGAGATCTGCAAAGTGGAGGATACTGGAATGCGCACGTGCAGAGGATGGATCCCACCAGAATCCCACACGCTGTGGCGCATCAGATTCCTGCCGGCTGTCGTCCCCTCGGAAGACCGCCGAAGAGATGGAAAGATAACTGGGAGTCAACCTCCCAAGAGAAGCCAGCCTGATTTCAGGAACAGACCAAAGGTCTATAAGGAGAAGAAGAAGAAGAAGAGTAATTTATTAAATAGCTTTACAAATGACATAAAACGAACACCTACGTCAGCTTACATTATACGAAGGCTCATAAAAATGATGCATAAGGAGATTTATTTTCAAATTTGGAATTACGTAATAAAATTTTCTTCCGCATCTTATCACAATAAAACGAAAATCCTTAACTTTTCTTATTTCTTGACACATTTTTTATGGAAGTTCCCTCTGACACCAAATCCTAGCGTGGATATTTCATTATACCTAACCTTTCATCGGTTTCACACGACCGTGAAATTACTAGAGCAGACCCTATGCTAATTTAAAATACACAAAAGCCAGATTTGTCTCTTAGGGAAGATAAATAAAGTGTTTGACGTGCATAAAGTAATCAGTTTTTAATAGAAAAGCTTCCCCTATTTTCGTAAGCTTCGTGTTTTGAGGGGATGTTCGCGTTTCTATTCCACCCTCTTGTTATCTCAATTAAAACATTTATTTTGACACTTTGGAATTAAAAATAATTTAACAATAAACTATTCCGTGTCAGAGAAATCTGGTCAGCAAAACGAGGTCGCTGTGGACTATGTGAAACGAGCGGAACTTTAATGCTGTGTGAATGTTTTGGATGATATTTGCCAACTTTTGGTGACATATCAAAGCCACATTTTCAGGTCACCACAACAAAGAAGCAAATAGAAATTAATCTAATAAGCGATCCTATGCTTTAACACTCTGTGTAGCTGGCTACATTATAAAATAAATAGTAAAAATTCCGGATATCGTCAAAAAGAGTACGGGAATATTTTGAATACCAGAGAGCAAGAGAGGAATACTTCGATTCCCTCCGAAAGTAGCTCTAAATGCACAATATGCGCACGCCCGAGAACGTTACCAGATTACTTAAAATTTTATGATTTTTGATTTCTGATGGAAGTTTAAAAAGCAAAAGGAAAACAATTTGTGTTGTTAATTGTGGTTTTTAACGTGTGTAAAAAAAATTACCTTAATAGTTAAAAGAGATAAAAATTTTACATCCGTTAATATTCAATGGATTGCAACTAGTTTATTATTAACAGTGTACGGTGAAATTTGTAACACATAATTATTGATATTTGTGAAATGTATACTTATATCTGTAGACGAATCCTGGATTTTCACCTCGATTTTCACCAAGGTGAAAATCCAGGATTCGTATACAGATATAAGTATACATTTCACAAATATTTGTAAATATTCTGGTCAATTATTTGGCGTATAAAATAGGAGTGTTACTCCAGGCGACTTCTAAACAGTGCGCTAGGAGGCGGTAGCCTCTTCGCATTGTGTTAATAAAGTAGTTTGCTAAATGCTAAAACAATCATTCTTCATAGATGGCGTTAGTGGGTGGATTGTATAGATTAATCTTAAAAAATTAATTAGTACAATCAAATCTACATAGATGGCTAACTGGAACTGACACGTGAAGATAGGTATGAATTTGGAGTATATATACAACTTCCAAAAATGTATCATTCATGATCATAATAACAATGGTGGAATGGGGAATGTTGTAATTACATAAAGCGTGCGCTTAACCCAACCAATGACAGGTCATAAGTCCTGTAAACACCTTGATCATCCATATTCAGTTTCCAGTTTGTTTCTTCGTCTCTATTGAGATACAATTAAAAATTTACATAATTATTGATTCACTACAAATATTCCCAAAAATAACATTATAACGATTTCTACTAAAACTGAATGGTGATGTTTTTTAAACAAATTTTGATTTAGTCAGACTCGAAAGTACTGTTATTGTTAAAACGTTGTTGTAATATATTTTGCCATGTTTATCTAGTTTTTTTCTAATTTACTGCTTTATTTACATCATAAAATAAATACTTCTCACAATAATTAAATTATTCATACAAACAACTTTTTTATTTATCTCATACCTCACACGTATTCTTCTATGCGTAGTTTTCCGCACGTTCTTCTAAGAAGTCTGATTTCTAAGGATTCATCCCACTTTCATCTTTCTTATGCCAGCTAAAGGCATTATGAAAATAAAAATGAAATTGTAAAAAAATCATTAATATTATTATAATTATTTTATTGAACGGCATTTAACATCATGACAGCGTGAGCCAAATCGATGTTACCCTTTACAATAGCTATCGTATTGATTCTCGTGACATGTGATAGGTAGCTAATCTATCGCCATTTAATTGTCACGTGAATTCTTAACCAGATCAAAGACAGTGTGATAATGGGAATCGAACCCGGGACCTTCGGTGTGTCAGTCGTAGTACTTAACACTTGGCAACGAAGGTCGTCAATCATTATTCTATCAAATAGTCTGAAACACTGCGATACTTTAACATTATAAACTGTTAAATTAAAAAAAAACTTTGTTTTATGTATCACAATAGTATTTTGATTTTTCGCGACAGCTGTTTCGTCAACCTATGTTGACATCATCAGGTGTTACAATAATTTATCAAATTTTCGTGATTTTTCGAACCTTTATGTGTATTTGTTACTATGTCAATTTGAATTATTTCTTTAAAAAAAAAATCAAATTGACTTAGGAAAAAATACACATAGAGGTTCGAAAAATCACGAAAATTTGACATTATATTGATTTTTATAACACCTGATGATGTCAACATAGGTTGACCTAATAGCTGACGCGAAAAATAAAAATACAATTGTGATACATATATATATTTTTTTAATTTAACAGTTTATTACTCAATCAGTCTAAGCAGCTCGCTGTCACCTTCTGGTGTTTTAAAAGCTACAGTTTCATATGTAAGGCTTGGCACAAAAGCTTCATTATGTACTGCCAACTGTCTTCTATTGATCCTTTTATCAAATTGTTTACAACGCTTTCATCCGCGAATGGGCTTCGAATGTTTGTGGTGTATTATACAAGGGTGCAGTGGAAATACAAATTACATAACGATTACATGATAATAATGATCGAACACGCGGCTGTGGAGGCTATCTCGATGACTCAGTAAAGGTTAGTTATTTATATCTGGGCTAAAAGTTTTCCTTTCCTTAATCACCGGAGATCCAGCAACAAATCAGACGCCATTATCTTAATGAGCAGGGCCGGCAGCGGCGTTCTATTGGCCCGCTACCCGATCGATCCCCGTCCATGACTTGAATGCCATTTCCTTATTAATTATCTAACTAGATAGATTTTGAATTTAACTGTGATGAGAGAGTTTTTAGAGTAACAGGATGGAATTTTTATCTCAAATTACTTATTCAATCCAGTATTCTAAATTCTTTGAATAGAAACTAATCTTCTTATACGAATGCAGTGCGATTTAAAAAAAAACCTTCTTCTTCTTCTACTCCGGCGCTACAACCCTTGGTGGGTTTTGGCCTCCTCCAAGAAACGTCTACATCCCGTCTTGTCTCTAGCCGCCACCTCCCAGTCTTGCTGCTCCAGGACCCGACACCATCCAGACATCGCAGTCACGGCCTACCAATGCTTCTTCATCCTGCTGTATTACGACACTCTTTTGGGGGGCTCCAGATCTCCCATGCGGTGCAAGTGCCCTAGCCAGCGCAGTCTGTTAATCTTTATAAACTTGACCACGCTGACGTCCTGGTATAGAGCTCTGTGTTGTATCTCCTTCTCCACGTCTGATCATCCTTACTTAATGGGTCCGAAGATTCTGCCGAGGATCTTCCTTTCAAAGCAGTTTATTTTGTTTTAATCCCGTTAAGTGAGCGTTCAAGTCTCCGAGGCATATGTTAGGACTGGTCTTATCAGCGTTTTATATATTGTGTTCTTTGTCTTTCTAAACAGTAAACGCGACTTTAACCCTTAACGTACCGTGTTCAAAACAAAACGCTCGCTCCCATGTGGTAAGTTCAGTTTACCGCTAACTTTATCTAAATATCAAGCATATGACTCGATGAATCAAAATTTAATTTATGTCATCTTGTAGGGAATTTCATTAGGAATAGATCGATATCTATAACATACATGGATTATTTGAAAAACATATCATTATTAATTTTTTCTGGAACCATGCGATTTCTGATATGGAATGCGTCACAGCATACGAGCAACTGGACACCCAAGTATAAACTTGTCTGCGCGCCGCAGCCGGCGGGGCGAGATTTTACGTATGATAAAGGCACCTAGGCAAAATGTATAGTACGTTCAAGACAACGAGTACGTATTAATATTTGTCCCTTTTGGTAAAGTGTTAATATTTTCACAGTTCTGATATTATTAAGTTGCGTTCTGCGTTTCCATCCACAGTCGGTATTATTACGTACCTATTGAAAAAGCTAAAGATATAATTTATAATACGTTCAAAACAGCGAGTAAGTATTTGTCACTTTTGATAAAGTTGTATATATTAGCAAAACAAATTCTACCTTAACACGAATGAAGGTGAGGGTAGTCTTAGAAAATATTTTTTTTTGGGATGAAGGAAGTAATTTTTTGCTTTTTTTTTATTACGAAATATTGAGAACACTTCAATGGAGGATTACAATTTTTTTTATAATATTAGGGTCCATAGGTTTTAAGAAAATCAACTTTAAATTGGCAGTGGAAACTCAATTGACCACATGGCAACGCGACGGTTAAGTGATTATTGAGGCCAAAGTAGCATCTGTTTGCTGCGAATATCCTTTTTCCAATCTCTTCACTGACATCATTCATTTTGTTAACTAAGTTTTTTTTTACAAAATAAAATTATCAATCACAACCTGTTTCGGAGTTGAACTTCTCCAATATAACAATAATATATTTAAACCTGAGGAGGCACCTCAGAAGGCCACTTTCGAAACATGTTGTGAGTAATATTTTTATATTGTAAAAATATTTAATAAATAAAAGTAGATTTAATGGTGTTATTCATTATAAATAATAATTAAATAAAACGATGTTTTTTAACTACTTCCACTTTTGTCTTTATTTAGACAGCGACCGGTTTCGTCAGACTCGCTGGCATCGACAGACTGACCAGTCTGTCGATGCCAGCGAGTCTGGCGAAACCGGTCGCTGTCTAAATAAAGACAAAAGTGGAAGTAGTTAAAAACATCGTTTTATTTAATTATTATTTAAAATGAACTTCCATCAAGAGATTTCAGTAAAATCATTTGATTATCTTATTCATTATATTTCATATTGTAAAAGTATTCCATTACGAGTAAAGCGAATGAAAGTGTTATGAACATAATAACGAAAGTATCATTAAGATGGTTTCGATACAAGAAAATAATAAATAAATGGAGTATATGTAAACGAAGTAAACGAAACTAGAAATAGAAGAAGACGAGGAAAACGTGAAAAAATCGTCGGCCAAATGAGGATTCGGAGAAATCAATGTGCATGTATGAATGTTGATGAACGAGAAAAGTATAGTAAGAAAGAACAGTGGCCGGTCTATTCTTTCTGTCTACCATAATAATCGTCTGAAGATGGCAGCGAGCTGTCAAAACTGGTAAAAGCTTATATAAAAAAATAGCGTAACTAAACAGATTCAATAAAATATTTTTATTTTTTCTTTTTTCTTTTTTATAATATTAAAAAAATATCTTTTTGTTGAATCGCTCTTTACATCATTACAACGCGAGCCAAATCGATGAAAATGGTATAGATATCATATTGATTTTTATGAAATGTGATGGGTAGCTAATCTATCGCCATTTTATTGTAACGTGAATTCTTCACCAGACCAAAGACAGTGTGATAATCACACTGCCACCGCCGGGAATTGAACCCCTGCCTCGTACAAGAGGATCTTAGTAATCCTCCCTGGGTCTATACTCTCGATGTAATCCTTCCAGAATCGTCTTTCCTGCCTACTCCATCTCACTATATTATTAATATTTCAAGTTCTGCGAATCTCTTATTTCAAATCATTAGGTATCCTCACTCTAAGGGTTTTTCCTACGATAGCTCACAATGTTCGACACTCTATCACAATGTTTGAATGAAAATATAAGAAGTGAATGCGGTGCGAATGATGGTGTTATGAACAAAATAATGAAATGATTATTAAGATGGTTTAGACATATGGAAAGAATGAATGAAGAAAAAATGACGAAAAAATTATATGTTAACGATGTAATGGAACCAAAAATAGAGGAAGACCGAGGAAAACGTGGCACGATCAAATAAATAAAATATTGAATGTCGGCCATGTGAGGAGTCAGAGAAATCGACACGCGTTCATGACACAATGTATGAATGTTGAGGAATCGAGAGAAATATGTCAGGAAAAAAAGTGTGGCCATCCATTATTTTTGCCTATCCCTTCGGGGAGACGGCGTGATGGTTAGTTAGTTAGTTAGGTCACAATGTTTTCATTTCTGGTGTTCTTGGGAGATGTTTTGTTCTAACAGTGTCTTCTGTTGCTTTGATTTCGTAAGTCATTATGAGCCTGATGCATGTTTTGTAGATCCTGAATTTGCTTATCATTAGGATATTATGCTTCTTATCCAAATCAATTAAGTATAAATTCTGTTTTCAAAATGAAATATAGATTATCGAAATCTGTTAGGTGAGTTAGAATTATATAAATATAAAGATTTTACATACCCACAACAACCCATCTGGACTGCGTGGTATGAAGCTACATAATTTATTATCGTACCGGTCCAAACAACCCTAAGACTAAAGATGGTCTGATGACATCAAGAGAGTGACAGAAGGGCAATGGTACAGAGTGGCGAGTGGTAGAGAGTTGTGTGAGTCGGGAAAGGAGGCTTCAAGGATGTAAAAGATGATGATGGTGATAATAAAACATTTTATTTTATTATATAAATACAAAGTGAATATTGTGAAATTTAATGTCGGTTTGTGTTAGTTAAATATAAATGATGTAATGGTACATACCATTACGATTTCTTCGGCCACTGTATTCCCCCCAATTCTCCCCAGTTAAGTACCTCTTCGAAATTTATTTCCAACTTCTCCTGTTTCCGACGTGTGAGCAACCGCCGCCTTCCCGGTTGGTAACACTGTTTTCGGTACTCTATGCTCCGAGGCTAGAAGCCCACTGTCACTTCCCTCCATTCAGCTTTGCGGGTAGGCCGCCAACTTAGTTCGCGTCGCCAGTGCCTCGATCCCGCCCAAAATGTAGAAGACACGGAAATCCGTCTGCATCCGGCTGGACCAGAAATGGTTCAGCCTGTCTTCATTAGAATAACATAAGGTACCATATTAACAAATATATATATATATGCATCAAGGATCGCGCATCGGTAACACATGTGCATCATATGTCCGCGTGTCTGCGGTTAGTTCCGAAGGTTCTGTCGGACATCGACGTGACCGCGTTTGAGGCTCCGTGTCAAGGACCTCACCACCATGCCGAACTGCGTGGACCACTTCTTCACTCCGTGCAGCACCACCCGGCCTATGGAACCTCGTGTCTGCCAGGTGACGCTCTATACATTTATTTGCTGAACCACCATCTACTGGTCAGCGTCGCTGACAACGTCGACGGACGACGTCGCTATCTGATGCACGGAGGAGCACACCATTGTGGAATCGCCACAACCAGCCCCTTCACTCTTCTGTTTTGTGTTTTTATGAGTAACGACATCTCTAGCATGTATTTCCTAGCTATTATGTTCCTAATTCTAACTTTGTAATAAACCTAAATTTATCCCATATAATCCGCGTCTTTATTTACACCCGTCCTTAGTCGAGTAATGATATACCGAAAAGAATCTCACGATTACCACCCTGAGGATAAAAACCATGCTCTCTGTGCTAACCGAGGGAGGAACTTTTCAATGAGTTGGTTACATTGCATGCAATGACAAGAAGAAATACACGTTGTGATGGTAGGAATAACAATACAATACATACATAGAAATCGAATTCGTGTTACGAATTGGAAGCTACGTATTCTTGGCGAGTGTGGGTTGGGATATAACTCATTTAAAGATGGATTGAAATTGCATACGTCACACATGTTACAACGAAATTGCATAAATACACGTTGCATTATTTGTTTTGATTGCAACTGTTTCAGACTGCAATTTTAGTAACGCTAAATTATCAATTAATTGTCAATTAATTGGACCTGCTTTCTGGTGAGCTATTCTCCCGAGGACCCCGGAGCTGCTGATGCGCGAGAGGACTCGTCAAGGATCCGGAAGGTAGGTTAGGTACACGGAGATGAAAGAGGCCGGAGTGTCTATAGGACACCTTCCCATTCCCCCATTCGATCGCATTCCCCCGATTTTCGGTGACTGTTGACGCTCTTTTTGCCTCGCTTTTTCTCTGCCTGTTCTATTTGGGAGGAGGGATGACAAGTATAAGGTATTTTTATTATAACAAAATAATTATGTTAAAAGGAGTGTTTATTAGGAAAAAGCATGATTATCTAATCATATTTCTTTGAAATATTAACCAATTCAATATTAAAAAAAAAAAAAAAAATTATCTAAAAAACCAAAATCTAATCATATTATATAATTTAGTAATTAAAAAAAGGCAAATGAAGATACTATATAAAATATTTTTATGTTAATCAAATGATTTTACAGAAATCTCTTGATGGAAGTTTATTTTAAATAATAATGAAATAAAAGGATGAGTTTAAATAAGTACTACAACTTCTTTTATTATTTTGAAATCAACTGGTTTCGCCAGGCTCGCTGGCATCGACAGACTAGTGGAAGGCCAGTCTTTCGATGCCAACCAGCCTAGTCAAACCGGCCGGTGTTGAAATAAATGCAAAAGTGGGGGTTGATATTTAAAAATATGTTAAATCTTTATTTAATTTTCTTTGATTTAGCAACAATGAAATACAATCTGAAAATCACATGTATAATACGCAAAAAAATTATCTAGATTATAATTGTTTTCATTGTTTTAAAATATAAGGTATCGCGTACTTACTTGTAATATAATAATATTATAAATGGCGCACTCAAAGCCATTAGTGCAAATAGAAATATATCCACAGAAGCAAAAATGGCAGTACAAAATGGAGTTCTAGTGCCAACCCTCATATATGGAAGTCAAGCTTGGAGCTGGCAAAATCAGGATAAAAGCAGGATAAACGCCGTAGAAATGAGATCACTATGAAGAATGTGCGGGAAAACGTTGTATGATAGAATACCGAACGATGAAATAAGAGAGAAATGTAAGGCAGATGACTGCATCATGGATAAAATTAAAAAAAAAATGATCCATGAGATGGTTTGGACATATGGAACGAATGGATGAGAGAAGAATGGTTAACGAATTGTACACAAGCAGTGTGAGTGGAAAAAGAAGCCGAGGACGACCGAGGAAAACATGGCATGACCAAATTAATCAATTACTAAAAGGCGGCTACATTCGAAGTCGGAATAATCGACGTGCATGCATTGTACGATGTATGAATGTAGAGGAATGCCGAGGAGTATGCCAGGACAGAGCATTGCGGCAATCCATCCTCTCTGCCTACCCCTCCGGGGAAATGGCGTGATTTTTTTTTATTTTTAATAAAAGATTAAAACCAAAGATTTAAATCAATGATATTAGAATTTATTTTACAATCTTCAATGTGAGCAGAAAATAGATCATTATTATGGAGAAGGAATCTGGTCGTGTCCAGGCTCGAACCCAAATCCCCTTGATCAGAAGCCAAGCGTTCTATCCCCTAGACCACAATCCGTGATGGTTAGTTTTTTTAAGTTGTGCGCATAATCCGGAAAAAATCCGACACATCTAACGTCATTATTTTTGACAAAATACGAAAACTTTTAATATGATGTGACAAAGCGATTTCACTCTGATTGAGCGATTTGTTTGATTCGCGCCCGAGGTAATATTTTTGCGGCAAAAGTTGTCAGAGTAATGCCCGGAGGCGGCCCTGGCCGCGAGGAGCCGGAGGAGTGGAGAACACGGCTAGTGATGAATTATCCTCCAATAACATCCTACTCTCATCAATCAATTGTGCGACGTCAATCTATTTACAAACTGTACAACAAAATGGCGATCCGACTAGTGCCTCTTGTTTTAAAACATTCGATTATCGATACAAATTATAAATATTGAAAACCGATTTTAATCAAAACTAACTAACTAACTAACCATTACGCCGTCTCCCCGAAGGGGTAAGCAAAAATAATGGACTGCCACACTTTGCTTTCCTGACATATTTCTCTTGTTTCCTCGACATTCATACACGCGTCATGCACGCGCGTCGATTTCTCTGACTCCTCACATGACCGAAATTCAATATTTTGATCGTGCCACATTTTCCTCGGTCGTCCTCTATTCCTGGTTCCATTTACATAGTTAACATATACTTGATTAACATTTTTTCTTCATTCATTCTTTCCATGTGTCCAAACCATTTTAATGATCCTTTCATTATTTTTTTCATAACACCATCATTCGCACCGCATTCACTTATTATATTTTCATTCGACACTATCATACACAGAGTATGAACACATTCGTCTAAGATATTTCATTTCTTCTGCATTTATTTTACTTTCTTCCTTCTTTTGCCAGTTCCATGCTTCGCTTCTATACATAAGGGTTGGTAGAAGAACTACATTTTGCACTGCCATTCTAGATTTTTTGTATAGGTTATTGTTTGCGATGACAACTTTCAGTGCACCATTCCTTTGTTGCCTGCCCCAACCCTTCTTTCAATATCCCCCTCCACTCGCCCATCTCTTGTAAACATACTACCTCAATACACGAACTCTTCTACTAGCTCCAAATTTTCACTATTCACGCTAATGTTGCAGACTGTCATTATTTCTTATTTTTCAAAAATCATTACCTTGGACTTATAAACATTCATCAACAGATCATTTCGCATGCATACCTCATACATACCATACATACCATTGATTTTAATCAATGGTATTAGAATTTCAATTGTACATATTATTTGCTTTGGATTCATATAAAAATAAATAAAATCACATTTTGTATTTTCAAAACTCTATATTATTCGATTTGCACACATGTTTCGGTTATGTACGAGTATTTACATTTTGTAATGTTACCCTAAAAGCTATGTATTGAAGAAGGTTAGGGTCATAACCGAAACATGTTTGGAAACCGAAAAATCAAGTGTATTTTATATAAATAAAATATAATGTGCTATTTTATATATTCAAATATAATGTGCTATTTTATATATTCAAATAAAAACATGGAAATAGACATGCTTGGAATAACCTTGAGGGACAAATTTAGAAATGAATTATTCGACAATAAACCAAGGTGACTGAGGTGGCTTTGAGGATGGGCGGGCTGAAGTGGCGATCGGCTGGCCATATCTGTCGGAGAACCGACAGCCGATGGGGGAGACGGGTTCTGGAGTGGAGACCGCGTACAGGATTCCGCAGAGTTGGACGTCCCCTGCCCGCTGGACCGACGATCTGAAGAGGATTGCTGGTTATGGATGGATGGGATTGGCAATGTATAGGGGGTTCTGGCGTACTTTGGGAGGGGCCTTCGTTCAACAGTGGATGACAGACGACTGGTGATGATGATTATGATGATAAAATAAAAACAGATGTTTCAGAAATTTGTGAACAATCTTCCGAAGCACAGACTGTTTTATCTCCCAACATGGAGAACCAATCTGCCTCTGGCGAAGCCGGTGGGAAGAGAAATCAAACGGTGATCGAGGTCTTTCATATTAGAGAAAGTACGTTTAGAAGACAAATACTCTTGAGAAATGTTAATACTCAAATGCTCTTGAGAAAACTTGAGAAAGTTTTTTGTATTCCTAAAGTCGAACCATCTCTCATGCTCTCCTGGAAATTTACCTGTTCTCAAACAGATGGCATAAACTGTCAACGTGTTTATAATGTTTTTGAGAAAATTTACTAATTGGAATTCAAATATATTTAAAAGAGAGCGAAAATAAAAGTGGGACAAAATATTCACATTAAGAATTATAAAATTATGGTAAAAACATATTTTATCGCAGCTTTATTTAAGACAAACGAGTTTTCAAGACTTTTCTTTAGAGTAAATACGGAAGCAGCCCCTAGCTACGGGACTCTTGGTAACCTTGGTGTTAATGTTCTGGGCCTTTTGAAGATTAATTCATCGGCTACGGGTTAACGTCGCGAGAAGAATTCATTTTACCTGTAATCAATCAAGAATGCTGGGCGCAGTTTATAGTTAATTGAAGAATTCATTAATACCTTTATTTTACTTCGTTAAAGTTTGCTTATGAAATAGAAAAAATTTTGCTTACGAATTTGTGGTGATAATCCAACTTTAATTACGTTTAATTGAAGCATTTATTTTTATTTTCTCTAGTTTTTTTAAACTAGTTATAACAATAATTAACAATTAATCGTTTCCTGAACAAAGCAATCCTTAACCCCACATTACAAAATTAATACGAATTAAAACGCTTGTATTATAGAAGTTTTATTATATAATTAATACGAATGAAAAAACATAGTTTTTCTAGAAGTTTTATTATTTATATTTTTTGGGGGATGACATGTTTCGCCCTTCTAAGGCATTATCAAATGTGGCTATACTTGGGCGTGTAACTCTTTATATACTCTATTGATAGGAGCATAGTATAAGAGTAACACACCCAAGTATAGCCACATTTGATAATGCCTTAGAAGGGCGAAACAGTCATTCCCCAAAAAATATAATAAAACTTCTAGAAAAACATAAGTTTTATCATTCGTATTAATTATTTAATATGGGGTTTTACATCATTGTTAAAAAAACAATAAATAAGTTTTGATCAAAGTTGAATATGCCTTAGAAAAGTGAAAGATGTCATTCTCAGAAATTATAGCAACATTATTAGAAAAAAGATGTTTTCATACTTATTAGTCAAATATTAACAATATAAAATGGGAGACGCCTATTGGTGGCGATGAGGTTCGCAACCCATCACACCGCGTCTCCCGCGGAGCGAAAAGAAAAGGATGGAGTGCCGCAACAGTAAAAGTGTGAGAGTCCATTATTTCTGCTTACCCTTTCGGGGAGACGGCGTGATGGTTAGTAAGTTAGTAAATGTTTTAATTTTAAAATATAGTTATTATATTTTACGTAACTTAATTTATTAACATTTTTATGAGATTGTTGCGACAGTTGTTTCGCCAAAATATGTTGACATCATCAGAGATATGAGTAATTTGTAACGCCTGATGATGCCAACATAGGTTTGCAAAACTTTTAATTGAAAGAAAAATCGTCGTTATATTATAGTTTCTTTTAAATAATTCTCTGCATAACGGTTTTTGGAATTTTGTAAATTTCCATCATAATAACCCAAATATTTCATATAAAAGGTGATACAATTTTATATATTAATAGTTTGATTATTTATTTTGGCAAATGAGCGAAAATTCGAAAAATAAAAAATATTCTCTTTTCTAATCGCCTCCACATTGTGTTGTAGATTCACATTTGAATATTAAAAGGAAAACATTGAATCTGACTTTACTTTTCACATACAATAAAGTAACTTTTTTGACGGTTCAGCGCACTATTTGAAATTTCTGAAATTAAGTTTCAAGTGTTTTTGTGGTACAATAAATATTTAAGAAAGGTATTTTTTTTAATGATGTTCGTTATTGGACTGTCGAAAATAGTAGCGCCAACGTTAACCTGTTTACTTTTAATTAATAATGACGAAATAGGTTACGTTAAATAATAAACAAACTGATTAATTACGAATATTTTAATTTCTTAAAACACAAGATAAACTAACTAACTAACTAACCATCACGCCGTCTCTCCGAAAGGGTAGGCAGAAATAATGGACTGCCACACATTAACCGATGCGGCACTCCATCCTTCTCTTTTCGCCCCCGCGAGAGACGCGGTGTGATGAGTATGGGTTGCGAACCTCATAGCCACCAATAGGCATCTCCCGTGCACACTTCGATCATCCAACATACACAAAATAAATCTAAATAAATTATATAAAATAAAATGATATAAAATACTTACTTACTTACTTCCTATGGCCATCAAACTCTTGAAGAGTTTTAGCCTCCTTGATGATTTTTCGCCAAGCTCCTCGATCAGGAGTTCAGACATTCATTCACCAGGTCAGCCAGACAATTGTCCATTAGGCGCTGTCTAGGCCTTCCTAGAGGTCTTACTCCAGTCGGTCTAGAAGCGTACAGGGTCTTGATTGCTCTGGTCCCTTCGGCTCGGCATACGTGTCCAAGCTCTCACGGTGCTCGTTATAAGGGGCTGCTGGGTCATGGTACGGATATCTTGGTTGGTCTTATGCCTCAAAGTTCCCGCTGTAACACCGGGTCTGGGTCCTAAGATAATTCTTAGTATTCTTTTCTAATATATATCCTCATGATATTCTATTCTCATGATAAAAAAATAAATTAACAAAATAAAAATAATTTAACACAAAATGTTCTTTTAGATGGTGCACATGTCGTCAGCTGGACGATCCGGACATTTGTGTTCATTTAATTTAAAACACAAGATACGGGAAGATAATCAAAAAGATGGAAGTCGGCCTCGCAGGAGGCCAATTCCTCTTAAGAAACAGGCCACAAGGCTCACACGAAGAAGAAGAAGGAGTAGATATTAGTTAATGCCCGGCACGTGTTGCAATGCTTCTTAAATAATTTTTTTAATACTTTATCGGTTCCAAAGGATTCCAGTTGAAACGCCAATATTTATAACGGAAACTGAACAATGTTTCAATTTAATCGAATGAACGATGTATGAACGCATAGGGAACAAACCTGCAGACATTAATTTTTATAAAACTAACTAAAAACAGAAAGAATGGACTGCCACACTTTTCTCTCCTGACATACTTCTCTCGATTACTCAAGATTCTTGCACGCACGACGATTCGATTCACTCCTTTCGTGGCCGACATTCAATATTTGATTTATTTGTCGTGTCACGGTTCTGATCTTACAGTATTTATTATTCCATTTACATTGTTAACATAAAGGTACTTTTTTTACCATTCTTTCTTCACTCTCTTTCCATGTGTCCCATTCATCTTAATAATTTTTCATTATTTGTGCATAATTCTTCATTTTCATATATACGATTTTATGTATTTCTGATTTGATATAATAGCGAGAGAGGGTTTGGTGTTTTGGACCTCTGGAATCGAACTCAGAAATTCAATTCTCAGAACTAGTTCTCATATTTTAGAGTGACAGAAATTATATAATATTACAATATCAAACACCTTGTAGACAAATAATCAGGTTTAGAAATTTCATGCACGTTGGAATTTGTCTTTGGAACTGTATTGGAAAATCTTAATAATCTTGTGGCATTCCTTCTATTGTAACAAGATATACCGCTCCAGTAAATCCCAGAGCTGTACTTACCAATATAATCGATTACCTCTGCGTTATTATCTTAATGTATGCGCATATATCAGGCGCTAATTCAAAACATACAAAGCCAGCGAGAATTAACCGTCAATAAGTTGGTTGCGGGAGAAGCGATCTTAATGATATCAGACTGATTTTATGAATGAATTACTGTCATTATCTTACTTTCAGCATAAAATGTGAGCCAATTCTTATTACATAATTTCATTACAACATTTTGAATGTATACAAATTCTTGTAGACAAATAAATACTGGATTTCACCCATTGCGGATAAATTATTTTAATTTTATAAGGATTAATTGTATCTCAATAGAGACGAAGATGTAAATTGTTTTTCTGGGAACAGAATGTGGTGGCCGAGGCCCTTACAGGACTTATGACCTGTCATTGGTTGGGTTGAGCGATCGCTTTATGTTTAATATATTTCGCTTTATGTTTAACATATAACGAAAATAATTTCATTACATTTATTGATCATTTACCAAGTACATGGTTTTAATACCTCCCAACTGGGGTAACCCGTTCTAGGGAGGCATTCCTAGTACTCTATATAATTTCAATATATAATATAATTTACAAATTTAGGGAGCAGTTAAGGGAAGCAACACATATCCGAAAGTGTATAACTTAAAATTAATTGACTTATATATTATATAACACTATTTAAACACTATATTGTCTTATATAACACTATTTCAACTATTTACTTATTTTTAAAAATTATACTACATTCAAGCCGTCCTTTTTTTAGTGTCTCCGTAGTTACATGTTTTTTGTAATTGTGCATTGTCATTTTTTGTGGGTTGTTTATAGTTTTGTTAATTATGTTATAGAGTTTGGGTCCAAGATAGTAGAAATGTCTTTGCGCATAAGAAGTTTTAGTTTTTGGTACAAAATGGTTATGTTTGTTGCGTGTGTTGTACGTTTGTTGTGCTTTTAAGTGTCTGTCGGTGTCCTTGTGGTAGTGCACGACTAAATTTCTTATATATAGTTGTATTATGTCCGGTACTTGAAATTCATTGTAAAGTTGGTCTGAGTCTACATAACAACAGTGTTCGGGTATTTTTTTTCCACAAAAGTGTTGGGTTGTAGTTGTGGGTGGATTGATGTGTGCATTGAAATAAAAGTCACATGTCGAATCGACTTGTTTGTAGTACAGTAAAACCTGGATAATTGGAACCTGGTAAATTGGCATAACTCTATAACTGGCAGATAAGTTTGGAATCGGACCCATCCTTTTGGAGCACTAAAATCTCATTAATTGGATAGAAAGAAACCTGTTTAATTGAACTCGACATTCTGGCCCTAAACCTCTGTTTTTTTAAAGCACCGCCTTCTCGATTTCTGACAACTCCTCAGTATTTGTTCTGTACTCATCAAAGGTAGTCCAATTTAGATTGCAATGTTTCACAAACGCAAATAAAACGGCATTCTATGAATACCAAGGATTTGAATCAATGATTGAAATTGCTCATTATTATAATGAAAGAATCTGGTTGTGTCCAGGCTTGAACCCAAGTCCCCTCGATCAGGAGCCAAGCGTTCTATCCCCTAGACCACCACCCGATGTTGTTGATGAAGTAATGAATACCGAGTCGAGAAAACGCGCGGGCATATAACACTGTGGTATTTTAGTAATGGGATGTACGAGTACATGCCATGAAACAAACAAAAACGAATCTATTTTGCAGTTGTATTTAAAATGTCAAATAAAATTTAGTGCAGAGAAGAGAGAGACCTAAAAATCAACAACTGAAAAAAATGTTGCTAAACTTTAATTGTTTCTACTGGTAAATAATTCATTATTGACATTTGCCCTACTTACTATTTCTCCAGAGTTTCTCCAGAGTGGTAAGCAAAAGGGATGGACCGCCACACTTCTCTGTTCTGATATAACTCTCGAGTTTCCTCTACACTTATACATCGTAACACGTTCGATCGATTTTCTGACTTTGAAAGTGGTTTACTTTTAGTAATTGATTATTTGTTCATGGTATGTTTTCGTCGACCGTCCTCTTCTCGAGCTTCTTTAACCATTCACCTCCTTACCGAAATGGCAGAGATATATTCTTTGAGGTAGATAGAGGACGCAGTCAGTGGCCGTACTGCCATAGAAGCCCAGAAGCCCGGCTTGCGTAAGAAAATTTTAATCAAAACCTCTTCTGGCTTGTGGCTATTCCTCTTACGTTTGATGGGAAAATTGTTAAAATGTGGTTTGGTGGGTTGTTGGTTTATGCGGGGGCACGATTTTTATAGATTTGGGGGTTTTGATTCTAAATTTCTTATGCAAGCCGAGCTGGCTTCTATGGTAGTACCGCCACTGGACGCAGTTGCAGAGTGTTTAAAGTTAAAGAGGTTCCAAGCGCGCGTTATGGTGGGGCTTCTGCCTATAGGAGTAGTACTGATAACGATACCTCATTACCCCCTGGTACTGTAAAAATAATATACAGAAAACTAATTGAATGAAACTTTTCTGAATGTTTTGTTGATTTTATGGAAGTGACATATTTTGGCTTGCTTGGGAATTATTACATGTGCCATAGTAAGATAAAAATGTCGACTAACTAACCATCGGCAGAGATTGAAGAGAATAGGGAGAGAGGATGGATCATAGCATTGTTCTATCCTGACACAATTTCCTTCTTAATTCACACATCTTGACATGCACGCTCGTCGATTGTTCCTACTTCTAACATAGCCGCCTTTAAGTAATTGAAGTCATGACATGTCTTCCTTGGCCTTCCTAGACTTCTTTTCCCATTCACACTACTTGTATATATCTTTTTAACCATTCTTCCCTCATCCATTCGTTCCATATGTCCAAATCATCTTACTGACTTGTTTTTAATTTTATTCATCACGCATTTATCTGCCATACATTCCTTTCTTACTTCATCATTAGATATTCTATCATAGATTGTTTTTCAGCACATTATTCTTAGTGACCGCATTTATCCTACTTTCATCCTTCTTCTGCCAACTCCAAGCTTCACTTCCATACATAAGGGTCGGGACTAGAACTCTATTATGCACTGCCATCTTTGCTTCAGTCAATATATTTCTATTTGCGGTAATGACTATAAAAAAATATAACTATTATTTGATACTAAGGGTTTTTATTTGAAATTTAGTGTTATTTAATGGAAAAATAGAGCTTAACGTCAAGAAACAATGTAAATATTTTAACCATTTTTGGAGTTGCAGAAGTTTTTGAGTATCCCTCAAATATTTTAATTTGACAAATGACGTCACGTGTCTGGTAACTTTGCTGTCACGCCGCTTTCTCAGCGTGCAGCGACACATTCCAGGCGTGACCGTCAACCGTCACCTCTCACCTCCCTGTCATGTTATTACGGTCCGCATTCCGGAAAATTCCGAGTCCTCGCCGGCATACCAGAATCCTTCCATGCTCTGCCACGGTAATATTATACAAAATTGTGAACAGGGTATCAATTAATAAAGAAAAAAAATGTAGTTTTAAACTATTCCAAATTTAAATATATTAAAAATATTGAATGTCAGTCACGTGAGGATTCAGTGAAATCGACATGCTTGCATGCATCTTTCTTCTTTCTTCTTTCTTCTTTCTTCTTTCTTCTTTCTTCTTTCTTCTTTCTTCTTTCTTCTTTCTTCTTTCTTCTTTCTTCTTTCTTCTTTCTTCTTTCTTCTTTCTTCTTTCTTCTTTCTTCTTTCTTCTTTCTTCTTTCTTCTTTCTTCTTTCTTCTTTCTTCTTTCTTCTTTCTTCTTTCTTCTTTCTTCTTTCTTCTTTCTTCTTTCTTCTTTCTTCTTTCTTCTTTCTTCTTTCTTCTTTCTTCTTTCTTCTTTCTTCTTTCTTCTTTCTTCTTTCTTCTTTCTTCTTTCTTCTTTATTTTTTTTTCTTTCAAGTTACTAGTTAAACATTTTCCGTTTTAATATTGCGGTCAATTATATTGGCTCAAACTTAGCAATTTACCGAAAAGAGAAGAATGGAGTACAGCATCGATTAAAGTGTTGCAGTTCATTCTTTCTGTCTACCCTTTCGGGGAAACGGCGTGATGGTAAGTTAGTTAGTTAGAGGCCAGTAAATGACACTTGTTACAAAAGTCTATTTATTTATATAAAAATATTATAATAATAAAGTCTGGTATTTAAACGCAATTTAATAATTGTGTTTAAATAAATCTAAAACTGTAAAAATAACTCTGGAGAACAGATAGGTCTACAACTAGGAAGAAGGAGAAGAAGAAGAATTTAATAATTAATATTTAATTGCTGGATAATTTCAGTAATGCGAAGTTAAAAATGTAATGTTTTCATTTTATTTTTAAAGTTTATTTCGTAGAAAATAATGAAAACCAAAAATATGCATAAAATAAAAAATCTTTTTAATTTTCTTTTAATTCATTCACTTTTATGGATGGTCAAGAGTGGCACAAATTTACATAATTTTGCCTTTATTTCGAAAGCGAGCGCTTTCGGCAGGCTAACATCGACAGACTGGATTCGAATTGTTCTCTAAAAAAATCGTTTTATTGAATTATTATTTAAAATTAACTTCCATCAAGGGATTTCAGTAAAATCATCTGAATATTTTAAAATCAATGCGTTTTTTCTAAAATAGTTCCCATCGACGCTATTTCCGCCCTAGTTTCGGAAACTATTGTGTGCTCTACGGATTATCGCGAGTCGAATTACAAGCAACCGCCATTTTGAAGTATTGTTGTGCCTCGCCCGCGTGATGAATTGTTCCCAGCGGCAGATCAATCATCACCGTCCATTATAATGTCGTCACTTGAAAAAAAAATACTACGTACATCTCAGGCGTTTCGTACCGCACTCTACATACGGGCGAACAGGGGTTGGGAGCCATATGTTTCAATTGTAAACAGCTATCGAAACAATTATATTATACAAAACAACAACAACAAACCATTATTATGAAGAAGGAATCTGGTCGTGTCCAGGCTATTATATCTATTATTTCATTATTAATTATTTTTTTTCATAAAATTGTCTCAAAAGCGATTAACAGGTATTACAAAAATATGTTAATTGCAACACCTGATGATGCCAACATCGGTTAGCAAAACAGCTATTTAAAAAAAAAAAAAAAAAATTGATAAATTAGAGAGTTAGTAAATATTTGGTTAAATTCGAGAAGCAATGATAACCTAAGCTAAACTCAAATTAAACTGTGGGTTAACTTAATTTTACAAAAATTCAATTAGTACATCTGTTAAGCTGATTATACAGTGTAAACAATTATCTACCCTTACATTAGTAAGTCGGATATAAAAGTTGAAAAAAATTCGTTGTGAAAATTTAGTTCTCTCTTAATCCCTCTAAAATATTTACTTGGTACATAGTAAATTTAAGAGCGGCTTGTGGCATAGTTGACAGAGCAGGAGATTGGCAGAAAGGATCATGCCAGTGACGCGCGAGATTTTATTTTAGTGACCAACTGAAACGTTGAAAACAATCTTCATCAATTCCGCCTCGGCGCCCTTGAGATGATTAAATCATAAAAATGGCTCTCTAAAAATCATTCAATTTATTGTATAATTATTAAATTATTCATCGTTTGTACCGCAAAATACAATAATGAAATAAAACGATGTTATATAAATCTTTATAATACCTGTCAAAATTGATCATATTTGTAAACAATTTTATAATATTTAAAATATCTTTATAATATCACTGAGGAAGGATAGGGTTGCCCGAAACATATCTGATATTTAATTTTAAAACATTTTAAAGTTAGTGTTGTATACAAAGTATATAAAAAAGAAAAACAGAGAACATAGGAGTAAAACGATGTTCTTTAACTACTTTAACTTTTGTCTTTTTTTCGACAGCGAGTTTTGCCAGGCTCGTTGGCATCGACAGACTGGTCAGTTACCGATGAGTTCATTAGACTGGTAATTAAAAAAAAAAACTTACACGATAGATTAAATTAATGACATTAGAATTTGTTTTACAATCTTCAATTTGAGCAGAAAATAGCCCATTATTATGAAGAAGGAATTTGGTATTGTCCAGGTTCAAACTCAAGTCCCCTGGATCAGGAGCCAAGCGTTTTATACCCTAGACCAGTGTTCCGCAAAACGGTGTGCCGTGAGCCGGATCAGGTGTGCCGTGACCAAATACATAAAGAAAAAATATTTAGTCCGAACGTTGGTGATCTTTTTTTTATTGTTATTTTAGGCTATTCAGTTTTTTAGTGAAACAGGTCCGCAGATTTCTACTGGCCGGAAGTTGCTGGCAAAAAAAAGGTTACCAACGTCTCCCGAGCTGATCGACGTCTACGTCCAGATCGAATTTTAGCTTTTGGTGTGCCGCGGTATTCTAGGAAGAACTTAGGTGTGCCGTAGGTGAGAAAACTTTGCGGAACACTGCCCTAGACCACCACTCGATAGTTAAAGAACATTGTTTTATTAAATTATTATTTCCAATAAACTTCCAGCAAAAGATTTCAGTAAAATCATTTGATTATTGTTAAAATTAAAATATTTATGTTGTAGCTAATATTCTAATATTGTCTTATTTTTTACACGTAATAAATTATCACAATTGCCGCACAGAGGCTCTTTGAAGTTATCCTGGATTGAAAGCGACTTGTCTTTTAAATGAGGTGGCAAAAAGATAGACCTCTTAGGATGCAATTATAGCGAATTCGTGAATACTCTTACGGTAAGAGCAACAAGGAGGTAACTGGCATATTTCTATTCATATGGTTCT
The DNA here is from genome assembly GCA_022606425.2 of Lepidostoma basale. NCBI lineage: Eukaryota > Metazoa > Arthropoda > Insecta > Trichoptera > Lepidostomatidae > Lepidostoma > Lepidostoma basale. Next base: position 661,272 of record JAHDVF020000044.1, read on the forward strand.
ATGTATATTTCCTTCGATGTACATTTTTTCGCCATTTTCACATCGATTTGGCTCGCGCGGTTATGATGTAAAGAGTTTTTTCAACAAAATAATAACACCAACAACAACAAACCATCACGCCGTTTCCCTGCAGGGGTAGGCAGAGAGAATGGACCGCCACAATACTCTATCCTGACATACCTCTCTAGCTTCCTCCACATTTATACACCGAGTCAACACTCACGTCGATTCTTCCGGCTTTTATCATGACCAATCATTAAAAAAATATTAATTTGGTCATGCCATGTTTTCCTCGGTCTACCTCGACTCCGTACTCATACATAAGGGTTGGGACCAGAACCCCATTGTGAACTGCCATTTTCACTTTCATTGATAAATTCTTGTTTCTAATAACTATTTTTAAAGCTCCATTCACTTTGTTACCCGCACCAAACCTTGTTTCAACATCACTGTCCGTTCGGCCGTCCACTGTGAACATACTACCTAAGTAAACAAATTCACTCTTATATTACAAACTATCATTTGCTCTTCCGTTTCAAAAACTAACAGCTATGACTTTCCGACATTCATCATTAAATCGTTTGACTTGCATACCTCATACATTCTCGACACCAATACCTGTAATTCGTCCGCCTCAACAAAATAATAATAATAATAATGTGTTTTATATACTCGTAGTACATAAAATGCATTTTAAAAACATTTCAACAATTTTTTGGATCTTAAATCAATTTTTTATATTTTACCCCAAATTTTATACCATTAAGTGATTTTATCGAGTTTTAATTTATTTAAAAATAAACATATGTTTGGGCTTAAAAACTTTGTAAAACTTTTTTATTTGTGATAATATGAGACAGGGTATCAAAAAAAGAGAGACATATATTATATAATATAACCTCAAATAAATTGTATATGCATATGTGTCTCTAGGAATATTTAATATTTTCGTTTTATGGTACCTACAAATATATATTTTTTATGTATAATTTTCAGAAAAAACATTTTTAATAAGTAACACGAGCTTCCAGTGTTTTCTATTTTAAGCTCGGACATTTTTTGAGTCCCACACGGCTTGGGATAACTACGAGAAAATGCTGGAGGTTTACCTGTTAATAAAACTCAGATTGTGGTGTCCATCTCACGGTGATACACAGATAACGTATGGCTCTTTACAACGGTACAAGGGTGACATATTTAAATAAATTCATACTTTGAATGTGCTGTCATTTAATAATTTAATTTAAAATACGTATTTAAGATGGAAAATTTCTTAAAAATTCTTAATAAATGATTGAATGCTGGTCAAGGGAACATATTGTTTGACTAACAATCTCGGATCGGAAAAAAAACCAAATTTAATTTCAATTAAAAGCATTCTGTATAAATTGAGAAAATACAACTTTGTACTTAAATTTATACTTTTTTCAATATTAAAAAATTGCTGTTTACGTAATAATAATAATACATAATCAATAATAATACATATTTTTCTGAGTAAAAAGCTTTTTTCTCAGTTACTTTTGGTTTCCGAATAACAAAATTTTTTAATTGTGAACAATTTAATTTGCACTTTAACAGAATTGCAGATTACTATATATTATATTAAAATGACCTACGATGCACGATATTAGAATTTATGATATTATGAAAGTTAAAATAGTTATATTATCGATAGTAATCAAAGATTATTATTTTTTACATACAATTTTTTTTAACATTTTTCATGATTACGAATGTACTAAACCTTTGAAATATGTTGAGGAATATACATTCAGAAGTGGAAAAAATTCTGTTTTAATTCATAAAAAAATATGGAATTTCTCAGTGCTAGCACCTTAAGTTAATCAAAAGTTAAACATTGTTTTTTGTAATCTTGTTAAACTTTTTTTATTAAAATATCAAGCCAAAGTTTGTCAACTTCTGTATCGAATATAAAGGCGTTATCAAATTTTGACACCACCATTTCCAATCATTAAATTTCACACATTTGTCTTTTACGCGGAAAAAATAGAGTTTCGAAATTCGATGATTGATCGTCATAGAAAGTCAACTGGGTAAATTTAATTAATTTCCATACAAATTCAAGAATATGTATAAAAATATATTCTTCTGGTTTTGTAGCTTTTGATATTTTATATTATTGTTAATCAATCTTTTTGCGCATTTAAGATGTTAGCATCACAGAAATGGAAAATTAGAAAAAAGCCTTATATTCTTATGTACAACTGCACGGTAAAATAACACAATATTACGAACACTATACAATAGTCTCGAAAATCAGATTGTCCAATGAAGAACCATATTGACAAAAATATAAGGATTTAACAGTTGGAAGAAACTGGAAAGACCTGGAGATTGGATAGCGATGGCTATGGACGGGAGCCAATGGAGTACTGTTGTGAAAATACTGACTAAGTAATTATTCATTATTATTCTTCCTGGCGCTATCCCAACTCATTGTTGACTGTTGGGGTCGGCTCTTCTCGATCTCAGGCTGTACTTCTTACGGTTCTGAGTATCGCCTTTACTTAAGCCATTTCTCACTGAATCATGCACGTGTCCCTAGGTCTTCCTCTGGATGATTGACGAGAAAAATTTACAGACCAAGCTCTATTTATTGTGTGGTCCGGTGGTCTCCGTTTTATATGCCCGTACTTTATATTGACGATAAAAATAAAATAAATACAATGGATACGAAATATCATAGACCTACAATATGCGTATCAAAACTATACATACGAGTATAAATGATAGAGTATCAGTATGTGGAGTAGCAGATATGAAAAGTGAATGAAGTGTAAACAAAAGCGTTATATATTTTTTTATTATATTTTTGTGAATGACACGAAATGATCCTGGGACCCAAACCTGATGTTGCAGCGGGAACTTTGAGGCATAGGACCAACCAAGAGATCCGTACAATGACCCAGCAGCCCCTTACAACGAGCACCGTGAGAGCCGGTCGTCTAGCATGGATTGGGTACATATGCCGAGCCGAAGAGACCAGAGCAATTAAAACCCTGTACGTGTCTAGACCGACTGGAGTAAGACGTCTAGGAAGGCCAAGACAGCGCCTAATCTTCTAGCTGATCTGGCTAGGTTGGGCGAATCGGACTGCTGGGAGCAAAAGGCACAGGATCGAGGAGCTTGGCAAAAAATCATCAAGAAGGCTAAAACTCTTCAAGAGTTGTATGGCCATAAGAAGTATGTAAGACATGTTTCGCCTATTTAAGACAAATTTAGTAATTCATTAATCTGGCGAAACATGTAACTCGCATAAAATATAAAGAAACTTCAAGAAAACAGGCGATTAAATTCGTATTAATGAACTAATATGGAGTTTTACAGATTTGTTCAAGAAAGAAGTATCCACGTATCGAAACCTTCAGATGGTTTTGATACGTAGATAAAACCAAAGAAAAAAAATATTTACGTTGTGTAATATTAAATTTCGACCACTCGACAAATGGGAAGAATCAATACACGTGCACGTCACGGTAAATAAATAATGAGGCTCGATAAGCATGTCAGGAGAGAATTGTGTGGCTATATGTTATGGTAAGTTTTCATATGTATGCTTAAACTAACTAACTAACTAACCATCCTGCCGTCTCCCCGAAAGGGTAGAAATAAAGAATGAACTGCCACACTTTAACCAATGTGCTACTACATCCTTCTTTTTTCGCCCCGCGGGAGACGCGGTGTGATGGGTTGCGAACCTTATCGCCACCATTATATATAAAACAAATAATATAAAATACAATAATACAAAATAAAAATAATATAGCACATAATGTTCTATTAGATGGTGCACATGTTGTCAGTAGGATGTATTGTAATAATATAAATATTATAATTATTTTGTTTAATCGATTTTTTTCATCACTACAGAGCAAGCCAAATCGACGTAAAGGGTATAGCTAACATATGGTAGGTGTTGGGTAGCTAATATTTATATTGCCATTTTATTGTCACATGAATTTCACATCAGACATTCACAATACCATCGACGGGAATCGAACCGGGACCTTCGGTGTAGCAGTGATAGCTAGTCAAACAATCTGTCACGAAGGTCGTCTAAATACTTCTCTATTAATCTCATTTCCACACTTTTGCCACTCGGCATGATCATATTAAGATATTTTGTTAAATATCTAAATTTAATGCGATATTATAAAATATTTTTTTAAATTATCAGTTATTTAATAATTTACTGACAAAGCATTATACCGTAGGCAGATAAATTAAAATTATTTTTTCCAAAAGAACAAATTACGCCTCGTTTTTATTCGCATTACAAACCTGTAATAAACAAAATTAATTCAAAATAACATGCCCGATATTTGAGAATCACTTACCTGTCATTTTCATACAAATTTTCCAATTTTAAATTAAAATACCTTTTGGATAAACAAACAATTTATATAAAACGAAATGCTTGAGTGTACGAAGTAAAATTCCACTTCTTTCTTAATTTGAGATTTCTTGGAAAATAACAAGTAAGGAATATAATAAACTTTGGAAATATCATAAATATGGATAAATACATTAATTGAAGAGAACGTACGAATAACAATGGAGAATTCTGAATAATAAATTAATATTTTATTCATATTCCGGCAGACTTGAGAACTCAACGGCAGATTATCTCTGCATTTATTTAGCGCTTTGACGTCAAATTGCGGTTCAAGTAACCAACCTTATTTCGTTTAAATATATACCGCTAACGGTGTATAATTTGAACACGTTTGAAATGAAGCACGATATATCATTCAAGATAAAATCTTTAGATATTGGATTTTTTCAGCTACTTATTTAAATATTACATCATCGAGAAGAAGAAAAAAAGTGACTATAGGGAGATGGTGGCGATTACAACGTCAACGTCTACCCCTGCATTAGATGCTCCAGAGTTCGTGGGTCCAGGATTTGACTCTTTAGCCATATGAGGAGACCTTTATTGAAAGAACAGGTATCCTCAGATATGAAAGACAGCCGATAATGAAATCGTGAAGAGTATCTAATTATTAATACTACAGATGACTCAGACCCGGTGTTGCAGCGGGTATTTAGGGGCATAGGACCAACCAAGAGATCCATACGATGACCCAGCAGCCCCTTATGCCGTGCACCGTGAGAGCCGGTCGCCTAGCATGGATTGGGCACGTATGCTGAACCGAAGAGCTCAGAGAAATCAAGACCCTGTACGCGTCTAGACCGACTGGAGTAAGACCTCTAAGAAGGCCTAGACGGCGCCTAATGGACAATGTTCTGGCTGATCTGGCTAGGTTAGGTGAATCGGACTGCTGGGAGCAAAAAGAGCAGGATCGAGGAGTTTGTCGAAAAGTCATCAAGGAGGCTAAAACTCTTTAAGAGTTGTATGGCCATAGGAAGTAAGTAAGTATGACCCAGAATCGCGAAGCTTGGCGGAGCCATATTAAGAAAGCCATCCCAAATAACGGGAAAGGGCTAAGGGGATTTTATTTTAATCGTTCTCCCGATGATGAATATATTAATTCTTCGAAACCTGTCATTTTCATAATCGTTTTTCTCGACGTTTCGAAGGTTTGATCAAATGCTATGTGTGGTCTGTTTTATTGTACGGGTGTGAAACTTGGACCCTGAAAATTAACTCAATGAACAGGCTGGAAGCATTTGAAATGTGGCTCCATTGGCGAATGCTCAGAGTTCCCTGGACAGACATGGTTACCAATAGCGAAGTCCTGAGGCGAGCTAGAGTTGACAGGGAATTGTTATCAACTATCAAGGTTCGAAAGATCTCATACCTGGGTCATATACTGCGTGGGGAAAAGTACCACCTTCTCCAACTGATATTGGAGGAAAAAATTGAGGGACGCCGAGGGCCCGGAGGGAGACAAATGTCCTGGCTGCGAAACGTGAGGGAGTGGACCGGCATCCGAAGTGTAGAGGAGCTGTTCCGAGCGGCGCAGGACAGGGACTGGTTCGCCGAGGTGATCCCCAACGTTGGGGGGACCCGACAGGGCACTTGAAGAAGAAGAAGAAGGTTTAATATCTTTGTCACCGGGAGAACTAATGGAATGAAACCTCCAAAACCAGTTGAAAATTGTTAACTCAGAAATGAAAAAAACTGTGTTTTAATAAATTCATAAAAAATGACAATATTTATATTCCGATTTTCGCTTAGGATGCATTGAGAATTAAATATATTGAATCTAATAGAAAAGTTAACAAACTTTTTTGTTGATTTTTTTGGTATATAACGTGTGCAGTATTCACAGGACCTGTGCACATAAAGAGTGGAGCAAAGTAAATGTTTATTACTGTAGATACGAGCAGCAGTAAAGAAAATGCAAAACAAAAAGTCTCGCCTAGAATCCCGTTCCCCAGACGATGTTAAGCTCTTTAGTGCCGCTGTATCAATATTTCATTAAACCTAAGTCCACTTACGCCGTACCGCTGTAAAATGAAACGGGATCTCCCGGTACAACAAATCATGGCGGAATCGTCTCTAATGAAGGCAATAAGTATTGAGGTATTACTTTTCATTTTGTTATTATATTTTTAGATCGACGTAATATTAGAGAGACGTTCTGAATTCAATTTCCAATATTAGTTTACTTAACTAAACATTACATTGCAATTCTTTTTTATTTATATTTTTTTGTTTAATCACGAGATTTTTATTAATGCCAACCGGTATCACTGTTATAAGTATCTTCGTCAGGATATTCGTTAATGAATAAAACAAATAAAAACGAATGTTTATAACAAGTATTATTATTTATTGTTTCTTGAACATTGATGTAAAACTTAATATTAAATAATTAATACAAATGAAAACGTCAGTTTTCTAGAAGTTTTATTATATTGACGAAATGTGACGAAACTTCAACTCGTTGCAGTTTATATACACTAGTAAATGGAGCAGAATATGGTAATTACCGAAAATTAATGTGACTTTATACATTACAAAAACACACGTGCTTTAGTTAAATTGATTCGGATTTTTATAATAATTCACTTTCTAAATCGCTAGTTTCTATCCAAAGGATAGATTTTAATCAAAGTGTAACATTTTCGTTAATTTTCGGGATGCTACTTAGGCTTTTAATATGATAGGTTCTCGTTGATGAACCCATACAACTTTTTATCTATTGATTCTTGTGATATGTAATAGTTACTAATCTATTGCCATTTTATTGTCACGTAAATTCTACACCAGATCTAAAACACTGCCATCGCCGGGAATCGAACACGGAACGTCTAACAGTCGAGCTCTTACCACTCTGCCACGAAGGTCGTCGAAACACTTATTTATCAATCTCATTTAAATACAACTTTGGCATCGTTTTTAATATCAAAAGAGGCGAGTTTTCTCCAGATATTACATTAAACTTAAATATTGCTCAAAGCTTGTTTAGAGCTCTCATCACATACGAATAAATAGAATCAAAAACTCATTAGGTTGCAAAAACACTCGCAGCATATTGTCGCTACAATAAAACCCCAATTACAATATTTAGATTCAACAATTTAAATGAGATTAAACGTTGCGTTTTATATTTGCTCAAACCATTTATGGGTGCTTAAAAACATAATTACTCAAAGTTGTCGGATATCCGTGATAAAGTGTCGGCGCCCAGCAGGCCGAGTAGTTACTGGACCATTAAGCAATCAGCCCGGTGCGTTGATGTTCCCGTGTACAGGGTGTGCTGGGTCGTAGGGCAGGGGCCTTGATTTGCTGTGCCTCAAGTAGGGCTAAATGCCATAAAATAGGAGGAAAACATAGTACCAAAGAAACTTGATATTTTCATTGCAGTTAAAAATGGTGGCTAAATTGGGAAGATATCTCTAAAAACTATTAGGAAAGATCCATCACTTTTTCTATTCTAATCTATAGAAATTAAATAATTAAAATAATCGCTGCCATCTTCTGGAGCATCCAGAAGATGGCAGCGAGCTGCCGAAACCAGTGGAAGACCCAAATATTAGTGGATATCAACTAATTAGGCATAATTTTTATTTTATTTTCATAATTTACAGTGAACATCTACAATGAGATTTCCAATGACATTTTTTGTGATAAAATATTTGTTTCATCTACGTTCGCTATACTTTGTGTTGTAGATGTTTTATTTGTCTTTTTCTTTTTTATAAACTTTGTATATACAATACTATTAAAATTACACATCAGACATGTTTCGGATAGCCAGTCCTTCTTCAGCGATACATATGTGGTGGTTTTGTGGTGGTGGTTGTTGAAAGACGGCGGAGGTTTCAGCGTTTATTGCGGATCACAGGTAATTACACGTAACTGTATAATATACTCGTGATGGAGCGTGGCTGGATGTCGATGGCAGCGGGGCGGAGTCCGGTGGTGAGTCGTAGAGGATGCGGGCTCGCTAGGCGGTATCGTCGAGTGGCTGGAGCGAGGAGTCGTCGGAGGTTTCTCGTACGTAGACTGGGTAGTGGAGACTCCTGTCTCTTCGAGATCGCGATACTGGCTGACGTTTCGAGTTGAGTGACGTTTAGAGTGGACTGCCTTAGCTTCGTAGCTCGGCGTCGGAGGGAGTCCGATATCCCTCGTGGCGCGGACTTATTAACGTAGACTCGCGTCTGTTAGAAGTCGTAAGAGTAACTGATCCTATTGGGTGCTCGGAAGTACTGCTTTTATATGCTTTGCTTTCGTCATCTACGATGCCCGACCTAATGACCAAACCTGAACGAATCTAGGCCTCCGTGTCATCAAATTTGATAAGTAGGTCTTGGGTCAGCGTTTTTGTGTTTATTCGTGTCATGTATTTCTTCATGAAATATGTTTATCTGGGTTTTGCATTTAACCCCGACACATATTATAAAGATACATATTTATCTTTATAATATGTATTTATCTTTATACGAGTAATATGAGACTGGCTGTCCGAAACATGTCTGATATGTAATTTTAATAGTGTCGTATATACAAAGTATATAAATAAAGACAAATAAAATGTTTCTTCATTGTTTCTTGAACAATGATGTTAAACTTCATATTAAAGAATTAACATGAGTGAATACGCCTGTTTTTTAGAAGGAAGTTATATTATATTTTATATCAATGTCATGTTTCGCCGGTTTTAGGCATTATCAAATGTTTTATTCAAATATCATTTGGTAATGGCTTACACAGGTGAAACGTGTCATTCAGATAAAATGTAATTAATCTTCTTGAAAACAGACGTTTTCTTTTGAATTAATGAAATGAAATATTGTTTTTCAAACATTTAAGGTTTTTTCTATTGATATGTTCTGAATGGTTTATATCTGCAACATCATTCCTCAATCGAAAACAAATCAGGATAATACATAATGTATTAGGATAATACGGTTAAAATGTATGTACTCGTATATGTCAATATTCGCCTTCGTGTTGTGTTGTGAGAAAGAAAGTGTTTGCCAAATATTAGTTCAACTAATTGGAAATAGTATTTCCTTTTGTAATAAAATTCTAACACTAATAAAACTAGATTTTTTTAAAGGTATTAATAATAACAAAAATGTTATGAACAACCAATTAAATATAACGTCTATACTCATATACAAACTGTCCCCTTTATCCCTCTCCCCTTAAATTCTAATTAAAATTTAGGTTTCGGCATCAATCTGAAAGGTTGGAACTTAAAAAGCAAGTGTAATGAAAAAACTAAATATTTATTAACACATTATCATTGTGGCATTTGTAATGAGTTCGGTGGTCCATTGTAGAAAAAATTGCCATTCTGTTTTCTTATTTTTTTTACTAGTGTTATAACACTATCATTTTTTTTAGAACTTACATTATTAACTTCTATAATCCTTTATTCTGAGCTTTTTATAAAACTTACACGTATGAGGTAATATAGTGCTTAATTAACATCAAATAATACGTCAATTTTCTAAAAGTTCTATTATATTTTATGCGAATGACAAATTTCGCCTGTTATCTTTTTATATCAATTGATTTCGACTTTTTCACGAAGCGCTGTTGTGAAGGATTTCTGCATTATTATGAATAAGCATGTTATTTTTCCAACATCCTGTATGGCCCTGGGTACCTGCAGTTGATATGAAGCCGCAAGTCCGCGTGGACCTTGTTGTATTTGATCTTGTTTTAATAGCCCTAAATAAGCTCACAGATGGGCTAAATGACCAAATGCGTTACAAAGGAAAGGTCTTGCAAACTTGTAGCTATAGCAAGAATACAAAAGTTTATGTTTTTGAATGATATTGCAAAAAAGATAATTTTTTTATTATTATTATTATTTTGTTGAATCACTCTTTACATCATGACAGCATGAGCCAAATCGATGTAAAGGGTATTATAGCGATCATATTGATTCTTGTGATATGTGATAGGTAGCTAATCTATCGCCATTTTATTGTCATGTGAATTCTACACCAGAGCAAAGATAGTGTGACAATCACAGTGTGGGAATCGAACCCGGAACCTTCGGGGTGGCAGTCAATGCACTTACCACTCGGCCACGAAGGTCATCTAGTGTATAGTGTATAGTCTATTCACATCTTTAATAAGGCAAAACTTACATCTGTCAAAACATGGCACAAATTTACCAAAACTTAAAAAGACTTTTAAAATTAATTATTATTTTTATTAGAAAAACTAACCACAATAATGTAAAATTTGTTTAAATATTTATTTTGTATTTACAAAAAACTAACAAACACTGAAGAAGGGCTCCTGTGTCCAAACCATGTTTTTTTAAACTATTAAAAAAAAAAATTGTGTTTACAGGTATTCAAAAATTTGTTGTAGCAAAAGCATAAGCGTTCCGAAATAGATCATTTTAATATCTGTCCGTGAAGATAAAAGATACAGAGGGAGACCCCCCACACGATGGTCCGATGACATTCGAAGAATTGCTGGCAATTTGATGCGAAAGGCACAAAACAGGAATACGTGTAGAAGTATAGGGGAGGCCTATGGTCCACCAGTGGACGACAACGGCTGTCTAAGTAAGTAAGTAAGTAATATCTGTCAAAACTGACCACATTCATGAATTTAAAAAAATATATTTGTAATATTTACCTATATAACATTTACCATATATCATAAAGGGCTTCTGTGTCCGAAAAATGTTTGTTTTTTTAATTTTAATTTTTGTAATAAAGTGTGTATTGTGTACACAGTTAAAAAAGAAACATTGTTTAAGTTATTTTTTTTACAAAGTTATAAAAATTGTTCAATGAATACGCAACACAAAGATATGACGAATATAGAAGAAATTCTAAAATATCGTATTTAAAAAAATAGACTTGTACAAAAAAATGGGTATTATTTTTATCGCTTATGTATGGAAGCGAAGCATGGAACTGGCAAAAGAAGGATGAAAGTAGAATAAATGCAGTAGAAATGAGATCTCTTAGACGAATATGTGGAAATTCTCTGTGTATGATAGAGTGTCGAATGAAAATATAAGAAGTGAATGCGGTGCGAATGATTGTGTCATGAAAAAAATAATGAAAGGATCATTAAGATGGTTTGGACATATGGAAAGAATGAATGAAGAAAGAATGGTTAAAAATTTATATGTTAATGATGTGAATGGAACCAGAAATAGAGGAAGACCGAGGAAAACGTGGCACGATCAAATAAATCAAATATTGAATGTCGGCCATGTGAGGTGTCAGAGAAATCGACGCGCGTGCATGACACGATGTATGAATGTTGAGGAAGCGAGAGAAATATGTCAGGAAAGAAAAGTGTGGCAGTCCATTCATTATGCCTACCCCTTCGGGGAGACGGCGTGATGGTTAGTTTAGTTAGTTAGACTTGTACAAATAACATATAAATTTCGTATGATATTATTAGGTACAACGTGCAGCGTGCACTATTCATAGATAATAGTATATTGCTCGTTTTTACTCATTACGGAGTCTTGTAGAAAATAATGAAACGTTGTGGGTAGAATGAAAACATCGTGTTCTATAATATTTACCCTATCATATTTCCATTATAGTATAATACCCATGCAAAGAGACACCGCAAGACATCCCTTATGATAATTCACCACGACATAGTTTTGCGACATAAATAATAAAGCATATGCTCGAGGCGGAAGGATCAGAGGGGTGTCTGTTGGACGTTTTTTTCTCAACTCCTTCCACTGCATCCAAAAGCTAACGGTGCATTTTATAAAATTTTAGTGCGGAGAATTCTCTCTTGGCTCTCTTGGAACTAAGTTAGGGTGGGGCGAAAATCTCATTGAAACGAAAATATATAATACAGAAGTACCTTCAAATTTTCGTACGAAGTGCTTCATTTGTGATGTGGCGTTATTAAAAATATTTTAAAACACATTTATTCTTGATTTTGAAACCACTTTATTTTTTATTATCAAACCAACCGGAGATTCTTGAAATCGAATGGACAAATCAGATTGTTATTGTAACCCTGACGAAGTTCCGGCGGAAACGAAACCGGCTGGTTCAATAAAACTAAATCGTGTCGACCTTCGTGGCAGAGTGGTAAGAGCTCTGACATCCATACCGAAGGTCCCGGGTTCGATTCCCGGCGATGGCAGTGTGATTATCACACTGTCTTTGGTCTACTTTGACAATAAAATAGCGATAGATTGGCTACCTATCATATGTCATGAGAATCAATATAATAGCTTAAAAAATGTATACAGTTATTGGGTTCAAACGACCTGTTGTATATACAAGGTAAAAAATAATGATGTGGTGAAAAAACAAATTTTGTAAGTGTTTTAAATTATAATATATTCAATTTTCGACGCATTCATTTTATATAGATATCATAAATAGACCGAAAATATTATTTTTATGTATTATTATTAAATAATGGATTGTTTTATTTTGCTATAAAAATAGAAGATTTTTCTGATTTTTAAAACATCTTTGAAATTAATCACAATTATTTATCTTAATTTAATCTTCTTCCCCATATGATAGATCTGAAATCTGTTTACACAAGATTATTATTTTCTTCTTGTGACTAAGACGTCCAGCCATCTTACCATCTCTTTGATGGTCATTTGGAGTTTCATGCATGAATATCTTGGGAATTCTCGCTGGATACATAATCTCGTTGCGGTCCCTCTAGAATTGTCTTCTCTGGCTACCCATCTCACTATGTCTATATTTAATCGATTTATTATTTGTTATTTACCATAACCTATATAATAATATTATTTATGAATATTGGTTACTTATATTATACATAAGTAATGAATAAATCTTAATAAATATTATTTCTTTTCATGTAAAAGTTAAATATAATAAATAAAATAAAAAAATGTTATTTATAAAAATATATATTTAATAATAATGAAATAAATAACAATAATAATTATAAAACTAAAAATTACACTAATAATAATAATAATATTATACTGAGGAAATTGAAAATAACTATGTTTAATCCACAAAATATTAAAAACACGACATGTTTCGAAGAATACCTTCATATTCAGGTGTAAAAATATAATAAAAACTAACTATGAAAAACGCATTAAAAATTCAATACAATAATTTAAATAATTGTTTTTATTATTATTAATTTAATTAATAATAATAATAATAAAAATAATCATTATTATTATTATTATTATTATTATTATAAAAATAATAATTATAATAATAATAATAATAATAACAGCAACGATAATAATAATATGCTAATTTTTAAAGCGCCGTTAATGTGATGTTATCACCTCAAAGGCGCATTATTTATCACGTATAATCAACCTGTGACATAAAAAACACATTATTAATATATTTTTTACATATTTTTTACTGATTGAAGAAAATGTCTTTGATTTTTCAAGGTGGTATCATCAATATGTAAAAAGTATTTTTAAGGATAATAAATATTTACGTCATTTATTATATTATAGTACCAATAATAAATATGCATTCAATCATATGTACTTAAAAAATATGCGTTTATCTATGATGAAGAAGAATATTTTAATAAATAAACGAGGTATTTCTCTGAAATACCTAAAGCAGATAGCGTTTAAGGGGGAAGTTCGTACGGGAAATACTTATGAATATTGTGGGGATTTTTTAGTTGCTGGCGAGAGACGTTTCCTCTCAGTCCCTGGCTTATATCGTGTTATTGCTCTTTATTCATAGACGGCACAGCTCCCCGCCAAGTGGAATGATCCAGAGACGTGGTAAACTCTTTCCATGAATAAAATATGACTCTCTGTTTTTGTTTTTAATCAATTTTCTACTTCTCGGGCTTAGCTTAAACGCTGGTATTAAACAACGGCCATCGTATGAAAAATTCATAGTTGAAGGAATGATAGATTAACAAATGTTTTTTTTCCGACAGTTCTTCATCATTTAATAGACGTACATTTTATTTATATAAATATTAAATGAGAATTCCTAACACGAAAACAATTTCTCTTCTGTCTAGGTGCTTTAAGTGTGAATATTCTTGGTACTTTAAGTGTAAACATTATTTTTATATGTAATACACTAGTATTTGTAATGTGACACAAGTCAGACCGTGTTTTTGAGTAGCGTCACTTTAAAAATGGTAGTAAGATAAAATTTATTTTTCTAGTAACTATTTATATTATATATTATAATTAACTTAATGAATATACTCGTAGGTAGTTAGGAAATGCTGACTGTAGGCCGAACGCAACATCAGATGAGAGTAGTGATGTCAGGAGTTCCACTAAAGAACACCAAGGAGTTTGTCTACCTCGGGAGCAAAATAACATGGGACGGTCGGTCTAAGAGCGAGGTCGACAGCCGTATACATCAGGCTAGGCTTGCATTTAATAAAGGGTCGAAAATAATAGAATCAAATAATATAGACCTAAAACTGAGAATACTCCTCATCAAGACCTATGTATGGAGTACAATGATGTACGCCTGCGAGACATGGTGCCTATCCGAAAGAGATAAGCGGAGACTAGAGGTTTTTGAGATGTGGTCCTATAGAAGACTATTAGGAATTTCCTGGAGAGACCACATCACGAATGAGGAAGTTCTTCAAGGAATCGAAGGAGGAAGGCACCTGCTCAGGACCTTGTCCGAAAGGCGTGCAAGATGGATCGGCCATATAATACGTCAAGAAGGTCTCTTGCATGCCATAATGGAGGGTATGATCGAGGGGACAAACTCTAGGGGACGCCCACGCCGAGAGTACCTGGAGGACCTGTTGGTGGACGTACGCTGCTCATCATATGCAGATCTCAAAAGAGCCGCACAAGACAGGGAAAAATGGAAGAGAATAATGGAGGA
This sequence comes from Lepidostoma basale, assembly GCA_022606425.2. Taxonomy (NCBI): domain Eukaryota; kingdom Metazoa; phylum Arthropoda; class Insecta; order Trichoptera; family Lepidostomatidae; genus Lepidostoma; species Lepidostoma basale. Next base: position 676,521 of record JAHDVF020000044.1, read on the forward strand.
AATTGCTGCAAACCAATCCCAGGATTGAAACCAGAGAAGAAGAAGAAGTTAGGAAATTTAATAACTTTGTTTAATTTTTATTTATTTAATCTCCCTTTTTTATATCATCATCATGTATTATTATTATTTAATATTATTTGTTAGTTCTTACTGTTTTAAAATAATTGTTAGTACCTACTTATAACAAATAGCACAGGTTAATTTTTAAATTTAAATTATTGTATCGAATTTTAAATGAGTTTTTTATGTTAATCTTTCGTTGTTTAGGTTTTATTATATATTTACACCTGAAGTTGGAGGTATACGCATCCTCCGAAAGATGTCGTGTTTTCAAATATTTTGTGGTTAATAAATAAAGATTTTTCAATTTCCTAAGTATATTTATAACTAACTTACCATCACGCTGTCTCCCCGGAAGGGTAGGCATTTATATAGGACTGCCACAGTTTTCTTTCTTGGCATACTTCTCTCAATTCCTTAACATCGTGTCATGCATGCACGTTGTTTTCTCCGACTCCTCACGTGACCGACATTCAATATTTGATTTATTTGACCGTGCAACGTTTTATTTAGTCTTCCTCTATTTCTAGTTCCATTTACATCGTTAACACATATTTTTTTAATCACATTTTCTTCATTACTATTCTGTATATATCATGTTTAATTGAATACATCTAATTAAATAAATAAAACAATGCACATATAATTATATTTCTCAAATGAAACCAATCAAAACTATATAGGTAATTGACTGCGCATTAGAAATGCGAGTATGGTACGTAGATTGATAAAATCTTTGATATTTAAAAAAATAATTAGTTCATTCAAGAAATAGGCAGGCATTATCAAATATAATGCCCTTTCAATGCGAAACATGTCACTTTCAAAAAATGGATGGCGCTAGTGTAGATTGAATTAAAAAAAGTGAAGTGTTTCACAACATGGTGGCAAAAATTTGTCAGGCGTGGTGGTCGTAAGAAGGGCGGAATGGGGATTGTTGTTAACATAAAACAATCGCTTAACTCAACCAGTGACAGGTCATAAGTCCTATAAGCGCCTCGACCATCATATTCTGTTTCCAAAAAACAATTTACATCTTTGTCTCTATTGAGATACAATTAATCCTTAAAAATGACTTACCCGGAATGGGTTGAATCCAGTATTTGTCTACAAGTATTTGTATACATTCAAAATGTTGTGTAATAAAACTAATATAAAACAATTTCAAGAGTAAAATATATTTTATAAAGTTCCATATCATCACTTAAGTAACAATAAATGCACGTGTATATTTTTCTCTTATAAGTCGTCATAAAAAAAGCGTTTTCTCGCTTGCAACAAAACAATTTATTTTTATTTTCATTATCTAGTACTTAACAAAAGACAAATTTGAGATAAATAATTCCACGAATATCCCGGTAAGAACCAGATCTTTCATTTTTATTTTTAAATTTTATTAACCGCCGTAAATAATTTTAATTATTCTATTTAGGACCCGCTTTAAACTCCATTAAAACAAAAAATCTTCATACTTCATAATGAATAAATAAGTACTGGAGGCCTGCACAACGAGTGTTTATTTACAATGATAAAATGGTAATTCGGGGGTAGTTAATCATTAACTTTGGCCGGTTTGTGTATAAGCGTGCCACGGATCGCGGGAAATATATTATTTCATTTCCCATATTTCTTTCTTGACTTAAAAACGCAAATTCAAAGAAAATTCCAGTTTTCTCATTTCGTTCCTTATTTGACCGCGGAGTAATTGAACGTGAGATTTACGTTTGCCATCGTAGTTTTAACGTTATAGCGCCGCCAGTTATTTATTCCTTTAAAACCATAACAATTAAATAAACGAATAAGAAAACTTTCGAAATTTGTGTTCAAAATAGACATTACCAACATCTGATTTTGATAATTTTATATTTATGCGAGACATTAAAAACATTAATTTCAAATAAAGTAATACATTAAATCATACTTCTGTACATTAGATAATTTTTTTAAATAGTCCATTGTTTTGGCCGAAACACTATGATATCTTAACATTTTAAACTGTTAAACTGAATAATATTGTTTTATGTATCACAATTTATTTTATTTTAAAATATTTTCTTATATATTGTAACTAACCGTTCTTTTAATTAAAAATATTGAGGTACTTAACTCAACTCCAGCAAGAACTTCAAAATTATACCAGAGAAATGATTCTAATTGACATAGGAACAACTACACGTAAAGATCATATGATATTTAACATTTCGCATAGTTTCCAGGGGAGACCAAAGTGGAGGAGGTGTGGATAGGTACTTGGGGTCAGATCAATCTTCCAGCGTAGCATGGCCATAACCACGGTGATGGCCATGCACCGCTCGAAGAGTCAATTGGTTCCCCCTTAATCCCCCTATTTTTATTTATTTAGTTACAATTATAATATATTTCTTACAACTACTGTATGATGGAAGACGACCATCGTGACCGAGTGGTAAGTGTATTGACTGCCACCCCGAAGGTTCCGGGTTCGATTTCCTGCGAAGGCAGTGTGATTGTCACCCTGCTTTTGGTCTGGTGTAGGATTCACGTGGCAATAAAATGGCGATAGATTAGCTACCTATCACATGTTACGAGAATCACTATGATAGCTATAATACCCTTTATCGCTGTCATAATGTAAAGAGCGATTCAACAAAATAATAAAAATAATTTTCATACACTGTGGAATTTGGGTTTACGTTTCATTTCATGACACAGTTGTTACGCTTGTTGTTGTTTCTTTAAAATAACTTCAAGGTGCTGCGTTATAAAAGATGGTTAAAAAACCTTCACTTTGATACTTTTTCCTTTCAAGAGTTCTCTTTGAAATAACCAATAGGTAAAAAAGTATTTTTTTAAAACTGTTTTACACTCAGACATTAAATGTGTACATTGTTATGCCAGGTGTTGCCGTAAGATCTTAGAAACAAACTAAGATAAACTTTAATCAAAATATTGTTAGAGAAAAAATAGTGTGGACGGAGGATAATAAAGGTTCTTGGTCTTAATTAAAAAAGAAAGGATTCAAACAAGAAGCTTAAATACTCGTATTTTTGGTACAATTTAAAATTCTGAGAAAATAAAATCTTAAATATGACAAAAACGTTACGTTTGACAAAAAAATGGAAAAAAAAAACTTACTAACCATCACGCCGGAGGGGTAGGCAGAGAGGATGGACCGCCATGCTGCTCTGTCCTGACGTATCTCTCTAGATAGCAAGGAAGATTCTTCTACATTCATACATCGTAACATGACTGTACGCTAGTCGATTCTTCCGATTTAGAATGTGGCCGCCTTTAGGTGTTTGAATAATTTGGTCATACCATGCTTTTCTTTGTCTTCCACGCTGCTTCTATACAACACTTTAACCAATCTTCTCACGTCCATTCGTTCCATATCTCATAACCATCATAGGGATAATTTTTTAATTCAGGTGTTTTTTTAGGATATTAGGAATATTCTTGTAACTTATCTTTATCAACTGACGTTTTTCAGATCGTTGCAGCCTCCATCTTCAGCTCGGAGAACTAACCGCGGATATTTCTTTCTCACTCTCATACTGTCGGCGACACGATGCAGCGTAGGAGTAAAGCATAAATCCACCGCAAATATATACTCTGAAGAGGGAGACTGCAACGATTCCCATAATGTAAGTAAGGCAAGTTACACGGATGCAACCAAGATCCCAAAAAACTGACCCCAAAAAAAGTGAAAATCTACGCAGTTTTTAATAGAGTATTTGTTTAATGAATCAGGAATAATTTATCCTAAAAACTAGATCACGAAATGGTTGGTATCTTTTTCCTCTCCTTCAGTCTGTTGTGACCGTCAAATCTTGGATGTAGGCCTCCTTTTCATTTCATTTCATTTAATAAAAATTACAAACATTACAGACATATAATTCCAGATCGTTTGCAATTACATTATAAGAATTTAAAAGACAAGCATAAAAAAATAAGCTTAAGAATTAGAAAGAATCATAACATTGATATTGCATCCCTGGGGCAACTCACACTATCACGAAATATGTCGACCTCCGAGGCGACCCGATTAAGCAATAAGATTGCCCTACCCACATGCATAACCATTGGCAGGTTGGTTCTGCAGTGTGGCAAATAAAACAATATGTGCTGTCTTTGGCGAAGGTAATTATCAGCCTCTCGTATTATTCACTCCCTTATATCCTGAGTGATCTGCATCCAGGGACTTCGCACACTCTTCCAGATATCGCCGCGCCAACGAAACTGTGGGTGTCTTTGTCGTTCTTGGGCAATAGCACAGCAGTCGCCTTGTCCACTTTTTATCCAACGCCAAATTGACAACGGTTGCGGCCAACTTGATGACGTCTGAAACTTTGGTTCTGGCTCGTATGTTATCATTTCTGACTCTGTCTGATGGCTGATACCTAATAACCTCTGGCTGATACCTAATATGGTTTTCTCTACTGCTCTCTGTGTGACTCTCAGCTTGTTGTCGTTTTTTTTATGATTTTGTTGGTATTCATTTCAATATCATTGGTTTATTTTTACGCTTGTTAGTTGGTTCATCTATAATACAACAAGCATATAGATTAATGTGAAGAAAAAAAAAACAGTATTTGAATTTATAAAAAAATAGTAACGAAACTAACTAACCATCACACCATCTCCCCGATCTTTAATGTGAACAGAATGGAAAGAATGGTAAAAAATGTATATGTTTACGACGTAAAGAAAACCAAAACTAACTAACTAACTAACCATCACGCCGTCTCCCCGAAGGGGTAGGCAAAAATAATGGACTGCCACACTTTTTTTCCTGACATATTTCTTTCGCGTCCTCAACATTCTTACATCGTGTCATGCACGCGCGTCGATTTCTCTGACTCCTCACATGGCCGACATTCAATATTAGTTAGCAACTAATAGTAACTATTTTTACAAATTGCGCTTTGATAAAACTTTTCATATATTCATAAAGCTTGCGGTTTACGCAAGCATTCAATGTTAAATTTACTTTACTTAAATATTTCACTTAACTGATTTTAAATGCAGAGTAATTTTTAGACTTGAATTCCTCGGATATAATGCATACCCGCCGCTCTACCTTGCTCCGTTCATCCTCACACAGAGACGAAAATTCCCGACGTGCAGCAAATCTGCTTCGAATAATTAAAATTCTTCTAAGTACATTTATGCATTTCGCTATGACTGGTATCCGGAGACGAGAGCGGAGATTTGTACTAAATTGAATTTACTACTTGAACAGACGGAGAGGATGCCACATAGCTAATTTTTGACAGAACGAATACCTTTCATATACGAGTACATAAACTTGGACTTGGATCCTTTAACGTACACAGTTCAGCTCTTGCTCAGTTCCTCTTACATCTGATGGGAACATTTCTGGATAGGTGATATGGTTAAATTATTTATTTAGGTTTATGTGGGGGCTAGATTTTCGTTTTAGTTCCGCTGTAAGAGGATCGATTTTGGTTAGGTGTTACAAAACACTCTCTAATGATGCCAAAAATTAAAAATATTATACACTATACATTCATACTTGTTTTTACAAAACAACATAAAACAATGTTTTGAAACACTACACGTTTCGAAAGTGACATCTTTTATTCTCAGGTGTACACATAGATTAGTTGATAATAGTGTAAATATCTACATTTATACTATCTTAAATTATATTTAAAGTATGCAATCTATAGTAGTATAATCATGCGCGTTGAGATAATGTCGTCTTGACTGTATTAGTTAAGTTGTGTTTTTTTTGTTGTGTTGATTCACATAAGTATAAGACATATACATATACACATACATGTGTGTTTCAACGATAAAGGATCTTGGTATCGTTTATGAAAGTAGGCTGACTTTCCATGCTCACATCGAGAGAATATGTGGAGTTGCACTGAAAATGTTGGGATTTATTCTCCGAACTGGTAGAGTTTTCAAGAATCCCTATGTTTTGCGAATTTTGTACAACTCATTGGTCCGGAGCCGGCTCGAGTGTGGCTCGGTGATATGGAGTCCCCACGAGGCGAGATACTCGCTCATGTTAGAGAGGGTTCAGAAAAGATTTCTGAGATATCTCTACATGAGGGAGTTTGGTAGCTATCCGTGGCTTTATCCCACTGCATTCCTCTTGGGCATGCTGGGGACCAATAGTTTACAGATAAGAAGGGATGGGTGCACACTTACCCATTTCTTCAGACTTATCAGGGGATTCTTTGAGAACTCCGTCATCTTGGAGGCTATCCATCTTTATGTTCCGGATGGCTATCTTCGACAGCGTCAGCACAGACTGTTTTATCTCCCAGCATGCAGAACCAACCTGCCTCTGGTGATGCCGGTGGGGAGAGCAATCAAACTGCTGAACATGATCGCTTCGGAGATCGATGTCTTTCATATTCGTGAAAGTACATTCAGAAGACAAATACTCCTGACTTTGGAGAGTATTTTGTATTCCTAATGTCGAACCATCTCTCATGCGTTCCTGGTATTATATATTCCTTATGTTTTACTTGTTCTCAATAGATGCCTTAAACTATAAAAAATGTTTGTAATGTCTTTTGAGAAAATAAACTGATTTGATTTGATTTGATTTGATATACACATACATATACATATACATATACATATACATATACATATACATATACATATACATATACATATACATAACATTTCATTTAACATTTCATTTATTTTGATAATAATCACAAACATTACAGACATACAATTCCAAATCGTTTGCAATTACATTATAAACAGAGAAGCATTAAAAAAAATAAAAATTAACTTATCATAACATTGATATTGCATCCCTGAGGCAACTCACACTATCACGAAATATGTCGACCTCCGAGGCGATCCGATTAAGCAATAAGATTGCCCTACCCACAGGCATTACCATTGGCAGGTTGGTTCTGCAGCGTGGCAAATAAAACAATCTGTGCTGTCTTTGACGAAGGTAATTATCAGGGACAAATAGACCTACATCACTCAGGACATCCGAGTTCTGTATACGGCCGCCAATCAGCTGAAAGAAGTGAACTCCCAAGTGAATGTTCCTCCTTCTCTCCAATGATTGGTAGCTTAGAATACCTAGCAAGAATTCAGTCGGAAAGAGCCACGGGTAATAACCGTGCTCCCTGAGGTAAAGAAAGCGCAGAAATTTTTTCTGCACTCGCTCCACCATCAGAGAATATCGGATCCCAGGCGGTGACCAAATAACGGAACTATATTCCAGCCGACTTCTTACCAGGGAATTATACAACACCCGAAGTACCTGTGTGTTCGAAAATATCTTGGCATTCCTGAAAACAAATCCAAGCATTTTAATGGAACTATTACATAGAGCAACTATGTGAAGATTGAACGATAATTGAGCATCGAACAGAACACCGAGATCTCTGGATGTAGAAGCTCTTTCAAGCTGTACCCCATCCATAAGATAGCGAAAGTATAATGTTTTTGATGCCCGTGTGTATGACATAACAAAGCACTTGGAGACGTTGAAGAATAATTTGTTACGTTTACTCCATTGGGTTATGCTCTGAATGTCACACTGAAGCTTCAAGCAATCTGAGGGATTCTCTATTTCAGAGAAAACTTTTATGTCATCAGCAAATAATAAAAAATTTGAAAACTTTATTTCGTTAGAAATATCATTTATGAATATCGTGAAAAGCAATGGTCCTAAATTAGACCCTTGTGGCACCCCTGATGAGGTGTGAAAGGCTGAAGACTGAAAAAGTCCATATGACACATATTGTTTTCGAGATGTTAGATAGCTAGAGAAAAGCTTGAGCAGATTGTCACTAAAGCCAATCCTTTGAAGCTTTCGAAGCAAAAGTTGGTGGTCCACCTTATCAAACGCTTTTGAAAAATCGCTATACGAGCAGTCGACTTGTGCACCTTTATCAAGGCACTTAGTGACAAAGTTCGTAAATACCATCAAATTAGTAATGGTTGAACGCCCTGATCTGAATCCATGCTGTTCATTAATTATGAATGGTTCTATCTTTGGGTTAATAAAACGATGTGTTAACGCCTCAAATACCTTCGCAGGTGTAGATAAAATTGCTATTGGTCGATAATTTTCAACACATGATTTTGTGCCTTTCTTGAAAATTGGAGAGATTTTAGAAATCTTCCAAAGTTCCGGAAAGACACCCGTTTGTAGCGATCGATTAAATATAATGGACAGTGGTTTTTTGAAAATGTGGTTGCAACCTTTTAATATAAAGGTTGGAACAAAATCTGGACCTAATGAATTCGTGTTTTTGAGTTGATTAATAGCCTTGAAGACTTCACATTCACTGAAAAAATCTATGGAAATATCTTGAGCGCCCTGAGTCGTATTCTGCGAATCAGCATGGACTGCCTCATTTGATGGAGTACTGAACACAGATTTAAAATGTTCAGCGAACGCATTCACAACTTCTCTATTGTGAACCTCTTGACCTTGCCACGTCATTGTATCAATAACACCACCATCATGGCGTTTGGAGTCTATATATTTCCAAAAATCATTGGGATTTCTCAAGATATCGGCTCCAATGTTGGATATATATGATTTGAAAGAAGATCTCATTTTACATTTAACCGTAGCTCGAAGACTACTAAAGAGAGTGTAGTAATGTGAATTACCAGAAGACTTCCACTTTTTGTGGTAACTATGTTTCATTCTGATGTCACTGATAATATCTCGAGTGAACCACCTCGGATATCGTCTATTAGTGGTAGCCGGGGGTTTCCTAGGGAAGCAATCATCAAAACAAGAATACACAATGTCATAAAAAACTTGTCATAAAAAACTTGTACGGCCTCATTCACGTCTGTTATAGAGCGAAGTTGATCCCAGTTTGCCTGAAAAAGTGCATCATAGAGGAAACTGAAATCACCATTGGAAAAATTCCAGCCCCTCCATGATACCGTGTCCGCAGTAGGGACCCTAGAATGGGGTCTTGAAGTCTCTATAATCAAGTCGAAATTTAAAGCAGGATGGTAAGAGTCCTCTTTCGTGAGGGGAGATTCGCCTCGAGAAACGGATACCGGAACTGTCGAAAATATTAAATCAAGTATTCTTTGTTTGGTATTCAGAATGCCATTGCACTGGACGAGTCCCAGCACCGAACACATAAATGAGATCTCCTCATCGACATCCCTGCTCTGTGCCGAGTACAAATTAAAATCGCCCAGTAAAATGACACGCTTATCCCCAATTATTAGCAGGTTACAAAGAATATTATTAAAAAATAATCTATAAGACTCTAAAGAACTCTGAGGAGGAAAATATATTACGCATATGTAAACTATCGTACCTCTATATGTGAGCTTAAGCCAAAGATCTTCATTGACCGTTTCCAACATAGAAAATCTCTGGATATCCATAGATTGTCCGTGTCTCACGGCCAACAAACACCCCCACCCTGCCTGTGAGCACTACAAGAGGACGCGCGATCTCTCCTAAACACAATAAAATCCGACGTGAATAGTTCCGAGCTCAAAACGCTATCACTAAGCAACGTCTCGGTCAAACATATTATATCAAAATCACATCCTGCTACCTCATTGTAAAACTCGGTGCATTTGGTATTTAACCCTCGTGCGTTTTGATAAAAACATTTTAATGAAGAGGAACAAGAAACAGGGGGAACAATACTGGCCTCGCTTGTGTCTAGTCATTTGACTTTAGGCAAGTGCGGAGTTACCACCCTATTATCCCATTCCTTTACATATGAATGACGTGGCCAATGACAGGGCTTTAAAACTTCACCAACAATTTCTGAAGGTATACCCAATTTGAACGAGGCATAATCTCCCCTCGACTTGATTTTGAAGACCTTGAATGCGGCCGTACTGACAATCGAGGTAAGGTATTTGATAAGGTCATCTGCTGTGGTATCCTTGTGCAGGGGGTAGAGGTGATAAAATGTCATTTTTTTGTTTACTGAAACGTCATCACTGCGAAGTTTACCGCGCACCACACGACCTCTGCGGGTTCCCTTCGCCACTTTCCAATCTTCCGCCACAGTCGCAGGTGTCGAGGCCGTTTCCGTGGATTCCAGGGTCTCCGATGGCTGGTCCTGGTTGGGCTCAGAAGGGCACGTTTCTGGAGAGGAGCGCTGGGAGTTGGCCTTCCGCTTACTGGAACCGGCAGACACAATGGTAGTAGATATGTCCCCCGTCCCTCTCAGCACACCAGCCGTAAGGGACCTCGTCATCATTCTTCTCGGTTGGCCAACCGCTGCTGCAGTCGAATACAGCCTAGGAGCAGGGACCGGGACCACAGCAGGAGCCCGAGTGCGACCAGGAGCGATGACAGACGCCACAGGGGGCGCTGGGCAAGTGGGAGATACTGTTACAGCAGTAGGCGGAGCGGAGACGGACAGAAGAGATGCAACTTGATTGCTCGGTGGATCCTCGGCTGAGGGCAAGCCATTCATCCGTCCTCCACATACACATTCACTCATTTTTTGTAACAGTATGGCCACTGCGGAGTTAATTAAGTCCACTTTTAAGTGGAGTGATTTTATCTCACAGAGCATATTTAGGGAATCACTCATTTTGTAAATAAATAATTTGAATAACAATTAACTGTCACTTGTTGTGGGAGCGATCGTGGTGACAATCGTGGTGTAATGGGGGTAGGCCGCACAAGTGTCAAATAGTTTTGGGTCAAACTCGCAAACACTGAGGAGCAGCTCCACGATAATAGTCACAAAATAATCACCAACTTTACAATATTACAACAGTTGTAATTATAGTTGTGGACAATGCCACAAACCAAAATAAACTAAAAAGTACAGAGGAACAAAAATTCAACTGTGCACTGTTATAAGTCCATAGACACTTACTTCTTTTCCCACTCACGCTGCTTGTGTACAAATTTTTAACCATTCTACTCTCATCCATTCGTTCCATATGTCCGAACCATCTCAGGGATCCTTTTTTAATTTTATTCATGATGCAGTCATCTGCCTTACATTTCTTTCTTATTTCATCGTTCGGTATTCTATCATACAACGTTTTCCCGCACATTCTTCTCAGTGATCTCATTTCTAAGTTTAAATGAATCCTTCTTCAGTGAATCGTGTGTTTTGAATGATCAGATGGAACTTTATTATTATCGTAACATCAAAATGACGATACTATTATGTTAATCTCACCTTTGTACGGAGTATATTTATCTGATAGTAAATTTTCTAAATTATATCCTATGACGCCAATGAGAGCTGCAAATGGCAGAGTTACGTAGGGAGCTCTGGATCTTAAAATTTGCCATATCAACGGCCACATCTGGAACATAATAAAATATTTGTTTTATCATCTAAAAAAATACGTAGACAGAAGTAAAGGCACAAACATTCTATATTATTAGAATAATTTCCATTTTAAATATACATTTATACAATAAAACTGTTAGTTAAGTCATGTTAAACAATCAACGGTAAATAAAATGTATCATATGATGAAAGAATGTTAGTTTAATTGCAACAATAAAACAAATTAATGAAAATATGAGTGAAATAAACTACTGTTAGCCGTGTAATAATGTTGTTTACAACAATATTGAAGAGAATTGTGAAATAAATAAATATAAAAGACATTTACGTAACCTTTAAAATCAAAATTGATAAGAAATAACTGGCGGCTTTATTTTAGGTTAGAGTAAAAATAAAATGTCAAAGTAGGTTTTGTGATGATTCCTGTTTTACCGATTTTTTACCCATTTCTCGCCATTTTTACCCAATACTCGCCATTTTTTACAAAATTTTTCGTAAATATAGCAATACCAATTATACAGCTTTAAGATTTGGTTCTTCTGTTATATGGAGGTTTAGCTCTTATGGCCATTCCTTGATGGAAAGATTATTGGTTTATGTGGGGCATAGTTTGTAAAGAGTGAAGGCGAATCTTTCTTATATACGCCTTGGTTTGATATCACGAAGGGTGTTAAGCAGGGCTGCGTGATGTCTCCATGGTTGTTCAATCTGTATATGGACAAGTGTATGAAAGAACTTAAAGGTATAAATGCTGGTGCTAAGATGAGTGATCTGTCTGTAAACTGTCTGCTTTACGCGGACGATGCCGTTCTCGTTGCGGAGAGTGCGGACGAATTACAAGTCTTGGTGTCGAGAATGAATGAGGTATGCAAGTCAAATGATTTAATGATGAATGTCGGAAAGTCAAAGGTGATGGTTTTCGAAAGGGAAGAGCAAATGACAGTTTGTAATATAAGTGTGAACGAAGAGAACTTGGAACAGGTGAGGAAATTTGTGTATTTAGGTAGTATGTTCACAGCAGATGCCCGAACGGATAGTGACGTCGAAAGAAGGGTTGGTGCGGGTAACAAAGTGAATGGAGCTTTAAAAATAGTTATTGGAAACAAGAATTTATCAATGAAAGCGAAAACGGCCGTTCACAATGGAGTTCTGTCCCAACCTTAATGTATGGAAGCGAAGCATGGAACTGGCAAAAGAAGGATGAGAGTAGAATAAATGCGGTAGAGATGAGGTCCCTAAGACGTATGTGTGGTAGAACGATATACGACAGAATCTCAAATGCTGATATAAGAAAGGAATGTAGAGCGGAAGAAGGTATAATGAACAAAAATTATGAAAGCGATCACTGCGTTGGTTCGACATATGGAACGCATGGATGGAGAAAGAATGGTTAAGAAAGTATACGTTAATGATGAAATGGGGTACGAAGTCGAGGCAGACCGAGGAAAACATGGCATGACCAAATTAATCAAATTTTAAAGGTTGGTCATGTTAGAAGTCGGAGGAATCGACGTGCGTGTATGACTCGTTGTATGAATGTGGAGGAATCTAAAGAGGTTTGCCAGGATAGAGTAGTGTGGCGGTCCATTCTCTCTGCCTACCCCTGCGGGGAAACGGCGTGATGGTTTGTTTGTTTGTGTGTTTGTAAGTCTCGCATTTTTTCAGCCAGGGCTGCATTGATGATATATCAAATGAACCAGAGTAAGTTGAGAAAAATCTTATTATTTTCGAGATGATAATGGCTTTCACGGGGGACGGGAAGAAGAGCAGTGTCTGAAAGTGGAGATGTTGGGAGATAGCATCCTTTTTGAGAACATTTTATTTGATAAAACAATAATAACTAACTGACTAACCATCACACAGTCTCCCCGAAAGGGTAGGCAGAAAGAATGGACTGTCACATTTTAACCGATGCGGCACTCCATCCTTCTCTTTTCGCCCCGCGAGAGACGCGGTGTGATGGGTTGCGAACCTCATCGCCACCAATAGGCATCTCCCACGCACACTTAAATCGTCCAACATTTACAAAATAAATCTAAAACAAATCATATAAAATAAAATAAAATAACAAAATAAAATTTTTAACACATAGTGTTCATTTTAGATGGTGCACTTGTTGACATGCACGATCCGGACTTTTGTGATAATTAGATTTATGTTACTCGCATCCACTGTTTTTTTTTTAATAAGCTGCAATTAGGTACTTAAAGCAATCAAACATTAAAAATAAGGGACAAAATTCGTATTACGGTATTAAGAGAAAGAGGCTCATGGTAAATATATTATTTAAATAGGCTTCATTTAATTCAAATATGGAAAATATTCTGGCTGATCTGGGCAAGGCTGGGCGAATCGGACTGCTGGTAGCAAAAAGCGCAGGATCGAGGAGCTTGGAGGAAATCTATCAAGGAGCATAAAACTCTTCAAGAGTTGTGTGGCCATAGGAAATAAGTAATTCCAATATTGTTTCCAAGGAATATGACTCCACGTGAGTTATTAGTATATCTGCGCACCTGGAAACGACACAAATTCAGCAAAACCTTCCACCACAGTAGCAAGAGAATAGGAGAGAAAAGACATTTTCAGGGTCATCCCTACAAAACTGTTGGCCAATAACATGAAAAAGAAGAAGACATTAATAAAAAGTTTTACTTATAAATGAAACTGCTCATTGTGACAGAGGAAAAAGGAATACAGCCAAATCAAATAAATTATTATTATTTAAAGTTTCAATCCTTGAAGTTAACTCAATGAACAGACTGGAAGCATTTGAAATGTGGCTCCATCGCCGAATGCTCAGACTTCCCTGGACAGACATAGTTACCAATACCGAAGTCCTGAGGCGAGCTAGAGTTGACAGGGAACTGTTATCAACTATCAAGGTTCGAAAGATCTCACATCTGGGTCATATTATACTGCATGGGGAAAAGTACCACCTTCTCCAACTGATATTGAAGGGGAAATTGAGGGACGCCGAGGGCCCGGAAGGAGACAAATGTCCTGGCTGCGAAACGTGAGGGAGTGGACCGCCATCCGAAGTGTGGAGGAGCTGTTCCGAGCGGCGCAGGACAGGTATAGGTTCGCCAAGGTGATCGCCAACGTTGGGGGGACCCGACAGGGCACTTGAAGAAGAAGAAGAAAGTTTCAATCCTAGGGATTGGTTTGCAGCAAGTCTAATAGATTTGCAGGTTCTTGGAATGCCACTTGGGCCTTTTTAATGTGGTAGTTTTCCGTTGCTTTCGTTAATTAGACAAAATGTTGTTTTTTTTTGTCATATTGCATTATGAAATCATGACAATTCTTATAAATATCATAGTTTGCTGATTCAAATGGAATTATTGTATTCTCGCCATAAAGTTTCTACACGCTAGTAAATAAAAAATCTCGCCATTTATTACCAGTCAGTTTTCACAGTGTTGCCAGTTGATGATTTATATATTCAATACTCGCTACTAACAGTCGCATAGTCGTTGAAACTGCAACGAATCGAAAACAGTTTTATTTTTCCACTATAAAATGGCGGGTGTGTGGATTGTTAGTGCTGTGATATTTAGCATTATTCTTAATAGCGGTGAGTCATGGAACTTTTTTATTATTAAAACTTCGTTTCGCACTGCTTAATGATGAATATTACGCCAAGTCAACAATTAATGGTCCCATTTAATTCGAGCATTCTCGAAAGACGCTAACATTGTCTGGAACCCGTATACTGTTTACATGTTAATTAGTGAGCAAGCCTACCTTATAGGTGTCACACCCATTTTATATAAGTTCGCGCGGTTAAATCGCACAGAAACAGAAATTTTTACGTACATTTACAATTAGAGTTTTAAATTTTAATATACAATTCTTCAAAACAACGTGTTAATAGTTTGCGTTTTTTTTTAACAAATAGATCACCTGTCCTATTGTGATTTTTTTTGTATGTTTGCGCAATTTTTTGCATTCAAAACACGTTTTATTAGGTTAAAGTTTTATCAATTTTGTAAATTACTCATCAAATATATACTATTAACACATACATCCACTGTATTCTGAGAGTTTTTACCTGTTCGTATGCATTTTACAGTTCGCTGCGTAAACATAATGATATATTTATACCCTTTGTAATTAGGTGCATCCTTTGTAGTTTTTCAGTTGAAATAACGGCGCTCAATCCTTAAATTTACGTCTAAACATAGTTTAAACATTATTGTAGAAGTATATCAGTTTATCAGTTTATTTCATTTCATCAATAGACATTACAAAATTAATTTTTAAGGCATCTATTGAGAACAGGTAAAATAATATATTGGTAAAATAATAATATACTACCAGAAACGCATGAGAGATGGTTGAACATTAGGAAGACAGGATACCCTCCAGAATTAAGAGTATTTGCCTTCTGAACGTACTTTCACTGATATGAAAGACGTCGATTTCCGAGGAGACCGCGTTCAGCAGATTGATTGCTCTTCCCACCGGTGTCACCAGAGCCAGGTTGGTTCTAGCGGCGGATAGGTAAAACAATCTATGCTGGCGCTGTCGGAGATATCTGTCGGGAACAAAAAGACCTACACCCTCCAGCACGGCTGAGTTTTCAAAATATCCCCTAATAAGCCTAAAGAAATGGGTTATGAGAAACCCGTCTCTTCGAAGCTGCAGAGAATTAGACCCCAACATTCCCAAAAGAAACGCTGTGGGATAGAGCCATGGATAGCTACCATACTCCTTCATGTAGAGATACCTCAGAAATTTTTTCTGAACCCTCTCCAGCATAAGGGAATATCTCGCCTCGTGCGGACTCCATATCACAGAACCACTTTCGAGTCTGCTCCGAACCAATGAATTGTATAGTACTCTGAGCACATTGGGATCTCTGAAAACCCTTCCGGTCCGAATTATGAAGCCCAACATCTTCAGCGCAATGCCACAAATTCTCTCAACATGAGCATGAAAGGTTAATCTACTCTCATAGATGACCCCGAGATCTCTCATAGTGGATACATGTGCCAACTGCTGGTTATTCATCGTGTATCTATGATATATAGTTCTCCGTGCTCTCGTAAAAGATAACATTACGCACTTAGAGACATTGAATTTCATATGATTACTGTGACTCCAGGTAACAATATTATTAATATCCGACTGAAGGCGTAGACAGTCGTCAGGATTATTTATGTTTAGGAATAATTTCAGGTCATCGGCAAATAAAAGAAATCGCGAGAAGTTTATTACCTTCGCAATATCGTTTATGAATATAGTGAAGAGGAGTGGGCCAAGGTTCGAACCCTGTGGCACCCCTGAATAAACAAAAAAAGGTTCCGATTGAAAAATTATAGAAATATATAGAAATATATCTACTGAAGCAAAAATACTGTACGTAATGGAGTTCTATTGCCAACGCTTATGTATGATGAAAGTAGGATAAATGCCGTAGAAATAAGATCACTGAGAAGAATGTGCGGAAAAATGATATATAATAGAATATTGAACAAGGAAAAAAGGACGAATAAGGTGAATGGTTGAGTCATAAGTAAAATTAAAATGATCCCCGAGATGGTTTGGACGTATGCAATGAATGGAGTAGAGAAGAATGGTTAAAATATTGTATACAAGCAGTGTGAGTGGAAAGAGAGGCCTCGGAAGACCAAGGAAAGCACGGCATGAGCAAATTAATCAAATACTAAATGTCTAAAATATTGACGAGTGTGCATGCTACGATGAATGAATGTAGAGGAAGTTTGAGAGGTATGTCAGGACAGCAGAATGGCAGTCCCTCCTCTCTGCCTACCCCTCTAGGAGAAGGCATGCTGATTAATTTCTTTTAATTTTTCCACATTTATCCTACTTTCATCCTTCTGTTGCCTGGTTTAAGCTTCATTTCATACATAAGGGTTAGCTCTAGAACTTCATTATGTACTGTGTGGAATAGAGCCACGGATAGCTATCATACTCCCTCATGTAGAGATACCTGAGAAATTTTTTCTGAACTCTCTCCAGCATAACGGAATATCTCGCCTCGTGAGGACTCCATATCACAGAACCACTTTCAATTTTATTAATATTAATATAATGCCAATAAAATGTATGGAAGCGAAGCATGGAACTGACAAAAGAAGGATGAAAGTAGAATAAATGCAGTAGAAATAGGATCTCCTAGATGAATGTGTGATACTCTATGTATGATAGAGTGTCGAATGAAAATATAAGAAGTGAATGCGGTGCGAATGATGGTGTCATGAACAAAATAATGAAAGGATCATTAAGATGGTTTGGACATATAGAAAGAATGAATGAAGAAATAATGGTAAAAAAATTAGAAATAGAGGAAGACCGAGGAAAACGTGGCACGATCAAATAAATCAAATATTAAATGTCGGCCATGTGAGGAGTCAGAGAAATCGACACGCGTGCATGACACGATGTATGAATGCTGAGGAAGCGAGAGAAATATGTCAGGAAAGAAAAGTGTGACAGTCCATTCTTTCTGCCTACCTCCGGGGAAATGGCGTGATGGTTAGTTAGTTAGTTAGATTTTTTATTATTTTATATCTATAATTTTAAAATGTCTAACCACAAAGGAAGTGCTTCATATGAAAATTATGTATCATTGTTACAGTTAATTTATGAATTTGTCATGAATCAGGGCTGCAGGAAGCGTCCAAAGAAATTATTCACACCATCAATAGTACCATTGTTGACTCATCTATAGATTGAGTCACTTCCAATCTGATTGACTCAATTGTGCCCTTATAACCATCATTGGACAGAATTCTCACCCCACATTGGACTAACCAATGTGTAGATGCACATATCAAGACTTGTTAAGTCTACTTTCTTCCAACTGAGACAGCTGAAACATATAAGGAGATATTTACCTATTGATGAAGAAGCTAGGACCCTCGTAAATTCTTTTGTAGAGATTATTCAAATCAAATCAGTTTATTTCATCAACAGACATTACAAAATAAATTTTTAAGGCATCTATTGAGAACAGGTAAAAATAATATATTGTGTATAGCATACTACCGAGCAAGCGACTTACAAGCAATGCTCTCAAAGTTTGATGAACCCTGCTCAAAATACAACATGATCATATCCATCCCAAAAACGAAGTGTATGACATTCTCAAGAAATCAACGGAGATGCGAAGTCTCCGTACGCCAGGAGGAAATTGAACAGGTGGACCAATTCAGATATCTCGGAAGCGAAGTAACCAGCTCTAATGACCTACCCAGAGAAGTAAGGTCACAGGTAGATAAGGCTGCAGCGGTTGCAGGGGAAACAAGGACATCAGGACTGACAGCAAGGTATGCATTTATAAGACCTGTGTTCGACCAATCCTCATTGGCATTGAATCGAGGGCGGACACAGTTAAGACAAAGAGCATGCTCAGGACAACCGAGATGAAAACACTCCGCGCTATAGCTGGCAAGACCCTACGTGATCGAGTTAGGAATACAGCAATCCGAGAAATCTGTGAGGTCGAAGATGTGGTCAGATGGGGACGTCAAAGACGGTGATACTGGCATCAACATGTAGAAAGAATGAGCTCAAATAGGATACCACACATAGCTCTCCATGGAACGCCAAACGGACAACGCTGACCAGGAAGACCCCCGAAACGGTGGAGAGAAAGCTGGAGTTCAGCGTCTCAAAAGTGAAGAAGAAGAAGAAGAAGTATACTACCAGAAACCCATGAGAGATGGTTCAACACTAGGAAGACAGGATACTCTCTAGAATTAAGAGTTTCATTAATTTCACTATATGAAAGACGTCGATCTCCGAGGAGACCGCGTTCAGCAGACTAATTGCTCTTCCCACCGGTGTCACCAGAGGCAGATTGGTTCTGGCGGCCGGAAGGTAAAACAATCTATGCTGTCGGAGATATATCTATCAGGGACAAAAAACCGAACACCCTCAAGTACGTCCGAGTTCTCGAAGTATCCCCTAATTAATCTAAAGAAATGGGTTATTAGATGTCCATCTCTTCGAAGCTGTAGAGAATTGGTTCCGAGCATTCCCAAAAGAAATGCCGTGGGATAGAGCCAGGGATAACTACCATACTCCCTCATGTAGAGATACCTCAGAAATTGGTGAAGCTAGGACCCCCGTAAATTCTTTTGTAGTGTCACATATAGATTATTGCAATGGAATGTACGCTGGATTGCCAAATAATCAATTAAGCAGAATACAAAGCGTATTCAATGCTGCTTCCCGATTGATTATGATGATGATGAACAACCAGCAACTAACACACGTATCTACGATGAAGGATCTCGGGATCATCTATGAGAGTAGGTTGACTTCGTGCACATATCGAGAGGATTTATGGCATTGCACTGAGGATGTTGGGGTTCATTGTCCGGACCGGAAGAGTTTTCAGAGATCCCAATGTGCTCAGAGATCTATACAACGCGTTGGTTCGGAGCAGACTCACGAGGCGTGATATTCTCTTATGCTGGAGAGGGTTCAGAAAAAAATTCTGAGGCATCTCTACATGAGGGAGTATGGTAGTTATCTGTGGCTCTATCCCAGGGCATTTCTTTGGAGGATGCTGTTTTTTTTGTCCCCGACAGAAAATCCTCCAGAGAAGGCAAGAGGAAACCACTCTGGGCAAACTCCTCAGGACATCATTATGAATGGCTGACACAGGACAGAGAGGCCTATGCCAGGGTGACAGCCGACTTACATGGCTGGAGTTCTAGTGCCAACCCTTATGTATGAAGTGAAGCTTAAGCCCGGCAATAGAGGATGAATGTTGAGGAAGCGAGAGAAATATGTAAGAAAAAAAGTGTGGCAGTCCATACATTCTGCCTACCCTTTTGGGGAGACGGTTTGATGGTTAGTTAATTTTTTTTATCATTTTCCACACATGTCTAAGAGATCTCATTTCTACTGCATTTATTCTACTTTCATCCTTCTTTTGCCAGTTCCATGCTTCGCTTTCATACATAAGCGTTGGTACAAGAACACCATTGTGCATTTTAGTCCAATTACTGTATAAGACTTTTGATTCTTGTGACATGTGATAGGTGGCTAATCTATGAAACATTGTTTTTCCCTTGTTCCAGGACTTTGTCAAAGGACTCCGACCATCTCCTACATAACGCAGGAGCAGATAAAGGACATAGGAGGCACCGTGGAGCTAGACTGCTCCGTGCAATATGCCCAGGAATATCCCGTCTTATGGGTAAGTCTATATGCTGATCTAAAATTCAAACTGCTAAACATGATTGCTTCGGGATCGACGTCTTTCATATTTGTGAAAGTACGTTCAGAAGACAAATACTCTTGACTTTGGAGAGTATCTTGTATTCCTAATGTCGAACCATCTCTCGTGCGTTCCTGGCATTATGTATTTATTATATTTTACCTGTTTTAAATAGATGTCTTAAACTATAATTGTTGTTTGTAATATCTTTTGAGGAAATATACTGATTTGATGTATGAATGTAGAGGAAGCTTGAGAGGTATGTCAGAACAGAGCAGCATGGCAGTCCATCCTCTCTCACGAGTGGTTTTCTATGGCCCAGCCTATTTATTGGCATATCGTACTTAGAGTTTTTTTTATCATTGTATGCTTTGTATATTTTGCGTGTTAACATTTTCATACATATATAATATTCTTTCCTACGCTTCCTAGCTGGTTCGACACCAGGTGAGTCCACTGCACCATGGCTTATATATTTTTTAATATCTATGCGTCTGTCTAATCCAAAAATTATGAAGCATTTTCTTTAGGTTTTTTTTTTAAATTATTGTTTACCGATTAAGAAAGTTAATTAATGAAAGTGTTATGAACAAAATAATGAAAGGCTTGTTAAGATGAATGAAATTAAAAAAGGATCCCTGAGATGGTTTGGACATATGGAACGAATGGATGAGAGTAGAATGGTTAAAAAGTTGTACACAAGCATAGTGTGAGTGGAAAAAGAAGCCGAGGACGACCGAGGAAAACACGGCATGTCCAAATTAATCAATTACTAAAAGGCGGCCACATTCAAAGTCGGAATAATCGACGTGCGTACGTACAAAGACAGAGCATTGTGGCAATCCATCCTCTCTGCCTGCCCCCCGGGGAAATGGCATGATGGTTAGTTAGTTATTAACTCTCCCTTCCCTGTGATGGGTATCTTCTACACGTTGCTTCTAATAACCATCAATATCTCTATAAATATAATAAATACAAGGTTAAGATTTTAGGTATTCCTCCATAATATATTTACGCATTGATTAAAAAATTATATTAATAATAATCAGAATTCATCGGGTACATCAGAGGTATTTTGTGAACATCGGAAACAAAATTCGTAGCGCTGAGTGCGCGACACTATATTCGCATCTCACTCGTGCATATCTTCTAGCTCAATGTTCTCACTCTCTCCGCGCTGGCGGCAGTCGCTTTCGGGCTTGCAACCAGAGCGGACCTATGCCCGTTCCGTGAGCGTTGCCAGATGTTTTTTTTTTAAATGTTTTTAGCAATTAAATCTCAATTATTATAATTTTTGACTTCAATTATAATTATATAAGGGGATTAGCTATGAATGTTCCTATTTTTTAACGCGTACTGACTACCCTACACCGGAATGCACGTTTTTATTTTAGCACCGTAAGGGAAAGGTTTATATGGATAATTTGTTTTTTTAAATTTGGAATGTCCGAGTTAAAATGTGCGTTTATTTTTACAGTTGAAGACCGACAGAGCAAAGACGACCGATCTGCTGCCCATCTCAACCGGGTCTACTCTGATTGTTCGTGATTCAAGATTCGCCCTCAGATACGATGTCGCCTCTTCCAAATACAGTCTCCAGGTTTGTATAATTTTCTCTTCCAGCGCTTCTAGTCTAAAGCTCCACTTTGAAAGCATGAATGAGCATCGATAGTTAGAGATGATTTGTATAATGCCATTTTTGTGAGAGATTCACTTCAAGGGCGCTCTTCGTCCGGAAAGCTTCTTTTAAAAAGAAAAGTTTTAAGACAGTTTCTGAACACTCGTTCATCGTCTTGATTGCGGATATTGTCTGCCATTTTCTATAGCATTGTCGGGAGCTCCAAGAAATGTCCAGAAAGGATACAATACAAGCTGTGCTGGACGGTCTATAAGGCGTTGCATGGGATGGTACCAGCTTATATATATCTGAACGAGAACCTGAATGCTAGAGAGTCTACATTGCGATCAGCTAAGTCTTCTGCGATCGGTAGATTGACTGTGCCAAAACGCTGTCCTAGCACAAACTTTGGCAACTTCGCGGTAGCTGGCCCTTCAGCCTGGAACAATCTTCCAGCAGACCTTAAGTGCATTGAGAATCAATCAGAGTTTAGATCGAGACTCAAAACGCACCTTTTCACATTATCATTTCCTGACAGGAAGGGCTGATCGACTTCGTCGGGTGCAGCCCTCGTACTAAATATGTTTATTATTATTGTTATCATTATTATTATTATTAATAATAATAATGTCGCTGTCCTACTTGCTGACAACGAGCATGAACTACAAGTCCTGGTGTCTAGTATGTATGAGGTATGCATGCGAAATGATCTGATGATGAATGTTAACAAGTCCAAGGTAATGATTTTTGAAAAGGAAGAAACCATGACAGTCTGCAACATTAGCGTGAATGGTGAAAACTTGGAGCAAGTAGTTGAGTTTGTGTATTTAGGTAGTATGTTTACAAGAGATGGGAGAGTGGAGAGGGATATTGAAAGAGGATTGGGGCAGGCAACAAAGTGAATGGTGCACTTAAAGTTGTCATCACAGAAGCGAAGCATGGAACTGGCAAAGGAAGGATGAAAGTAGAATAAATGCAGTAGAAATGAGATCTCTTAGACGAATGTGTGGATATTCTGTGTATGATAGAGTGTCGAATGAAAATATAAGAAGTGAATGCGGTGCGAATGATGGTGTCATGAACAAAATAATGAAAGGATCATTAAGATGGTTTGGACATATGGAAAGAATGAATGAAGAAAGAATGGTAAAAAAATTATATGTTAATGATGTAAATGGTACCAGAAATAGAGGAAGACCGAGGAAAACGTGGCACGATCAAATAAATCAAATATTGAATGTCGGCCATGTGAGGAGTCAGAGAAATCGACGCGCATGACACGATGTTGAGGAGGAGCGAGAGAAATATGTCAGGAAAGAAAGGTGTGGCAGTCCATTCTTTCTGCCTACCCCTTCGGGGAGACGGCGTGATGGTTAGTTAGTTAGTTAGTTATTATTATTATTATTATCTAGTTGATAAAACGGAGCATGTTCTACAGCGCCCTTGAGATGAGTAATTCATAAAAATGGCACTCTATAAATCATCCAATTTATTATTATTATTATTGTAGGGCAGCCTGTTCCAAGCCGTCAGTCCTGCGAAATTTGAAGCCCCTTAGCGCGGCGGGACAAGAAGTTTGTGTGTTGCTTCTTCCTTCGAGGATCGTAGAGTTGACTGCCGAGGGTTCGGATAGATTAGCTTCCAAAGTTCTGTGAGGTAGTGGGGTTCTTGTCCATGTAAGGCTTTGTGAACAAGTCTTCTTCTTGTCCCTCTGACTGAGTGGCTCACTCTGGATAGATCTGTAATTTTTTTTTAAATGTATACAATAGGGATGTGTGATCCGCTCACGAGTCGACTCAAAGAATCGACTCACTTTGGTGAGCGGGTGAGCGATGATCCATAAAAAAAGAGCGGCAGTTCAATGATCCGCTGGGTGAATTATAAATTATTGCAAAAGAGTCGACTCTTTTTAGTGAGCTCTTTAACCCTTAACGTACCGTGTTCAAAACAAAACGCTCGCTCCCATGTGGTCAATTTAGTTTACCGCTAACTTTATCTAAATATCAAGCATATGACTCGATGAATCAAAATTTAATTTATGTCATCTTGTAGGGAATTTCATTAGGAATAGATCGATATCTATAACATACATGGATTATTTGAAAAACATATCATTATTAATTTTTTTCTGGAACCATGCGATTTCTGATATAGAATGCGAGACAGCATATGAACAACTGACACCAAGTATGAACTTGTCTCCCCCGCCGCGCCGTGGCGCTTTAATTTTACGTATGATAAAGGCACCTAGGCAAAATGTATACTACGTTCAAGACAATGAGTAAGTATTAATATTTGTCCCTTTTGGTAAAGTGTTAATATTTTCACAGTTCTGATATTATTAAGTTGCGTGCTGCGTTTCCTTCCACAGTCGGTATTATTATGTACCTATGAGAAAAGGCCAAACATATAATTTATAATACGTTCAAAACAGCGAGTAAGTATTTGTCACTTTTGATAAAGTTGTAAATATTAGCAAAATAAATTCTACCGTAACACGAATGAAGGTGAGGGCAGTCTTAAAAAATATTTTAAAGGAAGTAATTTTTTGCTTTTTTTTTATTACGAAATATTGAGAACACTTCAATGGAGGATTACAATTTTTTTTATAATATTAGGGTCCATAGGTTTTAAGAAAATCAACTTTAAATTGGCAGTGGAAACTCAATTGACCACATGGCAACGCGACGGTTAAGGGATCCGAGTTGAACGGTTCCGCTCAGCAAAGTGAGCTGACTCTTCTTAATAATTCATGGTTTCCCATCGAGTCATATGTTAAAAAAGTCGTTTGTTGAAAAATTGGGAATGGAAATCTTTGGCGACCTTTTGTTTTTTTTTTTAGCCGACGAGCAAAAAAATAAAATAAAAAGGTCACCAAATAATTTTTTTAGGTCGATGAGCAAAAAAAAAACACTTTGCAGAAATTCATTTTTAACAAACGATTCAAAATGGTGAACCATGAATCGTTAAAAAGAGTCGGCTCACTTTGCTGAGCGGAACCGCTCAGCTCAGATCCTTTATGAGATTCCTTTTGCTCATCCCTAGTATACAATATTTGTAGACAAATACTGGATTTTACCCATTACGGGTTAATCATTAAGAATTAATTGTATCTCAATAGAGACGAAGATTTAAATTATTTAACTAACTAACTAACTAACCATCACGCCGTCTCCCGAAGGGGTAGGCAGAAAGAATGGACTGCCACACTTTCTTTCCTGACATATTTCTCTCGCTTCCTCAACATTCATACATCGTGTCATGCACGCGCGTCGATTTCTCTGACTCCTCACATGGCGACATTCAATATTTGATTTATTTGATCGTGCCACGTTTTCCTTGGTCTTCCTCTATTTCTGGTACATTTACATCATTAACATATAATTTTTTTACCATTCTTTCTTCATTCATTCTTTCCATATGTCCAAACCATCTTAATGATCCTTCATTATTTTGTTCATGACACCATCATTCGCACCGCATTCACTTCTTATATTTTCATTCGACACTCTATCATACACAGAATATCCACACATTCGTCTAAGAGATCTCATTTCTACTGCATTTATTCTACTTTCATCCTTCTTTGCCAGTTCCATGCTTCGCTTCCATACATAAGGGTCGGTAAAAGAACACCATTGTGCACTGCCATTCTAGCTTTTTTGGATAGGTTTTTGTTTGCGATGACAACTTTAAGTGCACCATTCACTTTGTTGCCTGCCCCAACCCTTCTTTCAATATCCCTCTCCACTCTCCCATCTCTTGTAAACATACTACCTAAATACACAAACTCAACTACTTGCTCCAAGTAGTTGAGTTTGTGTAAAGTTATTACACAAATTATTAGTTAGGTTTTTTTTAAATTATTTGGAAACAGAATATGGCGGTCAGAAATAAAATTAAAAAGTAAACACGTATGGAAATGTGTTTTTTCTGTTTCTATAGGTGAAGGACATCCAGGAGACAGACGCAGGGTGGTATGTCTGCCAGGTGATCATCTCCATCAGCAACAAGCTCTCCGCAGAGGTGGAACTCCAGGTCCGCAGGCCCCCGATCATATCCGACAACTCCACGAGATCGCTGGTCGTCAGTGAAGGACAAAGTGAGTCCGATGTGTCTATATAAGTTATTCAAATACTCAATAATAATAATAAATTGGATAATTTAAATTAATTATTAAATTAAGTTTTATGAGCTACAGTGAAACCCATAACATCCCCATATTTAACATTTTCCCGCCAATTGCGTTTTATTATTTCAGTCCTGATATATTTTAGTAAATGTTTTAGAGTTCATTCACAAATTGAAAGAAGATTGTAAATGTGTTAGTGCGTGTGCGTACGCGTGATGAGTAGGGATGGGCAAAACGACTCATCTCTTGGTATCTCTTGGATCTTGGTATCGTTTATGAAAGTAGGCTGACTTTCCATGCTCACATCGAGAGAATATGTGGAGTTGCACTGAAAATGTTGGGATTTATTCTCCGAACTGGTAGAGTTTTCAAGAATCCCTATGTTTTGCGAATTTTGTATAACTCATTGGTCCGGAGCCGGCTCGAGTGTGGTTCGGTGATATGGAGTCCCCACGAGGCGAGATACTCGCTCATGTTAGAGAGGGTTCAGAAAAGATTTCTGAGATATCTCTACATGAGGGAGTTTGGTAGCTATCCGTGGCTTTATCCCACTGCATTCCTCTTGGGCATGCTGGGGACCAATAGTTAACAGATAAGAAGGGATGGGTGCACACTTACCCATTTCTTCAGACTTATCAGGGGATTCTTTGAGAACTCCGTCATCTTGGAGGCTATCCATCTTTATGTTCCGGATGGCTATCTTCGACAGCGTCAGCACAGACTGTTTTATCTCCCAGCATGCAGAACCAACCTGCCTCTGGTGATGCCGGTGGGGAGAGCAATCAAACTGCTGAACATGATCGCTTCGGAGATCGATGTCTTTCATATTCGTGAAAGTACATTCAGAAGACAAATACTCTTGACTTTGGAGAGTATTTTGTATTCCTAATGTCGAACCATCTCTCATGCGTTCCTGGTATTATATATTCCTTATGTTTTACCTGTTCTCAATAGATGCCTTAAACTATAAAAAATGTTTGTAATGTCTTTTGAGAAAATAAACTGATTTGATTTGATTTGATTTGATTTGATCTCAGGGATCTGATCTGAACGGATCGCTCAGCAGAGTGAGTCGACTCTTTTTCACGACTGACGACTCACTAAAATCAGATTTGTAACTCCAAACTCCAATGCCGCGCCGCGCGCCGCACAGTGGGCTGAAAATGAAGCTCCATAGACTTAGCGTCACTCGAAAATCAAGTACCTAATTTCATCAGATAGGTACCAAGATCAGATCCCTGAGATGAGTCGTTTTGCCCATCCCTACTCATTACGCGTAAGCACACGCACTAACACATTTACAATCTTCTTTCAATTTGTGAATGAACTCTACCCGCTTTTACGTTTTTTTTCCTGGAATTTACGTCGAAAATATTCAAAATATGCGAGTTGCGCGCGCTTGACAATGAGTCGCCAACAAACCCAAGAAACAAACAAATAAACTTCAATCTGTTTTCAATGCGGCAGCACGACTTATAAAAGGTTTTCCAAAAAACTCGCATATTTCACAACTTCTAAAAGATCATCACTGGCTCGAGTGTCCTGAAAGAATCCAGTATAAACTATGCTGGACGGTTTTTAAAGCGCTTCACGGAATGGCACCAGCCTATATATCTGAACTTTGTGTTGCTGACTTGCCCTAACTTGCGGCAATCTACCCTTTGATCAGCAAACTCCTCGGTAATAGGCAGATTAGTTGAGCCAAAGCGCAACCCCCGGATAAATTTCGGTCAGGCTTTCACAGTGGCAGGTCCGTCCGCCTGAAATATGCTTCCTGCACGCCTCAGATGCATTGACAATCCGACAGACTTTAAATCTCACCTTAAAACCCACCTTTTCAAAATATCCCATAAAATGTAAACAACGGTTATCTGATTGCTGGTGTCACATGCAGTTCTCATGACTAATATATTGTCAAAGCGCCCTTGAGGTGAGCTATTCACGAAAACGGCGCTATACAAATTAGCCTAATTATTATTATTATTATCTGGTGTACAATTCACGTGACAGTAAAATGGGGATTGATTAGCTACCTATCACATGTCACGAGAATCAATATGATACTAACTAACTAACCATCACGCCGTCTCCCCGAAGGGGTAGACAGAAAGAATGGACTGCCACACTTCTTTCTTGACATATTTCCCTCGCTTCCTCAACATTCATACATCGTGTCATGCACGCACGTCGATTTCTCTGATTCCTCACATGGCCGACATTCAATATTTGATTTATTTGATCGTATAATTTTTTTACCATTCTTTCTTCATTCATTCTTTCCATATGTCCAAACCATCTTAATGATCCTTTCATTATTTTGTTCATAACACCATCATTCGCACTGCATTCACTTCTTATATTTTCATTCGACACTCTATCATACACATAGTATCCACACGTTCGTTTAAGAGATCTCATTTCAACTGCATTTATTCTACTTTCATCCTTCTTTTGCCAGTCCCATGCTTCGCTTCCATACATAAGGGTCTGTAGAAGAACACCATTGTGCACTGCCATTCTAGTTTTTTTGGATAGGTTTTTGTTTGCGATGACAACATTAAGTGCACCATTCACTCTGTTGCCTGCCCCAACCCTTCTTTCAATATCCCTCTCCACTCGCCCATCAATATGATAGCTATACCCTTCACATGGATTTGGCTCTCGCTGTAATGATGTAAAGAGCGATTCAACTTAATAATAATTATTCCACAGGTGTCCAGATGGAGTGCTACGCTGGTGGCTTCCCCACTCCTCGAATCACCTGGAGGAGGGAGAACAACGCTATTCTGCCCACGGGGGGCTCCATACACAAGTGAGTTCCTATTTCAAATTATTCTCAATTCAAATAAAGAACGTTAGACACAGTTAATCGCTGACAGTAGAGAAAATTTACAAGTCTTAGTGTCAAAGATGTGTTTATAAATAGGTGCCTTCGCTCAATATTCAAAATCTGTTGGCCCCAAATAGTGGCAAATGCCGTTCTCTGGACCATGGCAGGCGAAAAGCCAATTAGAGAACAAGTCGCTAGGCGCAAATGGCAGTGGATCGGTCACACTCTGAGACGGAACCCAGCCTGCATCGCTCAGGGCGCACTAGACTGGTCCCCTATGGGGGGAAAGAGGAAGCGAGGCAGACCTAGAGCCACCTGGAGAAGAGCCCTGCAGGACGAGGTTAAAGCAGCAGTCACTTGGGATGATGTTAGGCATCAGGCATGCGATAGTGTCGGGTGGAGAAGATTCCTTGAGGCCCTATGCACCACGGAGGTGTGACAGGACAAAAAGAAGAAGAAGAAGTGTCAAAGATGTATGAGGCATGCAAAAAGAGTGACCTGGTGATGAATGTGTCTAAATCTAAAGTGATGGTTTTCGAGAAAGAAGAATGTATGACGATTTGTGATATAAGTGCGATGGGTGAGAAATTGGAGCAAGTTACCGAATTTACGTATCTGGGAAGCATGTTTACAAGAGACGGAAAAATGGAGAAAGACATCGAAAGAAGGGTTGGTGCTGGGAATAAAATAAATGGCGCACTCAAAGTCATTACTGCAAATAGAAATATATCCACAGAAGCAAAGATGGCAGTACACAATGGAGTTCTAGTGCCGCCCCTCTTGTATGGAAGTGAAGCTTGGAGCTGGCAAATGAAGGATGAAAGCAGGATAAACGCCGTAGAAATGAGATCACTAAGAAGAATGTGCGGGAAAACGTTGTATGATAGAATACCGAACGATGAAATAAGAAAGAAATGTAAGACAGATGACTGCATTATGAATAAAATTAAAAAAGGATCCCTGAGATGGACATATGGAACGAATGGATGAGAGTAGAATGGTTAAATAGTTGTACCGGAAAAAGAAGCCGAGGACGACCGAGGAAAACACGGCATGACCAAATTAATCAATTACTAAAAGGCGGCCACATTCGTAGTCGGAATAATCAACCCTTTCAGCTCTTTCATACACTTGTCCTTCCATATGTTTCACTTTGAAGTTCATTGATTTATATATGAATGGTTTCTTTCAGGGGTAACATTCTGAAGATCGACAAGGTGAAGAAGGAAGATCGCGGCACGTACTACTGCGTGGCGGAGAACGGCGTGGGGAAGGGTGCCAGGCGTAACGTGGCCGTGGAGGTGGAGTTCTCCCCTGTTATCAGCGTGCCAAGACCTCGGCTTGGCCAGGTGAGTCACTTCTTCCTGTCATGTTATCACCACGGTGTCTAGTGGCACGACTGATGTCTGACACGATTCCAAGAGAAGCTCACCTCTTTCACTCCGTCTCTTTTACCCCGTCTCTATTACCCCGTCTCTATTGCCACGTCTCTATTGCCCCGTCTCTTTTACCCCGTCTCTATTACCACGTATCTATTACCCCGTCTCTTTTACCCTGTCTCTATTGCCCCGTCTCTATTGCCCCGTCTCTATTACCACGTATCTATTACCCCATCTCTTTTACCCTGTCTCTATTGCCCCGTCTCTATTTCCCCGTCTCTTTTACCCCGTCTCTATTACCACGTATCTATTACCCCGTCTCTTTTACCCTGTCTCTATTGCCTCGTGTCTATTACCCCGTATCTATTACCCCGTCTCTTTTACCCCATCTCAATTATCACGTCTCTATTACCACGTCTCTATTACCCCACCTCAATTACCACGTCTCTTTTACCCCATCTCAATTACCACGTCTCTATTACCCCACCTCAATTACCACGTCTCTTTTACCCCATCTCAATTACCACGTCTCTATTACCACGTCTCTATTACCCCACCTCAATTACCACGTCTCTATTACCCCATCTCAATTACCACGTCTCTATTACCCCACCTCAATTACCACGTCTCTATTACCCCGTCTCCATTACCACGTCTCTTATACCCCATCTCTTTCACGCCGTCTCTTTCATGCAGTCTCACTATCTCATTCCACCTGCACGTACGTTTTTTAATGGACTGAACAAAAAGGAAAAGTAGGATAAATGTATGTATTGAAAAATCAAAAACATTTGAAATGTAATTTTTTATCAAAAAAATCACATAAATTGGTTTGCGAAATGCGTGACCCAAATCAAAATGGATGGAAAATATTTTAATTAACTTAATGAATTAAAATGATCATCCCGAATAATGTAAAAAAAAACTAAGCGTTATAAATCTAGTTTATCAGCGAAAATTAAATGATGTCGGATAATCACAATGTCGCTCGCTGACCGATCACGGCTGAATTAATGCGTCTACTGCGCCGACTCGTTGTCAAGCGCATGTGTCTTGAAAATTTACGACATAAATTGCAGGGGGAAAAAATCGTAAAAACGGGTAATAAATGTAAAATAATTACACGCTATTGTCGGGAAAATGTTAAATCCGAGAACGTAAAATCCAGGTTTCGCTGTAGTATGTTTTTTAAGGGAGTGACGTAAATGTGTACCATTTGATAAAAATAACAAAGAGATTATTGAAGGGATTGGTTTTATTTCAGGCTCTGCAGTACGATATGGACCTGGAGTGCCACGTGGAGGCCTATCCGCCACCGGCCATCACCTGGCTGAAGGACGAGGTCCAACTGGCCAACAACCAGCACTACAGGTCTGTTACTATCTTTCGTTCTGCTAATCATCATCATTGGCTGTCCCTCGTGTCCGAGGAAGACTGTCCTTCACGGTTGTGGGTCCGCGTGTGGCTGAAGATCCCGATCCTGGACCCACATATTCTGGGGCATCTGGGGCAGGAGAGTGGAGCCGTCACCCTCTCCCAGTGGTCTCTCCTTTCTCCTCCTCTCAGCGGCGTCGTCTCTGCGCTGTGCTTCAAAGTCTTGCGTGCCTTTATGTACTGCTGTTCTCCACCTAGGTCTGTCCTCTGCAGTCTTTTCCCAGCAATCACAGTCGATGCCAGTCTTTTGTAGGTTTCCTTTAAGGGAGTCCCTAATGCGCTTCCTCTGGCCACCGTGTGAGCGTTTTCCTTGGGTAAGCAACGGACACTGCTAATACCGCAGTGTCCGTTGCTTTAGGAGTGTCTTTGCAATGATGTGAGTAGCAAACAGTCGGTATTTTCCTAGTGCGCCCTTGGAGTAATTCTTCTTCTTCCCCTTATTGTAGATCTAGCCATCTATTTATACAGGATATCAAATTTTTTCCTGTGATGAAGACGCTTTCTCTCCATCTCTCTGGAGGTCGATGGCCCTCTGGAGTCATCCTCTTGATGTGATCCCTCCAGAATCATCTTCTCTGCCTACTCTATCTTGCTATGTCCTTCATTTTTCAAATCAAATCTTCAAAGAGTCTGTTATTTCAGGCGGGTCCTCTTGAGACGCTGAACTCCAGCTTTCTCTCCACCGTTTCGGGGGTCTTCCTGGTCGGCGTTGTCCGTTTGGCGTTCCATGGAGAGCTATGTGTGGTATCCTATTTGACCTCATTCTTTCTACGTGTTGATGCCAGTATCGCCGCCTTTGACGTCCCCATCTGACCACATGTTCGACCTCGCAGATTTCTCGGATTGCTGTATTCCTAACTCGATCACGTAGGGTCTTGCCAGCTATAGCGCGGAGTGTTTTCATCTCGGTTGTCCTGAGCATGCTCTTAGTCTTGACAGTGTCTGCCCTCGATTCAATGCCATATGTGAGGATTGGTCGCACACGGGTCTTATAAATGCGTACCTTGCTGTCAGTCCTCGTGTCCTTGTTTCTCCATATGACATCTTTCAGGCAGCCTGCAACCGCTGCAGACTTATCCACCTGTGACCTTACTTCTCTGGGGAGGTCATTAGAGCTGGTTACTTCACTTCCGCGATATCTGAATTGTACGGAGATTTCGCATCTTAGTTGGTTTCTAGAGAATGTCATACACTTCGTTTTTGAGATGGATATGATCACATTGTATTTAGAACAGGATTCATCAAATTTTGAGAGCATTGCTTGTAAGTCGTTTTCATTTTCGCCACGATTGTGGCGCCGTCTGCATAGCAAAGCATTCCAATTACTTCATTACCCAGAGTGTACCCTAAATTGAGAGATGCAACCTCTGCAATGATGTTGTCCATGATGCGGTTAAAGAGAAACGGGCATAATCTGTCGCCTTGTCTGATGCCAAGGGATGTTTTTATGGCTTTAGTGAATTTCCCATTTGCTCTGATCTTTGTGTTGCCGAATCAGTTTATTCACTTAACAGATTAAAAAATAAAATTATATGTATAAATATATTTTTTCTAGAATTTCTCACTTTGCCACGGCTGACGAGTTCACCGACACGACTATCCGCGTGATCACCATCGAGAAGAGGCAGTTCGGCCTCTACACCTGCAAGGCGGCCAACAAGCTGGGGCAGAACGAGGCGCAAGTGGAACTCTTCGGTCAGTATCATCACCGCTCGCCGTCTATTCAATTTTTTGATTAAAAAACTATCTACTCTCGTACAAGAACACCTTTTGTATGGAAGCGAAGCATGGAACTGGCAAAATAAGGATGAAAGTAGAATAAATGCAGTAGAAATGAGATCTCTTAGACGAATGTGTGGATACTCTGTGTATGATAGAGTGTCGAATGAAAATATAAGAAGTGAATGCGGTGCGAATGATGGTGTCATGAACAAAATAATGAAAGGATCATTAAGATGGTTTGGACGTATGGAAAGAATGAATGAAGAAAGAATGGTAAAAAAATTATATGTTAACGATGTAAATGGAACCAGAAATAGAATCGGAAGACCGAGGAAAATGTGGCACGATCAAATAAATCAAATATTGAATGTCGGCCACGTGAAGAGTCAGAGAAATCGACACGCGTGCATGACACGATGTATGAATGTTGAGGAAGCGAGAGAAATTTGTCAGGAAAGAAAAGTGTGACAAATGAAACAAATGGACGAGAGAAGAATGGTTAAAAAGATATATACAAGTAGTGTGAATGAGACGGAGCCCAGCCTCCATCGCTCAGGGCGCACTAGACTGGTCCCCTATGGGGGAAAAGAGGAAGCGAGGCAGACCTAGAGCCACCTGGAGAAGACCCCTGCAGGACGAGGTCAAAGCAGCAGGCCTCACTTGCGCATGCATTAGAGTCGGGTAGAGAAGGTTCCTTGAGGCCCTATATACCACGGAGGTGCGACGGGACAAGAGGAAGAAGTGTGAATGGTGGAAGAAGTTGAGGAAGGCCAAAGAATGGCGATCATGTTTGAAGCAGGAACAATCGACGAGCGTGCGTGTCACGGTGTGTGAATGTAGAAGAGGCGCGAGAGTTATGTCAGGATAGAACAGTGTGCCGGTTCATCCTCTGCCTACCCCTGTGTGATGGTTAGTTTGTTAGTTAACTATGAATATTCGGTTAAAAAAATATATATATTTCATATTTGGTGATTTTTTTTTATTGACCGCCGAGTTGGTTTGGTAATGTGATCATTTGAATGGAAAAAATACCCTTCAGATAGAGAATGCAAATTTTCGCCTCTGGAATCTTCTACTAGCATGGCAGTGCATTTGTTAGTTTTAAAAATATATATTTTTTATTATTCAATTGAATTTTTTAAGCATTATTTAGATTTTGTATAGCTATTGGTGTGTAGATTATTTAATTAAAGAAAAAAAAATGCATTTTCGTAAAATTCGAATCAGAAAATCTAGTATATTTTTTCTGTCATAACCATAGATTAAATTTGTCACGTTAGTTAGTTAGATTTCATTTTGTCTATGGTATTTTCCCCATGAGCATGGTTATGCCGGTTCTGATTGTTAATTATATCTCTCATCTCATCGAATATCTAGATTTTCACATGAAATGTGTCGTGTTTTCTACGTCTGGTGATTCGAAGATCATTTGAAGACCAAATGATCTCCGAAACGTGATATATTTGGTATAAATCTAAAAGATTTTTGAATGTTCTTAGCTTCGTCAAAAATTTAATTTTGATAATACAGTAGAACCTCGATTATCCGGACTAATTGGGGATGAAGGTAGCCCGGATAAGGACAAATCCGGATAATAGAAGAAAAAAATCCCTAAACATTTCATCGATCTGGTTTAAACATTCAATAGATGGGTGGGGATGGTGCATTATTTAGTAATAATAATATTTTACCTGTGGATTTTTGATTTTTTTTCACTTCTGAAGTGAACTGATTTTCATACCATCTTTAAAAATTTCAGCAGGCTTTTTTCTGATGATAATATTCAACCAAAAGACTTTTGATATTTTTAAAGCATTTTTTAATTTTTTCACAACTTTACGCTCAAAGCTTCCGTAAAAACGTAAATGGAGGGAAACCGTAAATGAAAAAAGTGAAAAAAACACAATTTAAATTTATTTATTTTTAAATCGTGTAGATTAGCTCGCAAAATGCATGAACCTAAATGAAACCGTGACATAAAAAGAAAGAAAATATTGTTATTAACTTTAAAACTAAAAAAATTGACGGTCGAAGTGTGCGCGGGAGATGCCTATTGGTGGCGATGAGGTTCGCAACCCATCACACCGCGTCTCCCGCGGGGCGAAAAGAGAAGGATGGAGTGCCGCAACAGTATAAGTGTGACAGTCCATTCTTTCTGCCTACCCTTTTGGGGAGACGGCGTGATGGTTAGTAAGTAGTAAGTAAGTAAACTAAAAAAAAAAACGTAAAAAACTGTTTGTAAGTGACGATCGCGATTAATGTCAAAAAGAACGAAGCGTTGCAAATCGAATCGAAAACCAAATGACAGGACAGATGTTAACCTGCGAAAATTAAAAAAAAAAAATAATAATAAAAACGTCGAGGTCCGGATAATGGAGGTTTTACTGTACCTGTAATTTTTTAAACACATCAGCTATAAACACCAGTTGGGTGGTGGTCTAAAGGATAGAATGCTTGTCTCCTGATCTAGGGGACTTGTGTTCAAGCCTGGACACGGCCCTTCTTTATAATAACGAGCTATTTGGGCTAGGTTCGGAGATTGTTTATTAAATTCTAAAATAATCTTAAAAAATTCACATTTCAAAATATCTAATACAAAAAAAAAAAGTGAGAATCTGGATATTTCACCCATTTTTATCTTGAAATGATATTAATTTTTATGTTTAATTAATTTATTATGTATTTAAAAGCTAAAACGAATAATAAATAAAACTGACGTGGTCATCTAGTAACTCGGTTCTAGTCATGTCCGTCAGGGGTATTCAAAGAGAGCTATTTCTTGAATAATATCATTTCGAGATTTCTTATCTTTGCCTAGTGTCTGCCAGCCCATTGTATGTGCTTTGCATCCGATATTTAATGTTTTATATTATTTGTTTTTTTTTTCTCTCTTCCCCATTCCTCATTCCATTAAATCTCCGATAAAAATCTTCCTGGATCCATTAAACAACTCCTCCACAAACACACACACTTGTATAATCACATAACACTGTATACTGTCAATGTTTGGCTTCACATTATCGTGAAACACTTATTTTTTTAAATCGATTCATCTTACATAATTTTTTCTATACATTCATCCAACAAAATTGTTTCCCCTCGTCCCCGATATCCTCGCTGCTGCTTCCACATATCCCCCGCGATACAGAGTCCATTATACCAGTGTGCCCGCCGGCCTGCGGTCAGGCGAGGTACGGCTCCGGGTCCTCGGTCGTCCCGACGGTCACGACGACGCTCCTCTCGCTGGTATCGCTGGCGCTGCTGTACCGCCTCTACGGACCGAGCACCAGGTGAGTTGCGTCCAATGAAAAGACGGCATTCTGAAATCTAATTATCTTCAAGGTTAGGTGTGAACTGTTTCAATTTATGAACAGGAGTTTTTTTAAATTAATGTTACGTATATGTAACATTATTCATGTGTGTTACATATATTATTCATGTGTTTAAATATGAACCTGGCAAAGACGTGGACGGCAACAGAATTGAGAATGTCCAAGAATATACATACCTGGGACACAATATTCCATTGGGCCGAGATAACCAAACCGCAGAGCTAAAAAGAAGAATTGGACTAAGCTGGGCAGCTTTCTGAAACATGAGTTACATCCTTAAAAACCGGAAAATACCGATCAACCTGAAACGAAAAGTCTATGAAGCCTGCGTTCTGCCAGTTGGTACTTATGGTCTTGAAACTGCTACACCGTCCAAACAAAGTGCCGAGAAACTACGAGTGACCCAAAGAGCCATGGAAAAAGCCATGTTAGGAATAAGCCTAAGAGACAGATTCAGAAACGATACGGTGAGAGAAAAAACGAAGGTCACTGACGTCATCCACTGGGTGGCGACTCTAAAATGGCAATGGGCAGGTCACGTAGCCAGAAGCTCAGATGAAAAGTGGACAAGAAGACTGCTGACTTGGAGACCGTGGACGGCAAAGAGAAGCGCAGGGCGAACGCAACTACGATGGAAGGATGATCTGAACAGACACGTCGGAATAACCTGGATGCAGTCTGCACAGGACAGAGTGAAGTCAAAATAAATAATTAAAAATATACCTTACCAGAAAGAATAATTAATTTCAGAATGTATTTGCCCATTTTTATCATCATTTTTTTTTCTGTTTAGCTATTGCATGTATTTTTGCTTTGATATTTATTATAAATAGAATTCTGTTTGTTTTATGTGTATCTTTGGTGTTTATTAATAGTGAGTATGATGCATGTCTCATATGTGTGACAACACGCTTATGCACTCGAAACAACCGTGTTTTATATGTGTATAATCACAATAACATTCTGTGTCACGCTTCTAATATGTAACAACACGTTAATTATATGTAATAACACGTTACTTATATGTAACAACATATTATTTATATGTAACAACACATAAGTTATATGTAACAACACGTTATTTATATGTAACAACACATTACTAATATCTAACATGTTACTTATATGTAACAACACGCTACTTATATGTAACAACACGTTACTTGTATGTAACAACATGTTACTTACTCGTATATGTTACAACACATTACTTATATGTAACAACACACTACTTATATGTAACAACACATTATTAATTATATAACAACACATTACTAATATCTGATAACATGTTACTAATATGTTACATTGTGTTACTTATATTAAAAGGCGTTTTATGTATTTAACAGCACATAACCCATCGTGTTACGTGTGTTTAACAGCTAGATATGCACTTGTAACAATTTTTTGCATATACGTAACAAAAGACTTACTTACTTACTTGTCATATATGTAACAGCACATTATATCATGTTACACATACGTAACATATAATAATTCAGTTATGTAACGGGGTGTTAAATTTGTGTAATTGCATACGCACGTCGCAAGTTTAAAATATGTAACAAGCGTGTAATGTGCGTTGTTGCATTTATGTAACATGCTTTGAATACAATTTTTTTTTTCACTTGCAGTTACTAAATATAAAATCGTAAACCTCCATGTCACACGTAATCATGCGACATGTATTAAGAAAGATGTTACATATATGTAACAACATGTTTTGTATATATTACAAACCCTTTAACATAAAATTATAAACTTCAAGGATGGACAATACTTTGAATCATAAATGTATAACCAGTTTTTTACGATAAAGCCTCGAATTTCGGAAAAAAA
The DNA here is from genome assembly GCA_022606425.2 of Lepidostoma basale. NCBI lineage: Eukaryota > Metazoa > Arthropoda > Insecta > Trichoptera > Lepidostomatidae > Lepidostoma > Lepidostoma basale. The sequence continues at coordinate 715,318 of JAHDVF020000044.1, forward strand.
AAACGGCGGAAGCAAAGTTATACACCTAATATATATATATACATTATTAAAATGTTATTTTTTTTTCATTTTGAATATGTATTGTAAACCTCTAAAAAAAATACCCTATATTTAAAACTTGTTACAAATATGTAACAGCATGTTACGTATGTGTTACATGCACTGAACGTTAAAATATTAATCACAATCACGTGAAAATATTGTGAATATTTAAAAATATTGTGTTTCAAATATGTTACAAGCACGATTTTTCCGCACTTACTTATTTATTATTATTTGAAAATATATTATTTTGAATGGTCTCCATCATTTCAGAAATGGAGATTCCGGACATTAACTTCCCCGGTCTGCGCTGGGACCCCGCTGTTTACAACTACTACTACGGGGCCGCTCCCCCCTCGCGCTGTGGGCCCCCTCTCCTGCTGGCCGCAACGGCCGTCACCCTGCTCCTGCGACACCTTGCACCTCCACACCTGCACTGAAACCACTCCTCCACATTCCGACACTGTACTGATACACGCAGGCCTTGTGTGGTGAGGTGATCTCGTCACCTTTACATTTAATACGGTATTGTGACGTTCCCATAGTGTTGTCACTATTACATGGTTTTTAAAGAATTATGACATTTTTACGATTTTGCAAATTTTAGAAATTTTAAGATTTTTATGATATTTACCAATTTTTATGATTTTATAAATTTTATGATATTTGCAGATTTCGTGATTTTTGTAATTGATTTTTGCAATTTTCAAAATTTATATGATTTTTTAAATTTTGTAATTTTTGCAAATTTTGTGATTTTGCAAATTATGTGATTTTTGCAAATTTATTGATTTAGCAAGATTTTGCAATTTTCATAATTTTACAAATTCACATAATTTGTAATTTTGAAAAAGTGGTTTTTGTAATTTTGATGATTTTTGGAATTTTCAAAATTTATGATTTTTGCAAATTTTGTAATTTTTGCAAATTTTGTAATTTTTGCAATTTTTATAATTTTTTAAATTTCGTGAAATTTTTGTTTGTAAATTTTGTAATTTTTGCAAATTTTGTAATTTTTGCAAATTATGTAATTTTTGCAAATTTTGTAATTTTTGCAAATTTTGTAATTTTAGCAAATTTTGTAATTTTTGGAAATTTTGTAATTTTAGCAAATTTTGTAATTTTTGCAAATTTTGCAAATTCACATAAACTATGACTCTGTGAAATCTTCACAATTTGTGATTCAGCATTCTCAATGTTTCTCTAGTTTCCACCACTTGGGACAGGACAGGATATGGATATTTGTAAGATTTAAAAACAGAGATGGACAAGTTCAGACTGTGTTGAATCTCAGAATTTATTTATTTTTATACACTTGACACACAAATTATAATATTTTAATCTCATAAATATTATAAACCAACATTTGATATACGTAGAAAGATTGTGACATTCAAATAACCAAATTCTACTATATATCTATAAAACCATAGTGTTCTGTTGCACGCTCAAATAGCCATAATTTCTACACGTGTGCCGCTGACATTTTCAAAATAGTTTTTTTTATATTATTATTATTATATATAATTAACCAACGACTGTATAAGCAATTGATATTATAATGATCCATCCATTTTATTTTTTTAAATAATAATTTTTAAGTTATATTAATTTGTAAGTTAAACGTGTAACCCGTTATTAGACCCCATTTTAAATTTCACATAACCTAACGGATAATAATTATATTATTTGACGCGTTGATTCACTGATGCCGGCGTTTGCTCTCGGTCATCGTAAATATCCGTCGTGCATAATTTTTTTCCCATTAATACAATATGAATCCCATTATGAGAAAGTTAGGTTAGGTTTTTTTTTAAAACGAGAGTACAAATAGTGGTTTCAATTGAAAAATGAATGTGTTCATTTGAAACTTTTGCCTTGAAGGACGATGTGTTAGGGAGGCGAAAAATAATCTATTTTAAATCAAAATCATTCCTAAAATATGTCGTATTATATAAAACTTGCAGTTTGACAATTTACTAATTAAAAGCAATATTTTTTTAAAATTAATAAGTTTTATTAATGTATCCCTTTGCAATCTGGGTTCCTTTGCAATCTGGGTCCCTTTGCAATCTGGGTCCCTTTGCAATCTGGGTCCCTTTGCAATTTGGATCCTTTTATAATCTGGATCCCTTTGCAATTTGGGTCCCTTTCGCAATCTGGATCCCTTTGCAATTAAGGACCTTTTCCAATTTGGATTTGGGTCACTTTTACAATCTGGATCCTTTTTCAATTTGGGTCACTTTTGCAATCTGAGTCTCTTTGCAATATGGGTCCCTTTACAATTTGGGTCCCTTTGCAATCTGGTTTCGTTTGCAATCTGGTTTCGTTTGTAATCTGGATCCATTTACAATCTGGGTCACTTTATAATCTGGGTCCCTTTGCAATCTGGATCCCTTTGCAATTTGATTGTGTGTTTATTTTAAATAGGGCATCCACACGATACAAAGTCTTTGTTTGCGTATTTTGCATACTATTTTCACTATTAATACATTATTTGGTGATATAAAAAAGGTGAAGAATCAAAATATTGTCTTCAGTATCCTTGCAAGATGAAAACCATTCAGCCAATCGGTTCACAGCGATTCATCAAACATCTTTCAGGTGAAAATAGCTTTCGCGCAATCTTACATCCGTTAAAGAAAATATTTCATTAATGCGGGAATCTAAAATTAAAATACGAATGCGAAAAAATGGAGTGCAGACTACGCAAACAAATACATAGAAATCAATGTGAGTGTACAGAATCTCCGTATTTTATAAAAATATATCTTATTTGTGAAATAATCCATTTATAGTCATTATTTTTTGACTTTAGGTTAGTTAAATTAGTATTTTTATATATGTGTATGATTTTTTTTTTTACATTCCTCAAATAACGTTTAAATAGAATGTAAAGGGTTTTTCATTAAGAGGTCTCGACGTAAAATCCGTCAAGTTGATGACGCAGAAATATCCGGCTCTTGCGCACGACGTAGAATGGACTGTTTGGGGTTTCCTCGCACACTGTACCCAACAGCAATAATATTCTAAAACGATCTTGCGTTTCTTTGACGTACAGACAATGCTTCATCGATCACCGATCCGGTCGTCTAAAATGTATGCATTAAACGACGTATTGTGAAATCTGCAGGACGGCCGTAAATGCCTTAAATTGGCAAACAGAGCACTGATTTTGATAATGAATTTTAACAATTTCAACGCGTTGTTGAAGAGTGTAGCGTTCCATGGTGAAATCAAGACTTCTTCTTCTTCAAGTGCCCTGTCGGGTCCCCCCAACGTTGGTGATCACCTCGGCGAACCTGTCCTTGTCCTGCACCGCTCGGAAGAGCTCCTCCACACTTTGGATGCCGGTCCACTCCCTCACAATTCGCAGCCAGGACATTTGTCTCCTTCCGGGCCCTCGCCGTCCTTCAATTTTCCCCTCCAATATCAGTTGGAGAAGGTGGTACTTTTCCCCACGCAGTATATGACCCAGATGTGAGATCTTTCGAACCTTGATAGTTGATAACAGTTCCCTGTCAACTCTAGCTCGCCTCGGGACTTCGGTATTGGTAACCATGTCTGTCCAGGGAACTCTGAGCATTCGGCGATGGAGCTACATTTCAAATGCTTCCAGTCTGTTCATTGAGTTGACTTTCAAGGTCCACGTTTCACACCCGATAAAACAGACCACACAATCAAGACTAAATATTAGTATTCTTGTAAATTTTTTACAGGTATCGCTTTACAAAAATAATAGAATAACCCTTTATATTGCAGTTCACATTCCGGCTTAGATTTAACGAGTGAAATTAAGCTATTTGGTTTCAATCTCTGTTGCATTGGCACTATTTGAGTGCACAATATTTACAAAATAGTTTGGCCTTACATATCTTAGTAATATTGTGTCTGTATTTGGTAAAACACATTGCAACAGCGACACTTTTGCTGTATCAGAGTATGCTGTGTGGAAATCCCGTCTGTTCGAGACGTCTCACCTAACCAACTTGTTTAACCCTTACCACTCATTTGTGTCACGTTTTCCTCGGTTATATTTCTTGTTTCGTTAATTCTGTCTACAGATGCTTTCTTTTTCATAAATAATAAAAGGGTCATTAACATGGTTTGGATCCATATTACTATTATTATTTTGTTGAAGTGACAGTGTGAAAATCACACTGCCATCGCTTGGAATCGAACCTGGGACCTTTGGTGTGGCATTCGTAATTCTTGCACCTTGCCACGAAGGTCGTCATATGTTAATGGAATAAGAAATAGTCGAAAATGTGGCAATTGATGTTTCCGTTAAAATGTGTTTTATCAAATGCCGTTTGGAGAATTTTATTTGTATGTAATATAAACAGTAAAAATAAACCTAGTTGTAAGGTTAGGTAGGGTTTTGTAATGTTGGTAATTTTATAATCGATGTTTTGATGTTTTTTTTTTATTTTTTGACATTGCGACAATCTTGGTGAACGTGTTCTCTGTGTAAATTGTGTTGAATAGTGACATGTTTCTTGTGGAAAACGTACAATAAATCCTTTATCGAAAGCTGTTTGTTTTATTTACGACTAGCTGACCCGGCAACGCTTCGCTATTGCTAAATTCGAGTATATAAATAAATCCAATATATTTTCAGCAGATACAATTGAAGTTCAATATCAATCATAATTTAGAAGCATAATTACCTGTCTGCATTTACATTAAAATAACGTCAATAAAATAGATAGTACCAATTAAACAACCAATTATTATACTACGTAATAAGTAAAACGTATTAAGTACATCCCAAAGTAAAACGAAATATATTGGACTGTCAGAAAGAAAAACACATTGTTGCCACTACACAAAATTACATGGACACTGAATTCTCTCCAGACCATGCCAAGCGAATATGAACTCTAAAGATTGAGACTCAGAGCCTCGATTATTAAGGTCTATATTCGCCTGTACTATGAAAATTTTCAATTAATTTATAAAGTTAATTAGAGCTCGATTAGTAACAAAAATATGCTTATGACCACCGCCGTATTCCACTTAATGAATTCTATGAGTTTCCTGAGGATCTGTTCAGGAATAACCGAGGAAAAAGTCCACACACAAAGCACAGATTGAGTTTTATTTATACGTACTCGTATGTACGAGTAGATGTAAATATGTAGATATTACGAGGTCTGTTCAAAAAGTATCCGACCATAATTTTTATTGGCAAAACAAATCATGTTTTGAGGGCGGAGCTTAGAGGACCGTTTGTAGGTATACCTTATGCACATGCTCAATTTTTTTCACGACCACAGCGCCACTCAGTCGCTGCCACGCCGTTGAAGAATGAGCACGTGTAAGCTATTGTCGTCAGATTTTAGTTTTGACGAGAAAAAGTTGAACAACGTTACTGGATCTAATTTTGTTTAAAGCTTGGGAATTCTCAAGTGGAAACTATCCGCAAAATTAAAAAAGAGTTTGAGGACGAAGCAATGGGCATCACACAGATAAAGGAGTGGTATAACCGCTTCAAAGATGGCCGCTCATCAGTGGAGAGTGTAGCACGATCCCGTAGGCCCTCAACATCCAAAATAATGTTGTCATTGATCAAATAAGGACCCTGGTGATGCAGGATCGTGGAATAACGATCAGAGAACTTGCTGATGAAGTGAGCATTAGTGTTGGATCAATTTATTCCATTTTAACTGAAGATTTAGCCCTCAGCAAAATTTGTGCCAAAGTTGCTGACAATTGAGCAGAAGCAACTTCGTGTGGAGATCGCACAGGACATGCTGGAGACTGTGATCAATGATCCCAATCGCTCCCTGTGATTTCTGTCTTTTTCCCCAGCTGAAAATGCCTTTGAAAGGGACCAGATTTCAGACCAGGGAAGACATCATGAATATTGCGACGGACCACCTGCGCGCCATACCAAAAGAGTCTTTCCAGCGTTGCTTCCGGCAGTGGCAGAACCATTGGGAGAAGTGTGTAGCAGCTCAAGGGGACTGCTTTGAAGGGGGTTAGTGTCATTTAATTGTATCTCAATAAATGTTCTTTTTATGAATAAAAGTCGGATACTTTTTGAACTGACCTCGTATATTAGAATTTTTATTTTATTTGCTGGATTTATAAAATTCCTCCAGGTATTTATGAAACTTGGACTTTGAAAGTGAATATAATGAACTGGTTGGAGGCATTTAAGATGTGGATATACCGCAGAATGGTCCGTTTCTTTTGGATAATCTAAACCTGAAACTCTGACAAATAATGATTAAATACTTCTATATATATGGTCTGTTCTACTACATGGCTGTGAAGCTTAGACCCTGATGGTGAATGTAATGAATCGGTTGGAGGAATTCCTTGCTCCGTATTTGTTAGATAATCTGAACCTGAAACTCGGATAAAGAATGGTTAAATACTACTATATAATATAATAAACGCCGCTCCTGAAGGGACTTCACTGGCTTAAATCCAAGAGTGAGTAAAATGCAAATTGTGTTTGACAGTGGCTCGACACCAGAGAGCGCCAGCGTATATATCGGACCTCTGCGTGACACCCATGCCAACGGAAAGGCAACGTTCACTCCGATCAGTAGAAACAAGTGCAAACAACATAGCAATTCCAGTCAGAGCCAATAAAGCAAGTTTCTATGATCGTGCTTTCAGCGTTGCGGGTCCGTTGGCGTGGAATAGCCTCCATGTAAGTATTAAGTATGAGGATAGTGACGTTAAAATCAAGAAACTTCCAAAGACTGCACTGTTGGGTCAGTCATTTCCTAGTGCGCCCTTGGAGTAATTGATTTTATAAAACGGCGCACTTAAAACATCTTCTTCGATGGCCCTACAGCCCATATCGAGCCTTAGCCTCCAGTATTCTTCGCCTCCAACTCCTCCTGTCCTCCGCTTCGACCCTCCAATCTGACACTTACTTAAAACATAAGTCATCAAAATAATAATAATAAGGAAAAGGCAAAAGAAAGATGAAAGAAGAATAAATTCAATAGAAATACTAACTAACTAACTAACTTACCATCACGCCGTCTTCCCGGAGGGGTAGGCAGAAAGAATGGAACGCCACACTGTTCTGTCCTGACATACGTCTCACGCTTCCTCTACATTCATACATCTTGTCATGCACGCATGTCGATTTTTCCGACTCCTCACGTGACCGACATTCAATATTTGATTGATTTGATCGTGCCACGTTTTCCTCGGCCTTCCTCTATTTCTAGCTCCGTTCACGCCGTTTACATATACCTTCTTTACCATTCTGTCTTCACTCATTCTTTCCACATGTCCAAACCATCTTAATGACCCTTTCCTTATTTTGTTCATAACACTTTCATTCGCACCACATTCACTTCTTATACTTGCATTTGTCACTCTATCATAAACAGATATGTCACACATTCGTCTTAGAGATCTCATTTCTACTGCATTTATTCTACTTTCATCCTTCTTTTGCCAGTTCCATGCTTCGCTTCCATACATAAGGGTCGGTCAATAGAAATAAGATCTCTTATACATATTTCTTATATATTTAAATAATTTTTTCAAATGTTATTTTGGAAATAATTATTATAATGTAATTGTGAGGTTGCAAACGACTTGGATTAACGCATCTGTAATGTTTATAATCTTTATATAAATAAATAAATAAACAAATTAAATGGTGCACTCAAAATCGAGAGCGCTAAGAAGAATGTGAAATTATTCAGAGAGACAGCCTATGATGATGATATCTACTTAACAAATTATTTGCTGCTTTCAAATCAAATCAGTTTATTATCTTAATAGACATTACAAACAATATTAATATTTAAGGCATCTATTGAGTACAGTTAAAATATAATATTATATATACAACATAATACCAGGAACACATGAGAGATGAATCAACATTAGGAAGATGTGATACTCTTTAAAGTCAAGAGTATTTGTCTTTTGAACGTACTATCTCTAATATGAAAGAAGCCGATCTCCGAGGGGAACGCGTTCAGCAGACTAATTGCTCTTCCCACCGGAGTCAACAGAGACAGGTTGGTTATGGCGGCCGGTAGGTAAAACAATCTATCCTGTTGCTGTCGGAGACATCTATCAGGGACAAAAAGACCAACATCCTCCAGTACGGCTGAGTTCTCGAAATATCTCCTGATTAATCTAAAAAAATGGGTTATGAGATGCCCATCACTTCGAAGCTGCAGAGAATTGGTCCCGAGTATTCCCAAAAGAAATGCCGTGGGATAGAGCCACGGATAGCTACCATACTCCCTCATGTAGAGATACCTCGGAGAGTTTTTCTGTACCCTCTCTGAAAGTAGATCATATTTGCTAATAATATATTCTCTATATAGAAGAGAATTTGCAATATTGCAAGATAATTGTGTTTACATGCATTTGACCCTATGGAAATATCATAAATTATTAATTTCTTTGGAGCATGGCATCACACAGGGTATTCTCAAAGTAAGTTATTCTTTTCATCATTTTTAATCATATTATTAAGCACCCTTATGTATGGAAGTGGCAAAAGAAATGAGATCTCTTAGACGAATGTGTGGATAATCTGTGTATGATAGTGTCGAATGAAAATATAAGAAGTGAATGGGGTGCGAATGATGGTGTCGTGAACAAAATAATGAAAGGATCATTAAGATCGTTTGGACATATGGAAAGAATGAATGAAGAAAGAATGGTAAAAAAAAGTATATTTTAATGATGTAAATGGAACCAGAAATAGAGGAAGACCGAGGAAAACGTGTGACGATCAAATAAATTAAATATTTAATGTCGGCCATGTGAGGAGTCATAGAAATCGGCGCGTGCATGACACGATGTATGAATGTTGAGGAAGCGAGAGAAATATGTCAGGAAAGAAAAGTGTGGCAGTCCATTCTTTCTGCCTACCCCTTCGGTGAGGTTAGTTAGTTATCCACCTGTTACGGACAGTCTTCGTGGAAGAGTGGCAACAGTAAAGACTGCCACACCGAAGTTTCCGGGTTCGATTCCCGGCGATGGCAGTGTGATTGTCACACTGTCTTTGGTCTGGTGTAGAATTCACGTGATAATAAAATGGCGATAGATTAGCTATCTATCACATGTCACAAGAATCAATCAGTTGAAAAAAAATGTACTTTCATATGAAGCACTTAATTTGTGGTATGATATTATTAAACATAATTTAGAATGGAGAAAGATATTGAAAGAAGGGTTGGGGCAGGCAACAAAGTGAATGGGGCACTTAAAGTTGTCATCGCAAACAAAACTCTATATAAATAAACAGATGTGTACAATATGAAAGAGCGGAAAGGGTTGGATCCAGGTGCCGAAATGAGCGGAGTGTCAGTAAGCTGTCTATTGTATGCGGATGACGCTGTCCTACTTGCAGACAACGAGCATGAACTACAAGTCCTGGTGAATAGTGTGTATGAGGTATGCATGCGAAATGATCTGATGATGAATGTTAATAGGTCCAAGGTAATGATTTTTGAAAAATAAGAAATCATGACAGTCTGCAACATTTGGAGCAAGTAGATGAGTTCGTGAATTTAGGTAGTATGTTGACAAGAGATGGGCGATTGGAGAGGGATATTGAAAGAAGGGTTGGGGCAGGCAACAAAGTGAATAGTGCACTCAAAGTTGTCATCACAAACAAAAACCTATCCAAAAAAGCTAGAATGACAGTGCACAATGGTGTTCTTTTACCGACCCTTATGTATGGAAGCGAAGCATGGAACTGGCAAAAGAAGTATGAAACTAGAATAAATGCAGTAGAAATGAGATCTCTTAGACGAATGTGTGGATATTCTGTGTATGATAGAGTGTCAAATGAAAATATAAGAAGTGAATGCGGTGCGAATGATGGTGTTATGAACAAAATAATGAAAGGATCATTAAGATGGTTTGGACATATAGAAAGAATGAATGAAGAAAGGATGGTAAAAAAATTAAATGTTAACGATGTAAATGGAACCAGAAATAGAGGAAGACCAAGGAAAACACGGCACGATCAAATAAATCAAATATTTGAATGTTGGTCATTTGAGGGGTCAGAGAAATCAACGTGCGTGCATGACATGATGTATGAATGTTGAGGAAGCGAGAGAAATATGTCGGTAAAGAAAAGTGTGGCAGTCCATTCTTTCTGCCTACCCCTTCGGGCAGACGGCGTGATGGTTAGTTTTTAATATATTTTCTTTCCGGAAATACTTCTCTCGCTTCCTCGACATTCGTACATCGTGTCATGCACGCACGTCGATTTCTCCGACTCCTCACGTGGTTGACATTTAATATTTGATTTATTTTATCGTGCCACGATTTCCACGGTCTTCCTCTATTTCCAGTTCCATTTACATTGTTAACATATCCTTATTTTACCATTCTTTCTTTATTCATTATTTCCATGTGTCCAAACCATCTTAATGTTTCTTTCATTATTTTGTTCATAACACCATCATTCGCACCGCATTCACTTCTCATATTTTCATTTGACACTATCATACACAGATTTTCACTCATTCGTCTAAGAGATCTCATTTCAACTGCATTTATTCTACTTTCATCTTTAAAATAATTTCCATTCATGTTTTTGTGGTCACCCTGTACAAAATCGTTCGCCTTATTAGCTACAAGCCATATAAACGAAAATAATTTAAAAAAATATATTTTGCAACATGGATCTGTCCACGAGTGTTACCACATTGACAAATATATTAATTAAAACATATTTCAATAACTTTTGGTGTTCTGTTATAATAACAGATAAAAATTTAAATATTAACACCAATTTTCCTTCTTATGTATACAAAATAGAACAAAATACTTCAGCAATACCATTTTTGATTGATTTAATGGAGAACGGATGCCATGGATACATTTTAAATATGGAAAATGTATCTCTATTCTTTGAAACATTTGAAAATAACATTCTTTTGATTAACCATAGATACGGAAACAAAAGATTTTTAATTTTGCCACAAAGCTATGATCTCATAGACAATTTCGATACAAATTTGATCAAATATCTTCCGCATGTTCTATTTTTGAAACCAATTGTTAAAAACGATACGAAAGATGGATTTTTTGATGACGGTTTGATTGGTTTTGAATTATATGACACTAAATTCGTTGGTAGAACTGACAATTCAAAATTAATTTTACGCGATTTTTGGTTTGCGCAAAATCAAAGTTTTAAATTGAACGTGGATCTGTATGAAGACAAAATGGCTGATTTGCAAGGTAAAATAATATTTTGTTATGTCTAAATAATTAACCATCACGCCATTTTTCCGGAGGGGTAGGCAGAGAGGATGGACCGCCATACTTCTCTGTCCTGACATATAGAGTTATTTTTTTAGAGGTTTGGTTTTTAAACTGGCAACATTGTTTCTACAGTCTGTCAATTTGACAGTTGACAGTTGATTTGTAGTTGGTACGTTTTGCCATTTTACCATGAATAGACTGACGTCAGAACAGCGCTTGCAAATTGAAAAAAAACCACATTAAAATAATGTTAATGTTGTGATATTGGCTTTATTTAATAGATAATTTTACGCCATTATTGTTTAAATATGATTTCGGGCATATGAGCGCCACGGCTAGCTCGAATGAAGCCCAATCGTGAAGTCCAATTTTCGACAATTGTCGTATTTGTGGATGCGTATTATCCACTAGAGTGTACGTGGTGCGAAAACGATCCATGGTCTTCCGAATAACTTGCTCGGATGGACGATTATGTCGACCATAAAATGGACGTAGTGCACGATAAGTTTGGTGAACCGAACCATGATTTTCAAAATAAATTTGCACAATTTGCACAACAAGCGCTGTTCTGACGTCAGTATATTCATGATAAAATGGCAAAATGTACTGACTACAAATCGACTGTCAACTGTCAAATTGACAGTCTGTAAAAACAATGTTTCTAGTTTAAAAACCAAACCTCGAAAATAAACACCCTATATATTGTATTTAATTTGTAAATTATTTTTTCGGGGTAATTTTTAGTTTCGTTGTTATTTTTAGGTCGTGCAATACGATTATCAACATTTAATTACAAACCATCGAGCATTTGGTGGAAAGACGAAAATGGATTGCATTTGGATGGAACTGAAACCAGAATCCTTTTAGAATATTGTAGGTAAGCACCTCTTGTGTCAGGGTTAACGGGGCTGTCACATCTTGGTTTGACATCACCAAAGGTGTCAAACAGGGTTGTGTGATGTCCCCGTGGTTGTTCAATCTATACCTACTTGGACAAGTGTATGAAAGAACTTGAAGGCATAGACGCTGGTGCTAAGATGAATTGTTTGTTAGTCAGCTGTTTGTTATATGCAGACGATGCTGTGTTAATCGCTGACAGTAGAGACAATTTGCAAGTCTTAGTGGCAAGGATGTATGAGGCATGCAAAAAGAGTGACCTGGTGATGAATGTGTCTAAATCTAAAGTGATGGTTTTCGAGAAAGAAGAATGTATGACGATTTGTGATATAAGTGCGATGGGCGAGAAATTGGAGCCAGTTACTGAATTTACGTATCTGGGAAGCATGTTTACAAGAGACGGAAAAATGGAGAAAGACATCGAAAGAAGGGTTGCTGCTGGGAATAAAATAAATGGCGCACTCAAAGTCATTACTGCAAATATAAATATATCCACAGAAGCAAAGATGGCAGTACACAATGGAGTTCTAGTGCCAACCCTCGTGTATGGAAGTGAAGCTTGGAACTGCAAAAGAAGGATGAAAGCAGGATAAACGCCGTAGAAATGAGATCACTAAAAAGAATGTGCGTGAAAACGTTGTATGATAGAATACCGAACGATGAAATAAGAAAGAAATGTAAGGCAGGTGACTGCATCATGAATAAAATTAAAAAAGGATCCCTGAGATAGTTTGGACATATGGAACGAATGGATGAGAGAAGAATTGTTAAAAAGTTGTAGACAAGCAGCGTGAGTGGGAAAAGAAGCCGAGGACGACCGAGGAAAACATGGCATGACCAAATTAATCAATTACTAAAAGGCGGCCACATTCGAAGTCGGAACAATCGACGTGCGTGCATGGTACGATGTATGGATGTAGAGGAAGCTCGAGAGGTATGCCAGGACAGGCCATTGTGGCGATCCATCCTCTCTGCCTACCCCTAGTTAGTTAGTTAGTTAAGTCGGTAAGTAATTGGTAACAAACTTCAAGCTGTTCTTCTGGCAATACCAGTTTTATAATTTTTAACTAACTAACTAACCATCACGCCGTTTCTACGATGGGGTAGGCAGAAAGAATGTACCTTTACACTGTTCTTTCCTGACATAATTCTCTCGCTTGTTGCGTGTCATGCATGATTTTTCGATTTCTCCGACTCATGCATGCACGTCGATTTCTCCGACTCCTCACGTGGCCGACATTCAATATTTAATTTATTTGATCTTGCTACGTTTTCCTCGGTGTTCCTCTATTTCTAGTTCCATTTACATCGTTAACATATACCTTTTTTTACCATCATTTCTTCATTCATTCTTTCCATGTGTCCAAACCATCTTAATGTTTCTTTAATTATTTTGTCCATAACACGTTCATACGCACCGCATTCACTTCTTATATTTTGATTCAACACTCTATCATACACAGATTTCCACACATTCGTCTAAGAGATCTCATTTCTTCTACTTTCATCTATGCTTCGCTTCCATACACAAGCGTCGATACAAGAACACCATTGTGCACTGCCATTTTAGCTTTTTTGGATAGGCTTTTGTTTGCGATGACAACTTTAAGTGCACCATTCACTCTGTTGCTTACCCCAACCCTTCTTGCAGAAGGGGTAGGCAGAAAGAATGGACTGCCACACTTTTCTTTCCTGACATATTTCTCTCGCTTCCTCAACATTCATAATCGTGTAATGCACGCGCGTCGATTTCTCTGACTCCTCACATGGCCGACATTCAATATTTGATTTATTTGTTTTTATTATAATATTTTAATATAATATTATTTTTGTATTATACTTCAATAGATGGGTGAACTGTAGCATTGAGTTTGTACATTACGAAGAACATCTGGAGTGGGGGGAGCTTTTTGAAAATAGAACAGGAAACGGGATGCTAGGAAACGTGTTTCATGACAGAGCTGACATTGGATTTGGTAAATATTACCATTAAATAAAATAGTTTCATGCACTTGTTTTCAAGGAATGTGAAATGTGAAAAATATGGACAAGTGTATAAAAGAGATGAAAGGGTTGAATACATGTGCCAAAATGAGTAGAGTGTCGGTAAGCTGCGTATTATATATAGCCGAAGCTGTCTTACTAAGCAACGAACATGAACTACAAGTCCTACTATGAGGTATGCATGCGATATGATTGTTTTTATGTATTATAAATGGATTGTTTTTATGTCTTTTGAATGGATTGTTGCTTTATAAATGTTTTTATGTAATCTTAAATGATTGTTTTAATTTATGTTAATGGATTGTTTTTATGAATTAATAATTGTTTTATTGTTATTAAAACGATTGTTTAAATTCATTTGAATGGATTGTTTTTTATGAATTTATAAATGTTTTTTTTTTGTAATTTTAAATGATTATTTAAATTTATTTTAACAAATGGTTTTTATGATTTTTATTTTTATTTGTAATTTTAAATGATTGTATTAATTTATTTAAAAGGATTTTTTTTATGAATTTATTCATGTTTTTTGGTAATTTTAAATGATTGTTTTAATTTATTTTAATGGATTGTTTTTATGAATTTATAATTGTTTTTTTGTAATTTTAAATTATTGTTTTAATTTATTTTAATGGATTGTTTTTGTGAATTTCTAATCGTTTGTTCGTAATTTTAAATGATTTTTTGAATTTATTTTATAGATTGTTTTTATGAATTTTTCAATGTTTTTGTAATTTTATGATTGTTCTAAATTATTTAAATGGACTGATTTCATGAGTTTATGATTGTTTTTTTAGTAACCTATTATGATTGTTTTAAATGATTTTAATGGATTGTGTTAATTTTTTCATTTATTGATGGATTTTTTTTATCAATTTATAAAGGATTTTTTGTAATTTTTAATGATTCTTTTCATATATTTTAATGGGTTGTTTTTATGAGATTGATTGATTCTTTGTAATTTTAAATCATTGTTTTAATTTATTTTAATGGATTGTTTTTCTGAATTTATAAATGTTTTGAAATTTTTTAATGATTGTTTTAATTTATTTTAATGGATTGTTTTTATGAATTTATTATTGTTTTTTTTTGTAATTTTAAATGATTGTTTTAATTAATTTTATTGGATTGTTTTTGTGAATTTCTAAACGTTTGTTCGCAATTTTAAATGATTGTTTTGATTTATTTTATAGATTGTTTTTATGAATTTTTAAATGTTTTTGTAATTTTAAACGATTGTTTTCAATTATTTTAATGGATGGTTTTTATAAGTTTACAGTTGTTTCTTTGTAATTTTAAACGATTGTTTTAATTTATTTTAATGGATTGTTTATATGAATTCATAAATGTTTTTTTGTATTTTAAATGACTGTTTTCATTTTTATAATGTTTTTTTTTATCAATTTTTTTTTGTTATTTTAAATGCTTGTTTTTTATTTTTGTGAGTTTATGATTGTTTTTTCTAATCTATAGTGATTGTTTTTCATTTATTTTAATGAATTGTTTTTATGAGTTTACAATTGTTTCTTTGTAATTTTAAATCATTGTTTTAATTTATTATAATGGATTGTTTTATGAATTTAAAAATGTTTTGATAACTTTTTATTGATTGTTTTAATTTATTTAAATGGATTGTTTAATGAAATTTTAAATGTTTTTTGCAATTGTTTTAATTTATTTGAATAGATTGTTTTTGTGAATTTATACATGTTTTTACTTAATTTTAAATGCTTGTTTTAATTAATTTTAATTGATGTTTTTTATGTATTTAATATGTTTTTATGTATTTTTAATGCATATTTTTATTTACTTTAATGGTTTGTTTTTATGTTTTTATTAACGTTTTGTGTAATTTCAAATCATCGGTTTAATGTAATTTTAAATTATTGTTTTTATTTATTTAAATAGGTAGTTTTTATGTATTTTTAATGGATTGTTTTTATGTATTTTAAATGGATTATTGTACTCTTTTTGTAGCTTCTTCTTGCTTGTGGTTTCACGAATATACATTTCTTGATCTTTCGGCTCCATATCTCAGAAGTGGCATCACCGTCATTGCTCCAAAACCAAAGTTAGTACCTATGTTTTCCAAAAATAATAAAAAATAAACAGTTTTTATGGTAATCAAATGATTTAACTTATAATTATTAAATAAAACAAAGTTTTTTATAACCACTTTCACATTTGTCTTTATTTCGACAGCGACCGGTTTCGCCAGGCTCGCTGGCATTGACAGACTGGTCGTTTTTTAACAACTAACCAGTTTTTTTAATTACTACAACAACAACAATAAATTACGTCGTTTCCCTGGAGGGGTAGGCACAGAGAATGGACCTTCACACTACTCGTTCCTGACACACTTACCTACCTTCCTTCATATTCATACAGCGAGTTATACGCGAACGTCGATTCTGTCGACTTTCAACATGGTCGACCTTTAACCGTCGCGTTGCCATGTGGTCAATTGAGTTTCCACTGCCAATTTAAAGTTGATTTTCTTAAAACCTATGGACCCTAATATTATAAAAAAAATTGTAATCCTCCATTGAAGTGTTCTCAATATTTCGTAATAAAAAAAGCAAAAAAATTACTTCCTTCATCCCAAAAAAAATATTTTCTAAGACTGCCCTCACCTTCATTCGTGTTAAGGTAGAATTTGTTTTGCTAATATTTACAACTTTATCAAAAGTGACAAATACTTACTCGCTGTTTTGAACGTATTATAAATTATATCTTTGGCCTTTTCAATAGTTACGTAATAATACCGACTGTGGACGGAAACGCAGCCAGCAACTTAATAATATCAGAACTGTGAAAATATTAACACTTTACCAAAAGGGACAAATATTAATACGTACTCGTTGTCTTGAACGTACTGTACATTTTGCCTAGGTGCCTTTATCATACGTAAAATCTCGTAAAGTCTCGCCCCGAGACAAGTTTATACTTGGTGTCCAGTTGCTCGTATGCTGTGACGCATTCCATATCAGAAATCGCATGGTTCCAGAAAAAAATTAATAATGATATGTTTTTCAAATAATCCATGTATGTTATAGATATCGATCTATTCCTAATGAAATTTCCTACAAGATGACATAAATTAAATTTTGATTCATCGAGTCATATGCTTGATATTTAGATAAAGTTAGCGGTAAACTGAATTGACCACATGGGAGCAAGCGTTTTGTTTTGAACACGGTACGTTAAGGGTTAATGCCACGTTTAACTCGGTCTTCCTTGAGTTTGCATTTCATTCACATCGTAAACGTATACTTTCTTAACCATTCACACTTCATGCATGCGTTCCATATATCCAAATCCTTCCATAAATTTGTTTACGATGTATTAAAATGATCAAATATTATGTAAAATAATTGTATAAAGCAACAAAATGTTCATATTGTAAAATGTTTTATTTTTAAGTCAATTTCTTTTTCTGTTTTCTGAATGTCCATAATTATTTTAAATGTAACTTATCCCTTGCATTTAATAAAAGGTCGAAAATAATAGAATCAAATAATATAGACCTAAAACTGAGAATACTCCTCATCAAGACCTATGTATGGAGTGTCTTGATGTACGGCTGCGAGACATGGTGCCTATCCGAAAAGGATAAGCGGAGACTAGAGGCTTTTGAGATGTGGTCCTATAGAAGACTCTTTGGAATTTCCTGGAGAGACCACATCACGAATGAGGAAGTTCTTCAAGGAATCGAAGGAGGAAGGCACCTGCTCAGGACCTTGTCCGAAAGGCGTGCAAGATGGATCGGCCATGTAATACGTCAAGAAGGTCTCTTGCATGCCATAATGGAGGGTATGATCGAGGGGACAAACTCTAGGGGACGCCCACGCCGAGAGTACCTGGTGGACCTGTTGGTGGACGTGCGCTGCTCTACATATGCAGATCTCAAAAGAGCCGCACAAGACAGGGAAAAATGGAAGAGAATAATGGAGGAAATTGCTGCAAACCAATCCCAGGATTGAAACCAGAGAAGAAGAACTTATCCCTTCTGTCCCATAATGAGTTTTCTACTCATGGGAATACAATGTAACTATTGTATGTTTATAAATAAATAAATAAAAATAAATAATAACAATATTTTAAACTTTTTTTTAACTTTAAAAAAAAGACTAACATCAAAGATTTAAATCAATGATATTAGAATTTATTTTACAATCTTCAATGTGAGCAGAAAATAGCTAATTATTATGAAGAAGGAATCTGGTCGTGTCCAGGCTCGAACCCAAGTCCCCTAGATTAGGAGTCAAGCGTTCTATCCCCTAGACCACCACCCGATTTTCTTCCGTTCTACATTCGTTTCTTATATCAGCATTTGAAATTATGTCGTTCAACATTTTACCGAATAAAAATCTGAGGTTTGGGTTAGAAATGAACCACAGCAAAACCGAAATCATGAGTTCGTCCAACAGAAATAAAAAAATGATGACAAAATACTTGAATCTACCTCTGACATAAATTAAAAATGGGAAAAGAAAACCAGGTGGCAGAAACACTAGAAGAATTGGACTTGGTTGGGCAGCCTTCAGAAAGCTCAGTCATATAATGAGAAACAAGGATATCCCTATTCATTTAAAAAGAAAAACCTACGAAGCATGCATCTTGCCTATGATGACATATGGTTTGGAAACAATGACCTTGACCATAAATACTGTCCACAAATTGAAATGCGCGCAACGATCCATGGAGCGGCAAATGTCTGAGTGATAGAAAATTACAAATACAGAAATCAGACGCCGAACAAAACTCGCCGATATCGTGGATCATGAAATGGCAATGGGCAGGACACGTAGCCAGACAGCCAAGTTCAAGATGGACTCCCAAAGTCTTAAAGTGGAGGCCATGGGAAAACAAAAAGGGTGTCGGTCGGCCACAGAAGAGATGGGCCGACGATATTGTTGTGGTCGCCGGGAAAAAATGGATTGAAACGGCACAGGACAGAGAAAAAGAGACAGATGGAAGAGGCCTACATCCAGCAGTCGAGGGAAGGCTAGGAAGAAGAGAAGAATAACATTTTACCACACACTCGTCTAAGGGATCTTGTCTTTAAAGCATTTATTCTACTCTCGTCCGTCTGTTTGGTTAAAAAAAGTATTTGTTAACGATGTTAACAGAACTAAAAATAGAGGAAAATGTGGCACCATTAAATAATTCAAATATTGACGTGTACAAGGAATTGAGAGAAGTATGTCAGAAAATAACAGTGTGTCCAGTTTCTCTGCCTACTCTTTCCAGGGCACAACATAATGTTGCTGTCATTAATCGAATACTATAGTGCAGCCGAAATAAACTGAGTCTTGTGGCCATAAATGTCAATAAAGATAGGAATGTGAAGCGCGCCGGGATCGTTATCGATTTTTTCGTCGATCGATATACGATACGATCGACTATAATGATTTTATAATGATCTGTACGTTATGATATGTACGATGAGTCACTAACGATTGGTTTTTACCAAATTCAATTGCAGTGCGTGTTTTTTTTACTATAAATGTGTTTACAGCAATTAAATAAATATACTCGTATTCGTGTGACACCAGGGAAAGCTCTTATTAGAGATCACGCGCCGCTTATAATAAATTTGGCAGAAGACACTGATGAAGAAGACCCCGATGAAGATTGATATATTTTTTTTGTAATATAAACGGCTCTTTTAAGGGCCACAATATGATCTACTTTGTTTCTTAAAGGCGGGCCACACTGTGATAAACAAGCTGGTTTGAAACCAAAATTTGTATACAGAATGTTATTACTCAAACTTAAACCATGTTCTAGACGTAGTAAAAACGTCGATTTTAGTTAAACCGCGGATGTTTCTGCATACGGTTATCCTTTCAAACTATTCAACAAACATGGTACGTTTATCTCTCTTCCTCGCATTATTTTACCCGGCGTAGAATGAGATAGATAGTCTGGCTCGTTGGTTGGAAACCGATGTTTATCACAGTCTGGCCCGCCTTTTATACTTAACTTTCTTTCTATGTTTATTGACATACGGTACACAATTTTTAAAAATAAGCAATTTTTCGGTTTATACTGGTATTTAATTTAGTATCTGGTAGTCACTAATTTCATACTAATTTAAACGCACATAAAACCCGTTTAAAATATATATATACGAGGTCTGTTCAAAAAGTATCGCGAATTTTGAATTTCCGCTGGCTACGTATATTTGATTTTTGATTTTTTTGTAGCGTTATGTTGGTACTCATGTCCCTTACTTATGCTGACAAGGTCGGCCATTTTGAATGTTTAGTTAATTTTTGACAGCTGTTTTGCTTGGATGTGTTTTGGCTCGTCTTCGATTTTTGCCTATTCCAAAAAATGGATCAAAGAATCTGTATCAAATTTTGTGTGAAAAACAAAATAAAGTGCGCGGACGCATTTCGAATGTTGACTGTGGCATATGGTGAAGCTACCTTGGACCAAAGCAACGTTTATCGGTGGTACAAAATGTTCTCAGAGGGCCGAGAAGATATGAACGACGAAGAGCGTGCCGGACGCCCGAGCACGTCAACAACAGACGAAAACATTGATAAAGTGAAGAAAATAGTATTAGCCAATCGTCGAATCACCGTTAGAGAAGTTGCTGAGGACCTAAACATATCGATTGGCTCGTGCCATTCGATTTTAACCAATGATTTGGGCATGAGTCGGGTCGCCGCGAAATTCGTGCCAAAATTGCTCAATTTCGACCAAAAACAGCATCGCGTTAACATTGCTCAGGAGATGTTGGACTCGGTCCGTGACGACCCAAATGTGCTCCAGAGGGTCATAACTGGTGACGAATCATGGGTTTATGGTTATGACGTGGAAACCAAAGCTCAATCATCCCAATGGAAGCTGCCGCATGAGCCAAGACCAAAAAAAGCGCGCCAAGTTCGGTCGAACGTGAAGGTTTTGCTCACAGTTTTCTTCGATTGCAGGGGCGTGGTGCATCATGAGTTCTTGCCACAGGGTAGTACGGTCAATAAAGAATATTACCTGCAAGTTATGCGCAATTTGCGCGAAGCAATCCGCCAGAAACGCCCGGATTTGTGGAAGAACAAAAACTGGCTTTTGCACCATGATAACGCCCCTGCTCACACATCGTTGCTTGTGCGCGAATATTTGGCCAAAAACAACACAGTAATGGTGCCGCAGCCACCGTATTCCCCAGACCTGGCCCCCTGTGACTTTTTCCTGTTTCCAAAACTGAAGAGGCCCATGAAAGGACGACGCTACGCCACGATTGAGGAGATAAAGACGGCATCGAAGGAGGAGCTGAACAAGATCACAAAAAATGATTTTTTTAAGTGCTTCGAGGATTGGAAAAAACGTTGGCATAAATGTATTATATCCGAGGGGAATTACTTTGAAGGGGACAAAATAGATATTCATGAATAAATAAATACTTTTTGAAAAAATATAAAATTCGCGATACTTTTTGAACAGACCTCGTATAGTTTAATATCTAAACATTGTTTACTCGTTAAAGTTTATGAACAAGATACGATAATAAACGTTACTTATCGATATATTTATTTTATTGTTACGCCCAACCCTAAACCGCTCCATAAGGTCCGTAAGTGCAAGCGAGATAGACACAGGGAAATGATTTATGGCCCGAAGACTCAGATGATTTCTTCTGGGAATGCTCGGAACCAATTCTTTACAGCTTCGAAGAGATGGACATCTAATAACCAATGTCTTCAGATTAATTAGGGGATACTTTGAGAACTCGGCCGTACTGGAGGATGTTGGTCTTTTTGTCCCCGATAGATATCTCCGACAGCGACAGCACAGGTTGTTTTACCTACCGGCCGCCAGAACCAATCTGCCTCTGGTGACACCGGTGGGAAGAGCAATTAGTCTGTTGAACGCGGTCTCCTCGGAGATCGACGTCTTTCATGTTAGTGAAAGTACGTTCAGGGGGCAAATACTATTGACTTTAGAAAGTATCTTGTCTTCCTAATGTCGAACCATCTCTAATGCGTTCCTGGTACTTTGTTGTATTTTTATAATATTTTACCTGTACTTAATAGATGCCTTAAACATTTTCCTGTTTGTAATGTCTTTTGAGTTAATAAACTGATTTGATTTGATGATAGCGACTACACTATAGATAAAATGCTTAACCATAATAATGTTTCGCTTTCAGGTTAACCAAAGATTTTTTAACACCGTTTCTACCGTTGAAACTAAATCTATGGATTGCAATCGTTTTTACAACGTTGCTATTAATATTCACACTACACACGTTTATGAAATATGAATTTGAATATAAAAAGAACGAATTAAATGTTTTTAATAGTACTGAAACTAAAACTGCAAATAATACAAAAAGAGATAATGATAAGAAAGAATCTATAAAGCGCCCCAAAAGTGCCTCAAAACAAGCAAATAAAAGGCATTTTAAATATTTGATGGATTCATTCTTTAGTATAATGGAGATTATCTTACTTCAGGTAAGAATAAAATGTTTTGAATGTATACAAATACTTATAGACAAATACTGGATTTTACCAATTGCGGGTTATCATTTTTAAGGATTAATTGTATCTCAATAGAGACGAAGATGTAAATTGTTTTTTGGGAACAGAATATGGTGGTCGAGGCGCTTACAGGACTTATAATATGACCTAATCTTAATAGATGGCGCTAGTGTAGATTAAACAAAAAAATGTAAAAGTTTTTCTCAACATTGTAGCAAAAAGCTAAGATGGCAGTGCACAATGGTGTTCTTGTGCCGACCCTTATGTATGGAAGTGAAGCATGGAACTGGCAAAAGAAGGATGAAAGTAAAATAAATGCAGTAGAAATGATATCTCTAAGACGAATGTGTGGCAAATCTGTATATGATAGAGTGACAAATGCAAGTATAAGAAGTGAATGTGGTGCGAATGAAAGTGTTATGAACAAAAT